>JAOQGH010000001.1:147967506-148054887 GCA_025769975.1 Gallinago jamesoni
TTCAAAAAAAAGCCCCAAAAGAGCTTCTCGTCGGCCTTTTTCGCTACAGATCCCTTCCCCAGCGCAGTCTTACCTGCACTGAAGCTGGTCTCCGTGGCAATGACTGCTTTTCAGATGAGCATCACAAGACACTGATGCCAATCTGCAGAAGATCTTGCTCCAGCGATCTAAATTTGAGCCCATGGCAGACTCTGCATCCAGCTTTGTTGGCAACATCAGAGATACTTGTGTGTTTGTCACTTAATTAACTGTTGACGGACCATCTGGGCAGGTTAGTCTTTATGCACATCATTTTCTTTGGTTGACCTTGGAGCCTGTATAAGAAAGGCACATTCATTTATCTGAAAAAAAATAATTGTGTATGTATCTTTTGTGATAAGCATTATTTTGAAGTCCATATTGTACCAAAAGGTGTTACATTAGCCAGTTTGCATATTTAGACATTAAGAAGGAGGAGAGGCAGGGGAAGAGATTGATTAGAACTGAATTTATCACTTTTTCCCCCAACATCCTGCTCAGTACCTAAACAGTTGTTTATCTTATTTCTCAGGGAGAAATCTGCACTAGCATATTCCATTGATTTCTTTAATTTATTATTATAGGATTTCAGAAGAAGGTGAAAGCCCTGAAAGTAGTTTTAGAAAGGAAGAGAAGAAAAAGTTCAGAGTAATTACTTTTCATGATATAAACCCACATGACTATGCAAAATCTCTTGACTACGCAAAACCTCTATTGTACCAAGTGTATAATAAAAGTCATCATACTAAATTTGCTTACATATACTAACTTTTCCAAAGTAGAATCCAATACTATATCTTAGTTTTTAAAGGTATACTGCAGCAGAGAGTGTTTATAGCCTTGTTTTAAAAAAAAATAACCTGTAATTTAGGACTCTCAGTTTTGAAGATATTAACAATAAGTTCCTGATTTCAAGGCTAAGTAATATCTACAAATAAAACAAATGAGAAGTGTGGAATTCAACTCCTGTGAAAAAAACCCAAAACAAACCAATCCAAATGGAAAAACAAAACCAACCGAGAACTGATGAATTAAATGATGACCCTACTGAGGTTAGTAGGAATATTACCAGCGGAAGTGAGATTTCACACCATCAGTGTAGTCAGGCGTCTTCAGCCCCTGTACAGCTAGGGCTGATACTGTTCTCTCTTCCTTATCCAGAGTCATTGGAGAATTTGGTAAGAGTTCAGCAGAGTTTTGAGAACTTATTTGGTGGCCAAGGCGCTTTACTATGACAAGAATTTTATTTTTCCTTAATATCCAGGAGGAGGAGAAAGTGGAGAAGAATATTTCATTGGATACTGCTTTCTCTTTATGTTTCTTTAAGGTTATGACTGTTATGAGCAATAAACTGGTATTGATGAGTAATTACTCCTTCACGGGGACACAGAAACTTCACTAGAAATATGGTGGGTTTTTTTTTTTTCTGTTAATCTTAGGCAGTTTTATGGTATGCCTAAAGATTTTATTTTATTTTATTTTCATTAAGAATGAATATAAGGAGGCAAGTACTTCCAGAGTATGATACGTATCTCTGTTCATTGAATATACCTGTTTTTTCCCAATGGACAACACAAATTACTAGGGTGACTAGACTCAGAACTTAGACTGAGACTTAGACTGAGAACTAAGTCAGAAGAAAGAAGGTTAAGGTTGCATATGTAAATTAGTTAAGAGGAGTCTGGACCTCTGGAAGCAATCTGTTTCAAAGGAAAAGCAAAATATAAAATCTGGCTCTTCTACTGTTGGATTACTGATTTGCAAGTTAATCTTTTTGTCTTTTTGTTTGATTTTATTTTAATAAAGTATACCAATAATGCTAAATGCTAAATACATTTAAAAGTAAAGTTTTAACTGTATCTCTGTCGTGTATGTTCCTTTCATGTAGCACTTGCTATTGTGTATCAGTCATCTTTAAACTGTGATAAAATGTTAGACTTCTAAAGTAGCTTCAATATCAGTTGCAATGTTTAAAAATTAGACATGTAACTAGAAATAATATAGAACTGTGGCTTTTTGCTTTGCTTTGATTGGAGTTTTCTGGCATTGAGCTCTCTAACTGTATTTGATGATGGCCTGACGGAATTGCTGGCTGGTTTTCAGATGTTTTATTTTAATGGAAGGTTAACTCAGTGAAAAATAAAGGGCTCAACTCAGCAGAAAATTCTACTTGAATGAACAAATTCATTTTCCATGCATGTCATATTAGCTTACTATAGACTTTATAAACTAAATTCTTTCAAAAATGTAAATGAACTAGAGGCTATGCAATTCAAGTTGAGGCAAGGATTTAAACCTTTGTAACAACCATAGATTTTAAACATGCATGTAAATAAGAACATAATTATATTCTGATGCACAAAAATTATCACAATAATAATAGAAGTATAAAATTAGGAGTGTAATATACATTTGTATGATACATTTGCCCAGTAAATGAGATTAATTTCAGAGAGGTGTTGCTAAGAAAGAGTTACAAGAATATTTTTACAGAATTTATTGATGCAATACATTTTTCTAAATGGAGACTAGCATAACACTTAAGTGTGAGGCTTTAAATGGAAGTTAAAGACTCACAGCATAATACTTTATTTATTAGTAGTCTGTTTTGATTCTGTTGTATGGTTATGACAGAGTTACTCATCAAGTAGAGAAATATATTTTCCTAGTAAGCTGAATTTCATTTGACATAATCTGATGTTACAAGGCAGTGTTAAACGTTATCTATTACCTGCTTCCCTTGGAGCAAAATCCCATTATACCTGTAGAGAACCAAATATGTGTTTTTAAAAAGGAAAGATGTCTAGATTGGAACCTTCTTCTTAATGTCCACAGGTCAAGCCAAGCCAACAGGACCCAACAACATGGGCTGCTAGAAGTTATGGGAACTAGATGCTTATCTAATATTTTTTTCTCAGTTGTAAGAAGTATTTTGCTGTTGTTTTCTCTTTGATGTATTAAAGAAACATGCTAATTTCAGTGTAATATCTCTAACTGTTTCGTTTTTATGCTCAGAATTAACTCCATGGCTGCTCACAAAAAAATTTGTTTTCCTTATTTCAGTATCCAGAAAGCAATATACATGCATGCATAAAAGGGCACTTGTTGGATCTAAAAGCGTCACACCACTGGAAAACACATCCATTACTGATTTTCCTAGATGAAAGTGAAACTATTTTTTTCTCCAGAACCTGGTGGCCCAACAACCCCTGTACTCTTATTTTGCCCTCCCTTCACAATAAATAGTTGAATATAGTGATTCTTTCTTTACAGAATGTTTTCAAAAAGGAAAAAAAAATCAAGATTTTATGATTGTTTTAAGTTAATTATAAGTTAATTATAAGTTAATAATTAATTTTTGTAATTTCTGTGGAGTCAAGGCTTACTTGACTCCACAGAGATAACATTTGAAAAGCATGTTTCGGGATGATTAATACATGTCTCAGTCCCTTAGAAATACCAATAAAGTACAGATTTAGCACAGCATTAAATTTTTGGATTGCTATCTCAGTGTAAGACATCATTGAAATATATTTTTAATACCCCACCATGGAAAACTTCTCCCAATACCCACCTAAACCTGGAAATGCTGAAAATTCTGCCATTATTGACATTTTGTATCACACTCTACAACCGCCCATGTTTCTCTGAGACAGTTCAGAGAATCCACAGTCTTAAAATAGATGAGCTCTCTAATGGTTAATACATGATCTCACAGAGGCACCCAAAATATAATGTTTTTCAATTAAAAGTAGTCCAATTCAGTGCCTGTTCTAAAAGCATATCTAAGAAGTTGAGGACTTCAGAGAAACTAGCTAAAACTAGTTTCTTTTAACCTACATCAGTAGAAAGAGGTAGTACCCAACCTAAATATAAAGGTAATAGAGGACTTAGCCTGGGCTAAGTGCCATTGGTAATTTTTTTCCTGTGTTCTGGCTTTGTTTAAAGATTGAGTTATTTATCAGGCTATAAGTTGATATAACGAGAAGTTTTAGAGGCTTACATTCTTAAATGTAGATCCTCTGTTGATCTGTAAGTGGGCTGTTGTAAACACCACATGCGAATATCCTTGCTTCAGAGATACAGATTGCAAACACAACAGAAAGAGAACACTTCTTTCTTACATTTGTTTTCCATTAAAATTACATTTTCATAACAGTGAAGAGCAATAAAGAATTCACATTTTTTAAAATACTTTTTTTCTTTATACTTCCTTCTCTAATAGTCTCCTTAGTTATCCTTAAGAGTATTTCCTGTGGCATATTTGCAGTGCTGATAATTTTCATTCTGAGTCATTCTTTATTTTGTGTTGATCATTGGCTGGGATTATCTAAAACTTAACTAAAAAATACAAGTGCTAAGTATTGCACTTCCTGTCCTCAAACTTTGTGCATAACAAAATGAGCTGGCCCTGTTAGTTCTAGCATGAAGTATAAGCAGGAAACTCTCTGCATACCATGCTTTGGTATTCACTAGAAACATCCGACTTTATTTGCTCAAAGTGGACACTGGCTGAAAAAGATGCTGTTAATTTCAGAGAGAGAGTTAGAAAAGGCAAAGTCAAATGACTGAAATGGAAAGGGGTTCAGTTTTAGCTCCAAGCAGGACAAGCATTAGGTTGGAGCAGCCCTGTACCACCCTTGCAGCCATCCACTCCTTGCAGGTGGGAGGGCAGCTCACCAACTCCATGAGCAAATGCCTACCAGCTGGCACATGTCCCCAGCTTGGGGGCTAGCACGTGAACTTCACAGGGAACATGTTACGCAAGTTGGTTCATATAATCTGGGAAGGAAGGATGACATTTATGCTGGCCAGCATGTTCCATACTACAAAAACCTCTGGGTTTTATTTACAACTACTCATTCTTTGTAGATGGATGCTGAACCAACTTGCTCAATAGACAAAGGGAGTATCCATTGCTGCCCTTCGGTCAGTGCATGTACTCGTACGCAGCACACAGCAGAATGCCCTTCCTTATCATTCTGTCTCAAAGATGACTAGACTGCATCCAACGTTCCTTTCTTGCTTCTTTTCCTGCAGATCAGCACTCTCTGGACTCAAGCAAACACCCCCCGTTCTGCCAGTCAGAACCTGAGTTTGGAAACCAGTTTTCCCAAAAGTCCAAAGTCTTCAAGAGCCTCTAGAGTTAGTTGAGCCCTGTATAATGTCTAATGGGGTTGAGGTCCATTCAGAATGGAAAATACAAGTGCAAGCCACAACAGGGGAAAGAAATTGCAGGGCTGATATGCAGGTCTTACAATGATTGTACAGGAGTCAGCAGAGCTTCTCCTGACATAGCGTCAACCATTTGGAGCCAAAGAAACAACAAAGCTGCCTCGAACAAGGAGGGCTGCTTTCTTCCCTCTGCTGATTGAGCAGGATACAACTCTCTGGGCCCCAGTCTTCTGGTCTGCTTTGCTTCTTGGAGTTTCCTCTCAATGTTTTAGAGGTTGGGTTCTTTACCCTTTATCCAGGTATTTTGTGAAGAACTAAGTTGGTGTGAAAGTTGGAGTTAGGGTAAAAAGAGAAAGATGGAGTTGTGTGGAAACTGTGTTTCTGGACTTTGTTGCCAGGGTGCATCCTCCTTCTCCCTGTCCTATAACAAGAGAGAGCCTTTCCACTTGGACCTGTACTTTGGCTGGAGGAAACATGCCATTGTCACCCTCATGGCAGTGGCACAGGTAGACCTGCAGAAAGGCTGGGACTAATGGCAGATGGTAGCGGTACATGCACAAAGCTTCCTGGGACATGTCCACATGTACTTATGTTTAAAAGCAGCTTGGCAAAGCTGAAAACCTGAAAGGAGGTGGAGAGATGTGGTTGTGTGCTCTTCTCCCAAGTATCCTTTAAAAACATAGCTTTGAGCAATTAACGTTGCCCTAAGGGCAGCTAGTGAATTTTAAATCTTCTTTGAATGACTTTCTTTTGTGATTAATCCTTCAGCTAGTTAAAACATGTTGTAACATAAAGAAACAGATTTTGGGTTTTGGTTTGATTTATTTATATTCATATTACCTAAAAATCCCGAGCCCTATAAACCCAAGTAGGTTTATAGTTCAGTTACAATTAAATTAAAAATTTGTGGTTTGATATTTGTAGTGTTTGTAGCATCTGGGTACTGTTTCTATCTTACCTGCAACTATTTTTTCTGCAACTCCTCATGGGGGTGTGGGGTTCCTCAAGCAAAAGGACAAGAGGAGATGGCTTCCAGTTACACAAGGGAAGGTTTAGATTGGATAATAGGAAAAATTTCTTTGCTGAAAGGGTTATGAAAGATTGGAACAGGCTGCCCAGGGAAGTTTTAGAATCTCCCCTCGCTCCCAAACGATGCCTCTCCTTTGCTTTTGCCCTTGGGAGGACAGTGCTGAGACGGTGTGGGAGCACTCACCTGGCACTTCTCCTCCACAGCTCTTTGTTCTCTTTTCCTTGGCAGCAGACAAGACCTGCAGGAGGTGGTATCTGCCATTGCCATTTGCACGGCAAGGGACTTCAGGTGCTGCAGAGACGCCTGGGACATCGGCCCTTGGCAGCTCTCTACAGCGAGGGTGGCACCCTGCCCCAGCCAATCCAGGTAAGCAGGAATGGCCAGGGCTGCCCATCCTTCTGGATCTTCCTGAGAGACAGTGGACCAAGCAGAGGGATGCCAGGTGGTTCTCGGGGACAGAGTGGGCTCCTCCCCATACCCATCATCCTGCCCCAGCTGCAGAGCTGCCCACACTTGCTCCTGCCTCTAAGGCCAGTTCACCTGCCTCAAGGCCTTTCCAGCCTCTCCTCTGTACCCTGCAGGACCCGATGGATCTCTTGCATGAGCATGGGCCATCCATGGAAGGCATCTTCCGCCTGGTGGCTGGCAAGCACACCTCCTGGGAGCTCAAGGAGGCCCATGACACTGTAGCGGATGTCCACCTCCAGAGCCAGCCTGCGTCCCTGCTGGCCATCATCTTGAAGGTAAAGTCTGCTGACCTGTGGCACAGCAGGTCCCAGCTCTATCAGTGCCAAGGGGCCCCTGGGAGAGCAGAAGCCAAAATCCTGGCACCTGTCCATGAACCAGAGTGCCGGGGATGCTGCCTGTGCTCGTGGTGGGAGTGCTCAAAGCCTCACCCATAGCCCTTGGCATTGGAGTACTTCCTCCATGAGATCCCTGCCAAGCTTCTGGAGGCAGAGTTTTGTACAGAGTGGATGAGTGCCCTGCAGAAGACCAGCAGGCAGAAGAAGATGTCAGGACTGAAAGAGTAAGTCTGACGAGCAGCCTGCCTGCTGCACAGGTACTGGTAGAGGCCAGGACTTGCCTGCAAAGCCATGGGCTCTTTGAAAATGCCAACCACCTCTTGCTGCTACAGGGGAAAGGGGCACAGGAATGCACTTCCCACAGGCATTGTGTCTTTCTCCAGAAGGGAGTCTTGCCAGAAGGGCAGGGATGGAGGAGGTGTCCATACCTCAGCAAAGGCAGTGCTGAGGTGTGTCCAGGGAGCCTTCTCTCAGCTGGGATTGGGTGAGATCAGCCTGGATGACCTGTGTCTCCTTGATGAACGTTGTGTTCCTGTTCCCTCAGAGTGGCCAGCAAGTTGCCCAAAGCCAACCTCCTGCTCCTCAAGCAGTTGCTATCCCTGCTGCAGAACATCAGCAGAAACATGGCCACCAGCAGGATGACTGCCCACAACCTGGCCATCTGTGTGGGGCCGAACCTTCTCAGCCCACCTGAGGAGCACATGCTCGCCCTGGATGTCCTGGTGCAGGAGACTCAGAAGGTACGCTGTGCTCACCAGCTGGCTACAGCCTTCCAGGCCCACCCAAGCTTTGCTGCTTATTGGTACTGGCTGCCTCTTCTCTTCAGCAAATTCTGGGGGACAGGAAGAGGTGCTGTGAAGAGCAGCGGTGTGCACAGCTGCAGCTTTCTGGGCAGAAGGAAGTGTGCAGAGTGGGAGAAGCTGTTTGACCTGTTTTCAGCCACCCATGTGAAAGCCAGTGGTTCTCTGTGTGCAGGTGACACAGGTGGTGGAGTTTCTCATTGAGCTCCAGGGGGAACTCTTTGAGGAGGAGGTGTCTGGGCTTGCTGGGGCCTCAGGCAATGAATCACCAGCACTGCATCCAGAAGCAGAAACAGCAGAGGTATGTCAGGGCCACAAACAGCATGACAACAAAAGTCTTCCCCCTTCAGAAGGGGTCATCCAGCAGTCTGCAGCTCTGCAAAAGTGCAGAGTCCAGCTGATGCATGTTGGCAACGGCACTGTTGTGCACTGATCCCATCAGAAGGGGCTCAGCTGAACCAAGCAAACCCATCCAAGGAATTTGCCTTTCAGACCTAAAGGAAGCAATTGGGCAGGTAGGTCCTTGCCACCTGTTAACTATCACCTTTCCATTGCAGGTGGCTCCAGTTGCTGCACAAACTGAACACCTGAAGACCCCATCCCAGGAGAGAAGGTAAAAGGAGACGGCTTTGGGTTTTAGAGCAGAATTGGCTCTAGTTTAGCATGGCTTAACCTGTCTAACAATACTCTTGAATGGGAAGTTTGCCAGGCTCCTCACAAGCAAGCAGAAAGCGAAAATCCACCTGTGAAGACAGGAGCGATGGGCAACCAGACCGGAGGTAGAGAAAGTCATCTTTCCTCCTCTGACAGGCAGGCACTTGTGCTGCACTGGGGCTGCTGTTGCCTTTCCCAAAGGGCATGTCCGACCCCATCAGTCTGCAGCGGGAGTATTATTGGTATTACTGGCAGATGATTAATAAAAAAACCTTTGTGCTTACCGGCATCTGGAATATTGATAATGTTACAGAGAAAGGTGTCATAAATATTATATGACAAGAAAACAATCAAATATTTAAAATGGATTGAATGATTAGGAATATTGAGAATAGATTAAAAAAGCTCTCGTTACAAGGGTTATTGTTCTAAGTATGTCCAGGTCAATAAGAAAAAGACATCATTGGCATATAGGAGTTTTATTTTTCCTTTTTCTTTTGTGACCAGGTTTGGACTTTTAGAACTTAGCAGGAAAACTTCCATTGGCATCAAAGTTTCAAGACATGGGTTATGTTCTAATTTTCGCTGTTCTTTGAGGACAGAAAATGGCTTCCTAATAGCGAGAATACTTAGGCAAGGGTTGTGGTGGATCTGTTAAAGGCGGAAAACTTTTGCCACATGTAAAAGTAACAAGAATCTCACTGTGATATGTCTTTAATTTTATTTGATGATCATATTTATTTTTTAAAAACAGTCTGCTGATTGGAATAGAGTGAAATTATTGCTTCACATTAATTTTTATTTCAGAGAAAAGGAAATTATGTATCAAGTGAAACAAACCTTTAATGGGGCTCTTCAAAAAAACATCCAAGCAACTCCATCATTTTCAAAGTTTTAAATAGCAGAGAACATCTGGGTGTTCTCAATTGAAAAGCAGGCAAGAGATGAAAAAGTCATAAAGGTTCTCTACATTAGTTGCCTCTCTACATTAGTTTGCCTCTGACAAAAAAGAACTATTTTCTAATATCTCATGTCCCAGAAATGTTTAGTAGAGTAAATTAAAATTTAGGACAAAGTTATATTATTCATACCAGAACTAACTTTGTACGCAAACTTTTCCATGTATTCTCCCTTCCTTTACCTTCTAACCCTACCTTCCATCAGCAAACTCCCCAGACACAAGGCATCAGATTGTTTTGTAGACATGAGGCTACATGTTTAATATATTTTTTAAAAACAATTGGGCAGAAAGTTAAAGAAATGCTAGTGATAGTCAAAGATGATGCAAGTTATTCGAGTTCACAGAACATTGCCAGCATTGCAGACAATACTTTCAGACTGATAGATTAAAAGTAGAAGAAACCCCCTCCATTATTTCAATAGTTTTTATTTGAAAAATAATTCAGTTGCTCACATTCACAGCAGGAAATAAAGAAGGGAAAACAGGCTTTCAAAAACAAATATTAAAACTAAATGTCTGTAGACTTAGAGCAGATAACAAACAAACAAAAAATATTAATGACCTTTGGTATAATTTACTAAACTATGACACAGCTGGAAAGATGAAGGAAAAACCCATAAGCAAACCTTTCAGTAAATACAAATTCTGCTTAGCAGGGAAAGAAAAAGGAATGCTCTGAAAACCCATTAAAACTCACAGTATGAAATGTTACAAAAAATTAAGAGACAACATAATACAGTAGTCTAAAATCAGCATGTAACATGGGAAATTAATAGAGATCATATCAGCTGAATTTTCTTTCTAATGGGAAATTACATTCCATAAATACTATCTGAAATACTTAATGTGCATAAATATTTTGATCTTAAGGTAGAAATCATACTAAAATATATGTCTAAGAGTGTCAGAGGTTTGTTTGTGGTGGTTTTTTTTCTGACCCTGCAGGTATTGTTGAGGGGTTTTTTTTGAGCTCCCATATAAATTTCACTGCATTTCATCAGGCATTTGGACAAGTAAATTGGACAAGTTATTGGACAGTATGTTACAATTATGACAATTCCTTGAGAAAATGATAGTTTATTCTGGAAAATATTTGCAGGAAGGGACAAAATAGGCAGTTGAATCCAAAGTTGGTTTTGAAATAAGGAAGCTCATGACACCTGCTTTTATTTCTACTTACTGTAACCTTAATTTTGGACTTATGTTATTAAATATTTTCCTATGTAATTATAAATTGCAATTGTGTACTCATATATGTCTGGACAGAACTTCAGGGTAAAAGAATACAACAGTAATCTGGTTCTGCATTTTCTGTCTCAGTGGATTCATAATGTAAGAGAAATCTTTAAACTTAAATTGTGTTTCTTCAGTTTACCATATGGAGGACACATCAATGTCACACTGCAGAGACTAGCACAGAGATAGTCAACTTAGTTTAGACACCAGAAGCAATGTAGCTATATTAATTCTGGGATTAATGTGCTGAACTTAATTGTGAAGCAGAGTATCTCTGCAATGCTATCCATTGTGTCCTATAACCTTTGTTTATTGTCTTTAGGGCCCAGCACTTATGTCAGACCTGGGGTTCAGCCTAGACAAGGAAGAAAATGCAGTCTGAGAAATACTTTCCAACATTTGAAATTAAGGTGGATGTTCCAGATTTATTCCCAAGATTTTCCTGAGCAGACCTGTGTTTCCATGCAATATGAGCACAGTAAATTCAGTGCCAGAACACACCAGACTAGTTGCTCATCATATGTTGCAGTCAGTATGTGCATTCACAGTACCTATTCGTCCAGGATAGCTGGACATTCAGCAGCTTGCTAGTACTATTCTGAAAATACATCCAGAAATCCTGCGCAAATGCCTGAAAGTATTTGTTATCTTTTGGATCTTGGCGCATACACTAGTCAGTTGAGCTGGTGATAAGTAATACCTTATACATGAAAATATTAAATTACAAGATTAAAATAATGAAAGTTGCAAAAGAATTGGTATATAAGAGGCAGGGATTTTTCTTGTTTCTGCCCTTGATTTTTACACTGAACAGAGAGAGAAAGAAGAGCTTTCTCAAAATTGTTCCTAAAGCAAGAAAGGGTAAATAGAAAGATAAATGAAATAAAATTTGCCCTTATGTACCCAGTAACCCTGAAAGAGCTGTGGTGCTAAAAAAATGATTATTTTCAAAAAAAGCCCCTGCACAAGCCAGAGTCTTTTACTTGTGAAATGGGAGATTAATTCAAAGACATAACTGGGAGAAGTATGGGAGGACTGTAAATACTAGATTAAATAAAATGTTTAGACACCAAAAGATTACACAGTGCAGAGTCTAACTTTTAGGCGCTCTCACAGGAGTACAAAAGCATGAGTTACAAGCTTTCTACTCAGGACAAGGACATAGTAAAAGTCAAAATGCCAGACCTTCAAAAACAAGCCTGAACACAGTATTCACCGTTGGTCGTAGGTTTCTGTCAGGATATAAATCCCAACCCAGTGCTATATACTCCAGACTGGTGACTATTTGTAAGTAACATTGTTCCACATAGTAGCTATACTTCCTACATAAAGACTATAGTTCATTCTTCAAAAACATCATTGCATGTCAATAGATGTTTAAAATGAGAAGTAAAAACAATCATCTTGGACATTGGCTGAAAACTTATGTATGCAGATGAAATACATTCTGAAGCAGAAAACTAAAATATATTTAGGGAAAATATATTTATATCCCTAAAATATATTTAGGGAAAACATATATATCCCTAAAATATATTTAGGGAAAAATAATGTAACTTCAGAGTAAAAACGAATCTGAAGTTAAACACATCAGAGGAACAGAAAACTTCATCGTATCTATATGGACATTTGAGAGGAGAAACACTGAAACTCCAGAGAAACACTGAAAGCAGAAATCTCTGGTTTCTGGATGATATAGAAGTTGTACAATGGTCTCACTGTCTCCCCTGCTTCAGCAATACAGTAATACCAAAGTAAACAGCAATCTCTTTTCAGTTTGTACTGGAACAGTTGAAGGCACCATCCCTATCCCTCCACAGAAAATTCCAGGTAGCAGATCATGGACAGATGTGCTGGCCTACAAGCCTGGATTCCAGATGCATTTTTGCCAACAGCAGAGTTATACAAACTGCAGGCTACTTCTAAACTGCCCAAGCCCTCTTGTCCTATGTTTAGCCATTTGGTTCCTTTTGCTAGCAGAGGTATGGCTCAACTCTGATTAATTTAGCTTTCACATAAAATCTTATCATCTTAGTGCACCACTGTACTTTATATCTTTAATCAAACAGTCTATGGTATATTCAGTTTATATGTTCTTTACGTTGCCCTTCTGAGCGATCTGCTAATCAGAGTTTTATGATACCGGACTTGCTCTGAAGTCAAAGCATCACAGCTGATCAGTCTGCTGCACTTGCCACACAGAAGACTCCACAGCATTAGAAGCACTGGATTTTAAGACTAATCTATAATGCAAAAACAGTAAAGCCTTTTGGAGCTTGTTTTCTTTTCTAGTACTCATTAGGATTACCAAATAAATCTTTAAATGTTCCACCTGCTTTGAAAGAGGCTTTCAAATGCATATACATATATATACATCTATCTGTTCATGTATATTTGTATCTTTAAGTGTATATGAACTTATACATGCGAATGTGTGTATACACATGTATATGCTCACACATTCTTATTCATTGGGTGGATTTTTAATTTCAGTTTTGCCTCTGATAGGGACAGACCATTCATATAAGTTGGCATAGCCAAGCTAAAATCAAAAGGAATAACAGATTTATGACAGATGGAGAGCTGGCTTTACATTCAGATTTTGAAGAAGTTTATATTAGTCCTTTAATAAAAGGCAGGATAGATCATTGAAGAAATTTTTATGTTCACTTGGTATTATTAAAAGCTATGAGAGTAAGTATATTTGCTCATCACACCAACCGTGTCACTGCAATGGTGGTTAAGGGGTATTAACACCCCAGACGAGCCTCGGTCTCCCCCTTTCAGAGGGTCTCACTGGAAACAGTCGCTCACTTGGAATCAGACAGCACAAATCTTACCAACACACTTCCAAAGGCTTTCTCTCAAAATTACTATTTGCATGATATTCTGCTCCTGGTTTTGATCTTTCAATCAATTTCAGTTCCAAGCAAGTTTGAATTATTGCTGGCTGAATTAGGAAAGATAAATTAAGAATACTTAATTCAAATCAGTGAATCATTCTACATGGACAAATTGTTTCCATATTCTGTGTATGGTGTGAATATAATAAAATTAATTCATTTGAAATACATCAGGATTGAGAAACAATTTAGTGAATATTTGACCAAAATACCTTTTGTAAATATGTTATTATAAAATGTATCTAATTCTGTAACAGAATCCAAATGCATCTCGTTCTGAGGCTCTGCTGCTGCTTCTCCTACCAATGTCAAACAATTTCCATTAGTCTTCATTGCTTATTTTATATCAATTTATTATTTTTCCATCATAATTGATTTCCCCATTAATATTAGTTCCAATATTTTATTATAATAAATACCTTCTTCCTTCCTTTCCTCTGGTCATTAAAAAAAATAAAGGAAAGGTTTATTCTTTAGAAGAACTCTCAACTTTTTGATCACTATCTAAAAAGATCATTAGGAAAGAGTGTTTTTAGCCTTTAATAATCAGTATTCTGCTGGATTTATTTTACCAACAGGTATGTTTTGCAACACCTTATCACATTTTCTTTTATCAGGCATTATAGCTATAAGTTCTTGATAAAAATAAAATGTGTTAATTTTTAGAAGTGCTGAAGGACTAAGAGGGATAAGTGGTACAAAATATAAGCAATGAGATATGGAGACAGTTGAATTCTGAATTTTTCTAGATTTCTTTTAGATATAACAGCAAACTTCTATTTAGATAGCTTTCAATATCTTAATTGTATTTTCAGTACCGTCAGGGTGTTAATATCTGGGATCCTGGTGAGAGGAAGGTAGGGGCTGTGATTGTTGTAATTTTCTGTCATTCTGTAGTTTTTCTTTTTGTTACATTCCTAGTATTTCTTTCACTCTTTTTTATTCCCCCAATAGAAAAATTGTATCCTGAAAAGTTATCCCCCTGTTAAGATAAAAAAAAAGAAAAGACTGTACTCAGTATCCTGTACTCAACTTTTTTTTTCCTTTTCACTTTGACTCATTACCCATTTTAATTCCGCTGAAACTTCTGTCCTGAATTTTAGTTCCTTCTCCAGCATTTCCTGAAGCTATTCCTTCCTATGCAATCTTTCAATAGCTAAAGATAACTTACCTACTATTGACAATGATCACTCGGTTCTTTACACACTTAGATAAGTGAAAATCTGTAGATATATGCTTGTGTGCTTAATTTTTCTATTTCTTTCTTTTATTTAGTGGGAAGTTAATAGATCACTTTCTTTATGCCTGATTTTAAAAACTTTTGTATGTAGTAAGCAAATATTTATGTTAATTAAGGCCTCCACATGTATCTAATTATCTAATCATAGCCTAATCCACAGTATTTCTACCATTATATGTATAATTTTTATTTTAATTGGCTACTCTTAGAAATTTTTCTGATAGATTTTCCTCTTTTCTATCCTTTTCCATAGACTTTAAATCTGTACCAATTATTTAGCTTAGTTTATCATATTATCAGGGTTTTCCTAAATTTCCTATTGCACAATCACTTCTCACTCTAGTCTTAAAAGCAGTCAGAATTTATGAGATTTTTTTTTGTCTCAAAAATCAGACAAAATAGTACACAAAGTTCTTATTACTTGTTGTAAGGGACAATTTTTTATAAATTGCTTTGCTATTAATAAGAAAATGAAGGGGAAAAAAGTTTAAATAATGGTTTAATCCAAATAAAAATTCAAATTATGTAAAAAAAGATAAAGGTGTTTTCTTAGTAAAATTCTACAGTTATATCTTGTCTGTAACTCCTCCTGACATGGAAATAAAAATGGAAGAGTAATTAACTGTTGACTATTATTAAAAAAGTATCAATACAATATTCAGTGTAACCTATTAGATCATAGTTGACCCAAATGACAGATCATATTTATGGCAAAGGAGATGAAACAGTACTTGGCTACATCTCCTAACATTAATTCCTAAAAGCAATGTAACTACTCAGCTGGTTTCTTGGAATTTCTTGGAATAATTAGTATTATTTGGCTATTTTTTTTAAGTTTTTGAACAGATGCATCTGAAATAATGTTTCCTAGATGTGTATAGAATCATTCCTTGGTCAAGTGAAAGAAAAGTCTGAATATTACTTTCTGTATATTGTGATATCACAGTGTATTGCAGTATTTTAGAAGAGTTACAAAGATTGAGTTAAAGGCTTTACAAGCTGGTAAGAATTAAGGAAAGGGGAAAAATTAAAAATGGAGCATATTAAGTACCTTGACTCAAGTAGCATATCTTTTACCTCTGTGGTTAACAAAGGAGAAAAAAATGGTTTTAGCAATATTGCCAAATGCATACATCTCTGCTGAATTCAACAGAACTGTACTAACTTGCATCAGCTAATCAGCACATAATTGCTTCTTTTGCCAGACTCTATGTATTTTAGAGTAGACCTGTTTGATCTGTGAATTACTTGTTCTATAGCTAAAGTATTTAGCTTTGAAACTGAATTTTAGAGAGTGACTGGAGGCATTACTTGTTCCTTTCAGCCAGCTTATTTGCCTTCAGGTCGATAAAGACACTAGACCTAGAAAGAAATCAGCAAAGATGCTCAAAAAGAGAATGACAAAGAGATATTTTTTTTGGGGAGTGGGGGGTGGGGAGAGTATCAGGGTTTGGATTGTTTGGATTTTTTGTTTGTTTTAATAAGTGCATCCACTGTTTCCAGTCCTGAGAGAAAGCATTCCCAGTTCAATGAAATTTGTATAGACTATACACCACTGTATATGTACATGTGATCTTCTTTATAATCCTCTCTTTCACAGGAAATAATTTGCAGTGCATACATAATATTTTGTTTTAAAGAAGCTTTTCAGCAAATGCTTTTGACTGACTGTTGTCACAAGCCTTTTGAGAAAAAAAGGTGGAGAGGTTAAACCGATGGGTCAGCTGATTTTAAGGTACGTGTGTACAGGTACAGGGAGCTGAAGATGAGTAATGGCTGTATTGGAATATGATATCTGTTAGGGAGGAGTGAAGGTTTGCCAAGCAGAGACATTAAAGGGAGATGAAAAGTGCATTAAAAGCCAGCTTTCACCTAGAACTGTGGCTTTAAAGGCTGTTTTTGAAAGGTGCAGTTTCAGTGCTATGAAAAGCAGCAGCAACAATGGCATTGCATTTTTGCACAGCAGCTGAATTGCAAGTAAAGCTGTGTTGGAGCAAGCGTACACAAGCAATACCAACTGTGTGTCCTCTGGAAAAAACAGTAACTGCTGCAGAAGTTTGGAGTACAACACAAAACACTCATGTTTTATTTCTTTGTCTCTGGTAGTAACCTGCTCCAGATGCCACGCAGTAACTGTCTGGGAGGGCTGTCATTCACAAGAATTGCCATAGTTATTTGCCTCAGCTCAGGAGATTAACATCTTCCCCTCCTTCAAGCCTCTTTTGGAAGTCTCTTAATAGAAATAAGGATGGCAAAGGCCAATCCTAAAACTAGTTATAAACTCAGCTGACTTTAGCTGCCTGTGGTATATCTCCATTCCATATAGAGGATACTCTAGTTATCTAAACCTCTCCCTGTGGGAAGAGAGAAGGTTAACACTAAAATTGTCTTCTGGAAATCCCTCCAAGCTCCTGGCCGAAATTGTGCTGCAAATGCCAGAATGGAGAGTACCCGTGACATGTGGATGGAGACTCCACAACCAAGGTGGGTTGTAAAGTAGGCATGTTAATTCAGTGCTGGGCAGCACAGGGGGGTAGTCCCACCAAACTGTGCGTGCCCTCAAAGGCCAAAAGCTCCACATTTATGCTACTATCTTATACATATTCAGTATATGTTGCAAGACACCTATACATATGTATATCCTGTCCCGCTTCATATTAAAATTAGTTTCTTGAGACCATTTCCATACTCTCCGCCCCTTTGCATCTGCACGGTGCCTCCTGGTGGTGGTCACTGGGGGTCTCAATGATGAAGTAAGGAAACTCCTCTTCATCACTGCTAGTAACCTTTCTTGTTTGCACAGGCCCAGATCTTCATTGGGACTTTGCCAAACCACAAAGCTAGTTTCAACCAGTTTGGGGCTACTCTTAACTCATAGTTCCTACACCTGTTCCTTATCTTGTGCAACATTTGCTTTGTTCTACCTTTAACATATTACTACTAACACTGACCTACTCACCTACCAACCTATTAATATATTACTATTGTCGCTGACCTACTAGCCTGTTTCCTTGGCTCAACTAAAGTGCTAGAAAAAGCAAAAGTTTATTAAAACCAAAACAAGTGGTTTAAAAATATTAACTATCCCACAATTTCAGTGGGATCTATCAGGAATCAGATAGTATTTGTACAAGTGCAAACACTTAGAGCTCTGTTAGGCAATAGGGGGATAAGAAATACACAGTGACAGAGGTCACTGGACAGCAGGATCTTTATTAAACAGAGAAACTCAGGCTAGAGATTTTTAGTCAGAGTTCATTGTATGATCTTTTGAGCACAAACTTTCCTGTGCAAGTGAGATTGCTGTTTTCCAGAGATTAAAGTGCTCATTTAAGAGAAGTTTTCGTTAGTGTGAAGAGCTGGGAAATTCTGAATGTGTTTGTCTTTGCCTGAGCCTGTCTCCTGTGCCTTTCTCCTCAGACTCCTGCAGCTCACACTATTTCACCTAGCTTTGGAGGACTGAGAAAGACATTTTCCTGGCACTCTTCTCAGAAGTGCACACTGAAAGGATGAAAGACAATGGACACAAGTTGCAGCAAAAGAATTTTCTTTTTGATATGTGGAAAAAAATCCATAGTGACACTGGTCAAGCAGAGGAACAAGTTGCAAACGGCTTGCTTAGGGAGGCTGTGTCTTTGAAAATTTTAACTACTTCACTAGACAAGGCCTGGAGTAATGTGATTTAACTGTGAAGTATGCTTTCCTTTCAATCAGCACTACACCAGTTGATGTCCAGAGGTCCCTCCCAACCTAAATTATTTTCTAATTCTAAAACTAACATATCACATCTGTTGAAGACAATTGTTGAACTTTTCAACAGGAATACTTGATGCACTTATAAGACTCAATATTTTTTGTTATAAAATTGTAGAAGGAAATAAAAAGGAAACATTGAGGATGAGAACATGAAAAACCTAGGGCACTATCTATTATACTGGACATAAAACCAAACTACACTGTTTTAAATAGGATTTTCTTATTTTATTTTATTTTATTTTATTTTTATTTTCAGTCTCCTTAGATGTTAGCATTCTGTAAAGTAATTATCTTCACCAGTTTATCTGCCCATTTGTTTTGCATTTATTAGACTGTACCTTTTAAACCTTTATAAAAAACTTGCTGTTAAAAAAGTCTTCCTTGGGAGAGTAGTTCTCATCATATTCTATACATATAAGCAGCATGCATTGTCAATGAACTTTCTATGTCTTTATATCTTTTTCCAAAATCAGTATTGTCTTTAAGATTTAATATTTTCCCCTTACTACCCAGAATGGTGTTGCACTGGCAAATGGGGATTACAGTGCAGTAGTATCAGATGTTTTCTGCAGACTCTTGCCTCCATCAGACATGTGTTTTAAATAACAGTTACCGTAGGTCCCACACCGTATCTATTTTCTTTTCCTTAATTCTGTTGTAATAGTTATTCTATCCAAATTTTATCTCCCAGCAATAAATGTAAAACTTAATTTAAGCTATACCAATTAGATCTGGGTTTGTGATTTTATCTCTTAGTTACACATTTAATAGTTGATTTAAGCTACACAAATTGCTTTAGATCCTGGAGAGAGGCGGGTGTGATCCTGATAAATCATACCAGGTTTCAGACGAAGTGCAAATGTGCTTGGTTAGGAGTTGCTGTTACTCAGGTTCCTTATGGTTTTCTTTACACTAATAATTGAGCAAATTATGGGTCCAGTCCTATAAACCCTCAGCACATGGGACTTCTGTTTCCAATAGAAGCTCTGGTTGTGAGGGGCTTGCTCCTAATCCTGGGCCCAGCCAAAACTGAGGGGTTGCAAGGGGAGAGGAGAGGCAGCACACAGCAGCTCTGTCCCAGGAATGTACTGAAGAGACTGGACACTTTCACAGCTTTCCTTTTCTCCCTGCCTTGTCAAGGGAGCAGAAGCGAATGTAAATAATTTTACTCCTCCTTAATCTTCTCATTGTGCTGTTTGCCTTGCTCTTCCAGCTAATACGTGGATGACATTGACTTACTTTTACCTCTGCTGGCTTCTGTGTCAGAGGATCAGTAGCATTCCCACTCCTAACTGCAATCATGATATGAACAGGAAAATCATAGAATCATAGAATTGTCTAGATTGGAAGGGACCTTTAAGATCATCTAGTCCAACCATCAACCTAGCTCTGACAAAAACAAAAAACCACATCTCTAAACCATGTCTCTAAACACTATGTCAACCTGTCTTTTGAATACCTCCAAGGATGGTGCCTCAACTGCTTCCCTGGGCAGCCTGGGAGTCTGAAGAAAAAGTACCTTTTAACATGACTGAGTGCAGTGTTTCTGAGACAGCTCTGAAGAAATCCACTTTGGAAAGGAAGTTTAGGTGTCTAGCAGGTTGGACAGGTACCTCAGGTTGCCTGTATGCTTCACTGTTTATACCACCTTATCGTCTGCTGACAAACCTATTCCTCACACTAAGGGATCATTTCAGCTCATCTCTGTGAGTTACCTTTCTAGATTAGGCTATAGTTTATCCCTCCATTCACATACATTTTGTGGAAATGTATCTTTCCACAAATGAGCACAGGTAGTACAGAGGAATCTAGCCATTCCCAGTTAACTGAATTATCCTGTCTGGGATTCTTGTAAATATATATAGAGAGTCCTAATAATGCAATTTTAGCTGGGCTGCCAAAAGGGCATGCCAAAAATGATCTTAAGGTACATGTATACTCTGATACCAAAACTGGACTAAACAGCTGCAAGACTGTCATCTCTTAGGTACCTCCATAGTGTGGGGCTAGAGGAAGAGCTTGTACTCTGAGAATGCATCAATTTACAGTTATTGGTCATTTACTACGAGGTTTGGTGTAAGGAAAGGAAAGAATTTCTGCAGGAAAGATTCTAAGATGGAAGTCTACAAACTGCACCCAAAGGAAAACTCTACTGAGAAAAGCTTTCCCAGAAGTGGTTCTGGAAGGTCTGAGAACTTCTTTAAGGAGCTAATTGGAAAAGACACTGGAGAACTAGCTGAAAGAAACACATTTTTTATTTAAAATGAAATGCTGTTTGGAAATTAAGTCTCAAAAAAATACAAGATACAGATATTGAGCCAATTCAGAGAAGGGATTTATGAGTATAAAAATTAGCAGACTTTATCTCAGCTCAGTTTTTATATCAAGCTGAAGATCAAACAACTTAAAAAAAACCCTCCAAAATCAACAAACTGACAAAGCAGGTCCCACAGCCAAATGCAATCAAGAAAACTATGAGATGCATTCTTACTCAGAAGCTTTAACCTGGCTGCTTATTTGTGGGTGCGTATGGCATTACCTATATTTTTTTGTATTTCTCCCTTGAACTTATGCCAGTTAAGATGGACTCTATGTAAACCAACTCAGTGGGCGTAGTGTTGTGTGCACACACAGATCCTCAATTTTAATGATACTGTGTAAGGTAAGGTAGAGGTGGCCACATTCATATGCTGCAGATTTTGACACTGTCCCACACGACATCCTGGTCTCAAAATTGGAAACTAATGGATTTGATGGATGGATAAGGAGCTGGCTGGCTGACCACACTCAAAGGGTTGTAGTCAATGGCTCAATGTCCAATTTGTGGCCAGTGAAGAGTGGTGTTCCTCAGGGGTCCATACTGGGACCAGTGATCTTCAATATCTTTGTTGGAGACATGGAAAGTGGGGTAGAGTGCACCCTCAGCAAGTTTGCTGATGACACCAAACTCGGTGGTGCGGTCGACGCAGTGGAGGGAAGGGATGCCATCCAGAGGGAACTGGACAGGCTGGAGAGGTGGGCTTATGCAAATTGCATGAAGAGCAACCAAGCCAAGCACAGGGTCCTGCACCTGAGATGTTGCAATTCCAGGCACAAGTACAGGTTGGGTGGAGAATGACTAGAAAGCAGGTCTGAGGAAAAGGACTTGGGGGTGTTGATGGATGAGAAGCTCAACATGAGCCAGCAATGTGCATTGGCAGCCCAGAAAGCCAACCGTGTCCTGGGATGCCTCAAGAGAAGTGTGGCCAGCTGGTCATGGGAGGTGATTCTGCCCCTTTACTCTATGCTCGTGAGACCCCACCTGGAGTACTGTGTCCAACTTTGGAGTCCTCAACACAGGAAGGACATGGACCTGTTGGAACAGGTCCAGAGGAAGGCCATGACGATGAACAGATGGATGGAGCACCTCTCCTATGAGAACAGGCTGAGAGAGCTGGGGTTGTTCAGCCCCGAGAAGAGAAGGCTCCGGGGAGACCATGTAATGGCCTTTCAATATCTGAAGGGAGCCTATAGGAGAGCTGGAGACGGACTCTTTGTCAGGAAGTTTAGTGACAGGAAAAGAGGCAACAGTTTTAAATTGGAAGAGGGGAGATTTAGATTAGATACTAGAAAGAAATTCTTTGTGAGGGTAGTGAGGCACTAGAACAGGTTGCCCAGAGATGTGGTGGATGCCCCATCCCTGGAAGCGTTCAAGGCCAGGCTGGATAGGGCTTTAGAACTAGATGATCTCTAAGGTCCCTTCCAACACAAACCATTCTATGATTCTATGAGTCTATAATTCTATGATTCTATGATTCTATTATTCTATGTCTACAAATGTTTGCAGCCAGTATTTTGTAGTTACATTATAGCTAAGTGCCTCTTTGTAAAACTTGTAGATCTCGAATTTTCTTCTGTAAAATCTATATTTAATAGTCTAGTTTCATTGAATGACACAATAACCAATATCTTTAAAATAATCAGGATGTTCACAGCCTGTTAATAATATATTTTAAGAAATAGTAACGTAGGATGTAAATGATAAACCTCTTCAGCACCTATTATCGTTTGCTTTCCCCTTCTTCCCACACTGACTCCATGATACTGATGAGCCCTGCATATATTATTATCCCTTACAGAGGAGTATTCTTCTGGACTTTTTTTTTTTTTTCCTTTTTCCTGGGAGGTATGACATGGCAGAAATAACCCACTCTGCTGTTACTCAGAAATCTCTTGCAAGTTCTAGTGCCAGATTTGTGAACAGGAATGCTAGTGTGAGCAGAGATCTGCAGAGCTGGGTACACATTCAGACCAAACACCTAATTTTGAGACTATTTGTCCTTTCTATTTATAGTTTGCATATAGATGCAGATAGATAGACTAGGATTTAAAAGAGTGGCTATGCTAATGTCTTTCTTTTGTTTTGAAACATTTTTCCTCAACATTTTTGGTAAAGAAGTAGAAGAGAGCAGAAGAATCACTGTTGTCTATTTTGAGATTTAAAGTTTAGTCTAATGTCACAAATAAAGCCTAAAACAGATGGCTATTTTGTCACAGGACTGTAGATATATTTTTGTATAGACACACACATACCAAGCACGCAAGATTACGAACAAAGTATTTCTAATTTTAAATACTAAAACTGTGAAATCCAAGGAAACTTGGATCTATTGCAGTAACTGAAACCCCTTATTTATCCCTCAGCTCCCTTTGATCTGGGAAAAACATGGGATGAAAACCCAGGAGAGAGATGTGTTGCACCAAAATTTACCAGGGGACACTAAGAGTGAGGAGTTACAGATTATACTTACTCTTGTAAAGGCATGTATCCTTTCATTTTTAAATTAAGAATGTTTTCCTGTTTCATTAAATTATACAAAAATGAGGTCTATTCTTGCATCCTTGAAATATATAGATTTTTTTCTATTTTTATTACCAGGAAAAAAATCCAACCAAAGTGGTCACCTGGATATTTACTGGTCTGAACCTGGTAGGAACTTATGATGTGAAAAATATCACCTTATCCACTTTCTGGAACTCTGCCTACATATGGTAATAGCCTCACTGAAATAGGTGCAAACTGGCCTGAAAAAATTACTTTAGAAAGATAATTTTCTATATACTGCTGGGCTATTAAAGGCTTAAGAACTCAGCACCAAACAGATTCTTATTTTGAGTGCTGTTCCATAAATAGAAACAGAAAATGAAAATTCAGTTCACTAGTTAACTTGGGTATTTTTAATGTATGATGCTGAACAGTCTGATGAATGGACAGGCCCTGCAGAAGATTAGATACATGACCAACGAATCTTGCAGAAGCAGCCAAAGGAACTAAGCAAAGGAGGCAGAGATGAGAAAGGCTAAAGAAGCAAAAAGATTATGTTGGGATGTCAGAGTGACATAATAAGAACATCTCAAATAAAAGCAAAATAAATAACTGAAAGACATTATTAGAATGCAAAAATGATCTTACATAGCTATTAGTTAAAAAATGCGTAATCAATTTTGTATGCATTCATTTATTTTACTTAAGAAACTATTTAAGAAGTTAAATCATATTACTTTCAAAAATGGTCTGCAACAGCCTAAGCCAAAACATGAAACATAGGCTCACTTATTTTTGAATTACAGAAAAAGCTTACTTGGGGTGACTTATGATCTATGACAAGTTGTAACTTATGAGATAATTTATAAAATCTCATATTTCAGCACAAGACAGAATCCTTTGCTATATGATAATGAAGTAAATAAGGAAGTAAATACAGTGTATTTAAGCATTGCAAATGATCAGGGAGGAGGCAAAGAGAAAGGAGAGTAAGAAGGCACTATTAAGATTTCACAAAACAGGTTTTTTCAACTATTCATTCAACTTTACACCCAGGAGAACTAAATAACCCCAGTTTTTTTGTGCAATATGACAGTTGGTTTGCATTCTGTCATATTTCATTGAGCTTCCTCTCTAAACTTCTTACAAAGAAGTAAGAGCTTGATATCATGAGAAGCATGTATCCTTGTAAGGGAGTGTAGGTAAGAATAAAGATATTGTATTGGTTCTGGGGCTGAAGAAACCAATCATTTCAGCTAAATATAGGGGCTGCTGACCAAATACCTAGTTTTACCCTGACATTTCTTTTATTTTTGTTAATTAATTTCCATTAGCAGACTCTACTCAATGAGTTTTTGGAAGTGCCTTTGTGCAACAGACTGTTTAAGATAATTGGCACCCTGATAGGCTGCTAACACTCTCTGTAGTAAATGTTATATAGTCAAATAAGCTGCAAGATTTTATAGCTGACAGCAGCCAGTGGTTTTAGAAATATTCATGTGTGATTAGAAGAAAATTATTATTTACTGAGCTGTCCATTTTATGAATATATAGGTCTATGACAATTCAGTTTTGGAGTCATTATAGTAAAAATATGCTTAAATTCCAGAGTAACACAAAACAAAAATATATGTTAACAAATTGTTATCTATAGATTTTTTCCATAATATTCCTTTTCAGTTCAAAAATCTACTTTTTTTGAGATAACTTTTATGTGCGTGTACACTGGCATGGGATACAAAAGGTCTAAGAGCCTTATCTTTAACTGATTTTATTTCACCCTAAATGAGGAAGAACAAAGTCCTCAGCAAAGAACCTCCTGCGCTAACATATTTCAGACCTGGCCCTCTATGACTGTGAAGGGATTAAGAGTACAGACTTAGATGTCTAACTTTTAGCAGATGGTTCCCCTAATTTTCTCTTTTTTCCTCATCTTCTGAATGCAGGTTTGTGAAAATTTGTATTTTTGTACATATACATTTTTAGTAACAGTTTTTATACCCTCAGCCTCAGAGCTTGGGAGACATGCAGAGAGTTATGGAGACACCAGTCCTCTGGTATATTATACATTCAAGGGCATGAAAGATGGAATTTATGCCTAAAAATTTTCTCATAAGGCAGCTACATTCAACATTAGACCCATGATTATTTGTGCACAAGTTAAAAGAAAATGGATATATTACTTATACTACTTCGTTAGACGAACTGAATCAAGGTAGATCTCTGAATTTGTGGACAATGACCATTACTTAGTATCTTAGAAACTCAGGGAAATATGTATATTTGTCAGCTGTGGGAAATGAGTGCGATAAAAGTATGAATATATTCCAAATTCACAAATTAGTGTGAGGTTCATCTCCTCTTACATTTTTAAAGGTTTCAGTGTGTAAAGAAAACATCTATAACACCCTTTAGCACCTCTCACTTGGTGATCCATGGTCAAAATTAGAAATATCTTTGCAAAGTATAAATCATTCCAGACAAACATGAATGCTTTGTTTTGATAAAGTGACAAAACCAGTTGATGAGGGAAATGAAGTAGATGTGATATATCTAGCTTTTATTAAAACATTTGATATAGTGTCAAATGAAATTCTACTCACAAAATTAATTCAAATTGGCATGGATATGAACACTGTCACACAGAATGAAAACTTGCTGAAGGACTGCAAACAGTGCACTGATAAATGGCAATATATTCAGCTGAATTTACAGCATGTAAATGAAATTCAGAGATAATACTAAATTCATTTGGGAGGTGTTATGAAAACCTCCAAGGAAAGAGAAATAATACAGAAAGAGACTCAGAATTAGTAATACGCACATAAAATATCAAAATGTTTCACGGTTCCATAAATTTTAAGACCAGCAGGAACTATAATGATCATCTAGTCTGACCTCCTGAATAACACAGACCATAGAATTTTAACAAGTGATTTCTATACAACTTTAGGATGAGCAAGGCTCTCTATTTGAGAAATAAATCTATTCTCAATTTTAAAACTTCACATTTTAGAGAATTTATCATTGCCCTAGGTACATTGTTTCAACGGCTAATTATCTTTACAATTACAAAAAAAATTGCACCTCATATGAGATTCAGAAAAGAGAAGTTGCAACTAAATACATTTCCTAATATATAACCTATAGCACAGGTATTAAATAAAAAGGAAATCTTGCAATACACTAAAATGAAAAAGCCCCTGGGGTACTGAACAGCAACTTCAATGGGAATTTGGCCTTTCCTGTGGCCACAGTGAATCATGACAAGGGCCCTTGAGTTGCAGAGATAATGTCATAGACCAAATGTACTATCTCATTTGTGATGTATAGTTTCATTGCAGTCACTGTGAATTCAAATTTAAGTACTTTGGAACCAGCTCCATCTACATCGCTTTTTTAGATTGTGCATTGAAAGTCATGTCTCTCACATCCCCACTTAATTATCTTTGGTTTGCATACACAACCAGGTTTCTTTCACATAACTCTGGACAGGAATATGGATTCAAACTCAAGGGTTTTGAGTCTGCATAACCAGAGTACTTCTGAAGTTACACTTTACAACAAATCAAGTGTGAGCATCAGGTCCTCAACTTCAATGATTTTCCAGTACAGGTTAAATCATGTTGTGGCACTCTGCCAGCTAATGCAGATATTGCTGTAGAACTACTGACTCTGCCAGATTTTCAAGGAAAAATAAGTTTAGGGATTAAACATTAGTTCATTCATTGAGCATTAAATATATAATTAGCTTTTCAATTTGTAAAAGAGAAGATATTGCCATGTGAAGCCTTTGGAAGCTGCGTACACCAACAATAGAATTACTTCGAGTGTTATCAGTGATATAAGTGGTAGGAATGAAAGTTCAGGAGGGATATTTTGTTTGAACATTGTATAAACTTTCTGACAGTGAAGTGTGATTACATTGGCAAAATGGCTGCTAAGAAAAATGTGGAGGCCAAAGCATGTAGGACACTCAAAACTTATCTGGACAAAGTTGCTGCAGGAACTAGAGTAAATCACTAACTAGAAGGGCTCTTTCTCTATCTATTGTTCCTTTATGCATATCATATATCAGTTGTGAGCTACTTTTTGCGATCAGATAAACTATTGCCTTTCTTAACATCATCAACTATTCTGTCTCCAGGGCCTGGAAACATGAGCTACTTGTCTGGTTGGATATTTCTTTGCCAAATCACATCATACAAGAATGAAGGTGATGGTAGTATGAGCAACCAGCTAATAGCATTGCCCTGGTTCTCTACAGACATCTGTAGACTTATAACAATAAACTCCATCTGTTCTTCTCAGATACTACTTCACACAGCAATCAAGGACACTAATTGCAGCTAATAGCTAAATAATCAGTATGGACACTAAAACTTGGCATACACTCCAGATACACTGATTATGTCATATTTATAATTAGATTTTAGAATTAGGTGAAGATCATGGAAGCATTTGCTAGAGTTACCATATCTAAGAAGAGATAGTTAGAACTGTTACAAAGACAGAAATACCTTTCTTAATGGTTAAGTAGCATGAAAGAATAAAATAATTTGTTCAAAAAACTGAAACAGTAGAGTATAGTCTGGAAAGAAAAATCACTGATCTGTTGATCACATCTTAATATATAACTGTTGCCATAAAGAAACCTGTTCTTTCTTGATTAAATGCTTATTTGTATTTTGCAAGGTGCAAAAAGAATACCCAGCTTCAGCACTTCTCACATGAGGTTATATTTGATTTACTTTTTGAGATTTATTTTCACAATAAAAAAATACTAAAAACACCTCAAAACCAAACCAAAAACCTAAAGTAATTTAGTGAAATAATACATTCATCAAGTAAAGGAAATTCTCTATCTTTGGTGCAACTTTTCTGAAGATCTCTTTTCAACAGTTTTCTTTTACGCAGGCTGTTGCTCTCACAGGTGAGACCAATAGGGCTTCTTCAACTCTTAAAGGATGTTGGCACTTAAGAGTAGCAGTAAGTAAGTAACATTCCCTACTGAATGTTGTGCTGTTCCTCAGAGAGAATAAATGCTTCGACCAGTTCAGAGTTCTGAGGAGTCAGGGGGAAGGAAAAGGGTAGGAAAACATGCTTGTGGTTATTGTGGATTAACCCTGTGTGGGCAGCTAAGGAGCACCCAGCCCATCTCCCATTCTCCACCAAATGAATGGGCTAGAGAATTGGAAAAGTAAACATGAGAAACCTTGTGGTTGGAGGTAAAGGTAGAATAATAGGTAAAGCAAAAGCTGTGTGTGTAAGCAAAAACATTAAAGAATTAAATCACTACTTTCTATTGATAGGCAGATATTTCATGATCTCCAGGAAAGCAGGGCTCCATCATATAGGTAGACCTGCTCCAGCGGGGGGCGGGGGGGGGAGACTAGACAATCTCCAGAGGTCCCTTCCAACCCCCTATGATTCTATGATATGTAATAGTTATTTGGGAAGGCAAACCCCAAACATCCTCCCCTTTCTTTCTTCTTCCTACAGCTTTTATTGGTGAGTATCATATTACAACATCGTATGGTTTGAGGTATCCCTTCAGTCAGCTGAGGTCAGCTGTCTCAGCTGTGTTCTTTCTCAGCATCTTGTGCATCCCCAAGCTAATCACTGTTGGGGTGGTATGAGAAGCAGAGAAGGCCTTGATGCTGTGTAAGGACTGCTCAGCAATAGCTAAAACATCTTTGTGTTATCAACAACGTTTTCAGCACAGTAAGTAAAATTACAGGAGTAAAATGAAATTAAGTACTAAGGGGTTGCTGGTATGAAATAATACATGCAGCAGTGAGAGTGAAAGCAAAGAAGCCAGAACTGAATTGAGTGTTAAAAATATATTATTCTTTCCAAAATGCTAAAAAGGAGAAAAATCTGATATTTTTCACTGGCTGATGGAACAATTACAAAGAATAGAAATTCTGGGTGGGATTCATTTTATCTCATTTTAGACATCTGTCCAATTTAGGCTTTCTTTTCAGAGAGCTGGAAGAATATATTTCCAAAGCATACTTCATCTAATGCTAAAGCAGAAGTCCAAAACCTGAAGTGAACTGCTCTTCACACATGTCAGGTTCTTTCACAAACTGTAAAAGGAGTCCAGCTTATTTAAAGAAATTTGCATTTTCCTGAACAAACTTTTTCTTTCATAATAGGTAGATTAATGCAAAAATGTGACAAACCAGATTACCTCTCTTTTTAATTTTTTTTTTTTCTGATGGTCAATAAATAAATAACTGAGATGTTGGGAGAATAAAATTTATTTTTTATTATCGCTTCCTCAGTTCAAATTTTGCAACAGCTGTTGAATTTCTACAGCTTTAAACTGAGAAACCAAGATCAAAGAATAAGAACCCTGGTGATGCTTTCTTTGGATAATACTATTTATGTTTCCATTTGATCTAATAAGTATTTATGATGATGTTGTATGCTTAGACATCTTGCAGGCTTCTCATGTTTTTATTTTAATTCTTTATTTCGGAAACTAACAGTCAGAAGTTTGGTAAATGTCAAGGATTCATCTTAGCTGACATTAATATGAACAGCTACCACTCTCTTGGTAAAGTGTGATGAAGACTGTGCACTGCTTCTTAAAATAACAAGCAAAAGCATTTACTTTTAAGGGAGCCTTTCAGTATATTTTTCTATTACAATCTTTAATAAAATTAAATATGCCTTGGCAACATCATATTAGTTTCCTGTAACTATGTGTTACATACAGGCTCTTAAAAGGATATTAACTGCAGTAATGGAATATGTAAAGTTTGGGTTTTCTTCTTGTTTTACCTAAAAGAAAATATTTTAAAGATTTTAATGTATTTATTACCTTAATGTCTTTGAAACAATACAAATTAGAAAGGGGAATGGGGACTGACATAATGTAAAATTATTTTTTAAAATGAAAATTACTCAAAGTAGCAGTGTATATATTAACTGAGAAGCAAGGCGTAAATACCTTATTTGTAACATTCTAATCTGCATAGATATATACACATATTTTTAAGAGCTTTGGTGAAGCTGTAGATTTCTTTGTACTGACCATTAAATGTGTTCCTTGCTACCAGGTGAATTAATGACCAATTCACAGTACTGGAATTGAAAGTTACAATAAAGTAGTAAAGAGAAGGGTATGCAGTTTTGTATTAGTACCTGCACTTTTTTCCTCAGATTTGTCGTCTTTCATGTTTGAATTTTAACACGATACATACCGTTCTGACAGGATTCTCCCACTGGACAACTCAAATGTTCATTAATGCATTAGTATAAGTTTTTCTTCTTCTTCTGCTTCCTTGTCTAATGATGTCAGTCATTATGCTATCAGGTACTACCCATGTTAGCTGTCAACCATGTAATGGTTATCATATTTTAAAGAAAAGGATCTTTAACAAGAAATTTAGTAGGACCTTCAGGGAGAAATGTGAGTCTGCTAAGTTTGTCTATACATTTGGCTTCTCATAGAACCAATAAGTTGCTCAAGAGTAATGTTTTTTTTTTCTCTCAATTAAGAGCCCTGATAGAAACTAGCCTGCTGCCATATCTTTCTTTCCTGTGGTCCACATTTCACCTGACTTCATACTCAGCAGACATTTCCTCAAAGGGATGGATGCCCTAAGAGAAAAATTCAATTTACCACTAACTGATATCTGTCAAAAATTAGATGAAAATTTATAAGAAACATTTTAAACTCCCCAAATTACTTTCTGTAAACTTCATATCTTTAAAGAAAGCCAATGAATATCTTGGGCAAAACCTGCTTCTTTTTCTCCCAGAATTCCTCTCATGTCACCTGAATTCATGTGCTTAGTTTCTACAAGTGCTGTTCAACTTACATCAGCTGTTTAATTGAAAATAATCAGTGAAGTAAAGAATATTACCTGAAGAGTTATAAAAGTTCACATAACCCTACTTCTCTTTCTGCTTCTAAGTTACATGCTCTCACATTTAGTCACTTCTCCCTTTTATGCAGCCAAATTTATTAGCACAGTCAGGTTAGGTGGAAAGAAACTCAGTGAGGCTGAAGGGGCAGAATATAGACAGCAGTTATTTAAAAACTAGTCTGTAGCTGGGGAATCACAAAGTGCAGCAATTGTGAAAGGATTCAACATGGCCCAGACACAATGATGGTGAATTAATCAAAATCAAAATGCTGATGCAAGCACACAGGATATCATTGAGACTCAGCTGATACACAGTTACTTGTTAAAATATGGTAACTTGACCATGATTCTGACTCATGCTATGATTTTCTTGATGACAGAAAGTATTTAGTGTTGTTATTTTAATATTTTAAAACACTTGTATAACAAAAAGGAAGGAATAAATATTAAATTTTAGTCCATTCCTTACTTGTGGAACTTAGATAAATAAACTGGGTTTCATGTTCATATTCTTAATAAAACTCTTTTGTCTTGAGACTTTTTGAATTTTTGTTTGTGAAGATTGTTATGTATATAATGGAGTAAAAATAATCATAGGTGAAAATTTGACATCTAATGTTCAAAACAGGATTTTTTTGCATAATACAAATTATTGATATTTTATATTCAATATTCATAGTCTCTGAATTTATTCTATCCTGCAAATAGCTAGAGAAGAGATAATCCAATGATTTGGGCTGTAATATAAGTTATTTCTGTTCTGCCAAAGCCTTTATTTGACAATGGCTAATTCACTTTGGCCAAGGAAACAATGGCATTTTTGTGCTTAACTACCTATTCAAAGTTCAAGTTCTGTGTGCAATGTGCAGGAAGAGTTTGGCACATATAATATTGTTCAAAAGAGCAAAAATAATGTGCATGGGGTATGCATAAGCTTAGCAAAAGCATGAAATATAAAGGCATGTTTGAAATCCCATTTTTTTTCCTGTGATTAGCTGCAGATTGCAATCCTGAGTGACAAGGCCCTGTGATACTTGGATCACAGCTATAAACCAAATAATTAGCTTGTGTGTAGACATTTAACTTATTCATTCTTTTCAAAATCAGTGGTTCCAGCTATATTTAGCAAGACATCACTTTGGGTTGAGTGGGATCAAACTGATGTCACCACATAGATATCAGAGGGGAATAAAGCTGTGGCCATCTAGGGGAAGCACCAATATGGAGAAAGAAATGAGATTCATGGGTCAAGGAGGGGAAGCAATCATGTATGTGATTCCATAACTGAGTGCCATGGACTCACAGACCCCCAAAGCCTTTGTTGAACTACCATGTAGAAAAACACAGAAACTTTGTTATGAGCAAGAATTGGAAAGCAGAGCTTCCATCACTCACATGAGTTCCTTGGTGATATGGAATCAGGCTCCTTCGTGCTTACTACTTTTTGTAACCCCTGGATTCCTTCTTTACAGTGGGCCATATCTCCAAAGGATGGGAGGAAGGATGCTGAATGATGGGGGGATGTTGAGTGATGATATCCACCTTGCACATCTATTGATCTCAACCGGAGCTGAGAATGCTCTGGTACCATCAGTCTGGGGGTACCACATGATTAGGTTGCAAAAAAGATAGATCGTACTTGCTCCTTTGCAAGGACACTATATACTGAAATTCAGTCTTACATCCTGTGTGTGCTTTGCCATAGGTATAATTGAATTTGTCATCTGCCCTTACAGACCAAAAGTAATTTTGAGAAACTGTTTGATTCACAGGTTTTGAGTGGCAGCCCTTTACCAATAATACCACATTCTGAAAAAGATATGAGGGTGGCAGATCAAAGCAATTCAAAACAACTAACATGAAAAACAGTGCAACCTATTTTTGTATAGTTTCCTTTAAATGCTAAATTACAGAATGGTTTATAAAAAAGCACTAAAACAAAGGATTGTCATTCTTTGCATGTTTAATTTTAGGATTTTTATTTTAACTTTCTCATTAAAGTAATTGCATACTAATTAATCATTGTAAAGAAAAAAAAAAAGAAAAAATTTCTATTAGTTTTTTTTTTCTGCATTCTGCAGCTCACATTAATACAACAGTCCAGAGAGAATAATTCTAGCTAGCTAAATGAATAATCTGAAAGGGAATGATTTATCTACATGAACCACACACATAGCTAAAACTCCTCCTGTGCCAGACTTTAAACTTACATTGTCTTTCCCTTTTTTTTTTTGGCGCGCACACACACACACACACGTATGCACACACACTCTCAAATATTTTCACACAATAAAAAGAAAGGTACAATGGAAACAAGACAGCTCCTTGGAGAGTTGGTCATTGTATGCTCTAGTGGATTAAGAATACTCAATTCCCAGTTCTTTGGTGAAGTATTTCTCAACCTTGGAGTGTAGCCTCCTGGGGAGGAGTGCAAGCAAACCCCTTTGAAAAAGAGATTTTTCTCTTTTTTTCACTGTGTTTTCAGTTGAAACTCAGCAAAGGCTAAGTCATAAAGGCTCACCATGAGAACAAAATGATGAAGTAGACAAGGAAAGAAATAAGCCAGAGCAATATGACAGACAGAGCTGGCTTCTTTATGCACTGTAATTTGTAATATCAAACTGTGTTTTGAGTTTATTTTGCCATATCACCCTCTATTGAAACTTAGGGACTGAGAGCTAATTTCCTCTACTTAGAGGTGGAGTTAACTAAATAAGTTTAAACTATTCTATGGAGGTCTTAATGTGTATAGGTTAAAAGTTTACTGAGTGATGCAAAGCGAAGCTTTCAGAACACTGTGATGTGGAATTTCACTACATGATTGTACTATTTTTGTTTTCCCTCATGGAGAAACACTGCTTTCCATGTAAATCACACACTGTCTGATCTTGTTCTTGAAAACATGAATGCCACTAATTCCGGGAGATACATTACAAAACTGGAAAATATATTTTACCTGCAGGAACATTTTTTTAATAAGTAGACAATATCAAGATAACTTATAATTCATTAATATTCTATACCCTCAGTGACTCCCATGGTATAAGGATGCTTACACTAGTGAATGAACAGGTGAACAGGAACCTTACTAAGCAATGTTTGGTGCCACACATATAGACATCTACATGAGAGGGGTAGGGGAAAAAAAAAAAAAGCAGCAATTTGATATTCAGAGAGGCACCTGACATTCCATAGAAGTACATAAAATGTACTTAACTCTCCTTAATGCTAAAGCTTAAGACTATACTCTGGCTTCCTAGCTGAAAATCCTAAATTTAGAGATCCATAATCACAATGGCTCTTCTCCCATACTATCTACTACAGTTACATTGTCTGTAATAGACTTCTGGTTTATCACAATAGTTTTGGAAGGACTGGGTTTCGAGGAGGTTTTGCAAATCAACTTTAAGATATTTTTTATGTGAACATTCATTGTTTTCATTTTCATTTTCATCACATTTCCTTTAAAGCGGGTAAGAATCTACAGTCTTCTGTGCAACCCTCTGAAAATCTGTGTTGATGGGAAAGCATTCTAAAATCTGCAAATGTCAGTCAAATAAAAGATATAACTAGCCTTGATTACTGCTTGTGCCGAATCAATTTCTTTTTCTTCCTGAATAGTTCCTGTATTCATATATACTTATTCATAGTTTGTCTGGTGAGAAAGCATCTAAAAATAACATACTCCAGAAATTCTGATGGTTTCCTTATTAGTTTTGTGCATTTATATTCATATGCACTTGTTCTAAAGTCATGATCTTGGAAATAAAATTTTCATGACCTAAAGGAGACAGTAGTTTATTGTAACACTTCCTCTGATTATATTCCAATAGGTGTAAACACTACTCTAAATTTTCATTTAACAAACATGCTTCCAGTCACTTACACCAGGATATGGTGAACCTTTGATTTCCCTCAGAGTTAGTACCCTAAAAATAATATTGAATTACTGGGTTTTTTTTAGAAAAACTAACTGTAATAATTTTTCCTGTCTCCTCTTCCTCTTTAAAAAAGATAACAAAATGTCTCCCATGTGGGGGATGTATGGTCAGAAACAGGAAAGTGCTTTTTTGGTGACCTGCCGTAGGAAGACATAATACCTCACGGGTATCCTTAAAATTATAGTCTGACATTAATAAACAAGTTTTTTTAATGGGTAATAGATGGATAGTGAGCGAACCTAAAAGAAACCTGGTTGCATACAGGAAGGGAGGGTATAGATATAATTTTCTTATAACTTGAGGCTGGGAATAATTTTTACATAGAAAATATCAGAAGAATATGATGAACATGGAAGAAATACAAAGGAAATTAAATTTGCATGAAAAACTACCAGACTCTCCAGTTGGATTCTGAGGGAAATGTCACTGGTAAGCCATATACTACCCTCTCAGAACTTTCCCTTGAGGAAAACAAAACCTTAATGTATTTAATGATGTCAGCCTGTGATAGAATGTAACATGGAAAAAAAAAATGGATTCAAAACTGTATTTTCAATACAGCAGGAAAATATTGGTCCTGTTAGTCAAAATATTCATAATACCTCATCTGGAAGGTTGTGCATAAGTGATCATGCCTCTTAAGACAAGACTTATTTCAGCTTTGACAGAAAGGCAGGTAAGGAGCATGATCAGGAATGTGGTCAAAGCAAATATAACGAAATACTGTCAAGTAAAGTGTATTTTAGGCAGGACTGCACAATGACAGGAAATCATTAGGAAATCATTTGCCTAACTGTTTGCTGGATCTTAGAGTATTAAGAAGCAACAACTGATTAAGCATTTGGATCAGTAGTGCAGGTCACAACAAAAATCTATGCTTCCACATGCATAATCAGAAAAACATGAAAACACAACCTTCCATGAATATTTCCAAGTACCAATTCCGTATGTGTCTTTCAAGGAGGATGAAATTAAGGTGCTGTTTAAGCTAAATGAAAAGTTGCCTATATATTGTAATGTCAAGTTCCCATTCAGCAGAACAATCTTCGACCATTTATTTTAGGTATCTGTGTATTAAATGTTTTGGCTGACAGGCATGTATTTTTCTATTATTTTTACCTAATTTTTAAAAATTATTTTTCTCTAGCTCCCAGCTTTATTGAACTGTTCATATTTTTCTCTAGTCTTTGTATTTTTATAAATAGATTTAATATATCCTATTTTTTTCTCATGTCACTGTCCTCTACTTTTAATTTGGATCTCTCATATACTCTTTCTTTAAATTTTCTGTATTTACTCACTCTGCAACTTTGTTATCTTCATTATATGTTTTGCCAGGTCAATAGTTGGTTCAGCTTCTATGGTTGCCCTCCCTGTATTACAGATCTCATAGAGAGTGAACTGTATTTCGGTTCCAAGCATTCTGGTATTTTCCCATGTCTTCCCCGACCTGCATGTGCCCAAGTTTGTGCTCACAGAGATACATGCACTCAAAAATAAGCAAACAAATGTCTTCTATTAGATATATGACATCTCAATTAACAGGCAATCATTCAGATTGTACTTTATTTTTATTCTTAGAAGGAATCAACATCACAATGAAATTATATATCACCCTTCAAGTAAACACAGACTCCCTGCAAAATCTCCCTTCCATAAAGATAATGCCTAGAATTCCATCTATCATTTTTCAACTTTCAGTGGTTTTAGTATTTCATTAGTAATAGTGGCTGCTTTTGTGAGAGCTCAGTTTCAATTTGGAGCTCTTTGCTCTGAGCTCATCAAGCCTTTAAACAGACTGGACTCAATTTTTCTCTGGATAAACTGATGTTTCCCATGTCCAGGAACAATCTTATGCTATAGACAATCTAAGAGTTCCAGTGCTTTTTGGTTTATTTTGCTGACTTACTCTTTAAGGTTGTGTTTGGTTCTTTTTACACAGGAGTGAAAATTCTCCTTGACTGGGTGAGTTCTCAAGAATTTCCATAAAATTCACCAACAAACAAATAAAATACACCAACAAACAAACTTGACAAATGCAATCTCTTCCTGAAAGAAGATTAGGATGGCTAAAACAAAGATTGATCTTAAAGGTGATTACCCCTTTGGCCACAGATTCACAAAACAGAAACATTCACCTCCCACCATACAGAGGCCTCATAATTGAGCAAAAAAAGGGAAAATAGTATTTAAAGGCTGCTTATAAATGATAGTGAAAGTAGGAGAAGCTTTTTGTGCAAATGATGATGTGCCAGATGTGTCTGCTGTGCCTGATGTGCCTGCAGCTGCATGCTCTAAACCCATTCCTGGTTTGGAAAAGTCTGATGCTGTCATAGTATGATGTCAAAGTATGATGCTGCCATAAATGGGATCTATTATATTTCAATGCAGTCTTGAAATATATTTGGTGGAAATATAATATTTAAAGAAATTTTGGTCATAAATGCAAACACCAGTCTTCTGAACTGCAGTAACACAACAAGGGAATTATTCAACTAGATACCTCCTACTTCTAATATTGTGGTAGTTTTTGTAATTTCCCAACACATTATACATGCTTAGGTCCACGAATTAATGCATCCAGTCTTGTTCATAGCCTTTAAATGATTGAAACAATGGCTTTTGGCACTATTACTAACATTTTTCTAATTTATTGGTGGACACTGTAGGATCTTTGTGACTTTCATCTCAGTTGACAGATTACAAGCACTCTCTTAGAATTTTAATGTCTACTTATTTAGTTATTTTATTCATATAGCTACCAAAAAGACTTATTCCAGAGAGTTACTTTATTTGTTTGGTCTTGAACGTTTTGGATTCATGTTACTGGAATACTTCTATGTTGTGTGTCCCTGCATATATGTCAAACTGAGCATGTGGTTAATTAGGTGTGTAAAAGCCATGAGTGCATATGACAAAATTCATGATTATAACAATTTTCTGTCTTAAAAAGACTTTATTCTTGGAAGCTGATGGGACACTCGGGACACTCTCTGTACAGTGACAGGTTTAAAGCTATCAGTGTCCTCAAAATGTCTTGTTCTGTTCGGTTGAAAAAACATATTGACATCTCTTATTATATAAGTCAGTTGGAAAGGTATAAAAAAATCCCAAATAAAACTTGGCAGGTGGTGAGGAAATCATCTTCTGAGAACTGACTAACTTATCTACAGTTCAGAATGAAGAACTGTTTTTTGAGTCCCCCATCCCCCTCCCCTTCTCCACCCCCAGAGGCCAACAAAAGGAATGCCTCTGGCTGGCACTGAAATTTCTTAATTACTTCCATGTATTTGAGTTACTCCAAGGAAGAACTCAGTTTGTCCTAACACACTGCATTGGTTTCCTGTACGCAGCCTAGTTCTGCATTGTGTCAGTTTATTGAGATGTAGCTCAGGGTCCTGATATAATGTACACAAGTATATGTTGGTGTACTCAAAACTTTAATTTCAGAAACCCTTTTGTGTACATTTTAAAATGAATAAGAATGTAACAGTAGAACCTTCTGAAAGGTTCATTTAAAAGACAGATTAGTAGCTCTTTCACACTGTGTATTGTCGCTGGAAGACAAGCTGTGGTGAAGGTTAATTTTGCAAACCAAAAAGTTGCAGGTTGCATATTAAAATCTCACAGGGGGACCTGCATTTTGCATAGAATTTCAATATATTTTGCTCTTGAATTTCCCATGCTATAACCATCAGTCTGATGTCAGTATGCTCAAATTATCTGGTATTTCAAATATAAACTTAGAGATCTAAATGGTTTTTTAGGTGGTCTCCGGGAAGGCTATAGCCTCCAAGGTGTTAAGAAAATTTACAGCTAGTGCATCAACAAAGACAGAAATGAAAGAAATGAGAAGTTGAGGGTAAGGTTGAAGCAGCAATGGGAATAGCAAAAATACAAAAAGAAGACAAAGACTTATTGGAAAGGAGGAAAGAAGAACCAGGTATAAATTCTGAAGAAGCAAATGGCTACTTAGACTAAAGAAACAGAAAAACATACAGTAAGCAGATGGTGAGAATGAAGTGAGAACTAGGGCAACAAAAGAAAACTCTAAAAGTGAGGACTGGGAAGGAAAAATAGTATGAAGCTAAGTGATAAGAAACAGGACAGAAATAGGTTAAGGGTAAAGACTTGGCATTCCAGAAGAGGACACAGACATTAAAAATGAATTAAAAAAAAGTCTGGGAATTAAGCCCAATTTCCAGAGAGGTGTTAATAGGGACTGTCTCCTTAGATCGCCTTAAGTATTTTTGAAAATCACCTCCATGCTATTTCATTCATGCTTTGGAATAACTAAATCATTCTCATATTTAATAGGTAAATGGTTTCTAATGCTAACTATGGCATTTTAATTTCCTCTCAAATATATCATATATTGTCAGCCCTCTAATGGCTACATTTACCACATGAACAAGAAAGGCAAAGGTAGTGATGGTAGAAATTTTCCAAAACCTTCCTACTGAATTAAATCCTTTAATTTGAATAGTAATTTTGGGGGGAAAGTAGAAGCAAACGTGTAGCTTGTCAGAGCAAGCCACTTTGCCAGTAATAGAATGGAGCACTTTAAAGGGTGAAGAAAAACAAGAAAATGATTGCGTGGCTCTGTCCTCAACTATACTGATATTTAAATGACATAATCTGTGAAAGTCTTGCCTGTGGACTTTTTAGGATTCTGTACAATTTATGTTGTCTAAAAGAGAGGATGAAGAATTCTGTTTTGACAGGGCTTTGTGACCCCTTAACAACAGCTGTCCATATAATGCTCAGACATTACTGAGTTCCTAACTTAAAGTCCTGAGACCACTTTATGAGGGCTGAGCTTGCCACAAAAAGAATCAGTATCGAATTTCTGAAAGCATTTCATCTTAATCCATTTACAACTGAAAGTATAGTCTCCCTACCATTGGTTGGAAACCGTAGAGATAAGTATTATTTGTTAAACCTCGGTCTAGTGCATGATTAATCCCCCTGACTTCAGTGGGATTCAATTAAAATCACAAAAGTGTCAAGACGCTTTTCTACACTTGCTTGAGTAACTTACAAATCAGTAAGAGAATGATAACTTCAAATCCATTGTTATCAGATATTCTTTTGCTTCATAGAAAGGAGAATAGTTTCATGTTCAGAGAGAACACAAGCAAGAAAAATCCTGAACCTGTTACTGTTGGGGGCTGAGCACTGAGATAGATGGTGGTAAGCTGCCTTACTGCATAATGTAAAATGCACATCATCTAATTATTCTCCAGCCTAGTGATTAAGGAATTATGTAAAGCTGCTGCAGACGTGAGTTTGAATCTCCTCAGGCTCAAGAGAGCCTCCCACTTTTTTGATAATTACCATGTCATTATAAAAGTACACTTCTCACACCACCTACATCCTTCCACACATTCTCCCCCCCTTCTCCAATCTACTGTATTCCTCATATATGTCTATATATGAGGAATATGAGCTCTCCAGCTCAAGAACATGAAGTGGTTCCTAAACAAATCCTCTAATCTTTGAGAAAGAGTGCTTTAGGATACTCCTGTTACTAGCATTTTTGAAGTGGCCCTCCCCCAGTGCTGCATTCCTTGAACCATCCTTTGCCAGCATCACTTTTTCTAAATGCATCATATTTCTGGATGGAATTAATCTAGAAAGTTCTGCATCGCACATTTAAAGGGTTGCCTGCGTGCACCCATGAGATGGGTACCCAAACGCATGCACTTTCCTTTCCTTCCCGCTGTTCTGATCCCAGACTCAGGAGCCTGATTCTTGTCCCCATCCATTGAATAAGAAACTGTTTCAGTAAAGTAAATTTCACTGCCAGAGCCTGACCCCTAATAATTAGGTGGCGCAGCTGATTTGAGAGAACAAAATTCCTTTTGCAAATCTAGGGTTCATGGCTGAAAGATTTGGGATCAGAAACAATAATTCCTGCAAATGCAAACTTTTCACACAACTGAAATGTAATTGCATTCAACTGTTGTACTGGTAGCTTTATGCAATTGTCAGTGTAATTTCCCAAAATCCAGGTTTCTCTTGAGGTCATAATTATAACCTACGTATTTATTTCAGTAACTTCTAATTGCCTGTTACTTAAATTCTGTCTTCTATACTCTCCAGCATAGAAAATAATCTTTTTCCATTACCTCTTCAGTCCTATCCATGCTCAGTATCTCTTTCTCTGTACATTTATCCTCAGGTTCTTCTACCTTTTCCCATTCCTTCCTCCCAACCCCCACCCCTGAATTGGTATTGACACTTCAGTCCCTTTCCAGGAATTCATTGCCTTTGGCTACTCTCCTAAGTCTCTGCTCGTCTTCCCCTGGAGAAAAAAGAGTAGGATAGGGCTTAAGCTTAATAGCTGGCATGAAACGGAGTATAGATATTGCATATCTTTCTTTTAGCTGATGACTGGAGAGAAAAAGCCAGAGATATCTGCTGAGAGGTGTACAGACAGAAAGAACGTCTGCTCAACAGCTTGACACTAAGCTTGTGAATAGATTTTTTTTGCAGACTTAGAGTATGCAAGGAAACAGGGAAATTGGGCAAACTTTTGTCTGTCATATGTCATATGGATGCATATAGGAAATCTACTGTCAGGTATCAGCCCTTTTTCATCACCTTTAGAAAGTTTTAGGAAAAGATGTTGGTTTATGGGATTAGACTTCAACTTCACATCTTAAGGAACAGTTACATCAGAAAACTATAAGTAGAAGTAATTAAAGTCTTCTTGTCCCTAAGAAAACATTTAATAGGGTATGTGCACTGTGTTTATTGAATCTATATTATGACAAGTCTTACCACTTCTGTGTCACGACACAAAGAACATCTCTTTACTTGAGCAGAGCTATGTCTCCATTTATAGTAAAATTAACCCAAAGGCATTCCAATCGCAGTTCCTGCTTAGAAAGACTAGCCTTTTCTGGTCAATAAGTAACTATTCTGAGTTCACTGGAGTTTTGTCCAAGGTATTCCACAGCTATTGACTAAAGACCTGACAGCCTTGAGCTTTTATGCAGAATTATCCAGACAACAAAGCAAAAACCCTACCACAAACTATCAATTTGATTATTCTTTCATTCACTTGATTTTAGGAAGATAAATATATACAAAACTATCATCATCAATAATGGCAGGAAAAAACTTCAGTTTTTTTATCTTTCCCTAAATGTTGTTTGATTCTCTGAGTTTGTTGCAGCTATCAACCTTGCTAATGTCCATCTCCCGTGGTACTCTCATGACCTTTTCACATAATTTAAAGACAAGCCATTAGATTGCTATAGGAGCCTCTAGGTAGCCTAAGAAAGTTACAAAACTTGTATGCTTTGGGTTTTTTTTGGCACTGTGCATAACTACAAAAGTATTGGTTTTCCAAATTTTTTTGAATATTAAATTCAATGTTTCTCTTCTTTGCTATACACAAAACTTTTTTCCACTTTCACAATTATATGCAGCAAGACCAAGTTTTCTGACACTAACTTTATTCTATCTGCAAGCATAAATGTTTTAAGAAGTCTATAAAAATTAAGTGAAAAGAAAAAATCAGCATAATGACAGACATACCTAATGTATGTAACACACTTAAAACCTACCTCTGTAATGCCCATGATTCCTTTCTGATTCTTTCCTCATCATAATGCGTAAAGCAAATATTTTTATAAAAATCATTCCCTATTTGTTTAGTCTGAATTTCTGTTCTCAGCTTTCAATGAATATTCCTTGTGATTTGTGTTAAAAGCAAATAAACAGAAAAAGCTCTTAAACTTAGGGGAAAACCTGCCTTTGTGCTCTGCGGCCATGAAAGAGAAGGATTTACATACCAAAATGTCTTCATGTGCTCAAATCATGCAAATGCCTAAAAAACATTTTCCAGGAATAGAAGACTTGTAAATTGCTTCTATTGCAATATGGAGGTGCAACATCTGCACCTGAAATCAACCTTTGTCTGAGCACAAGAAATCAGAAATACTTTTCTGAAGACTGAAATAACTGTCTTTCCTTTTAGTAGATTTTGGACAACTCAATTTTCTGTTCTTTTCTTATTTACCCCCTTCCCTTTTCCGTCCCTTAAAAAATAAATGTCTAGATTTTTGGCATCTCATTATTTTTTTTCCTAAGATTTTCACTTCACTGTACCTGTCTTCTGTCACTTACTAACTTATATCTTTAGGTTATGATTTTTATAATCAATATAATAAATAATATTAATGCATAACAGTTATCATATAAAACCAATACGATAATCTGGTCATACTTTGGATTTCACAATATCAGAACATGCTAAAGAGCATCACAATATATTAGCCTCTATTGCCTGAGAATATAGATTCAAATAACATACAATGCAAAAAAATGGTACAAGAACACTGAACAGTGATCTGCTATAAAATAATTATGTTTGTTGATTCTTTTTGAGTCAAACATTAGCTTAAGCTTTCTTTCAAAGAAGCTTTTGCATTTGCTGCTAGAAAGGTGATTATATATTGCTAGCTTCCTGTAGGAGTAACATTTCCCCTGATCACAAGCTCATTGGGCTCATATGATGGCAACAGTCTCAGTTTGCTCAGCCAGCAATCATTCCAGCATTAGACAAGAAGAACTTCAAATAGGGTAGAAACACTTAACTCAGAGGGAAATGTGATGAATGGATGGTCCCTTACAGAACAAGGGGACCGTGCTTCAAAATGAAAGTGGGACAGTCTGAGATTTTATGCAAGGTTAAGCAATTGAGAGAACTGTATTTGTAGCTATCATGTTGTCAGGCATGCTGGTGAACCCAGGCATTTCAGTGAGAAGAAACAACATTGCAAAAAGCAGAAGTATGATAATAGAAGTGATTTTTCTACATTAAAACCTTCATCAACCTGCTTTGAAAACAGACTTTGTCTTATCTGGACTAAGTCTGATGCATTCTTATTAAAAGTAAAATAGAATAAAACCATACAAAAAATTGAAATAGGATAGCCTAATAAAACATTAGCTGACTAAATATTTTTTTTCCTTGGTTCAGAAAGATACTTAGTTTGTAGAGGTGGAACAAAATACATTAAAAATTACTTACATGTAAGAAGAAATACGTAAGAAGATATATGTAAGAGCAATGTAGGGGCTGTTATGCATACTATAAGCATTATGAGACTATAAGAATCAGAATTATATTTATAGTCCTGGCTGTGCCTGAGATACACAAACAACACTTGCTGCATGGCACTTTTACAAAATTTTTTTACATTTAACCATGTAAAAAATACTCCTGGTGGAAAAGTCACAAAGAAATAAACCAGTCTTTCTTTTTTTCCTGCTCTGCTGAAATGGAGTGGCTTTTGAGAGGTATTAGTATATGCTTTTGTTTGATGTCCTTTATTGGCTTCCTTTTGCCCACGTGATGTGGTGATTCCTGCTAGAATTACATGGGTGCTGGATGTGAAAGTCTGAAAGCAGTTGCAGCTTTGCCCCAGAGAGTTTTCCAGACCTCTGTCAGCAACCTATATTCAGCCACATCGACCTCAAAAATTAAGTGCTTTCATTAGGAAAGCGGTGCCAGTGCAGCACCCAAAGACTCTACCAATTCACTGCATACACCTTCCTTCTGACAGGCCTTTTTTGGAGCACACTCAATACAGCTCCAAGAAGGGATGAAAACTGTAAATGCTCATTCAGAATGGAATACGTTGTGTGATTATACAACCCTGTGATGTGCCTCCTTCCACACTACTAGTTATTTAGCTCTGGTCACTTCCTTTCAGAAACGATTTTACATTTCAGGGTGTTCAGAGGATGGTGGAGAGAATGATGAGAAAATGGAGGGAAAATCACACAAAAAGGAAGGCAGAAAAGTCTGAGGGTGTTTTTGAAGCTGGAGAAGCTGGTTTAAATCAGATAAAATAATTCTTATCAATTACAATGGGATTATAAACTGTTTTGAGCAGGGGCTGTTATGTTTTTTTAATTCTAAACACCCTTCATTGGGTTTCATGACAATTTGCTCATAATAGCAACAAACTACATACAGGAGGCAGAACAGTGTATTTCATTTTCCTGTATGTAAACACTTTGGAATTTTAATGAGAAATTAACAAAGAGCTATGAATTATAGCTCTTAATAAATGTCAAAAGATGGTAAGTCTTACTGTAGCTATAGAATCTCTTGTAACATCGTGTTTTTAAATTCAAGTAGTTAACCAGTCTCAAAGACAACTGGATGTTTGTAAGAACAGCAACAATGAAGGATATAATTGTTATAGTGTTAAAAACTTCCAAAACAGAAACTTGACATCACTTCTCATAGCTAGTTGTAATTTTAATTAGTAAGAACTCAATTTGGACCTATAAAGAAGGGAAGTATTTGGGGATGTATAGGGAGGGATTCTTTATCAGAGAATGTAGTGATAGAACGAGGGGAAATGGGTTTAAGTTGGAATAGGGGAGATTTAGATTAGATACTAGAAATAAATTCTCTTCTGTGAGGGTGGTGAGGCACTGGAATAGGTTGCCCAGAGAAGTTGTGGATTCCCCATCCCTGGAAGTGTTCAAGACCAGGCTGGATGGGGCTTTGAGCAACCTGCTCTAGTAGGAGATGTCCCTGCCTGTGGCAGGTTGGACAGGGGAGTTGGAACTTGGTGATCTTTAAGGTCCCTTCCATCTCAAACCATTTTATGAATTCTTGGACTTTCTCCCATTTTTGTACTAGAGGAGTCAAAGTATGCAATAAAAGGGACTGTGAATTTGAATCACATTTGGAGATTTATTCCACCAGCAGAAATATACATGGCAGCAATATTATTGCTCATACCATTTCTTAGGAGAAAACAGACAATAACACAGGATCTTTCAAGCAGTTCAACAGGAAAACACACCTAGATGTTAATAAGTATGTCTACATGTTGTTTCTATATATCTTCAAATAGTAAAATCGCAACTTAAGTTGACTATTGGACTGTGAATGCTATAGCCAGAATGCAGAAAAGAATCTGTCTCTGTGGACACTGTAATTTATTTCTTATAAGATTAAAGTAGATAGTAATGAAAATGTATTCTTCTTTCTTTGCTTTGTCACTTAATAAGAATTCAACTTCAGAATGCAGGAAAACAATGCCTTAGTGTTTGCAGTAGCAGTATTTAATTTTTTTAAGAACCAGATTTATGAATATTTTAATTTTTACTTTCCAATTTATATTTAGGATTTCTGTATATTTTCATTATAAATTGTTGATACTTTTGATATCTTTAAAAGGCATTGGCATTTGTTAGAATTACAGTGCTGGGCTGCCTTTAATCTTCTTTTTACTGTGTAAGACTTTTTTCTTTCACAGCTTCTGGCAATAGAGACAAAAGAAACCCCAACCCAATCACAAATGTAGAGACATGAAAGAGTTTTTTAGGGATCTGTGCAATTAGTTTTCCTCAAAGACTTGCTCAAACGAACTTCATAGGCCATGAAAAGAGGAACAACAACATAGAAAGTGATTCTAGAACCAGCAGGAAAAAAACATGTCCAGCACACACTAAACTCTAAAATCCCTAGCTCTAAAATCCAGAATAACTGTTGGTAGTGATAACAGTTGTTAGTATTTCTATACAAACGGAAACATTTTTTTGCTAGGCATATTTAAAAACATGTGAATAATGGGAAGAGTATTATGGGAAAGGAAGAGTAAGTGACCTCCAACTAAAATCCTGGTAAATTGCCGTTTGTTTCACTTTCCCTAGGGCAAAGAGGAATTAAAGAGAAAAACAACTAGGTGGTGTTTCTGTTTGTACTAAACAAGTAGGTTAAATGTGATTTTGAATACAGTTTTTCTAGTGTGCAATCATAAGGAATACCTGCACATCAATTTATTCTATTGATCACATTAAAATCATTAATCATCTCACTTTGTGGGTTGCCTGGGGCATTCGTTTTATCATGCTGTAACGAGTTCTATAGTGCAGATTGAAATGAACTGCTATTTCAGTAATAATCTGTAAAATGAATCTAAAATGGCACAACAGACACAGCTGTCTGAGATTAATCAGTAAGTATTCTTTACCTACTCTTAAAACTATGAACTACTTCTGATCAACCATTCTGTAGGAGTATGTATTTATCATAACTGCCTAAAAGCATACTGTTATGTTCAGTCAGCACAATATTCCCAGTCTAAATTGTCACGTCTTCTTTTGTATGTTTTGGAGTCACTCCTTAAGTCACACTCTTAAATGAAAGTCAGTAAGCGCACCCAACAACCAAAGGTGCATGCCTGTGTACTAGCGATAATGATTAAACAATAACCTCTTTTCCCTGTGTATTACCAAAGGGACAACAAAATCAAAAGAAAAAGATATATTCATTGCCAGTCCTCTTCTCTCTCAGCAGGAACAGGCACAACTCTGGCAAATTCTGTAGCAGAACTGCAGCTGGGCACAAACAGCATAAGGGAGAATTTTGTTTACTAATCAAAATCTTTGCTGTAAGTATTCTGATGAACACCTGTAGTAACACATCCTGTCTTCTCTGCAGAAAATCAGCAGAATGCTCGGGAAAACAGAGGCCTCAAGGTTTGTTGGGGATTTTTTGGTTAAGAAAAAGGACTCTCCACAGCATCATACTTTCATAGTTCCTGTCTAGTCTGTTGCTCCAAATGAACATGGCAGATGAGAGTATTCATCTTTTCTTGCCTTCAACTCCTAGAATATCTTTGTATCTTTGCAGTTATCACCTCAAAACCCCATAGTCTGAGGTAGTATATGTTCTCCTTCAATACCTCATATGAAGATCATAGGGATGCAATAAGTTTTTTCCAATGTTGTGTGTATTTGAGACATACTATCTTCACTATCTATTCTTTAGGAAGTTTGATTTTTCAAAAAGGTAGACATGGAGCTTTATTTTGTGAATTGCCTCCAGTAGTTCCTGGAAAAATTACTATTATATCAGCCTTAGCCCATTAAAGCACTTAGATATGTGTTCAATGCATAGGACATACCCACTCAAGTGAAGCCTATTCTATGTTCACAGAAAAATGTCAACAGTTAAAAACAATCCTGAAGGTTTTAACTGTGATGTAGCTTTATTTTATTACGTTATTTTAGCCTTAGTTGCTTAATGTGCAAAAGATTTATATACTTTCAAAGAATTAGCTTCCTACCTCACAACCAAAAGAGCTTATTGCTCTTTAATATTCACCAGTTTCTCCATTGAATAATGCTGATAGAACATGTCAGTGTCTGATGATGAGGAAAAAAAAAACACAACAAAACCCTGAAAACATAACCAAAACCAAAACCACAGGCTTTTCTTTCATCTTTCCAGCTGTGTGTGTGTCTGTGGTTAAAACAGATATAATAACAATAGAAAATTAATAATTAATTATGGACTGCTTCATGTAGGATTAGTATTTGCCATTGTGATTCATAATATATGGCCATAGGTTTTGAAGGACAGTAAGAAAATTATATAATTTAATTCTGAGTTTCAAGGCACATGTAAAGTTAGAAGCTTGCTTAAAAATATACAGTCATTTAGAAACTTTGGTATTCTGTATTATACAGAAACTAGTATATGAGACCACTTTCAGAGAAGCACCATTCCTAATAATGACAACAGCACAGTTGAACTTAGTGTTGATGCTTATATTGGCATTTGCAAGAAAGATCAAAGATGAGTAATCACAGAAAGGTAATAGTAATTGATGCCTTTTATGATTGCAAATGAATGTACTTTACATTTGTTGCTTTGTCAAATCAGACTTTTCAAGTCTTTGTTTACAGATAGTAATGTACCACTCCATAAGTTTTCTTTGGTATTTTTCAGTTCCTGTCTTAGACTTGGTTTGGTGAATATTTTGATGTTTCATTAATTCAAGAAGGACAAAAAAACCTCTGCCATATCATAACGTCATGTACGTTGAGTTTTTTCTTGCCTTGCTCCTCACTCCACTGTTACAACTACATGTTTTAAATGAGAGTATGACATACACGACTGCTAGCAATCACAGTCATTTTACCTCTGTGTCATCATGTATGAGCACCATGAGTAACTGTGAGATTTGTATCACTTGTTTTTCTGGACAAAATGTATTTTTCTGGAAAATCTATCTCCTGAAATATCCCCTTTTAAAAAAGAAGGAGAGAGTATCTTCAGTATCTGGGTTTCTTGAACTACAGAATTCTGTTGTCAATTTTTGTTTTTGTGAATTATGTTAACACAGTGAGGGAGTGTGATAACTACTGTGGTAAATAAAAACCAGAGAATAAGCACAAGCCTGAAATCCATGCCTCACGCCACTTAATTGTTGCTCTCCTCCATGGCCTATTTGGGTTACTCAAAATATGTCCTCCAAGAAAATACCTGGGTATCATCTAGGGATGGTTCACTCCAGATCTGTTCACGATGGCATTGTAGTAACTGGGGTTTTGTTCCCTCTTTTAAGTCTTCCAAAACTTATCCCAGCAATTTGAGCATCTTCAGAAGCTTCCTCGTATCCTCACACTAAACCCTTGTTTCATGCCTTAAAACCCCAAAATTATAATACTACTGTCACATTATGTTGCATTCCTTGAAATGAAAAAAAACCCAAACAGAATAATAGCCATGTTTTAGGGATACTATAGGGAGTCAGAGAAGCTTTAGGGCCAAATACTTTGTAGCATGGATTCAGCAGATCTGGTCCAAGGGACGTTATTCCTAAGCACTGTGGACATGAACCCCTCCATGCTCTCTGGCCTGAAGGGCATGATTACTTAAAGACATCTCAAAACTATGCACAGTGAATACTATCCTTAAAATATTTCCAGTACTTGTAGTAGTTAATGTAAAACATGGAAAATTAGTGTCCCAGTGTGGCAGGATGGGATAAAGTCTTACTGCTAGCTTCAGTTACTTTTGGACCCCTTCCTGTGAAGCAAAGCCAGAAAGGCTGTTATAATCTACTCACTGTCACCAAAATTACCAGTCTTTTCTAACGTAACAATAGTAACATGATAATAACTCTTATTGTAGAGATACAGGAAAGACATTAAAGGATAGATTACTTTCCAGCATCTGCAACTGTTATTTATCCCAATTTTATGAGATAGGATGCTTGAACTTCAATTAAAAGGATAATGCTAAGCAAATAATATATTAGAGTATGTGCTTCTGAGCTTCATTTTCATTACTTATTTTAAACTTGTCTACATGTGTGACAGTTCCATATTTGAAATGGACACATGGACAGTAATCTCACCATTCTTTCTTCGGGTATGTTATTGGCTTTTTTCCTACTAAACTAGACTTCAGTAATGAACATCTGGTGTGTTTGTACAGCATTTAGCAGAAGAACAATATGTATGTTTTAATCGAATATTGTTAGTTTAGAAAGCAGACCACAGAGGACATTATATAGTAGTATCCTGCACCATCAAATCCCACCAAAATAATGGATTCCATGATTTGGCCAATCATATCTATCCAATGATAGTCCCAAGCCAGTGATCATGGGGGCCATTAATCCATATGTTCCCCCAAGATCATGGTTGCAAGACTCATGTTTATTGATATTACCTGTGAAAGAAGAATATAAAACATCAATGGTGCCTTATTCATTCTAATGCACAGACTGAGGAGGGAACTGTGGCATGTTCCAATGTCAACAAAGGGATCCACAATCTACACAAGTCCTGCATAGGGACATTTAATAAAGACTTTATAGTCAATAGAAAAGATGCTTTTTACATTGAATAATTTTCTTCTGGTAGTCTTTAAAATCTGCTTTCCACTGACTGTGGAAGAACTTAATATATTTAGAGTGACCAGTGCTTCAGGCACATATAATTTAGGCAAAATTAGATATCTAGGTGCAGTAGTCTGGGTTCTAACTCTGTTATAATCAAAAAGTCCTGGAAAATTCTGATCTAGTTATTGGCTGACCATCTATATTTATCTATTAATTCCCAAGGGAGGGTTTTTTTTCATTTCATATGTTGTTTTTCAGAAGAGAGAAGTTCTAGATGCCATATATATATGCACAAAATTCCCACATCAATGTCATTTTAAATGGTAAACTAGCATGACTGCAAATTGAATCTTAATACAGTGAGAAGAGTATCACAATAAAGTAAGTTAAAATACAGAAAATGTTTTTAAATTTCTGCTTTGAAATCTGTTAAAAACAAGTTTTGTTGTGTTTTTTGTCCATTAGATGATTGGCACATCATGCCAAGTGTGCCAGCTATTAGATCTTGTTATTGAGACTATGATTTATTATTTGTTTTAAAGGAGTAGATTCATATAGTTTGCACAAATAAATCTAATATACATATATAAAAGAAAATACACAATGACTAGTTCTAAGGACTGTTAACATTTGCTGCTTTTTCAAAAGAGTTGACATACATGCCATCTGTACTTTTTATTATGGTAATAACTAATAGTTTGTGAGACTTACAGTGCCTTCCCCAGTACCAGATATCATGTCTCCCCAGTCTGATACTTGCATAGGTGCACTTAGTTTTGGATGCTAAAGTAGCAGTGGGAAAAAGAATTCTGCAGAACCCTCGGTTCATCATGGTGTTTCAGTGTAGTGATCTCTAAGGAGCAGTCTGAACAACAGAAAGATTAAGGCTAAGAAAAGGAAAACTGTGTTCTGAAAAATAAAACAGTATCACAGAAGGAGAGAACCATTTAAGTTGGAAAAGACCTTTAAGATCATCGAGTCCAACCATTAACCAAACACTTCCATGTCCACCAGTAAACCATACCCCTAAGTACAACATCTTATGGGGGCTTCATTTTGCTCCCTGTCTTCCGCCTCAGGCGGTTGGGTACTCAGGGAACAACTGGTCCTGTTACTAAAAACTGAGTCAAAGAAGGCATGAAGTACCTCATCCTTTGTCACTATGTTTTGCCTGTGTCTAATAAAGGATGGAAATTTTCCTTACTCCTTCTTTTATTGCTAATGTATTTATAGAAACTTTTCATCATAACATTGGAAAACAGATTAACTTCTAGTTGGGCTTTAGCCTTTCTAATTTTCTCCATGTAAACCCTCACAACATCCTTGCAGTTCTCCTGAATTCCTTGCTCCTTCTTCCGAATGTCATAAACTCTTTTTTTGTCTCCTGAGTTCCAGCCAAGGCTTTCGGTTCAGCCAGGCCAGTCTTGTTCCCTGCCAGCTCGTTTTTCAGCACATGGGGACAGCCTGCTCCTGCACCTTTAAGATTTCCTTCTTGAAGAATGTCCAGCCTCCCTGGACTCCTTTGCCCATCAGGACTGTATCTCAATTGACTCCTTCAACCAGTTTCATAAACAGACCAAGATCTGCATGCCAGAAGTACAAGTACACCCCTACAAGTCCTTCTCTGTTTACAAACAACAGTTCCAGCAGGGCACCTTCCCTAGTTGACTCTCTCACCAGCTGTGTTAGGAAGGTATCCTCAACACACTCCAGAAACCTCCTAGATTGTTGTCTCTCAGCTGTATTGTATGCCCTGCAGACATCTGGGTATACAGTCTGGGTATACAGCAGACGGGGGTTGAAGTCCCCCATAAGGACAAGAGCTAGCAATTGTGAGACTTCTCTCATCTGCTTATAGAATATTTTGTCAGCCTCTTCATCCTGGTTGGGTGGTCTGTAAGATGATATCTGCCTTCCCATTGAGTCTTACCCTCAAATGCTCAACCCTATTGTCACTATCATCAAGCTCTAAACAGCCAAAACACTCCCCAACATACAGTGCCACCCCACCACCTCTCCTTCCTTGCCTATCCCTTATGAAGGGTTTATAGATATCGATTGCAGCACTCCAGTCATGTGAGTCATCTCACCATGTTTTTGTGATGGCAACTACATCATAGATTTCTGCTGCACAATGGCTTCCAGGTCCTCCTGCTTGTGTCCCATGCTGTGTGCATTGTTGTAGATACACTTCAGTTGGGCTATTGATCTTGATACATTCTTTGGGGAGAAGCCCTAATTCCCATGTTACCATTCTCAGCCACTTCTGTGGTTCTGAACACACCAATAACCCTTGTATCTTTGCTACCACATGGATCTCTATGCCCTACTTCCACTATGGGGGACTGAGGGACCTCAGTAGCACACCATTCCTCAAACGTTAGTGTGCTGTTCACAGACTTATCTCTAGCAAGGCTGGTTTTATCCCCTTCCCCCTTCAAATCGAGTTTAAAGTTCTTTTAATGAGTCCTACTACTTCCCGTGCAAAGTTCCTTATGAGTAGTATATCAATTGTTACTTCGTGTTTATTTACTATTTAAAGTATATTACCAATTGTTAGGTGGAATGGCTTAGGGGCCGAGGGGAAGCTTGAACATTTGCATGTCCTTGGCTGTTACATTCACGTTTGCTGAAACTTTCTGAATGGCAGGATGGGTAGCTCTGAGAGTTCTTTATCAGAGCCCATGGATATAATCCTTTGTGGAAGCATCAGGGCATGCGATAGGGCAGTAAACCACGGGACACATAGCAAGCAGACAACCTGTAGCTAGACTAGAAAACATCAAGGAGCAGATAGCAAGGCCTCTTTGGTGAGAGAAATAAAGAAGCTTTCTTAGGGACGGAAACAGAACTATGCAGACTTTGTTTCAACTCTGGAAGACATTAAAACTTCCAAGAGTGATAGTTTTTCAGACTTTAGTTTGAATCTTTCTCACATGGCTTATCTGAACAGTTTTCTACTGCTGTTCCAATAAAGTATGAAAGGGTGGAATTTCATTTGGTGTTTTGATCGTTTGGGGTTTTTTTTTTTGGGTGGTTTTATTATTTTTGAGGGGTTTTTTTTTTTATGTGTATAATTAAATGCAGTTTAATCTTTAGCAAAATGGGATAACAGAATTACAAAAATAGGGAAATGCAACAAAATGTGTTATCAAGATATGCTTCCCTTTCAAGGCATTCCTTGCTTCTATATAGACATTTCTTCCGTGTTGCGATTTTTACCTGTTTATGTTGGGGAAGTGATCCCATTTCATCCTGTGCCACTGTACATGCTCTTCCTCAGAACAGACTTCCTTGGACATTGTGTCCTGTTTTCACCCTGAAATAATTACTTAACTCTGGCATACAAATTAAACCTTCAGTTACTATCTTTTATATGAGTGACTTTTCCCTTTAAATTAAAATGGAAGATACTATTGTACCTTTATTCAGACACAGCTATCTTGATGTGTGGAGGACTCCTTGTATTGCATGTTCCTTATTACTGCATTATAATACTTCTGATATCTGGACCAAGTTACTGTATTTTGTAAATGCTGTAAGGTGGGACTTTTCACTAATTGTCACAGGATTTTGGCCTGAAATTCAGACTTGTGTTCCAATTTCTGGCTAGTCTTTCTTGTTAAAACACTATCTTTCTATTTTATAACAATTGTTTTGAAATCATATATCAAAGGAAACATTAACTATGCAAACATCTTAATATGTCCATATTTGACAGCTTACCACAACTCTTCACTGGGCCAACTATGATACATTAAATCATCAGATGAAATGCAATGAGGAATGAGGTGGTTAGACAGAGTAACAACATACCACAGGGTATTAGGTCTAGGAATTCAAACACACCTCTCAGTAAGTGTTCTACTGAGCACAGCAAAAATTCATAATATAAAACTGACTTTGCCCTAAGAAGAAAACCTAAATATTGTGAGCATGCAGGGTGTTGAGGAAAGGCATCTTGGATTGGAGGAGACAAAGTCTGATTGGGGAGAAGGGAGAGATTCAGAGGGAGAGATGTGTTCAGAATTCAAGTCTGTTACTGGTGTCTTGAATACCTACCTTGAAAGGCTCCTCCTTTTGCCTTCATTGACTGGAGGCAGAGCCCAGACAGCTAGCTTAGACTTGAAGCCTAAAGTTTCAGTAGTTGAATTTAGGTAGGTTACTAAAGAAATACAGCTACTTCTACCACAGTGGGAGTGTGTAATACATAAACAGTTTCATTCTGCAGAGAGTAAATATATATTTGTAAATGTCCACTAATGTGATGCCAACAGTGAAACTATTCAAACCACAGGAATGTTGAAGACATCTTTATCCTCCCTCCTGGAGCACTGAGAAACCTCATTACAGGTTATGTGATCTCTTCTTCAAAGCTTTGGGCCTCACCCCTTTTCTTCAAAATGGAAACAGAACACTTATTAAATATTTAAGACCCATGAAAAGTCTGTGTGCTATGATTTGGTATTTTGCTACGTTAATGCTGTATAGAGTCGTTATGTGATGCAGGAAAAAGCCTGTGTGAACAAAATGAATTAAAAAAAAAGAAAAATGAGGTCTTAGATAGAAGACATTTTAGACTTCTTTAGTTATTTAGTAATTTCAGCCATACCAAAGAAAATAAATATGGTGCTTGGAAGGGATCTTGGAAAATATACAATTACTCTGTGTCATGCACCATTTACTTAGGTATAGATCATTAACATTTCTCTGCTTTGTTCTGTTAACATTCAAAGGATTTTCTATTCTAACTACTTAGGCAATTAAGGTCCATAATTGTAATGTGTCTATTTTTTCTTTACTTAACTTTTTTATTATAAAAATGGCTACCAGGAATTATATTTCACGTAAGTTACATATTTAGAGACCATCTGTTGTGAAAACATTTTCTGCAGGGAGAATTTATCAATGTCTAACTTCAGCTCCTTTTATCTTCTGTTATTTAGTAAAATGATATAATATATAATTTTAACTGCAGCAACTTGTATTGATCAAACTGTGTGTTCCTATAAAGATGAACTCTCTTAATACAGATATCAAGATTGTTATATAGAGTGACAATTTCTGTTCTTTCCAGAATAAAAGAAATTTGTACCATGAGCAAAACTTAAAGTGTTCTACTGTTTTCCACTGAACTATGTTCCCCAAATATTGAAAATAAAAACCAAAACCAAACCAACCAAAAACCCAGTCCTAATTATATTTGGTGTGTACACTTTACAAACTAGCACAATATTGTTTCAATTAAATGACTTCCAACATTTCAGAGATGAAAATGGACCAGGACCACTGATATTAATTCTCATGTAAAGCTTACCTGGATCCCCTTTCATTTCCAAATTTAGTAACGCTGGAAAAAATTCTGCTGTATAATCATCACAATAGATCTGTAATTCATAATGCAGGAATATAATATTTTTATGTAATTTTTCCTTTACTAATGTGGATCAGAGGAAAAAAAATTGATCTTATATATAACATATTTTATCTATGAATATTTTTTTGTAAATAACAGTAGCAATAGCCATAGCAATAATAGTAATAACCTTGTGAAAAAGCATAGTAAAATATCTATCAACAAATGAAAGAGTTCTCTCAAAAGGCTAGTAAATCTGAGAAAATCACAGGTACAGAAAGGCACAAATGATGTGTGAAAAAAGATTTGGTTTAGAAATAAGTGATAATATTTTTCTTTTCACTCGAATCATGTTTTCACGTACTGTTTGGAAGTTTACTGAACTTTACATCCTGTAAGTGCTTGCCTCTTATCTAGTGAACAGAGTGAAGCAGGTAACTTTGCAGACCTCTAGGGAAAGATGCTATGTACCAGAATTTAGATAACTAGCATTGGACTGAATTCCTAATTCACCTGTCCCTGACTGATTTGTCACTTACATTGTTAGGACTGGTTCCCTAAACAATGAAACACTAGGTTAATTTTAAATAATCTCACCTGGAGAGAATTTGGTCTCTTTAGAGCAAATAAAAGTTAAGATTACCTTACATTATAAATGTAACTGACAATGTTTTATTGAGATGAAAAAGTGTTATTAATTTTATTTTAAATGACACATGGAGAAAGTAATTGATATACACATAAATTCACAAGAAATCAGGCACTCAGAGTTGTCTTCAGGGCTTTAGCCCAAATAACATTTTCTATGAGGTTAATTAGATGATTCTGCATGCATTACTGTTCTCTGAAATGTATTTGGGTCTTCTGGGTGTTTGTTTATTTTAGGACTATCAGTGATTTGTCTTCCTCCATGCTTATTTCAGTAGTAATCTTTTTTTAATGTTGATTGTAAAAAAAATATATTTTAAGGTAGGCCATGCTAAGAAACGTATCATGAAAAGACAGAAAATGAAAATGAGAATGAAAAGGGACCCCAAATTAAGAGGAAAGAAAATCACATAAATTGAACTCAGAACTTGTATTTATGGAGGAGGTAAGAGAGAATAAAATGTATGCCTTAACTGCTTTGCGGTATCAATTTCTAATAAAATGCTTTTAGCCTGACCCACAACCTCTATGTCTATGCTTTTTTTTTTCACTGTTACTTCTTTGATTTCCCTTTCTTTTTTTTTTTTTTTTTTATTGAAGTGTTTGGTCTTTTAGTCTTGTAACTAAAGGGGGAAACAAGAACATATAATTTCTTTTAAACTATTTGTTATTTTATACTTCTCAGTCACGTCATCTGGCATTCATCTCTTTTTTAAACTTTGTGGCCAAGTTTTCAGCTGCTGTAAATTGTACAATACTAATAAAATCAAAGGCACTATAGCAATTTTAATCAGCTGATCATCTGGTTTCATAGTTCTGTTGTATTTCATATGTTCTTGCAATACCATAAAATAAATCTGAAGTTTTTTGCTCTCTTTCTCTGAATTTTGTACTTGTTTCTCTTTTATCAAGGAGAAGCTATCCTTCTGACTTACGTAATTACATTATGTTTTCAGTATTTACGTTTATTCATTTCATAATAATCTACCACTTGTTTTTTTTTTTATTGACAGCCAGTGGGCATTGAACGGATGTTTCCCCTGATCTTTTAAAAAGTGTACTTATTTGTTATTTTGCTTTTTCTAGGATGGCTACACTTAATTTAGAATCCACCACTTTGTGTAAGTTCAAATTGTTCCTTCTGTTGTACATTAGCTTGCATTTCTCCACAGTGATTTTAGTTTGCTTTCATTGCCCAGCTACCATATATTGTCTCAGCTTCTGGAGCTCCTCATAAGCTTCTGAAGATTGAAAACAGTGTTGTCATCCAAACATTTAGCTTATCTCATACTCTGGATTTCTACTTAAAAAAATGTGTATTACGTTAACACCAATCTTAGTAACAAAAATAATTTGGGAGTTATAGTTTCAAACCTAAATCTACATTATTTTTATATATTTTTTCTTTTCACTGCTTTTTATTTCATTTGAATTGCTTCAACTCAGTGACAGGACTACATTCATAAGTTCTGCTTTTCCTTTTTTATCATCACTGAACACTGACTTACAGGCTTTTATTACAAGTACACATCAGATATCCTGCAATTATTTTATTGATCAACTCTGCTTTTTAGCTCTTTAAAGTACATTATATGCCTTACAAACTGTAATTCAGAAGTGATGGGTGGTGAATCACAGTCTCATTTGTTTGTGTAAATTATATTCCTGATTGGATACCGACTCTTGTGATAGCCTAACATAAACAGGTTATTATTATAATAGTTTAAAGTCAAAAGTTAGTGCTTAACATAGATTCATCGCACACTAGGCATTTAGTGGTTGTGAATTCAATTTTCAGTGTAAGATTCCTAAAACAGAGGAAAAGAAACACATGGTGATTCTGAATCATGTGACAGCTCAGCTTTTTTGTAGGTTTGAACCCTGAAATTTCTGTCTATGCATTCTTCATCTGTAAAACATTACAGCCTGTAAAGTGCCCAGTTAATGTAGTCCTATAGAAGCAGACCCAGAGGAGAGCAAGTAGGATTATCAGAGATGCAGAATGAACAGCAAATGAATTAAAAATGAAGAATGTTTGTATAACCTAAGGAGGGGAGAGGGGAGAAGATACATTCAACACATGAGAATTAGCAGCATGGAGGAGGGAAATAACCAATTATCCATGTCTGTGATGGTATAAATTAAAATTTCAGCAGGAAAAAAATGTTTAGTAAATGGGAGATTGGTAGCATCTTTTAGGAGGTAGGGTGCTTGTTATGATAGTAAAATTTCCAGTAGTAGAAGTCTTTAAGAATAGGTTCCATAAATAGCTCTCAAAAGCAATCCTGAAAGAATAATGGGCATGCAGTTAACTGTGTATTTTTTAGTATTCAGAATCTGAGTTATGCCTCTATGAAAGAAATTCTTTACTGTGAGGGTGGTGAGGTACTGGAATAGGTTACCCAGAGAAATTGTGGATGCCCCATCCCTAGAAGTGTTCAAGGCCAGGCTGGATGGGGCTTTGAACAAGCTGGTCTAGTAGGAAGTGTCCCTGCCCAAGTCAGGGGGATTCGAACTTGATGATCTTTAAGTTCCCTTCCAACTCTAATAATTCTATGATTCTTTGTTTACTTGCAAGTATTTTGAGGAATGTTTCATATCTTCATAAAAGTTTGTTTAGCTAGCTGAGATGTTAGTCTTCATTTCACTCTTTAGCTACTAACCTGATAAGCAAAAGTAACAGAATATATTTGAATTAAAAAGAATTCTTGTGCATTACAAGAAAAATCTTTGGAAAATACACATATAGAGAATACAAAGGCAAAACAAACAAACAAGCAAACAAGACTCCATTATCTGGCTTTTGCTCATATACCCTGTATTTGTTTCCCAATTTAAGGCCTAGTGTATTTCAGGTGTCAAGATTCACTTCCAGTGAAAGACTTTGACATGTGCAAGAGCCAATTTAATACCTATCTTTGAGGTATATGGTCCAGTATTGTACTTCATATTATATGTTAAATTCATATGTCTGATTTATAAACCAAATCAACTTCAACTGCCTTAAATTTTGAGAAGGCTGAATTGTCTTCTGAACCCTTTTGTTTGATCATTAGGATCTCATCTGAGGCTCCTTGGAGAAAATGGTTCAAAGCTCCATCAGGGCAGGTTCAGACTTAATATTAGGAAGTATTTCTTTACTGAGAGGGTGGTCAGTTACTAGAATAGGTTTCCTGGAGGGGTGGTTGATGCCTCAAGCCTGTTAAGTGTTCAAGAGGCATTTGGAAAATGCCCTTAACAACATACAGGAACTTTTTGTCATCCCTGAAATAATCTTTGTAGGTCAGTCCTTTCCAACTGAAGTATCGTATTCCATCTAATCTAATTTAATCTAACAAATATTTTGATAGCCTTGAAAGCCCCAATTAATTTCTGTTAAAAACTGAGATCACTTATCAAACACTATAAGATGAGCCAAGTCATGTACCATGGAAGATTCTTAATTGATTTTGATGCAATATTAGAGATGGAATCTGTATCAGTATTATCAGTATCTGGAGTTCTTTTTAGCATTGGTTTTTAACACAGTGCAACAAACAAAGTGAAAGCACCCCATGAAACTATCTATTCTCCCTTATTCTGCTGTAGGAATTATCCAGCTGCACTGTTAGATTGGTTTTCTTATCAACAGGGAGGCTGCAGCCAGGCAAGATTCTGGAAAACGGAGCTGCTTTTTCCCCTTTTCAACTTGAGTGTGTTACCTCTAGGGAAAAAAAAAAAAAAAGGAGAAGAGAGACAGCAATCAAACAAAGTTGCCTTGTACAGGGAGAAGGTATTATGTTCAGCCTGACCTTGACCTACAACTCTTGACATCAGCTCTGGAAAACCTGTTAGTTTTCTTCCCTGGTTTGTTCAAGTGGTGAAACCTTACTACTACTGTAAAGGCATACTTTACATACATATACAAACAAAGTGCACTTATTTCTATGAAGTCAGAGGCAACAAAGCTGTCTTTGTATCTAGCAAATATCATTCTTTCCTCCTTGCATAATTGCTTAGATGTTTTTGTTTGAAATTCTATTCACATTGACATTTCATGTATGTGTGAAACTGGTTTGAATGATGTCTACATTCATTAGTTTTTCCACAGTAACTATTTCCCTTACAAGTTACGTGATCCCAGTGCAAAGAAAAGTTAACAATTTAAAACTCTGAGGGTGTCTTTGTTGGGACCAGTATAATTTTTTAATTCACATTCCTTTTACTTACTTAGTTCCTATAATCCCTAAAGAGAACAGAGTCAAACTTTGTGTTTTAATTAGGATTTTCAGTATTTATAGCCTGGAGCAATGAAAGAAAAAAAAAATTCTAGGGTTGTTGTGGGAAAAAGGAGTGGGCCAAGTCTGCATTTACATTTTCTAACAACAGATGTCAAAAGTGAAAATGGTTTTATGATTCACAGCCCAGTATAACTAAAAGTAACTAAGAGGATTTTGCATGAAATATCAGTAAGAATATTCTGTCAAATTTAGGCAATGTATGCCTAAGCTAATAGAAAGCTAATAGACTGGAACTGTAACAATAATGATAATAACTAAGGTTCAAGAATAAAAATGCCACAAATTAGTATGAGGCTTTTATAAGCACAGATGTTATGGATGGGTTGCATTGGTACCAAGGGCTGCTGAATTTAGCAGGAGCAGTTGAGAAGCCTGATCTTTTACCAGGCAACTGAAGCTTACAAAAATTTCAAACCTGATATCACTACAAATGTTCACTACAGTACTAAAATATTGAAAAAGTACATCTTTGCCCTCTTTTGCTTCTCAATAGGGGTTTATTAATGTGTCAACTGTAAAGCATTCAGAAACTCCAGATGAATGAAGCATAATTATTCAGGTTTTGCTTAACTATGCAGCTTACTGCTCTGTCCTTTTGGATACCTGTTTTGTTTGACCATTTCTTGATGAATGCTCGACAGTAACTGTAGGCCAAACTGTGTAAGGGGATCAGCATAATCACTATTGGCCATTTCTCATTGTACGTAATGCAAGTCTGGTATAGGCCTATGGTAGTTTAATAGAACTAACCGATTTCCAGCAAAAACACCATCACAACTCTTTCTCTTTTTAGTGAAACTTTGTGCAGTAAAAATTTCCACAAATAAACCATAATAATAATAAACTCATATTACAATAATAATATGAATATAATAATAAAAATGAAGCTGCAAAGAGTAAGTATTCAAAGCAAAAGAGGAAAAAAACACCTTAAAAAAACCCCAAACCAATAAAACCTTATCAAAGATCTAAAAGAATAAATTTGTTAGTAGAAAAAAAGCTCATAATGAATTCCCCCAAAGTGAAGTCTTCTTCTTTTCTGAAGGAAGGCAAAAAAAGGAAGAGGGCTGGTCTAGTGGAGAAGTTATGACAATCATTTTTTGTTGCTGTTTTAATAAATTTATGTTAATAAATAAGGAGGTAAAACTATCTGACATGACCCAGTAGAAAAGAGGAAAAAAAAAAGAAGAAAAAATGGGAAAGAAGGAGAATAAACATTGTAAAAATGGATTTTTGTTTAGTAGCTCTGTTGGAGGATCTATTTGCTATGTTCTAGAAGCTCTGTAAGAATGTGGGATGACTAATGTACAAAACACATGAGATCAAAATGAAATCAAAAATTTAAAGGTACCAGTAAAATGTAGCAACTGAGCACCTACCCACCTTTTTTTTTGATGCTAATAAGATGCTTAACTACTAACCATGTCTTTGAAAGCTCACATTATAGTATAATAAAAGAGACTATAAAACAAGCAAATATAATTAATGGTTGGAAAGGGAAAAAAAAGAACAAGGAAAAAATAATGAGAAAAATGTAGCTACCTGGATCAGCTATATGCATAGATTTAATATTATATGAAGGGTGTGTTCTTAGTAGAAAAACAGGTGTCTCACTCAAGATATTCATGATTAGGTGGTTGGCTGACTGTTTATGTAATTGAAGTGGAAATTAAATTTAACAAAAGACATGGAAGACTTTTTTGAAGCTGCTTTTTTTGTTGCAATGGTTTAAAACTAGTGACTAATTTAAGCTGAGCTAAGTGTGAATGAAAGCTAACATATGATCAACTAGAAAAAGAGATTGGAGAAAGAAAAATAAAGTAGCTATACTGTAGTTCACAGATACTAAGAATTTATTTCAAATACACATTTATTCCAACCTCTCTTCATTTCTTGAAATGTAGACAAATTTTTCGTTTTCCATAATCCACTCAGAATAATGTCGATATAGTAAAAATGAACTCCAGCTTGGAGGCAAAAAGGAAGTGTAACAGGGAAAAGAGTATCCATAGAGATACTAGCAGATCCAAAACTAACAGATTCAAAGCTGAAATTTAATGACACTGCCTTTCTTTTCATACAAGTATCTTCATATTTGTTGGCTTCTTGGTATCCTGAAGCCCAGCCTCTCAGAAATCTTTGAAAAAGCTTGACATTTTCACATATGTGAAAAAAAAAACCAAAACAAAACAGAAAGAAAGCAAACAATAACCAACCAAAAAAGTCTCTATCCTCCACTGGATATGTCTAATATTGAATACTATTTTTGAATGGCAGTTCCTGAAAGATTCATTAGCATGTAAAGGAACTTGCAGAGTGTCAATATAAAGTTTGCCTTATTTATGCCTTTTGACTCTCATTTATCTATAATAGTAGTCAGCAAAACAAGAAAGTGCAAATTTAATTTTGTCCTTGCAGTGTTTATCAGTAATTGAACAGAAATGAGATTGTTGTTCTTCAGATCCTTCTTAAAATTTGTGGAAGAAATTGTGGAAGAAATTTTTATAAGACATCCTGAGAACCATGAGCTGAATCAGTAAGATTGTAATAAAGAAAACCATTTGTTTTCTAATTCATTCTTGCATCTGGGACAAGTCAAGCACAAGGCAAAACAAGGCAACAGTTTTTTTTAAGTATCTAAGAGGTGAGAGAATATTGGACTCCCACAGAGAACAAGATTCCCACAAAAGTGCTGGAATACAATAAAATAAAGCACAAACCTTTCTAAAAATTTTCACTGCATGTATGCATTCACTGTTTTCCATATAGATGCCTGTGGGTACACACATAAGTGTGCACACATACACAGATGTACACACACTGGCATGTTCCTCATTTGCTAAAAAAACACAGTCATAACAAGCAGTATGGCTGATTTTGCCATTCAAGTATGTGGAAATATTTTTCAAAATAAAAAGGCAAGATCTAAATTCTTGCTAATCATCATTCTTAATTATGGAAACAGGGATGAAAAGAAGAAATATATTTTTTTTTAAAAAAAGCCGAAGTCTTACTCTGTCAAAAAGTCCTAGAGACAGCTAGTTAACTTTCCTACTCTTTGATTCATCTTTCAAATTTTGGTCAGATGCGCTATATTTAACAGAAGAATATTTTTTTTTCCTGTGGAAATCAATATTAACTGTCTTCTCACTGATTGCTGGAAAAATAGTCATAAAAGTCCCCTATGTTTTATTAATAATTTCAGCTCAAGGAAAAGTATGCCTCTATAAAATAATGTATAATAATTCTTGATATTAAATTAACATAAATTATCATAAAAATATTGCAAAATAGATTTTCATTGGGAAAAGGAAAACTGAAAAGTGTAATTAAAATATTTGATCTAAGTTCTACAGGTATGAAAGGATCAAAACGAGCAGCTGTTCTGCATGATTTTTCTCTTGTCAGACAAAAGTTGATAACAAATGAGTTATGCTCTTTATTATGTGGATTTTTTTCTGTGTTCATATATGCATACATTTGAACTTATATGAACAATCTGACTGAAATGAACAAGACATCTTACATTAAACCACCAGATTTTTTCACTGAGTATTTTTAATCATTTAAATATATGCTTAAGCCATAGAGTTCAGATTAAAAATACATTTGGAAAAAAAACTTGATAGCTGATGTGTTGAGATTCATTATACCAGTTTTACCAACTATAAAGAAGAAACCTGAGTGGGATTTACCTAAGTTTATACATTTGTCTAAGAGGAGGGGAATATAAAAATATCTTTTACTAATATCAACTTTAGAACCAGAATCACAGACTGGTTTTGGTTGGAAAGGATCTCTAAAAGTCATCTAGCCCAACACCCCTGCCATGGGCAGGGTTATCTATCTCTAGGTCAGATTTCTCAAAACCCCATCCAGCCGCGACATCTCTGGGCAACCTGTTCCCATGTCTCATCATCTGCATAATAAAAAAAATTCTTCCTTATATCCAATCTAAATTTACTGTTTCAGCTTAAAACTTCCCCTTGGCCTGTCACTACATGCCTTGGTAAAGAGTCTCTCTCCACCTTTCTTATAAGCCCTCTCTCTATGCATAGAAAGGCCACAATAACATCTCCCAGGAGCCTTCTCTTCTCCAGGCTGAACATCCCCAACTCTCTCAGTCTGTCTTCACAGGAGATGTGCTCCAGCCCTCTGAGCATTTTTGTGACCCTCCTCTGGACCCTTAACAGGTCCATGTCTTTCTTGTACTGGGGGCTCCAGACTTGGACAAAGGACTTCAAGTGAGGTCTCATGAGAATGGAGTAGCGAACAGTACATAGAGGAAATATCAAAATCATTTACAGAATTCATAGCCATTTTTCACCTCTGTATCTTCCACCTAATGATAACCTGCTAATAGTCATGCTACTTTTGTTGTCTGCTAAATCCCTGTTAAAGCCTTGAATGGAAGGCAGTCATAAACACATGCTAAGCTGCCTTGCTGACCAAAGTCAAAGGAACTACATACTGTGAATTTTTTTATAGATCAGATTTTCATTTCTCTCTTTGCTTTGGACATTTAATATTACTTTTGAAATAGCTGCTATATGAAATTATCTTTATTTTATAACTGCAGTAAAGGTAGTTGTGTAATTTATCAGACAGTAATGATACAAAACATAAATTTACTCCTTTTATGCATGACGTACACAATATTTTCCTGAGGTTATAATAGGGAAAGCACACATTTAAATGGTATATGGCAGGATGAAAACTACTAGACTTTCAGAGCACCAGTTGCATGATAAATAGAAGATCTGTGATATTTCAGTAGCAAATAACATGAAAATAACATATAAACAGCTTTTGTTGTTGTTGTTGCTCATAAACAGGCCATCTATTAAGCAAAATAAGAAAAAAAAAAGATGATAGCATAATACTTTCTTGAGACCCAGTAAATCTGATTGATAAAAGTTCATTTTGTATTTTCGTATTGCACCATTTTACATAATCCATTAAAGAAATGATACCATACAGTCAGATCACTTTTCTTGCTATGAAGTTGTTTCTCTCATAACTTCACCAATAGTCAGGTATTTTTGGTGTTCAAACTTCACAAAGAAAAGATTCCTGGCACTTTTAGGCAATTGTTCTCATGCATTTTCTGAGGGTGTCTTTGAGAACTAAAAAACTGTGCAATAGATTGATTATGTTTTTACCTTTCAATACTCTGATTTCAATTACTTTCTCATTGATTACTCTGTTTCTCAATGAGATGTCATTTAAAAATACCATACTTTGGAGAAATTGATTAAGAGTACTGATTAATATTAAGTGTAGTGTTCGAAATGGAAATTTATTGTTAAATATATGAAAATATGCTTTTTAAAGTTCTCATGATACACTGATAGAAATTCCCATTTGAACACATTGTATGTATGCACTGTTAACTATAGTAATATCAGTTCTTATATGCCTACATAGAAATCCAAATAATGAATATGAAGATTTTCATACCTCAGGCCAATACAAGTATCAAGATACTTCTAAAAAGAAATTGTTGGAAATGTTAATTACAATGTTATAAATGAATGTACTTGTACTGTTGAATTTTTGTTTAGATACTAGATAAAAATAGGAAAAAAACCCACGATTAAGAAACATACATCAAAGACTGAAAAATTAAAATAAATGATACATAATCCTACTGTCAGAGGCATAAATTATTTAGGCATGAGAAAGAGTTGCTAGAAGGTCAGCATAGTCAGATAAATGAATGAAGAAAGATTTCTAATTATATAGGTTGATTGTTTCACAAAGATCATGACATAAATGCATTCATCAGCATCACAGCTGTCCCATTCTTAGGCCTAGTAGGAAATGTAGCTGAGCTGTGTAAGTAATAACAGCAAAAGAAAGGAAAATAAGAAGAGATAAAGATCAAGACAAAAAATTCAGTGTGTATTGTGGCTTAGTATACAAGGTTTATAGACAATTACAAATTGCTATAGTAGATATTAGGCACAGGTAAACTAAAATCTCTAGGAACTAACTACAGTTTATTGTTTTCCCTTAGTTAGACCAGGAGGCATCCAGTCTACTAAGGGACACATTAACAACATATAAATGTTTGTCTTCTTTCTTGGTTGTTGGGAAGCTCTAGAAAGGGAAAAGTTTTTGCCCACTACCATATAGCTTTTTATTTTTCTGTAGACAGTTACCTCAAACAGTAAGAAAAGAAAATGAGTATCTTGAACTTTACCTTTCTGTTTATTAAGCTACGACACTTACACAACACTTAGGAATGAACTTTCAAGAGGGAGAGAGGAACTGTTTTCTGTCTGGAAAAGTCAATGCCTGCATATATCTAGATAGAGAATGCAGAATTACAAAAAAGGGAAATATGAATTAAGATTGTATATTAAGATACATCTTGGCATCATATGTTTTGCTCGAGTTCTTAAAGCTTTGGCCAGAGTGTGATGAACTTAACCATGTTTCTGATGCAGCACAAATTTGAGTTACTTCTATATTTAGCCATACTGCACTTGATGGAAATTTTCCCTCCAGTTTATGCAACATTTCACAATAATTTCTTGCTCTGGGGAGAAGGGAAGGAAACAGGAGAAAAGAACCCTTGTTGTATTTTTGCATAGCTTTAAAACCAAGATATATTAATGCACCTGACTTACAGTTTGAAATAAAATCATATTACAAAAATTTTACGTGTGTTGTACTTGCCAATTACTGGATTTTTAAGTATTATGTAACTTTGTGATCCTGTAAAATGGGAAAAGGGAATTACTGAGCTGCATTATGTGAAAAGAAAGGAAGGCAAACAGGTAGAAGTAAGGAAGGAGAAGGGGGAGAATGGAAAGAAGGATGGAAGGGAGAAAGGAAATGGGCCAGTTGTTGCATATATTGAAGCACGTAGTTCAGATTTTAAAAACATGAAGACTTTCCAACTAAATATCTTCCTCTAAGCATTCTGGCCTTCTTGGCTAAAAATAAAGATCCTGCTGCCATAATAACATATTGGTCTTGATTAAAAGTGCTCATTAAACAGAATTTAAATTCTTACTAGTAGCTAAAATTATTCTCTAAAAATAAATTATGAGCTAGAACTAATAGAAAAATTATGCAGCCTAATAATGGTTTAGGATAAAGGTTTATTCAGATAAACTATTTACTTATTTTAGTGTGTAAAGACTTCTAATATGGTGAAACCAGTGTCAGACCTAAAATGAATTCCAGACATGCAAAATAATATTTTCTAACCTGCCTGTGTAAGAGCTATGTCATAGCTGAACATTTTGAATCACCTTATTCCATCTTTTCCACTTTCTTGCGTAATGTTTATTTATCATTGCATTATTCATCATTGGGGAAGTTAAGTTTGAAGAGTGGAATGAAAGAGCAGGACAGAAGAATTGCAACTGTTTCCTTTTGGGAACACCTGAACCCTTCTAGCAGAGATTTCATTTATTACACAGATATCATTCACTTATATAGATTCACCATTTTAGAGAAAAATCTAAAAGAAGGTCAGCCCCACTGAATGATCTGCTGAGGCTGCGTAGAGGTATTTTGTCTTCCTGTGGTTCTGGAAATCTGCAAAACATGAGGTTAAATCCCTTTTCCATAGTTTGAGACAAGCTGTTTCAGGTCATTCTCTGTGACTAAACAGGAGGATGTTGGTTAAAACTGCTCCTATCTTTTCATATTCCTTCAATAATCATTACTTTCCTTTAGTAATCAGTGAAAATCTTCTCCCACTGTTACACTGTTTCTTCAAAATTACACACCATCACTTATCTTTGTCCTAAGCAGGGTAAACAGAAAATTAATTATCTACAAACATGTTATAAATGTGTGCTGTAAAGAGCATATGTAGACCAACTGTCACTTAGCTCACTCTCCTATTGATTTTAAGCATCATCAGTAGACTGATTTCTTTTGGACAAGTGTAGCTCTGGACTGGGATTAATACAGCAGCCATAGGGTTAGTTGAAGAAAATTTGTGAGAACATCTACGAAGCCATACAGAAATGTTTTATCCCTCCTACAGTCCATAACCATATTTTACCTCTGAAATATAACACTTTTACATCCATAATGTAAGACTGGTTAGATTAATAAAGCAACGATTTCATCTAGATAATCTTCCAACATTTATGATTTCAGATTTCCCAGGCAGCTGATTAAAGGATTATTAACAAAAATGTTAAAGTTTATTAGCAGCACCTTGGTACTGATATAAAGTTTCCAGACTGAAGATCTAAAAAAATCAATAAACTTAAACTTTAATATGTGGTAAGCATCTCCTCTGTAAAATGTATCTTTTTCTCATATGGCAAACAGAATAAAGAAATTAAACCTAAAAAGAAAAATGTGTGCCAGACTAGGATAATAACAAATATGACTATGCTGAGGAGGATGAGAGAAAATACAACACAGATGGTACTGATTTAGCAAATATGGGACCTCATTCAGTGCCTATTAAGTTAACAGAAAAAGAAATCAATTATCTGCACAAACTCCAAACTATTTTCACAGGCAGGTATAGACCCACCTATATATAACAATCAGGTGTCTGGCACGGCATGGGGTTCTTCTCATGGTGCTGGACTTCTGTGCCTGGCTGAGAGGTCCAGCACTCTTCCATTACTGTGTTACATCCCCTTAGGAAGGAGACAAGAGAGGCTCTTGTTCATGAGCTTCAGTCTTATGTTTTTCTGTTTAGATCTTACAGCACTGATATCCCTTATGTTCCTAATGACCACACAGGTACCTCCAGAAACAATTCCCTAGTTTAATTATTGCAATTTAGAATACTGAATTGGTGAGGCAAAGTGGTGGAGGGGTAAAGGTACAATACTGGAGCAAATAGAAAGTGCTGTACTGAGGCAGTATATCTGTTTTGTAAGGAGTAAGATAAATGCGAAGTGCCTTAGGGAGAGATGTTAAAGCTGCTTTTCTTTTCTTTTTTTCTGGTCAGAACATGGATCTGAGTTTTCTTACCTCATTCTACCTGTATCTGTCTTGGCCACTGTATGAGTAACACATAAAAGTGGAAGTAGAGGAATGCTCAGTCAACAGTTTCGATCGTCATTCGAGGATGCATTTGGAAGAGAAAATCCTTTAGCTTTTCCCAATTTCTTTTCTTTTGTATAATATTATTTTGCTTTCAATCAATTATCTTCTGTCTTCAGAGTTCATAATTTGTAATTCTAGTCCTGTGCTCAGACACATGCTTTCGGTTTTCCTAGCCATTTCCAGCACCTGCACTTGGAGAAAACTACAGAATTATGAAAGGTTTTTGGTGTTTTTTTTTTTAAGGAACAGTTCAAATCCCCAAACTGACTCACCAAGAGATCAAGTAGTTCATAGACTTAGCATGAGAAACATGTGGCTGGGGTGTGAGATTGTAACAACACTGACTTTGACTTGTGCTGTCATAGACTTGCAGTCTCAGTCATATCTCTCCACAATCCATAAATAATTTTTTGGTTGCAAAATATGAAACATGTAAAATATCTAGTATACCTGCTTGGCAACATATAGTTGGATTTGATTCTCCAGGGAGCAAGCGTGTTGTCATTTCATTGTAATTTTCTTTTAAACTTGAAAATGGTGGTATTCTCCTTGATCCTACAGGTGATGGGGAAAGGCTCTGGTAGGAGTGTTTGGATCCTGCAAGTTAACAATTGACTGTAAGGTTGGTGCCACAGTCATATTTTATCTTTTGTGTCCATGGTTCCCTCTCTGATAAATGACCCAATAAAAGAAAGATGTTGATAAATTGCAGGAAGTCCTAGGCCACCATGATGCTCACTGCTGAAGCCGTTGCTCCATGAGGAGAGGCTGGGAGAGCAAGGCTTTCTTGAGACAGCTTCAGGGGCATCTCACCAGCCACCTTCCCATACCTATGAGGAGGTTACTGAGAAGGGTGAGCCAAGATTTTTACTACATTGCGTAACAGTATAGTAAGAAATAGTGGTCATCAGTTGAAACAACAGAGCTTCTGACTGGATTCAAGTGGTAGTGGGGGGAATCACTGTGAAAATAATGAAACTAATATTGTTAGCTTAGTTTGTTCTGTTTTGTGGTTTGCCAGTCTTGCATACAAAGAATAACATATTTTCATGTTTCTGAAAATAAAATAAAATAATTAAATTTGTGCAATATACAGATCACTTCTGACATTACTAGATCTCTAACAGCAGCATAGACTTTTGAGGAAAGTGAGAAACATTAATCTAAAAATTTCTTTCTTCCCTTTTTCATACACACTCATTTAAATATTTACAGTAAGGAAATCATATATTAAAATCTCAGGGTTTTTTTTTAACCATGTTTTATGCTAACATGAATTTAAATATATTCACCTTAAATGTAACAGAAAAAATTAATTGGGAGAAAAAATAAATTTATTATAAAGAATGCCTATAAGTCTCAAAATGTTATATAATGCATGAATATCAGCCTGCTATAAAACCTAAGAAAAGCTGTTGAGCAGAAATTAGCCTTTAAATAAAATTTAAAAGTCTATAGAGAACACTCAGCTTGAACAGAAAAGGTAGCATTTGTTCCATAATTGGAACTCATAATGTTTTTCCTGCTAGATCTTATTAACCGATATATGCAATACACAACAATGCACAGTATGTTTTAAGCACGTTAGTCTTTGTAAAATCTTGCAATTATAATCTTCAAAACACGTGAAGGTATTTTATAATGTTAATTAAGGGTCATGGAACATTGTTGCCTACGTAGTGTAACTAATCCAGTGGACTGTAACATTTTGCTAGAGCTTTAGTTTGCACTCCATTAACTATACCTAAGTGGCTTGCTTATCTCCTTTGTTTAGCAGGTCACTTGACACCCAGTAATTTTATGTTATCAAATGAAATACATAAAACTATGGGCATTTACAATACAGGAGATTTGTTTGTGGTTCTTTTTCTGAATATCTTTCTCTTTCTCTCCTCATCTGTGCATGAAGGAGAAAAACAATGCATTAATGTAGACCACAAGGTACTGGTAAATAATGTAAATTTCTCAGAGTGCTGTGGTGGGCTAAATTCCGCCTGAAATATGGTTTCTGTTATTCAGTTTACATTAGTATATCCACAGGTTTGTGTAGCCCTCTAGGATATAAAAGGCTTTAAATCGTTAAATAAAGAAGTACATTCTTGCCTGGTTTTTTTTTTCCAAAAACCTCAAAAGAAAAGTACTAGATAAACTAGGCAGAAACTGGGGTTACATTAATTATTGCTCTTCATTCTGTGGCATCATTTCCACGTAGGTAAAATCAGTATGAAGTGGTAGCACATCAGTGTGGTATTTGGCTAGGACAACAGTTAACATAGTCCTGGTTTTCCAGTTTCCTACTTCTCCCTCTGAAGTTCACAAAATTCATCTGAATGTCAGATTATGAGTCTTTATTAAGATGAAGTGGTTTTAAGGTTCCCAGTAGTAGCAAGAAGTGTCAGACCTTTTCATAAATATTCAATAACAATTCAAAATTACAATAGGACAAGTTTTAAATCAGCCCCTACTTATTTCTAAGACATTTATTAAGCAAGTAAGCATCAGACACAAGACCATGATGCCCTTCTATAAATCCTTCTTGCAGAACCTCAAAGCATAATTTACTTGTAAAGATTATCCCAAAATTTTTTCACTTATATGGAAACATAAATGAGCATAACAGAGTTACAAAGGGGTTTTATACCCTTATGTTTGAAAACACAAAACTGATGTTCTCTAAAAGGACACTTAGTTGAGATTATCATCCTGCAAAGGCCAATCAAAAGAGTATTGCCCAGCTGATGCTCCATTTCCGTTGACAGAAATCTCTGTCTTTAGGAACCTAACCTTAAACTTTTTTGCCAGTAAAGGTATTGGCTGGAAAATGAGCAGGAGTAGATTTTCTTCATCCTTTCCTGAACAAAAAAGAAACTGAACTGCTATTACATTGTGCTAAAAATGCCTATCTCCTCTTTCTCCCCTTTCTCTCTCTTCTTATTCTCAAAAAAACAATGTAAAGGAAAAGAAAAAAATACTGATATTCCACCCCCCCCAATATTGTTTAATTTAAATTGCAAAATCAACATTGTCTGTATACATATCTGTTATATACTTTATGTAAGTTATAAACTTAACCCTTTGTCTTACTGAGACACTAAAAACAGACTGACAGAAGGGTAAATATTTGGTCATCAACACCAAAACCACAAAATAAGAATGTTGTTGAAACAATTAGCAGGGATGGATCATACTTAAATCCTACTTAAAACAAGTATCTGCAGACGCTTCACTATAATTTGTAGAACATAAGCCCAAAAATAAAAAGAGACAAGGAACAGTTACACTGGTATCTAGGTAGATTAAAGAACCAGATATATATTTATAAGTCTCTAATATATAAGGTATCTAAAGAAAGAGTTCAAACTTCTACTCTGAACATTGTTTAAAGTGGAAAGAATCTGTATTTTGTCAAACAAAAGTGATTGAGAATAAAAGAAAGTATTAAGACATTAATTAAAAATAACTGAAAATAAAAATGGTCCCCACTTAATGACTGAAATCTGTTGGAAATTGTATGCTACACAATTAAAAACATTCTGAAGAGCTCATTAAAAGACAGGTAGTCTATAATAATACAGTTAGAGAAAACAAATCAAGATGTACATTTCATAACCTACTCTCTTTTTTACTTTACTCATGCTCAATGACTGTGACTGATTAATATCAAAGCATATTTTAAACATTTCAAAGGCAAGGTGTTTTTGATAGAATTGGGTAGAGAAGGAATCACGTGGCAGGTTTGGATATGACCAGTGTATTTAAAGAATGCACTGCAAAAACTTAGGCAAAAGGTATAAACCTCTTACCTTTAATGTGATTGCACTGTGATTCAAATTCCTTAGAACTAATTTTAGGTATTTATCTGCTATTCTCAAATGAGAGTTCTCTCTGACATGCAGTACTTCAGTTTACAAGTTACCTATCACTTTCCAGTGGCCGTATAGGAAATTTAGGGAGATTGATCTCCTGATTTTCAGGCCTTTGTTCAGGAATATTCCAGGCTATATGGACTCTCGGGTTTCCATATAGCACCTCAGAATATCTAATACAAATATTTCCAGGTCAACATTTATACAGGCAGGGTGCTGGGAGCATGTTGTAACCCCCTATATCTCTTGTTAGGAATTTACACATTTAAATGTGACTTCTTTGCTTTAGTGTTATTAGTAGATATGACCGCAGAAAATATTTTTTCCTGTTAGGCATTATAGGCGGGCACAGTAAAAAACTTACTGTAATTTGTTCCTTTCTCTGATCTAATATCATTGTTAGTGCAATCTGCTGAAATATGGGAATGTATTTTTCTCTGTCAAATTTGAAGCACAGAAGCTGACATAAAGCTGGGTTTCAGGACACATGGAATGTCAGAAGCATAGGGCTGGACATGTACATAGTGGAGTGTCCCCAGTACCCACCCATTAGATCAAAAAATATGATTATATGGTCTCTGAAACTAGTAGTTAATCTATTTTAGTTTTTAAAATAAAGTATAATGACATTAGTAAAGTCAGCACAAAATATCAAATCATTAACAAACATGTATTATTTCCTAGCATGAGATATTTTACATGCTTAGTTTACCATTTTTCATTGCCCCATTTATACTCTTCAACACTTGACAAATGTCATTCTGCAATGCACAATTATTCCACAGACTTTAAGATTAGTAAGTAATGTGACTCCTGAGACACTTTTCTGCTATGTCATTGTGTGACTTGTAATGATCCTTCAAAAATTTTTCAGGATTTTTTTTGTTGTTGTTGGAAAGAAGAGATGATATTTAGTAATTCTTTTATCTACAACCTTTAGAATGGCCTTATTGTTTTGGATTCTAAACCTGACAACCTGACTTATGGCCTGGCTTCATTCCAGTTTATGGTCAGCTTAGGCATTTAGCTGAAGTTACCAACTGACAATCTAGCTGCTGAAAACATTCTGTGAGCCCACAAGACAGACTTAGATCTTGACTGTTCTCAATTGCTTTTAGAGAATTTTCTAGTTTTATAAGACTTCCTAACTCAGTGTGCTAGTTCAGAGCCACAAGTGAGATAATATGAATAGAGATCATTGCTGTCTCTGTACTTATGTGTTGTCTCTATAAATAAAATATGACAAATTTGGGGGTAAGGAAAGAGAAAAGGCCTATCATTGCTTATTCTATCCTTGAACACAAAAACCAAACTAAGAAAAAAGAATTTCTGTAGAGAACAGTAAAAGAACAGAATATCCACTGGACATGGTTATTGCCAGCATCATTATCTTCATTGACTGGATCCAAAACATCCAATGTTTGAAATAATGCAAACACAAAAGAGAAAACCTTACCCCATGTATCCAAAATAAATAGCAATCAATTTTTCTCCTCACAATATTGCATTTTATTCTGAAAACACTAAGAGCTCTCAAACTTGGTGATGTCAAATTTTCCTGAGAAAGAATTGAGCTTTTCCTGATAATTTATGAACACTGTCATGTTTCATGACATGACATAATATGAGGCAGATGGCACAGAAACAGTTAAGATGTCTTCTTGTGATTCCTTTATTTATTTATTTATTTATTTTAATCCAGACATGTGTATGATGCTCTTCATGATCGTCGTTATATATCTGATTCATTTGGAATATCAAGGCATGTTTACATTTGCAGTTTCAGTACTTACTTCTAATACACAGCTCTATACTATTGTTTCATAAGTGTACGAGGAAACAAACCACATAGGTCAAAGTCTCTTGGAGAAAAAGTAATGAGATAAGGGAAAATTATTTTCCTACAGAAAATGTCTTTGTTAAAAGCAATCCACTTGAATGCTTTTCACATATTTGAGACAGGTATTTGTTCCTAAAAGGTATGATTGCTTATTTGCTGGGTAATTCTGCTCTAAGACTTTGTTCTGTAAGGAAAAACCTATTAAAAGGTCTTCTATGTCAAGTACTTTGGAGCTCTTGTAAATCAAATTGAGAAAATAAAAACAATAAAGAAGAAAATTAATAAAAAGTTTTTAATGTTTGGCTTAAAGCCACAATTTCCATTAAAGTTGTAAATATCACCACTGCATAGATAACAACATAAAATGCTATGTAAATCAATAGAAATGTCTACATAATCCTATTTAAGAAATTTTATTTTCAGCAACTTGCAGTTGTACTATGTTTTCCATTTTGAAAAACGATGGTACAAGAGAATTGAAGTTTTAAAGAGACTGGTATACGTAAAGTTAATTGCTTTCAGGGGCTATTACAACTATTTTTGTTCAGTGAGCTTCATACACTTTAGAAAAATGGCTTACATCCATTCTATCTGTTACTCAGGGGAAATTATCCATCATTCTTCATTGAATAAAAGCTTCTCCTTCTAACAAACAACATCATTTTAATGATATTAATGTAGTTTTTCAGAGATAAAATACATGACATGTAATCAGACTTCGTTTTCCTCAGTTGAATAACCCTTGTGTTGTCAAGGAAATACTATAGCACCACACTGTCATTCCCAGTATGTGACAATTTGAGACCACATAACAAATATTTGTCAAATATATACATTTATCTTAATATTAAGGAGTTGTATCATACATGCATGCTACATCGAAGCAATTTCAATTATAGCTACTGTATCAACCAGGCAAAGTTTCTATGAAAGGGAATTTTGTAGGAGTTCTTACTTTTTTCATACATTTAATGACTTGAGATTTAAAAATAAATAAAGTATTCAAAATCAAGCTATGGATGCTTTTTAAATGGACTCCTGGTTATGTGAGGCCTGAAAATGTGAGGGGTCTGGAGTGGTGGAAAGGGGAAAGAACAAGATGTAGCTAATAGAGCTGACTATTCTCTGCTAAAATTACTATAGCACACAGAAATCCCCATCAACAAGTCCAGGACAGGTGCATTATGGAGGAGGCATATATTATCCTGATAATATATTATTCTTTTATAAACTAGGATTGGTTAATTTGTGCAGATGCTATTGCTTCTATTCTTGTTACTCAGAGGATGAAATAAGTAAAAGGCTGAGGTTTACCTAGTAATTGTCTTTGGTTTTGTTTCTTGCTGTGATTTTTTACTCTCCTTTTCTTTTGAAGATAGAGTATGGCAAACACTTAGTATGTGGGAATGAACTATAAGTAAATACTGTTTTTTAAAGAGAAGTCCCCATAGTGGATGTTGTTAAGAAGATTCAGAATATAATAAAATAATACACATACTATCAAACACACGTTTTACAAAGCATATATGGGTTGAAAAAGAAGAGCTTACATAGTTTAATAAAAGTGACTGCAGTCAAATAGCACTTTTGCTGTTGCTGTGTTCAGGAATACAGGATAAATTCTAACATTCCTTTCCTATTTTGCATTACTAACTTGTGTTTTGCCAGAATGCATAAAATACTCATAAATGTGTCAAGATGATACTTTTTTTTTTTTTTCCATAGAACAACAATAACATAAGGATTCTTCCATTCTGGGCATTTCAAATACATTTTTTTTTTCCCAACTAAGTACAATCTTAATTTCCATTCCATAATGTATTGTTAAAGATTTTGCCTTTTCATACACAACATGCACATTTCAGGAATTTGGTGATCTTTTAAAAAGTAATTTCATAAGTTCAAGCAAAGTATTAGCTAGTAACAATGCATGTAAAGTGAGTCCCACAGTCAAAGCAATGTCTGCCTGGAAAGAGTAGATAACCATGTCTAAATTGTCACAGGATATCTACATTGACAGTAAGACATAGGTCTGTTACCATATCTAAGCCTTCATTTGCTGTATAGTTTTAAAGATTGCCTATCCGTCTCTAAAGAGAGAAAAAGTCAGCAAAAGGCCAGTTCTGGATCTCTGCTCAATTTTTACAGTTGCTGGAACTGCCTTGTTTGCAGTTGTCTCCCAGAGACTGTGTGTCCATGAAGTGGCTTTTATTCTACTTGTCTTTTGCTCTGTTCCATTTTTTTCTTGTTTGTGCCTTTCATTTGCTTTTTTGACTGCCGTGAAGTGCTTGCAGCATCACTTCTGCCCTGAACTGCAGTTGGTTTATCCAAGACATTCAAAGGAACATGGTCAGAAAAAGATGGTCCCAGTTTGATAAATACTGGGAAAAACCATAATTTTATCACATAGTCACACTCACCACTGAAACTTGATTTTGATCAGATTACAGTCCCAAAAGGACAGCTAGGACAAGGAAATTTCTTTATAAGGGAAAATTCTCTGGTTTAGTGCTATAATTTTTTCACAAGGAGCATGAAGTGAAACTGTCCAATGGTCTGAGTGCCTTACTTTCATACAACTCTCTCTTGTAGGACAAGAATCTTACATATGGGGGGAAAGAGGTGAGAGAGCTACTTTTGTATCATCTCAGGTTGTGACTATTGTTAAAATACCTGAAACTACAATGGTCCTGCAGGCACCCAAGCCTGGACATCCCTTCTTCATTGCATAGCCTAGGAACCTTAAGAGTTTCTGGCACTGAGGCCAAGTGACCTTGCCCGGTCAGATGCACGCTATCTAGCCATTTAGCTTCTAAAACATGGCAACCACATTTAGCCTGCCTGTTAGGCCCTGAATTGAGGTAAATCTCCAACTCTGGCTAGGAATTGTCTGGCAGAAGGTCAGGCAGCCTGACAGGTGTCAAAGGTCCAGGTGAGATGTGTAGAGCCTGAGCCCATGATCAGGATGGTACAGCAGTAGCCTTGGGGCATCTCTTCAGCAGAAAACTCCTGGATCTTCTTATGTACACAGTCTGTTGCACAACTTTGTCATGTGTTTTGTGTAAAAATAGAGGGTAGCTGATATATAATCAGTGGGGAATGAAACAAAGAAGGATTTTGCTCTTTGCTTTGGAGTTGATCAGCGGTAGTTTAATATGGGAATTATGTAGGGAAAATGTGATTACTCCTTATCATTGCTTGTAAATATGGCACTGAAGCAGAAGGAAAAATAAGTCAAACCAAGAAGCATATGGTTAAAAAAAAAAAGTGACACACTAAGCAACATGTGGTAGGACTGTCTCAATGACTGTAGTACCTTGCATTTTGATGCAGGCATTGTTCCAAAATTATTTTTATATATATATTCATATATGTCAGTGACAAATTAAAGTGTAGATAAGAATTTCAAAGGCCAATGAGGTACTTTAACTCTTGACTCATTGAAAGTGTGAGCAGCCCTTGCTAATTTACCTTGGCAGGAAAGAGATCATTTTTGGCTGGATTTTTTGGGACAAAATACGTTAAGATTATAAGAGGCAAGTCCAAATGATCTATTCCCTCTTGTCTTATTATGATTTTGTGAATGCTGAAACTGGGACAACTTGTTGACAGTGTTCCAGCAAAGAAAAGCCAACTTCCAAGCACAGTTGCTGTAACAGGCAGAGCATGGGTGGTAAAAGGAGGGCACAGTGACATGCCAGAGAAAAATGATCCTTGTAAACTCTTATTGGTGCATGTGATGCCTGTGGAATCACCTGCGCAGGATCTTAGCTTGTTTTAGGCGCCAGTTCAGGTGCAGTCCCCAAATGCACCACTCCAAACAACTTCAGTGTTGTTCTGTGGAGGCAGCTGTTCCCAGGTGGAAGAATGAACAAAGTTGTTACATTTTTACTTGGTACTATACCAAGAAGAGACATAGAGCTGAAAAAGGAAAAGCACAAGAAGAGAAAGAAGAAAAGCAGATAACAAGTACCACAAGTATTCCTTCCCTTCCCCTCCGCTGAAATTTAGGCCTTCCATTGTGTATATACTTTTCTCTCCACTCCCATTAGATTCATATTAATTTATTTGGTTATGATGCACTATTCCAACTAAGCCTATGAGGCCTCTTAGTTTAATAAAGCTCTCTGTTGAATCTGTTACTTCTACTGGCTTAATTCTAATAGAAGAAGAAGCTTTTTTCAGAAAGATTTCACTGAACTTCAATAACAGATGAAACAGTTTATATAGATGATTAAGTTGACAGTACATTATTCCCAAACAGCAAGTACAGGAAGGCGTATTTAAATCAACAGAACAAATCAGTGTTTTTTGTCTTCACATACCTAATTCATAGATTTCAGAAAAAACGCCACAAGAGTACTTCAGGCAGGCAGTTCAGAAAATTATTTCAACAAGAAATTTAAGCCCTGATGTTTTGCATACCAGTATGTTGTCAGATGGTTAATTATTAGACACATTACTTTTGCTTTGAGGATCTCTTGGACAACTATGTTCTTTCAGTGGATGATTTGCATAATTTTTTCAAATAACTAAAAATAATTTTAACATGAATAATGTATTCAGATAATGTGTGTGTACATATGTGCATTAGAATCCCTGGGAAATTTAACTACAAGCACACACGCACACAAAGGCATCCTGAGATAAGCTATTTTCATCTAGTCAGATAAGCTTCTATCTACAATGTTCTGTCCCTGTTAATACTGAAATGCATATTCCATATGTTCCTGTCTTATCTATATCTGGCTTCATAAATCAGTGCTTATGAGTGTTAGCAATGTGTGGGCCACAATATCAAAAGGAAATGAGATCCTATCCTAGCCAAACGTCAAAGCACTGACATTATATGTCTTTCCAGCTTTCCCCATGTTCATCTTCCTGTGTCTTCCCTTGACCAAATAAGAATCTAACACTGTTTCTAGTTAATTTATTGTGTACATTTTCTATAATATAAACTATAGGCAGAGACTTTCCTTAGGATTTCCATCATAGATTGGAAGCCTCATTTGAAAATCAGGTCTGGTTTCATGTGTGTCTGTAATTTCAGTGATTCTTAAGTGTAGAAATTCTGTAAAAAACATTAGCAATCCAAGAGTTGAAAGGCTATTATTGTCTCCAAAACAATTTGTTCTGGAAATATGATGAATGCTTTGTGGTTTTTTCCATTTCCATTGTGTTTCAAGTGTTTCAGGAAGCTCCTGGCACTGATCCTCATCCTTTTGCAGAAGCCATGATCGATTCATCCATAGTTGCAGAATAACCAAATTTCACTACTGTATATCAGTTCTCCTCCAGGAGTGCCACTGTACATGGGAGAACAGGCTAGCACTGGTGCCTTGCAGAAAGTATATTGACTACCTCTGCTACATGCACTTTCAGTTTTGGTGTGTCTAATGGTTCAATGCTGCCCATGCCCTTTGGATTTAGAAATTCCCCCAAAAGCCTTGCAGTGTCTGTTTATGTGTCTGTTCCATGGCATAATAATTTGGATTGCAATTCTGAGGACATCCTGACCCAAGTTCATGTTTGTTTGTTACTAATTCATATAATCACTGAATTACATTATCATGGAATCATTCTGTCATTCAAGCACTGAGGATGACAGTGACTTCTGCCCTTTAAGAAAGACAAATTGTCAACACAAAAGTTTTAGAAGGCATCCAAGCTGTCAATAATAAAGAACCTTCTACATACAACAACTCCTGTCATAAACACATTGAGGTTCATTTGGGTATGTTTCAGTAAAATAACGGGTAAAGGTGAATCACAGAGCAAGGGTCTGTGCTATGTTCTGCATCACAAGATGTGACCTGTCGTTACGGACTTCACTGTCACTTTGGTATCTCAGAACAACATGGTGAAATGTAAGATACTTTGAGTGCTCAGTCTTTTGTCACCTATCTGCTCCAAAGTGCTTCCCTGTTTTCTCAGGGAGTCCTGGTCATCAAAGCACATAGGTAAGGCCACAGTATACCTATCAATATTTTTTGATGGGAGTGAAAATGTGAAGTAATACTTTCCTTTTAAGAATAATTGGATATCATTATTGACATGTGGATAAGCAGTCATTGTGTGATTCCTACATTCAAAAGTAAACAATTACGCATATAGATAAATATTTTTAGAAAGAAAAGGATGAAAAGATTATATAATATAAAACCTAAAAAAAAGAGAATAGGGCAGATCAGACTTCCCATTATACTTTGCAGGATCCTCCACTGCAGCGATAATCCCTACTGCTTCTGTTAACCCTCTTTTATTAAATCTGACTCTTCAGCAAAGCTAACATGAAGGAGCAGGAAGACCTTTATGATAGTAGAGATTATCATTAATATAGTAGTAATTGATATTCAGGAGTGCTAATGTATCAGATACACAGTGATACTATACTTTTATTTAAAGCTTGCTAAAACTAAAGCTACATTATGAATAGGAGCTTCTCGCCTTCCTTCAAATAACTTATCTCATTCAAGCATTAATAACAGCATGATATCTTCATTTTGACCATCAGCTTCTGTGGCTCTAGGGACTGAAGCTCTGATTAGGTTGGCATTATAAAGAAATTCTCTCTCTCTTTCTTTCCAGGGCTCAAGAAGCCTGGATCCTTTATTTTGGCTGTTCTCACTGTCTCATGTTTTCAGACACATTCATTTATCACAAAGCAAGTCACTTTCCTGTTTGTATTTCCACTTTACTCTAAAGGGCACACAGAGAAACATTACAGGAATGCAGGGTTGCAGCAAATAAATTGTCTGCACTTAGTCTGCAATATGTCTCTATAGCCATTCAGCCCTGTATGATTTCTTGTTGCAGAGATAGAGTTAAAAGGCTTCTTATAAACAATCATTTAATACAGTATTTTCTGATGATGTAACTCTTTGTTCAGGTTTTCTGTTGAGAATTGTAATATATGCTACGGAAACTTTATGTTCTTTGTAATTAAATGTCTTAAAGTCTCATTTAATAATACAGCTGTCTGTACATCTTAGAGATGTATGATGCACAGTAATTTAGCTAGAATCAGATTGCCATGCTACTCCCACAAATCTGAAAGTTTCATACCAAAGTAATTAAAAAATCAACAGTTTCCAGCAGGATTAAAGGAAGCATCACAACTTGAGGTGTTGATGAGCTACAGCAGACAAAGTGACAGTCATCACTGCATTTGCTATGCTTGTTACTGGCAGAAAGCTGCAATAGGATGGAATCTTCTCAGTAGCATTCTTTTTTTAAGGGTAACCACCTATATATTGTACATTGCCTTCTCCTATGAAAAAAAAAAAAAGCTACATAGAATCATAGAATTGTCTAGTTGGAAGGGACCTTAAAGATCATGCTATTCACAATACAAAAGCTTTGTACTGTGCTATAGCTCATTCCTTGCACTGTAATCTTTTAATTGTCTAACTACAAACAAACTACAGGTTCCACTCCATAAACATGTTCAGTGTTTGACAGGATGGGGTCTAATACAAAACAATGAGCACTGCTAAACCTTAATTTTCTTTTTTTTTTTTTTCATTCTATTTATTCTGATACTCAAAAATCAGTTAACCTTAAAGAATATTGACTTTAGGTTTTTGAGAGTTAATCATTTAAATACATGTACTTTGTTTGTCCATTTTGAGAAGAAGGAAGGATCAAGACAAAGTTAGACTCAAATGAGTTCAAAGTGTTGATTGTGTGCCTCCAGAACCTGCATATGGAGGGGGGAAAATAGAAAACGAATATGAAGAAACAAACAAACAAAAAAAAACCCCAACCCCCCAAATCCCCAAGGATGTTGAGCAATTTCTGGTGTGAAGGCTAACCAGAGGTTCTGCTTCCAGTGGATTGCATGGAAGGGTACCTCACAATCAGATGCACAGTATTTTCATAGAATCATAAAATGGTTAGAGTTGGAAGGGACCTTAAAGGTTCCTTAAAGGACCTTAAAGAGTTCCTAACAAGCCTGCCATGAGCAGAGACACCTCCCACTAGAGCAGGTTGCTCAAAGCACCATTCCAGCCTGGCCTTAAACACCTCCAGGGATGGAGCATCCACGACTTCCTTGGGCAACCTGTTCCAGTATCTCACCACCATCACAGTAGAGAATTTATTTCTAGTATCTAATCTAAATCTCCCCTCTTTCAATTTAAAACCATTTCCTCTCCTTCTATCACTACATTCTCTGATAAAGAGTCCCTCCCCATCTGTCCTGTAGGCCCCTTTCAGGTACTGGAAGGCTGCTATAAGGTAACCCTGGAGACTTCTCCAGGCTGAACAACCCCAGCTCTCTCAACCTGCCTTCACAGGAGTGGTGATCCAGCCCTCCGATCATCTTTGTGGCCCTGTGCTGGATCCATTCCAACAGGTCAATGTCCTTCCTGTTGAGGACTCTGAAGCTGGACACAGTACTCCAGGTGGGGTCTCATGAGAGCGGGGTAGAGGGGCAGAATCACCTCCCGTGACCTACTGGTCATGCTTCTTGTGATGCAGCCCAGGATACAGTTGGCTTGCTGGGCTGCCAGCGCACAATGCCGGGCTTTTGTTGAGCTTCTCATCCACAAGCAATTGTGCAGGACCCTGCACTTTGTCTTGTTGAACCTCATGAGGTTTGCATGGACATAGCTCTTAAGCCTTTCCAGGTCCCTCTGCATGACATCCCTTCCCTCCAGCGTGTTGACCGCACCACTCAGCTTGGTGGTGTAAGCGAAATTGCTGAAGGTGCACTCTATCCTACTGTCCATGTCTCCAATAAAGATGTTGAACAGCACTGGTCCCAGTACCGATCCCTGAGGAAAAACACTCATCACTGGCCACCATTTGGAAATTGAGCTATTGACTACAACTCTTTGAGTGCAGCCATCCAGCCAGTTCCTTACCAGTGTCCTTATCTTCTGACAAAGATTGAACAGAATGTTATTGTTAACTCTTCATCACTGTATTCCACAGGGTATTTTTTTCCTTCTGTAGCTAAAAGCCAAGTCAAAATATTGCCAAATTTTGACACAGTGTGAAATTAATCTTCTTCTGCACAAATAACTGAGCTGCAGAGTTAGAATGGCACTTCTTTAGCAGATTTTATTTAGGAATAAAAGAAAGGGAAGCAATTCAAAATCATACAGAAGTAGGGTGAGATATGAGGAACCTAAGTGAAATGAAAAAATAGAAGAGTAAATTCATTCTCGAGATTTCTAAAATTATGTTTTTAAAAGTCAGTAGAATGGATTAAAAAATCCCTTTTAAGATTTGAACTATTCCTTTATCTACAGTCAATATTACTGTATCACACAGATAAGTCTTCTCCAACACTGTTTTTCCAGTAATTAAAATATGAAGAAGAAAATATGAAATTTCAGAAAGGTGGCATTCCAGAGTACTTTCAAAAGAATTTATATTCATATTTCTGTTCATAGCTTTAGAGATATATCTATTGTTCTTTCTGTCAGCTGTTATATGAAATATTTACTTTTGTTAGATTTACAGAAATTTCCTTGGAGGTCAAGAAATTCATTCAGTATGTAAACTAAAAACCAGTTCCATTGGTTCTGAGGAAAGGGAAAGAGCTTGGAAATATAATTTATACATAAAGAGTATATACTTAATATCTTTAGCACAAAACAAAACAAAAGTAAATTACTCCTTCAGTTTCCTCTTGTCCAGCCAAGAGGATTAGAAGGAATCATTTGGTCCTTTATACTTGTATATTTGTATCATAAATCTGTAGCATCATCCTTGGATGTTTTTCTACAATGGTCTGATTATTTTTGTTTGTTTTTTTTACATCTAACTATACATTGCTTGTTTACATGATATTCCTCCCTCCTCACCTTTTGAGTGAGGTATCTAACATGCTCCAGGTTAATCAGGATATGGGCATCCAAATGTTAATTAGAACTATATGAACACAAGAATTTTGACTGAGAAAATAATACATCTACTGAGTTGCAAGTTAAGAGCTGCAAGGTCAGCTCCTAGAGCCGAATATGATTAAAACACCTGGGAAACTACAGGTGCTCTTCTCTGCCATTAGGAAGAAGTAAGATTTTAAGCCTTAGCAGAATGATTTTACCCCTTTGAATTTTTTTCTCAGGCAATCTTTCTGAGGGAAAATTGATTGTACAGGCTGAGTTTTAAAGATTATGTGGAAAAGATCCAAACTGGATTGATTGGTTACATGCAAAGAAGACTTTAGACCTGCTAGGGGAGCCACCATTGCCTGTAGTACTGTGGGGGAATGAAAGCAGTTGGTTAACCTTAGTGAGCTTCTGGCCTGCCATTTCAATCAGTGTGAATGAGGCTTGAAGAATGTCATTTGCATGTCATTGTTCATGAATCGGCACCGAATTGTTAAATTTTACATCTCCCCTAATAATCAGATAGCTAATATTACTCTTTTTGTGTGTGTGCACTGTAATTTGTTAGATAAAAAGTAGAAAACACAACAAATAGTTTTTTGTAGATTTCTGTATGTGCTTTTTTAAATATTTGATGGTTGGAGAGAAAAAGAAACACTGTTAAACCATGACTTTGGTCCAATATGGCCTATTTCCTGGGAATAATTGATAGAAATATAGTAAAGTGTTAGTGGTAAATTTGAAGTGGCATGCACAGTATGTGTTTAGAATGTTTATACGGTCTCCAATTGATTCTCAGGGAGCTCAGACTAATTGGAAATAAGGTTTATGTGCGGCGAAGCAGTGAAGCAGTGACACTGTGATACTGCAGAAATGATTCCAGCCTTTGGCAATATTTTTATGTATGTCTGCAGAGCTCACCCATACTTTATAATTCTGAGTTACCTGAATAACAGAAATAAATCGTTTTGCAAATGTATCTGGGTTTACAGTATTGCCAATACCCAGCTCTCCTATCGGAGAGAGAAGGAAGCATTAACACTCTACCCTTTCTCCCCTTCAGTGTTGTTAGAAGGAACTGTAAAACTTGCTTTAACATGCTGGACAGTGGTAGGTGGGATTTCAATATAGAGATTTTGAATTCTGGTCATTCATCTCCCTCTTTGTCAAGGACAGGAAGTGATCAAAAGACAACAGTTCATTGTGCAGGGGTAAACATATTCAGAAGTGTTCAACAATAATAACTTCAAGTTGTTTTTCGATAGCTTCCGACAAGTAAAACTATCCTGGCTTGCAAAATTACCTTAGTGGAAAAGACTGCAGCTGTTATGGCCAGGACTAGGGGTACTAAGACCATTCTTAGGGGTGTTAGGACCAGGGAAGTTAGTACTGGTAGGAAACCTATACCTCCATATCAGTATTTACTTGAAGGCTAAAATATTAAGGGTAGGGCTATGAAAGGCACATGGAAAAAAATTATAATGAAAGAAGACTTAAAAAAACTACATTTCTTCTTGTTCATTTTCTCTTTTGCTCTTTAGCACTCCAGTTTTCTCTTCTCTTCTCTTCTCTTCTCTTCTCTTCTCTTCTCTTCTCTTCTCTTCTCTTCTCTTCTCTTCTCTTCTC
>JAOQGH010000001.1:148054987-148071039 GCA_025769975.1 Gallinago jamesoni
TCTTCTCTTCTCTTCTCTTCTCTTCTCTTCTCTTCTCTTCTCTTCTCTTCTCTTTTACTATGGATATAGAACTTTTTCTTATGCTGTGTGTTCATTTTTCATCCCTGACTGCTCATTCTAACATATGTACATGCTGCACTTATAGAAGTCTGATAGGAAGTTTTTCAGAAAGAAACTTCTCTTCCTCTATTCCTGAAAACAAGACTGTTTATTTCTTCACATATATGTGTGTGGGTACATAGACAGTTAGATAGCTACGTCTATCTTGCTTTCTAACTAGTCCTTTATTAATTCACATTTACAGAAGGTACCCTGATGTTTCCAAGATGGTTCTTCTCAGTTACAGATGTAAGAACATTGGAACAGTGAAAAAGGGGCAAATATATTTCTGCCTTCAGGAGTTAATTTCCATGGTCGGTTGGCAAGGCGGTGGCAGCACCAGCACCGGCGACGACAACGGAGGTGAGCTCAAGGCGGAGCCTGGACCGTGCTGCACAGAGGGGTTCCCAACTCAGGGACCCACAGCCCCACCCCCAGCTGGAACCAGGAAGTCTGCAGCAGCCAATCAGGAGTGGAGGGGGCAGGGCAAGGGGATTTAAAGGCGGTCCATCGACGAGGTGGCGGCAGCCTCTCCAAAGTGCGGTGCACGACTGGCGAGTGCACGTGGGGAACCCGCAGGCTGGTCTGACTGGGAATAAAGCATCCAGGATGGTCTCCGCTTGGTCCGCGGCTGTGCTCAAACAGAATAAAGCGACCCAAACTGACCTGCTGCAGAAACATGCAGCTGTCCGGGCAACAGGCTGCACGGAATGTCTTTCGCTCCTGTAGGAAGAGAGCAAAGGCAGCGCCTGTATGCGTTGTGAGCAGGTCAATGATCTGCTAAACCTGGTGGCTGGTCTTAAGGAGGAAGTGGAAAGACTCAGGTCCATTTGGGAATGCGAAAAAGAAATGGCACCCTGCCATCCTTAGGGAAAAAAGAGCAGGTGAAGACTCCACAAGAAGTAGAGGATCCCCTGCCTTCTTGTCACCAGGCAGAAGGAGGGGAAGCAAGAGAGGATGAGGAGGAGTGGATGCAGGTACCTGCCCGGGGCAGCAAGAGAGTTCCCTCCACATCTCCCCAGTCTTCCCAGGTGCCTGTACAGAATAGGTACAAGCCTTTGGAGATAGACGATGAGGGAATCAAAAGTACTGGTAAAGGCTTATCCAGGGAGTTGCTTAAGCAGTCAACTCCATATATTAAGACTGCCTCTGTGAAAAAGAGGAGGAGGGCAATAGTTATAGGTGGTTCCCTTTTGAGGGGAACTGAGGGTACCTAATGCAGGCCAAACCCTTCCCAAAGGGAGGTCTGCTGCCTCCCTGGGGCCTGTGTTAGAGATATAACCAGGGAGCTTCCTGGCCTGATACAGCCCTCAGATTATTACCCCCTCTTGATTTTGCAGGTAGATAATGATGAACCAGTAAGGAGAAGTCTCAGAATGATGAAGAAAGATTTCAGGGCTTTGGGACAGCTAGTCAAGGATTCAGGAGCACGAATTGTGATCTCCTCTGTCCCTCCATTTTTGGGGACTGATGACTAGATAAACAAAGAGATCAGGCAGATCAATGCCTGGCTCTGTAACTGGTGCTAACAGCAGGGCTTTGGGTTTGCAGACCATAGCTTGATTTATAGGACACCAGGTGTGCTCAAGTACGATGGAAAAACCCTATCCCGAAAAGGGAAAAGGGTATTAGGGCAAGAGTTAGCAAAGCTCTTGCACAGGGTTTTAAACTAGAATTGAAGGGGGAAGGGGACAATGCCCACATTGGGGGCAGGCCCACTGGTAATGAGCCTGAGGGTAAAGGACCAGCTTTAGTGCATCTACACTAATGCATGTAGCATGGGCAACAAACAGGAGGAGCTGGAAGCCATTGTGCAGCATGGCAGCTATGATGTAATTGGCACCACAGAAACATGGTGGGATGATAGTCATAACTGGAATGCTGTGATGGATGTCTATAAGCTCTTCAGGAGGGATAGGCAAGGAAGGAGAGGTGGGGGTGTGGATCTGTACGTTAGGGAGTGTTTTGATAGTATGGAAATAGATTCCAGCAAGGATAAAGTTAAGTTTTTATGGGTAAAGATGAAGGGAAAGGCTAACAAGGGAGATCTGGTGCTGAGTCTGCTGTAGACCACCCAACCAAGATGAGGAGGTAGATGAGGTATTCTATAAGCGGCTGGCTGAAGTCTGGGCTGGCTGAAGCCCAGGCGCAGGCCGTCCCCATGCACTGTAAAGTGAGCTGTCAGGGAAAAAGGCCAGCCTGGCTGAACAAAGAGATAGGGTTACAGCTCAGGGAAAAAAGGAGAGGTTATGGCCTTTGGAAAAAGGGGCAGGCCACTCAGGAAGATTACAAATATGTAGTAACATTATGCAGGGAAAAGATTAGAAATGCCAAAGCTCAGCTAGAACGCAACCTGGCCTTGGATGTTAAAAACTGTCGTGGTTTTGACCGAATTGACCAAGCAGAACAACAGATGGCCCCTCCCTCCCACCCCTAAGGAAAAGAGAAGAGAGGAAGAGGGAAAGGGGAAAAAAAACTTCTGAGTTTAGAAAAAACTAAACTACTTTAATGAAAAAAATATAAATAAATAATGAAATAATAATAAGGAAAAGAAAAAAAAAAGCGAAAATATATAAATAAATAATAAATGTATACAGTATATACAAAACTGTATCAAGCTCCCAGGATGGTCATCACGTCACCAGCAGGCACAGGGGAAAGTCCCAGGCTGGATTCAGTGATGTACAGGAGCTGGATTCTGGATCTGGAGTCAGGAACGCTCAGATCGGGATCAAAGGCAGACGAACAGACAGGGTCCTCCTCAGATGTCAGCCATTGAAGGAAGAGAGTTGACCCTTTGATCCCTCAGCTTTTATACTGAGCATGATGCGGGTGGGATGGAATACCCTGTTGGTCAGTTTTGGGTCACCTGTCCTGTCCGCTCCTCCCTACAGGTGGGACCTCTCTACATTTTTCCAATTCCGACCCTCTGATGGGGCAAATAACAAATTTGCCTGACCTTGATTGTTATAGCAATAAGTATAAACAAAAGCCTCTCTGAATACCATTCCTTGGTATAATCAGTTCTTATCACTGTGAGAGCGAACAGTTTCTGAACAATATGCTGCTAATTTCAGAGTTTCGTTAGTTAGAAGAGGCCCACTTGAAAAAGTAAAATTACTGAACAGCAAATTAGTTCTGTTTTACCTCAAACCAGGACAAAAACAATAAAAAGAACTTCTATAAATATATTAATAGTAAGAAGACGAGTTGGGAGAACCTCCATCCTCTATTGGATAAGGAAGGTAATGTAGTGGCAAAGGATGAGGAGAAGGCTGAAGTCCTGAATGCCTTCTTTGCCTCAGTCTTTAGTAGTAGAGTAGAGGATTCCCTAAGTATCCAGACCCCTGAACTAGCGGGCAGGGGCAGGGAGCAGAATGAAGTCCCTGTAATCCAAAGGGAGATGGTGAGGGACCTGCTCCAACACCTAGACACAAACAAGTCTATGGGCCCAGATGAGATGCACCCGAAGGTACTGAGAGAGCTGGCAGAAGTGCTTGCTGAGCCACTCTCCATCCTTTACCAACAGTCCTGGCAGACTGGGGAGGTCCCAGCTGACTGGCATCTAGTAAATGTGACACCCATCCACAAGAAGGGTCAGAAGGATGATCCGGGGAACTACAGGACGGTCAGTCTGACCTCGGTGCCTGGGAAGCTCATGGAACAAATCATCCTGAGTGCCATTATGCAGTGCATGAAGGACACCCATGCGATCAGGCCCAGCCAGCACGGGTTCACCGGGGGCAGGTCCTACTTGACAAACCTGATCTCCTTCTATGACAAAGTGACCTGCTTGGTGGTTGAGGGAAAGGCTGTGGATGTTGTTTACCTGGACTTTACTAAAGCCTTTGATAGAGTGTCCCACAGTATCCTCCTGCCCATGGCTTGGATGGGAGTGCCCTCCACTGGGTTAAAAACTGGCTGGAGGGCCGGACCCAGAGAGTGGTGGTGAATGGAGTTAAATCCAGTTGGTGTCCATTCACAAGTGGTATCCCACAGGGCTCGGTACTGGGACCCGTTCTCTTTAATTCTTTATCAATGATCTGGACGAGGGGATCGAGTGCACCGTCAGTAAGTTTGCAGATGACACTAAGTTGGATGGCAGTGTCAACCTGCGGGAGGGCAGAAAGACTTCGCAGAGAGATCTGGACAGGTTGGATCGATGGGCTGAGCCCAACAGGATAAGGTTCAACAAGGCCAAGTGCCGGGTCCTCCACTTGCATCACAACAACCCCCTGCAATGCTACAGGCTTGGGGCAGAGTGGCTGGAGAGCTGCCTGGCAGAAAAGGACCTGGGTCGACTGTCGGCTCAACATGAGCCAGCACTGTGCCCAGCTGGCCAGGAAGGCCAAAAGCATCCTGGCCTGTATCAGGAACAGTGTGGTGAGTAGGACCCAGGAGGTGATCGTCCCCCTGTACTTGGCACTGGTGAGGCCCCACCTCAAGTACTGTGTCCAGTTTTGGGCCCCTTACCACAAGAAAGACATTGAGGTGCTGGAGCAGGTCCAGAGAAGAGCAGCAAAAATAGTGAGGGTTCCGGAGCACAAATCTTATGAGGAGAAGCTGAAGGAACTAGGTTTATTCAGCCTAGAGAAAAGGAGGCTGAAAGGAGACCTCATTGCTCTCTACAGCTACCTGAAAGGAGGTTGTAGAGAGGTGGGCGTCGGTCTCTTTTCCCAAGTCACAGGCGACAGGACTAGAGGAAATGGCCTCAAGTTAAGCCAGGGGAGGTTCAAGCTGGATATTAGGAAATTTTTTTTCAGTGAAAGGGTTATCAGACATTGGAATGGGCTGCCCAGAGTGGTGGTTGAGGCACCATCCCTGGAGGTGTTCAAAAGACAGGTTGATGTGGTGCTGGGAGACATGGTTTAGTGATGGTGTTGCATTTTGTTTGTTGTGTGGGTGTTTATTTTTGTCAGAGTTAGGTTGATGGTTGGACAAGATGATCTTGAAGGCCCCTTCCAACCTAGAAGATTCTATGATTCTATGATTCTATGAACATAGGAAAGTTTCCTATTCTCCACTTCCTTTCTCTTTCTTTCTTTTGAAGATAGAAGTAAGCAGCCTGACTCTCATGATTTCAGGTGGGGAAGACTAGAAGACACTATTAATGAGGCATCTAGTCCCATGAGTTCTATTTCACTAACCATCCTTTGGCTGCATTGGAAAGGGAGAAACACAAGGAAATAAGAAGAGGAAAAGAAACAAAAAAGACAGCAATCCAGTCTATGCTACTTCTGAAGTAAACATGTAAGAACTATATTATCTTTTTTTTTTTTTTTTCTGCCACAAAGAAACATAGATATCCCAACATTATGTTCTCAGATGTTTTAAATAAATAGAGAAGCTGGGTAGCCTTTCTTCAAGTGTCTTGTGTTTTGGTGAGAAAGTAGCAGAGATATGCGGCTTTTAAGCAACATTGCAAATGCAGTTTCTATTTTTAACAAAAAAAGTCTTTGCATCTCTGACAGTCTCTGAGTGGGTATATATCAGACAATGTATACCTAATTTTAATTTTAGAGGCTTTTTTTCTATAGCATCTCCTACCTCAGTATTTAAACTATCTTGAGAGTATGAGTATTAAAATAATACTATCATTACCAGATATGAGATTCTATACAATTTTATATACATTATAATTCTAATAACTATTACCATTATGTCAACAAAACCCCCAAATCCATGTGTTCTGATATGCCATTGTAAAAATTCCAAGCCCTGTTCTAAGAAGCTATGACCTTCTAAGTAATGCAAACCACAACAGCCTACTAAGTGGCTTCATTGTAGGTCACATGAGCCAAGTCTTCGATGGATGTTTGAAAATGAATAAACAATAAGCATTAGGGTTCAAAATTCCACGCAGGCATAAAATCTGTGAAAATAGCTTCTCCCTCACCTCTCCCTAGGGTCACTCTAAAGCTAAAGCAGTTTTACTACAGTGGGTTTTGTATGAATATTTTAAGTTTCAGTTCACATGAGCTGGAATCCTTGGAGTTTTACTTCAAGACTTAAGATGAAACAAACCATGAAAGTCTAAGCCAAATCACCAAGTTTTGCCTGATTACAGATCAACCCTTGTGAAATCACAGTCTTTCCATGAGAAACCATTTTTTAGCCAGGATCATTTAAAGCTCAGCTCAGGTTTGTTGAAAGGTTTGTGAACCTTGAAAAAAAATTATATTTTTGTAAATTTGTGTTTAATCAGAAGATTTTTGTGACAAAATTCCAAATAAGGAAAGTATCACCTATGGATGAGTTAAACAAAAAAGTTTTTGAGCTCTACAGATGCTCTCACATTAAATTCACTCTTCCCATTCCTGTGTTCTAAGCTAGTTAGTTGTAAGAAAGCATTGTCAAAGACAGCCTATATGAGCCAAGCTATTCATATGATTAATATCATCATGTTTATAGTAACAGACCTGACAATGATGATGTGAACAGAAAATGGACCCGTAAGATGTAACCCTTTCCTCAGACAGTATAACAACTTGTTCAGGCTAAAAGTAGCCTTGGAAGAGTGTCACTCCACATTAAAATGGATAAATTTGCACTCAGTTCAGATCTAAAAATTTTCTTGGTGTCTAAGTCCCTTTGATACAAGACAACTGGAAAAATATTTGCTCAAGCAAACTGTAAGTGTCTTTTAGTGCATGTTAGAACTTCAGTAAGAAGAATTTGAAGCACTTTAAAGAATAGTTTCACAATTTTGAACAACAGTTAGAGACACTAAAACTAAGCTAGAGAAGACCAAATTCTTACTTTCTTATTTTGCCTGTGATGCTAAACAGTGTTTGTGAGTGTCAGGAAGTACCATTCCTTTGCTACAAAGCATATATGGGGCATTATAATTATCTGCTAAAAGTCTCAACTAAGGGAAAATACTACATTTATTTCTAATTGATGTTTTTATTTACTTGTGGTTTTATCTCTGCCTGCTGGAAGAACCTATTGTTTATTTTCTGGACCATTTGCTGGACATGAAAAGGAGCACAAAAGCATTGGTTCTACTGTATCTAGGAAACAACATTTAACCTTCTCTATCACTCTAATAAAGAAAATTTTACTAAAATAATGCTTTATACATCAAAGCAGAAGAATAATGAATTTCTGATTGATTGATTAGTTTCACAACTAGTTTGCAGACTCTATTAAAGCAGAAGGGCATTTCCATCCTCTTAGGAATACCAAAGAAGACAAAAAAACCCCACAAAACAAAAACCAAGCCAAAAGCAAAAGTTATAATCTGATTTTCAGACTTATACATTCATACTGTTTGATGCTTTCATTATTTGAATAAAGCAGTTCATGTCTAATACAGAGATAAAACAAAATCAAACCCCATCACACTTATCCTTTCCTCTCAAGTTTTTCTGATTCTAATAAAAGGTTGAGCTATCTCAGCTGTGCTCTACATTTGGTATTTTGATACAAGCACTTGGTCCCTATTCTGGGTTTATGATTCAGATCTGAATGCAAACTGTGAAATCCACTGCTGAACTGGGGGCTTGGGTGAAGGATTCTAATATTAGGCATCCTTTAGGGAGAAAACCCCCCAAAAAAAAAAATATCTTGAAAAGGCTTTGATGGTGCTGATCTATTATTTGTGTTTTCAAATACAGCTTTGCAGAAGTAAAGCATAGAAACTTCCTTCTTATGACAGAAACAGAGATTCTGCCTTTCCCTTGATGTATCCAGAGATCTTTCAGTAAATGAAAGAAAAGATATCTACTTTTGCATCTAACTGCTGCAATTCAAAATGAATTACTTTTTTTTTCCTCAAACAGGTCATTGCTTTGACTAGAACTACAAGTTTGAATCAGTCAAAGTATTAGCTTTTGCTGAACGTGGAGAATTGCTATAAGCAGGAAGTGCTCACTTCATAATTCAGAATGCGCTTAATAAAATGAAACAAATATTTCTGTCATTCAAAAATAATGTTGTGTAGGAAGAGAGGTGCCCTTGTACTGAAAAACAGTTAGTCTGACAATGCTGATTGTAACATGATGCTTAAACTACCACCACCAAAAATACAGAGTGAATTGTTCTCTGAAGGTACTTATTTTTCTTTAAGCTCTCTAGGGAGAATCTGGGTGACTTAAGAAAGACATCTAACTCTTGCATGGTTCAAAGTGACAAGATAAATATCTGCTTGACTGTCTAGGCTGTTGCTGAGAATATATTGAATCTGTTTCTTTAGATATTCATTAATTCTCAACATTGTTTCCTGGGGGAGACATTAATTTACTTCTTTCTGGGCATATACAATTAATTTTGAAAAGCATTCAGTGAAAAAAATTTTACAGAGGATACTCTGACCAAAACCAGAAAAATAAGTTTCTTTATCTACAACCCTGAATATAAAAGGTGAAGGAAAGCAGATTATGTACAGGCCACTCAAGAATCCAAACTGTCACCTGGCTCTCCAGCCACTGCCTGCATGCCTCTTATGCAATGATTATTTCTGTTGCTCAGTTATTGCTGACCATGGACCACACCCAAGGGACTTTTAAGCCCAGTGGTAAATTTTGAAAATGTAGATGAAGTTAAAATCGGCCCTGCAAAAAGTAAATGTTTGGGTGACCTAAACTAGGCATGCTACTAGCTCTCCAACTGATTTATGCATGTGGATATGGTGGATGAACTCTAAGAGGGAGAGAGAAATAGGGAGAAAGAGATATTTCCTTACCTACCATACAAATATAATAAATTGATAAGCTTTCTCTCAAAAGTCCTAGAGGATGATGTCATCTGAGACAGTTCATTAGGGTTTCACCAAGAAAACTAATCATTAAGAATGGTTCTAGTGAAGTAAGGAAGATTGGAAATAGATTTCTGAGGAATCTTAAGATAATTGTTGAGATGATTTTTCAGTTGTGAAATGTGAAAAAAAATAAGAAAAAAAGTTCTACATATAGTCTATTTTCAAAATGATATTGATAGAATTACATCCCTTTTATGCACAGAGTGACCTGTAACAAGTAGTCATGCTTTCTATGCCTCAGAGATAATAGCTGCACAACATAAATATCTGAACACAAGTAATGTGTTCCTTTATGCTAATGTTTTATAAATTGTCTCACATGATTAGTACTCAGAAAGCTCATTAGCTGTTTGATATTTTCTGTAGTGATTCTGAAATTGGATCTGTAGTGAACTGTAAACAAAGTGTGACATTAGTGATTTTGCTTTTTTACGCAAGTTGTGTGTTTTCCCCCTTCCTTATGTTCTAAGCTGGGAAGAGGACTGGATTCTGCAACAATTTTATCACAAAATTGGCTGCTGAGTTCTCTATTAAACTGATAAAATGCTGCCATGCTGAAATGCAGTTAAAAGTAACCTCTGCAGATTTTATTTTCTATGAGACACCCACATTTTCTACTGTATACTACTACCTGTTAAAAGTATAGCTAATGAGGTCCTCAGTCTGCTGACTCAGTGAAGGTAGGGCATGGACATCTATGCAGCAGCAGGGAGTAAGGGGCACTGACAGGTTAGAAGCTATGGCTGCACCTGGGAATCATCAGGAAGGAATTACAGTTTCTCCCAGCAAAAAGGTGGTGGGACCAATAGCCCATCTCAGGTGCTCCTCAGCTAACATACACAGCATAGGCAACAAACAGGAGCAACTGGAAGCCATTGTGCAGCAGGTAAACTATGATCTAGTCACCATAATGGAAACATGGTGGGATGACTTGCATGACTGGAGTGCTTCAATGAATGGCTAGAAATACTTCAGAAGGGATAGTCAAGGAAGGAGAGGCGGTGGAGTGGCTCTGTATGTTAGGGGGTATTTTGAATGTCTAGTACTTAATGATAGTGACAATAAGGTTGAGTGTTTATGAGTAAGAATCATTAAGATGGCCAACAAGGCAGATATCATGGTGGGAAAAGAGTCAGATGAAATAGTCTATAAGCAGCTGGGAAAAATCTCAAAATTGTTAGCCCTTCTCCTTGTGGGATAGTTCTGGAGGGAGTTCTGGATTTTGGTGTTTTCAGGAGCCTGGTTGACAGAGTCACTTGGGAGAAAGTCCTGAAGGGCAAAAGATACCAGGAAGGATGCACATATTTCAAGAGGGAAGTCTTAAAGGTGCGGAAGCAGACTATCCCCATGTGCTGAAAAAATAGCTGTTGGGAAAAAAAGAACAACCTGGATGAACATAAAGATACAGTTACAACTCAAGGAAAAAAGAGGATTTATGGCTTTTGAAAGAAAGAACAGGGCACTCATGAGGACTATAAAGATGTTGTGAGGCTATGCAGGGAGCAAATTAGAAGGGCCAAAGCCCAACTAGAAGTTAATCTGTTTTCCAATGTTAAGGAGAATTTTAAAAGTTTCTATAAATACATTAGCAATAAAAGAAGGACTGAGAATAATCTCCATCCTCTATTAGATGGAAACACAGTTACAAAAGATGAGGAAAAGGATGAGGTATTTAATGCCTTCTTTGCCTCAGTCTTTAGCAACAGGACCAGTTGTTCCCTGAATACCCACCTTCCTGAGGTGGAAGACAGGGACAGGGAGCAGAGTGAAGCCCCCATAATCCAAGAGGAAATGGTGAGGGACCGTGCTACAGCACTTAGACATACACAAGTCTATGGGGCTGGATGCGATCCACTGAAGGGTACTGAGGGGGCTGGCAGAAGTGCTCACCAAGCCACTTGATATCATTGAACAGCAGTCATGGCTAACTGGGGAGGCCCCAGTTGAATGGAGGTTAGTAATGTGATGTCTATGTTCAAGAAGGGCCAGAAAGAGGATCCAAGGAACTACAGGCCTGTCAGTCTGACCTAGGTGCCTGGGAAGGTTATGGAGCAGATAGATAGTTCCAAGTGTCATTACATGGCACGTGCAGGGCAACCAGGTGATCAGGCCCAGTCAGCATGAGTTCATGAGAGGATCTACAGTGCTGGAGAGGCACCTTGGGCCTCAAACTACAGCTGCATTGATAGCATCAACAGCTCTTGGCTGGGATCTCATCACCCTCACCTTCCCTGGCTTTGCTTGTTAGGTCTCTCACATCTCGCATTTTTCCATGCTGATCTTTTTCCTCCTGAATACTTGATCATCCCACCTTAGCAATCATTTCTAATTCTGGCCTTTATTGTCTCTGTACAGTCTCTCTCATAGCCCTTTCTGAGCACTGTGAGCACAGTTTACACAGCTGGTCTTGGTGCCTTGGTACGTGGGTAGCTAAATCCCTAGGAGAGAAGGGGAGTTTACAGCACTAGTTATGGCTGATAGCTATGGCAAGGTAGTTAGTAAAATGGAAAAGTTGTCCTCACCCACTCTTCAACTTACTTTTCATAGGAAAACAGACTAATTGTAGATGTCTGCTCTCAGGAGATGATCTCTGGTATTATATTTGGACCGGAAAGAAACTTGTGTCTCAGGTTCCTCAGCTCTGACAGATTGCTGCTTTCTTCTGGTCTTGTGCTTGGTAGTCCCTCTTGGCAAGATCTGTGCTCAGAGAAGACCTTTCTGATTTCACTTCAGAGCTGCATGGCTTTCCATTTGGATTACTGAAGAAGTTTAGATTTTTAATTCAAGATGGGTTTTTACAGACTCAAGAACTATAATATGTTGCCGTACAACAGTGGTCATCTAAATCTCTTGTTAGACCTAGTCCTTTTTCCTTCAGAGAATACTGTAAGCCTCAGGTCATCCTGGAGACTTGACAGAGAGGGTCAGAGCAAAAAGTCACACAGATTTCCTATGAACTGTATTGTGACATTTAGAAGAGGGCAGAAGAATTTCAACAAAGTTGCACTAATACAGTCCATCTTCAATTGATTTTTCAGTGAGTATCTTCTGAATACTCAGACACTAGATCTGTATTTTCAACAGGGAAAGATCATAGGTGCCACTCAGCCTGGCTGAGCTACCTGATCCAGCCAGAACAGAGGTTCCAGCAGTTTAAGCAAACTTTTGGGGAAAAAATGAAAATCACCCACCCCTCACAACTGCCCCCATAGTGAAAACAGTTTAAAACTAAATTGGGATTTTGTAGCTCCGTTCCAATTCAGCAAACTGTATAAAGTGTGAGTGGAAAGTCAACATTTCTAATAACTGAATGCAATTCCTTTAACTGTTGCTGCAGCCCTTGTGACACTAACTCTTGTTAGCCTGTTCTTGTCAGCACATTATTGAATCAGGTTGCAATGTGAAATAGCCAGGGCTGAAAATGAGCCCCAGGCACGCACCTAACAGGTTGGCTGGTATAGACCAGGTGCAATTTATTTTGAAGGTCATGGTTACTGTCTGTCAGTGGGGAAAAGAGCATGCAGTATATTCATTTGCTAGAACTTCTTCACGTCCCAACACTAAATAAGGCACTTAATTTTAAATTTTTACTGGTACAGAAGGAATAGGAATCCCCAAGATGTCTTTTATTTTTTTCCTTAGAGGAAGAAAATTCATTTTTTACTGATAGATTCCGCTTTTTGCAGAAATAGAGATTGGAAACAAATTAAAAAGATAACATGATCAGATACTGATATAAAAGTAATATATTAATGCACTTAAGTATTTTAATTTCTGTAGATAATTACAAAATGAATCACTGAACAGTGAGGGATCAATGGATTTCATCAAATGTATTTATCATTGTTCATTTCTACTATGTATTACTTTTATATTTTCATTACAAATTCATTATGATCAATTAATTATAAACTCTATTTCTACCTGAAAATATACATATAACAACACATTTATTTTATTAATAGTGTCCATAATTTTGATGAAATATGATAAAAATGTAATTTAAAAAATGATACTTCACATTTTTCTAGCTTTTTGCAAAATTAAATCATACCCCTTTTTCAATCAGATTGTCATAAATAAATAAATAAATTTACAAGATGTTAGACAGTCCAAGCCCATTGTTTTATGCTTTTTTTAAAAAAAAAACCTCTCATATTTTATTCTCAGAAATAGTCTTTTCAGTGATTAGTTACCTTTAACATCTTCATTTTCATTTAAATGCTCAACGATCAGAATAATTAGAATTAATTTGGCATTGTCATATTAAGTTAATGACAATTCTGCCAATTACAACTTGCACCCTGCAGGCACAATGTTATCAGAGAAATATGACTCGTCCACTTTATCACTTTAAACAAAGACCTAAAACGGTTATAAAACAGTAGGAACTGGCACATTCCCAGTACAAATTTATGCGATTTCTAATGAAGACTTGTCTTTGAAGTACTGATGTCTTTGTGTTTCAGTTCAGTTTTTGAGTTCCTTCACAGTATGTATAAAGACAGAATTTGGCCAATTTGTTCATATAGATTTGTGGACCACATCTATGCCTTAGTTCAATTTATGTAACTAGACCTAATTCAATTCAAGCACTATTTACCTGAAAGTGTAAGGTGACCATTATTTCCTATATTGGTGGTAATGGTAAATAATGGTAAAATAAATTGAAGAATATTTTTGTGAGGGAAATATCTTGGTCAACTAAATGAAAATAGCATTGTCTCTTTAGACCTTCAGCATAACTGTCTATTGCTACATGTAGCTTGCTCTCAGGAATCAGGACATGCTCATTGCCTTGAGGCAGATGTGACAGCTGCTCTTCAGAAATACATACTGCTTCTTTGGAGGACAGAAATCTCAACAAAACCAGATCTCTTTCATCCATTTACACTGACTGTCCTTATTAGCAGCATAGTGATACCATAGACACTAAAGAGCTTTAACTCTCAGTTTAGCTTTTGGTTAGAGACCATTCCATAATTCTAATGCTTGTCCCTGCAGTTTGCATTCATTGGGGTTACCTCGATCTCATCTCTTCAACTTTTGAGATTTCTTTCTTCAGTTTTTTTCAGTGACATCTACACTTATGCTAAGATTGGCTTCTAGGAAGCAGGAGAAAAATTCACAAATGATTGAAAACTATTTCTGTCTTGGAAATCCTGGATAAAAACTCATGTGCTTGTCACAGAATATGCCATAAATACAATGTGTTTGGAGCAGGCCAGGTTTTCTGCATGTGTGCAGACCAACTGTATCACATATGCACAGCGTACTGATGTTTCCCAGAAGCAGCGGACTTGCCATGCCTATGCTGCAAAATTAATCTGTACGTGCACAGTGAACATGTCTGGAAATTTTGGGCATCCCAGCTGGGGGCATAAGCTTCTCTGGTTCCCAGAGAGAAAATTTCTCAGCAGAAAAGGGAGGACAAGTCTGAGGAAATCCAGATGTATTCTGGCTCTAGTTAAGATTGAAATGAAAACAAAAATACCCCAAATCTACCAGGGGCAGTGTTTAGCTACTTTTTCCTTCTTTGGGAGGATAGAGAAAACTCACTGTATTTAAAAAAAGCTTCAGTAAATTCTTTTTACCAGACTATTTTCCTTTCTCTGACAAAAATTGTTGTGAGTGCTCTTATACTTTTCTGTCCCTGCTGTTTCCTGGTGATATTATCCTCTCATCTTATGCCTTTTTAGTCATAAAAGTGTCTTTGTCATTTTTTCAGGATGTTCTTATTTACCTATTATTTAAATAACTTGTTCAAAAAATTCTATTTTACACTCCTTTACATAAAAATTTTGCTCGCTTCTCATTCTGTTTCTTTCAGGCAAGTGGAAGGGAGGATTTTACATGATTTCAAGGTGATTAGTTAATCTAGCCTGTCTTTAAGGATGTTGCAACAGTTGATCTGCCATAGTCTGAACTCACATTTGAAGAAGCCCTAACTTCAAAGGATTTAATTTTTGATTTCTAATTTATGCCACTACATCACGTGTAGTGATGTATTCTTCCCTACCCTCTCCCCAACTATGTCTGTTATGGTTTAACAACAAAAGCAGCAAAAATCTCAGATTCCATACTCCTTTAAGAGAATTAAGGGAATTATTTTGTTTTCTTACAGGAAAACTAAAGAAACCAAGCCAAACTGAGTGCTGTTTTACACTTATACAAACATTCGTAACCTTATAACACCCTTGAGAATTGCTTGACAATTACAAGGTTATGCCATTTCTCACCTTGACCATTGTTTGCCACTTTGCAGTTTGCTCAATCTACCCAAAAGCAGAAATACTTCCTCCTTCTGAAGTTTATTGTATATCTGACAACCTGCTGTTTTTCATTAGAATTGTATGAATTTAAACCTAGTTCATTTTTGAGAAGTAGTGGGGTTATTTGTAAAAAAGATGAAGTCATATTGATTTTGTCCTTGAGCCAAAACTTAGTAATCTTTGAAGTTTGATGTCTTTTCCTCCAAATTTTTTACAAGATGGGGGTTTAAACTCTATTCCAACTTCTTCTATTTCTGTCCATCCACAGATAATTTTAGCCATAAACAGATAGAAAGCTGATTAGATGTTAGCTCTTAGCTTAGTTACTCTTCAATATATTCATCAATAGCCTAGACGAAGGAATGGAATGTACCCTCAGCAAGTTTGCTGATGACACAAAACTAGGAAGGGTGGCTGACATTCCAGAAGGCTGTGCCACCATCCAGAAAGACCTGGACAGGCTGTAGAGTTGGGCCAGGAGAAACCTAATGAAATTTAACAAGGGCAAGTGTAGCGTGCTGCATCTGGGGAGAAATAACCCCATGCACCAGTACAGGTTGGGGACTGACCTGCTGGAGAACAGCTCTGAGGAGAAAGACCCGGGAGTCCTGGTGGACAATAGGATGACCATGAGCTATCAATGTGCCCTTGTGGCCAAGAAGGCAAATGGCATGCTGGGGTGCATCAGGAAGAGCGTGGCCAGCAGGTCGAGGGAGGTCATCCTGCCCCTCTACTCTGCCCTGATGAGACCCCATCTGGAGTACTGTGTCCAGTTCTGGGCTCCCCAGTTCAAGAAGGACAGGGAACTGCTGGAGATGGTACAGCAAAGGGCCACAAAGATGGTTAAGGGCCTGGAGCATCTCTCCTACAAGGAGAGGCTGAGGGACTTGGGTCTTTTTAGTCTTGAGAAGAGAAGACTT
>JAOQGH010000001.1:148071139-148082855 GCA_025769975.1 Gallinago jamesoni
CCCCCCCCCCCCCCCCCCCCCCCCCCCCCCCCCCCCCCCCCCCCCCCCCCGGGAAGGAGAAATCATCTGCAAGCAGAGCGCTGGAAGACCTCTCGTCCTCCTACTTCCCTGAGAGAGCTTGGATGCTGGAAGAAGCCTCTTGGATATGGGATCATATCTGGTTTATCACAGCCTGGGTTTGATCCTCTGCTGCTCCGTATTGAGTTCAGTCTACGCTCTGGTGAGTCCCTCAATCCTTTTTTTTTTTTTTTTCACCCCCCCCCTCTTTGCGTTCTTGAACGATCCGGACAGCTGTTTCCTTGATGAGTAATTTACTGTATCAAGGATTTCGAAGGCAGAATGCTGGGTGCTTCGGTTTTCTCTTTTTTTTTTTTTTCCCCTTCTTTTATTTTTTTTCCAGCCCAGTGGTTTATTTGGCTGGCAGATAGCGTGGCTGTGTGTCTGTGCGTGCTCTTGGTCTCCAGAGTTGCTGCACCACCAGATGAAATTAAAATGTCTGTGCTTCCCGAAGAGTTTGAATCACTTTTAAAACCCCCTCCAGACAGGAACGCGTGCAGTTTGACAGGGCTTTGGGAAATAATTTCAAAGACACCTCTGGGTAAAGGGCAACTTTGCTTTTTCTTCTTATTTTTTTCTTTTCTTCTTTCTTTTTTTTTTTTTTTTGTTTTAAGCCACCCCCCTCCTCCTTCCTTTTAATTTAATCTTCTTAATCTGCAAATCTGCTTAATCTCAGCGAAAGAGTGCCTTCCTCTTTGGGATGAATTTTGGAGAGGACCTCGGAGTGCAGGGCTTGCAGACAGTTTACACTCAGGAGCATGAAAGTAGTATTAACCCTTCACTTCCTGGCACTGTTTTCACCTGTTCCTGCACACACCGAGAGAAAATATCTTTACAGAGGTAGCAGAAAGGGTGAAACTCTGTCAAAACTGCCTTGATGGTGGTGCTGGGGAGTGGGCTGAGATCTACAGATCCCAAGTGGTCTTCAGAGCCCTTCTGCAGAAGGGAAATGTCAGACAGAATGGGCCACCAGATATTATATCTTTGACATGTGCTTTCCTTGCTTTCTCCATCCCTGGAATCACCGTCACCGCTGGCCATTTCTCAGTGCCTGCTGGGGTGGAAAGGGACACGACCACCTCCTAAATTGATGTCTGCTTTCCACGGGGAATGGAGATGTGTTGGGAAGGGAGCGAGGAACCCCTGACCCTGGTTCCAGCCAGGTCCTCCCTGACCCTCCAGGGACCATCACCCCGGGCCCTGTCCCCAGGGTTTCGTAGAGACTGGCTGGGACCTTGTGCAGGGCTGGTGGGGGGTATTTCCCTCCCGTGTCCAGCACCGTGCTGGAGGGAAACATCTCAATAAATGAGGAGAAGCAGCCCTTTGGAAAACCTTCATTCTTGCAGTCCAACCATGGCTTGGTCTAACCCTAAGCACAAATCAGCCTTCCAAAACCCAAAGAAAACTGGGCAAGCTGAGGGGACCACATGTAGATTTGTTGAGGTTTTTTAGTGATGGTTTGTCCCCTGTTCTGGGGTTGGATTGGCATCTCCGTGACGGCAGATGGCTTTGGGAGCATGTCATGACAGGGCTCGGTAGGTCTTGTAGCACCTGCTGTCCCCCAGCTCCACAGCACCGCTGCTGCTGAGGTCAGCCCCAAAATTCCCGCTAGGTTTGGTGTCTCTGCTGGCACCAGTGAAAATCAGGTTCTTGAAACGGTTAGTAGTTGTGGTTTGACAAACTTCAGGGTCCAGATAAGACAAGCGAGGGCTGCAGTGTGTCTACAGTCCCATTCCTGGTTGGCTGCCCTCTTCCAGTACATCCCAGTCCCTCTAAAAAGTGCCGAGGCCAAGAGAGCGAACCCTGTGTCATCCGTCTCGTGTTCCCATGGCTCTTTTATTTATGATATCCCCATCAAAACAGACATTTTCAGATCACAGGCGAGCTGCTCGGCGGCGCGGGTCGAGGACAGGGCTCGGGGCTGGAGCTGCCGAGCGTGTCCCACGCACCGGCTTCAGGGCGAGCTGGACTTGGGCGTAAATCAGAAAGAACTCCGCCAGGATCACAGAGGGGCAAGAAATCAGGACAATTTGCTGCAAAGGGCTAGGGGAGGAACGTGCAAGAGCATTCACGGTTGCATTTCCAAAAGCTCTACCCCCTCCTGTACCCATTTAGGGTCCTGCCGCTAAAAACCCCATTGGGTTTAATTAGGCCAGGCATGTTTCAGACACTTCCCTTGCTTTTCAAACCCGTTATTGACAGCTGAAGGAGCTGCCAGAAGGGTTGAAAAGTTGTCCTGACAATTCAGGGGCTGCAGAGATGTGGTGTGTCCCTTCTGGCATCTGCTTAGGCAGAATAAGAAGGTCAGCCCTGTGTCATCCCACCGTGCAGCCGCTTGCGAGGCAGGGAACAACTTGCAGTGTACCTAAAGCCTGATTTTTATTTTTTTTAGGCTGTTGTTGTTTCCTTCCCAAGCTAATTTGATTTTTAAAACCAGTGTACAGTATTGACTGCATGTTTCAGCCCCAAGATGCCTGAATTGATACACTATGAGATGGGTTGTGTGTGTATATATATATATATTTGATATTGGATTAAGCAGTTCTGCATGTGGTTTGTGTGCTGCCATCAATAGAAGTCACCGAGTGCCTCTCTCCTAGAAGCCACAAGCCAAAAGCCATGAGGGCAGCTGGAGAAGGATGGGGATGCGAGGACTTCCCCTAGGGACAGGTTCCCTGGCAGCCTCGGGCAAAACTCAAAGTGGTACCCTCTTTTTCACTGCCCCGGCAGAGCAAAGCAAAGCTCTTTTGTGGGCTCTGTTGAATGAGGAGGGTTCCTGCAGCCTGAGGCAGCCGATCACTCTGAGCTTCAGGGCACGGTTCATCTGTCTGAGGCTGGAAGATTCAAATCTTGAGAGCCATGACCCTAATTGCTGTGTTCTTTGCAGCTCGGTTGCTTTGCGGCTGAAAGTTGGTGATGCTGAGACCAGGCAGAGCACGATGCCTCCTAAATCTGAGGCTGTCATTCCCTTTATTCCTTTTGTCAGCCACCAAAGATGATAGTAAAGGCATTTTTTTTGAAACAAAAGCACTGAAGTAGGGATGGAAAATGGTTTCTTTTATTGTCTGTGTCACCGGTACATCATGGGGCAGGACGCTGGCAGCTGAAGCGCTTCTCTGCTTCTCTCTTGTCCCTGCACTAACTGGAAACCAGGGTGGGAAATTCAGCACCTGGAGAAAGGCTCTGGGAGTGAGACCTCGCAGAGTTAAAAGTGTCTGTGCAGCAATTTTATCGCCCCTGTAAACCTCCAGCCATGTAAAGTCCACAGAGATGTGAGCATCCTTGTCCTCAGCTTTTGATGGGCAGCTGTGGGGGACAGAGGGAAAGATGTGGATAAAGTACATTTTGATGTCTTTGATATGGGGTAAAGTATTGGGTGAAGTTCTCCCCTCCAGCTCCCCTGGCAATCCAGAGAAATCCTCCCCCAGCATTTCCCTGGGAATATTGTGATTAACATCTGCCTAAACAGCGAGGTGGAATTTCTCTTGTCGATTGAGCTCTTTGTGCCTGAAATCTGGAGGGGAGAGAGAGTAAATTCAGGTTAATTCTGCTATTTGGTCCAAGGGCCAGGGAAGTAAGAGCCAGAGCCCTGCAGACATGGGCTCGGAAAGGAGATGTGTGTAAAAGGAGTTTTAGAAGTAGGGTCCGACATCAGCAGAGCATGGGAGAAGTCAAGATGCAGGCACTATGATTTTATCTGGCTCCTCATAGAAAAACCTGCTGGTGTTCCACTCCCAGCGGAAAGCTCCAGGGTTTGCTAATGGTTTTCCCTTTATTTCCTCCTTTTGCCAGTCTCAGCCTGGCAGCCCCCAACCCAGTTATCACTAGAGGAGATATTCTGGATAATAATCATGATAAGCCCCCAGCCTTCTGCAGGGCTTTGGACCAGAATAGCTCTATTATGGGATCGGGACGGTCTTGCTTTTCGGCAGTGGTGGGTGTCCTGCAGAAGGCGCTGCACATTAAGGGGGGGACGCTTTTTGGCAGAAAATTGGTCTTGACCCCATTCTGTTTTGCCGCCGCCGGACAATGCTGAAGCTTCCCCTTGGTTTTGTAGTGAAGCTGTAGCAGCCCCCTCCCAGAAATTCAAGGGGTATCATAAGGGGATTGGAAACCTTTTCCTTGTAGGCATAACCCAAAGCAGGGACAAGCTTGGCCAGCGGAAAAGTCCCAGCCCCCTATTCCCAAGGGAACTGCGTCCACACCACCGTAGGTGTTAATCTCTGGAAGGAAGGTCCAGTATAAATCAGAAAGTTCCCACCAGAGCGGTATTCAGGTCACCAACTTGCCAAGACCCTGGTCCTCAGGCAGCACAGCAGCTGGATTAAGGAGGTGCTGGCTGGTGTTTTGCTCTTTGACTTGTTTCTTGTTGTTCCTCTGATCAGACTCGCATGTGCATAGATCGGGAAAGAATTGGAAGTTGAACAATTGATAGCTGGAAAGGAAAGATAATAATATTCTGCCTCAGAATACAGCCAGTAATAAAAAAAATAGTAGTAATAAAATAATCCTATATGGAGATCTTGCAAATCCTGACTAGCTGTCTAACTTCATTAAATAAAGACAGGCTCCAAGTGCAGGGAAACAATGTCTGAAATGTTCTTTTCCCTGCACACGCTTGGGAGCGTGCCCATCCCTGCCCCGTGTATTTATGAAAGATACGGTTTTTGTTATTGTACTTCGGGATTAGCAGATATCCCCCGACTATAAAATACTTGACCGCAAAATATAAAGCAAACAAGCCTCCACGTCAGGGTAATGCATGGGCTGTGATTTCATCCCGTGCAAGCCAAAAAAAGTTCAGCTGCCCGGTGGTGAGTCTGACCTGAGCAGACTGGGGTTAGTGGGAGCTCCTTGCATCGGGAAGAGGAAAAGCAAGAGGGCAACTGTGCACACAGAGAAGGGGGGGGGCAAGGCTGGAGGAAATGAAACCCGAGGTGTGCCTTTCAGGTCCCGGCAGTTGTTGTTTGGTTTCTGGCCTCCTAGAAATAGCCCCCGAGCTGTGCTTTGAGATCACAGTGGGATTATTCCGGCTGGGGCGATGTGTCTGTGGTCTCCGGCCAGGGGTGGGTGCCCCCAGCCCCAGACAGCTCAAGCAGAGACAGCTGCCGGCCCTGCCACCACCGTCCTGCGCTCCCACCCTCCCTTTGAAAAATGATGCTGAGAGTCTGAGAGTTGTCCCCCAGCTGTGTGTCTCATATTGTCTTTTCCTGGGCTGCGTGTACCGATAAGGCTGAGGGACTTGAGCCTTTTAAGTCTTGAGAAGACTTGGGGGGAGGAACTGATCAATGCTTACAAATACTTAAAGGGAGGGTGTCAGGAGGACGGGGCTGGTCTTTTCTCAGTGGTGCCCAGGGACAGGACAAGAGGAAATGGGCACAAACTTGAGTATAAGAAGTTCCACCTAAACATGAGGAGGAACTTCTTTACTGTGAGAGTGGTAGAGCCCTGGCAGAGGCTGCCCAGAGAGGTGGTGGAGTCTCCTTCTCTGGAGACATTCAAAACCCTCCTGGACACATTCCTGCGCAGGCTGCTCTAGGTGGACACACTTTGGTGGGGGAGTTGGACTGGATGATCTCCAGAGGTCCCTTCCAACCCCATATGATTCTATGATTCTATGATTCTATGATTCTAGGTGATATCTGTCAATAGGCAAATCTTTATGGAGATAATATTGTACTTAAATCATCACGTTTCAGCTTAAAGTATTATTCAGTTTATTCTCTCTGGTCTTGCATAATAGTGTAGGAATAAGGTAAATCTCTTTTTCTGGTGGTCATTGTCTTAGCTCTTTTGCCACTCTGTCTGTTAGCATTTGGAGATCACTTTGTCCCATTTTGCTTAGTGAAGAAAACTAGCATTGCTGCTTCTGATTTCTTCACAGTTACCTTTCTGTCAGATTTGATGGCATGTAGCATCATCACGACAGGCTGGAGAAACTGGAAAACATCTTCTACGTATTAAACTTCTCTAAAACCTACAAGGACACAAATTAAAAAGTAGAACTCTGTTTTTGCATATATCCAGAAAATAAGAGACATGTTTACCCACACCTGATGAAGGCAATAAAAAATACCTTCTATCTTCTTCTACCTCATCCTCATGTTAGAGCAGGCTCAATAGTCTCTTCCATTCACTGTTCTAATTTAAGCGACTAATTCAGATTATCTAGTGACTCTGTGGCAAGTGTCTTTGAACATTCTTTAATGAATTTTGTATGTATGAAAAAGTATTGTATTTTCAAATGCAACTACAATCAGACAACAGACACATATATGTATTTTAAGTATATTCTTAATAAATTTGCATTATTCCTATAGCTATGATGCCTCTAGCCATCACAAAATATTTTCATATTCTCAACTTTGAACTTCCAAGAAGAAGAGTTTTCCATTATTTAAATAGCCTTTTTTTAAACTTTTTTTGTCTTTATATCTGCAATAATTTAAGTTCCCAAAATACTTACAGAGATTTGTCTGAAGGGTGGTATGAAAATATTTGTGTTGGAAAATATAGAACATATTAACTGAAGTCTCTCTTGCATAAATCTCTTAAGTGAGTCTATATCATTCTATTCATATATAATATCTCTAAAGTCTACAGGGACATCTTAGTACATATTATGCAGATGACTGTTATTTATGGAATGGGATCACTTATTCCCCAGGTGGTTGTAAAACTGCAATCTCACTTTGACAAGATACAAATTGGTTTAGAGAAAACAAATTATTCGGAAGGCTTTAGAAACCAAAGTGATGTTGTTGGAGCATCGCAACATGGTAACTAAACCTAGGAGAAGATAATTTAATCATTCAAGACCAGAAAAACTTGTTTTGATTAGTGTTTTCTGGCTTCAAACCAGCAACAAACCACTTTGATTTTTTCCCTAAACACGTTTAACCTCTGACTAGGAAAGTCCACCAGCTACCAGAAGAGGACTTGTTACATTTCATTTGGTCTCATTTAAACTCTGTGTTAAGAATGATAATCCTGAACAATAAATGACCTTCTCTGATGAAGAAAGAAGGACTTCTGGATGAGGGAAAAGAAAGAGACAACAATATATTGCAGAGAATAAATACAAACCTTAAAAGAATTATTTGATGTGCACATGTGAAATTATAAACTGCTATGATTCCTTTAAGCAACACAGAGTAACACTAATTTTTTTTTTTCTCTTACCACTTGAAAGATACGTAACTGCCCAGAACTATGAAATTTTGGTGAATACATGCCAAAATTTTAAAAGAAGTCTTGACTCATTTTGTGTTTCTCATAAGAGAGACAGTAAGTAAAGAAGGACTTTTAAGAAAGCATCCCATGAAATATTTTCTTGTCTAAAAATGACAGACTGTGACAACTGAGCAAGTTTGGTTAGTCACTTGTAGATGATCTACATTCTAAATTTCCTTGAATATATATACTTTTCTTGCTGTAGCTTAATGTGAATTTAGAGTGTCACAATTGATTGTAATATTCTCTTTATTGCATCAAAGAATTTTCAAGTTCAGGTTTTGCTTTTCTTTCCTTTCACAAATTTCAAGGTATCTGCTCCATTCCAGAAGATTCTACTTTCTTTCCATTATTTCTCCTTCATATCCTGTATTCTAATTTACCAATTTTTGACAACTTAAAACACAAGCTTTCATTTGACAGAATTGAATTCTGTATGAAGTAGATAGTGTGATAATATAATAATTTAAGTTGAACGATTCAGGTTGGCAGGGACTTCAGAAGGTATGTAGTTCAGCCTCTTACTCAAAGCAGAATCAACTATGGAATCAGACCAGGTTTCACAAAATATTTCCCAACTGAGTCTTGAAAAGTTGGCTACAAAGATGGAGCCTGACCAGCATCTATGGTCAGGTCTATGATTCCTAATTCTTTACCATCCTCCTTAACATATATCCAATAGAAACTTCTCTTGTTATGCTCATTTTCTCTTCTCCAACCATGTATCTCTGTGAAGCATCTGGCTCTATCTCTTGATGACCACCCTGTAGACAACAAGGGGGCTGTGAGGTGCCCCCACAGACTTCTCTGCCAGAGGCTAGACAAGATGTGTTGGACAAGCCCATGTCCTGTCATAGGCTATCAGTCACTTTAGCCCCAAATGTAATAGCCTCTGCTGGCCTCATTGAAGTTTGTTCTGTCCTTCCAAAACTGGATGGACACAGTGGTCTAGATGTGATCTATCACTGCCTTCAAATGACAGGACAGGGCTCACTAATGGCTTAGGTCCAGCTTTGCAGTCTAGCAAGGCCACCAGCATCTTTCCCCAAAGCAGTTCCTCAGTCTGTAATATTGCAAGAGGTTACTCCTTCTAGGGTAAGAACTTTGCATTTGTAAGAAATATATGAGAGTTATATAAGAAGTAACAGCAACAATATACAATAGGGGTGGTGTGGTTTGAATCAATCATGCTTTTAACAATTCTGAAAACATCATGCAATGTTTAGGAATAATATGGCAGCCATGCTGAAGACTCAGAATTTCTCCCTTCCACCCTGCCCTGTGTTGATGCTAAATCATAAAGAATTTGAATTTCATAGCTACAGAGATTATTCATACATGGGATTGTATGGAATTCTTTCATCCAAACAGGAAAATTGAATACTAATCAGATATTTTTAATTTAGGAAGAGTTGAATTCTTCATAACAACTTTGTAAGTACAGAGATTATATTCACTGAGCTTTATATATCACTAGAACCCCAACAGTTTTCTGTAATATCTCCCACAGATATGGACCAATATGATAAAAGTCAATTTTCAGTACTTGGTTAGAGTGCAGAGTGTGTCAGGCAATGTTATTATGAAATTAGGAACACTTTAATTATTAAGAACAAATATTCTCCTTTTTTCTACAAAGTCATTTAGGTATTGATGGATCCTAGTTGCTGTATTTCATGTCACATTAAGCTAAGACACATAGAGTTGAAAATTTATGGCTAGAATTTAAGCAATTTGTTTTGAACAGCTAAGTAACCACTGTCACTTTTTGGCTTGATTTCAATTACAATGGTGTATAATTGCAGAGTTGAAACTCGTGTTTTGTTAGCAGATCAGTCAGGCTAGTTAGTTTTATCAGACCAGTGTTTTGCAAGCTTCCTAAACCATTATTTAAAAAAAAAAAAATCAAAGAAGAAGAGCTTATAACCTTTTATTATTTTTTTTTGATTTGTGTCTGTCTATCATATAAGGTTTAAGGACAACAAGCTTTTGTCATATTACCTCTAGGAGAAGAAAACTTGGGGAATAAAACGGGCATTCTTACATTATGTTTTACTTTGTCTATTTAATAACAGACATACTGACCCCATTTCAAAAAGAGGATGCAGTAAGAACGAAACGTGATTTATTTGAACCATCTGTGTCTTGTACGCAATAAGATTAGGAGAATGAGAAAGAGTCCAAAGTTACCCAGAAGACAACCATGTCCTAATAGTCTCTTCAGCAGTTCCCTTGAAACTATCTAAGAGGCATCACTGTGGTCCAGCAGGGATGAACATCTATATAGTTGCAGACTGTGAGTTGAGCCGACTGAAACTCAAGGCCAGAAAATATTATAAATATATACTGAGATTATTGTTGGCTGTATGGAAGCAGCTTATTATGATAGGGACAGGACATTTTGACAATCTATAGCAGGGAGTAGGTTCTTGCTAGAGTTTCTTATCTGAGCATGAGCTAAGGAAACAGGGAATCTGGAAACAGAAAGAACTCTGAAAACAGAAGCCATTAGGTGTCTGTTTGCTGATAAGACACAAGCATTTGGATTTTTTTACTTTAAAAAAATGCATTTTTCTTTGCATGCCTTAAAGAAATTCAGGAGAGATATGATAGGTCATGTAACCAGTTGAATTTTTTTTGAAAGATTAAAGGATAGAGTGTGGTCTTAGATACATGCATTGAAAAAGTATGAACAGCTTGCCAAATGATATTACAAATCCTAAATTGTTGTCCAAAGTTTAATTTCACCAAGATAGGTGGCAATAATACTGCATTCCTGAATTTCTGGTTTAGAGGGGAAATAGAAGAGAAAAAATATAAAATATATTTTTTAAAGTATTAATTATTTTTTGCATTTGTTTTAGTTTATTTCAAGATACACTAGAAACACTCCACATTATTACTAAATTCTATTTTTATTAAATATCTCTGTGTTGTTTCTGTAATGTTGTTCAGAACGTATTGCTAATATCTGTTTCAGTGATACATTTTGAACCCTATAACAACCTCTGAGAGTAGATTTTTTTCTTTTTTTTTTAAACTGACTTTAAATGGCTATAAAAAGTGCAATAGTTTCATCATCCCATAATTAACAGCAATCCTATGTGGCTGTTAAAAGAAAAAAAAAATTATCTGTTTGCGGACAGAAAAGCACATTCATAATAAAACTTGTTCCAATGCTAGAATTTGAATTATGACTAATGCTGGGACTCAACCTTGGGTTTCCCGAGTCTGGGGTCTTTTCTCTAGTAAGGGCCACATCTTTGTAAAAGAAAATATTATCTAGACCACGAGCAGTAGAAATTTCTTTAGTTTTCCAGTCAACTATGTCTAGAAGAAAAAATCCCTGACAACTACTTGAGATGCTTAGTGCTGGTAGCCAAAGTAATTTATATTTTATTAAAGTCTTCCATGTTTCCTAGTGAAATAAAGTTTACCAATAATTTATTTAGTTGAAATATTCTTTTGGGATGCAGGCTTTCCCTGTTTGCCCATGTCTTATGTAATGTCTGAGGAATAAGCAAACAGTATATTGTGAAGCCTGTTGCTTCAGGGTTGAAAATAGCTTTATACGCACCAAACAAAACCCCAAAAAAACCCCACACCGCTAAACCAGCAAAAAGCACATATGACCACTAAGAGAAATCAGAAAAAAGGCAATCAAGTGTACAAAATGGTGTCAAGGTTCACAGAAACTTGGAGAAGGGCTTTTCTTATATGAGGCTGACAAGAAAGACATTAGGAATGCCTGCCTGAAGAAATGTCAGTTCATTTAATTGGGTATTTTATTAAGTGCTCAGTACTTTCAGCTCCTGTGACAGAACATTCTTTATCTGTAGTGGTTTTTTTAAAGTTTTTTTCATATTTAGGGATTTGATTTAAAAAAAAAAACAAACATTCAGTATTAAAACTTACGACTTTATAGTAAAAATTAGACACAAACAGATATGGAGAATGGAAATTCCTATCTGTCCTTAATAACGACTGTGATCAAGAAACACATTATATCTGAAGTTTATTGAAATTAATGCTAATTGAGCTACAGTGATTGGAGGGATATAAAGAATACACTGTGAAAACTCACATGAGGTTGGTGTTTTTATCAAGGTGTACAAATGTCTCTGCATTCTTTTTACACTACTTGGGAAAGTACACAGATCTCTTAATCCACATAAAATTATGAAAGTCATGCCCACAGCATAAAGTCTCTAAAACCTTTTACATTATTTATATCTGTATTTATGAATCAGTAAACACAGCTACCAGAAAAATTGTACAAAAAGACTGTCATTTTCATTAAGCTACCAGTTGATCTATATTTCCTCAGCTAGTGGATAGAACACCTTGATTCGAGATCACTTGGACTTGTCCTGGTGGGTGACTTCAACCTACCAGATATCAGCTGGGCACTCCATACAGCTGAGAG
>JAOQGH010000001.1:148082955-148097077 GCA_025769975.1 Gallinago jamesoni
TTGTGGTTGGACTCGATGATCTCTGAGGTCCCTTCCAACCACCACAATTCTGTGATTCTGTGATTCTGTGATTCCTTGAGGGAAGAAAACTTAAAACTATTTAACAAACAAAACAACCCAAAACTTGGCTCTGAGGATAGACATGAATGCAATACACACTATATGAATATCTTATGCCACAGAGGGAGTGGTCAGAATGTTTGCAGCTTGCTAAATTTCCTGTTTCTTTACGTAAGAAAGCATGCAGCACGAATTGACATTGTTGAGATCAATTTGAAGTCAACTGTACATTTAAAAAAAAACCAAAAACCACTTATAAAAATTGGTAGAAGAAGACAGTGGAATAAGATAAGGAAGCCACTGTGCTACGGTCTGCCTAAGAAGGTAGACTGCAGGGGATTTTGTTTTCTTACAATGAACAGTGAAAAGAAGAGCATACTGTTGTGATGAAAATGTCCTAAATTTGCTTTAGGTCTTTCAAAGATTTATTTCTTTGCTTATAAATATAATTAATTCTTATAAATCTCCTTTTGTTATTCTGAATGAAGGATTTGAATAATATTAAAAGCCATTAGGTCAAGATAGGAATTTATATTAGTTTTTCTATTCTTTTCAGACCTTTTACTGAAATATCTTGAGTACTTCTGAGGCCTCTGAAGTAATTGCCATTGAAAATGCATGCATGGAGAGAAGGTGTTGATTGGGTCATTAGATATATTTATAAAAGATATTTGCCAGTTGTTGGTCTTTCAACTATTACCTCAGCTGGAAAGTTGACATCACCACCCTCCCAACAAAGTCACATGCTATCTTTTGTGATTTTGGAAGAGCATTTGATCTGCAATTAACTTAGTTGATTTTGAAAAATTTATAGTCATTTGAAGAAGAAACTTTTTACCATGAGTTACAGCTGAAAAATTACCTGCTGTGAGAGAATTACTTATGCTCACTATCCAGAACAGTGGGAATTGTTTAATTGCTTCCAAAGTCATATACATTTTGTATACTCTCCTTCCTAGTTACCTCTTTGAGACACACTAAATTACAAATAAATTTAAATAAACAGTCACACTTTATGCAGAAAGAGAAATCCAGGTTTTATTTCTATTGTCAGAATTAGCATTTGCTGTTTGCTAACTTAATCTGAAAATTTTTCATCAAAATACTACTAAATTATATTATAACAATTCAGGATAGTGCAAAGTATACTACTTTGTGAAGGTTTTGCTGTTCTTTTCCTCTAATTGCTCACTCAGTTACACGAAGAGAAAGATGCTTTCACCCCTCTCTGTTTCGCAACTTTATAACAAGCTTAAAACTGGTGATTCATGAAAAGGGAGAGAGAACCAGAAAAAGCAGACAAGAACATGGCTTAGACGCTTGATGCAAATGACAATCTCCTGAGAGCTGGCAGATGTGAATTTTAAATTCTCTGGGCTTTATAGGATTTTAAATACCAGACTCTTCTTTTTTTAAAAAAAGTCCCTCTTTAATTTTAAAAGTCATTAATATATATATTATCTGAGAATCCTAGTCTAGTCCTTGTGAATTGTATGCTATAAAATCTTTCATTAGGTCAAGCCTCCCTTGTCATCCTTCTTTAAGATGTCAGGAAAAACACTTAGGAAGAGATTAAGATTCTTGAACTGTCATACCTGGTATCAATGAGGTGGCCTGCGTTGACAGGACTGGTGAGCATGACACAACATTCGTGTTTTTCTGGAGCAGCAACTAGAGTGCCAACAGGATACCACACAGAGAAGAAAAAATTCAGGTACATGAATCCTACACCAGAGCTTAACTAGTTATAATAAACTGAAGAACAATGACTAGCCAAGTTTAAGACTGCATGATTAGAAGTGTTTGACAAGGCAGAGTTTTGATTTGGCTAAGTAAAAAGATGAAATATGTTAAATTAAGTAGTGAAAAACTAATTTTTGGAGCAGCCTTGGTCATAATAGTAGCTGGTAGTACATACGCAGAACTGTCTGAATATATCAAACCCATTTTGGTGTCAGATGCATCTACATCATGAACTAACACTGAACAAAGAAGGAAATACCAGAACTTAATTTTGCCTGGTTCTTTGTGGTTCTAGGAGTGCACATCCCCATTGTGTTTTCACAGACAATGAAATCAAAGACAGCTGTGGGTTCTAGGCATAGATTGCACATGTATAGAGTCCTAACTGCTGGAGAACCTTGCATTCAATTTATAAGGAGGGATCTACAGATGACTGCATGTTGCACTTTTTCAAATTTTGTTCCATCAAGAGGGAAACTGCTTTGAAAAATTCAGCAGCATGCGCAAGTGCGTATTGTAAGATTTCAAGTGCAAACTGAATTTTCACTGAAAAGAAACCTTGCAGCACACTAAGAAACTAACATATCCTCTGTGTGAGTCCACAAATGAGGAAGTAAATGTGTGCTCTTAACCTCTGTACTTTGTATATCCCAGTGCTTAGACACTTTGGAACATGGTCTCCATTTTTGCTCTTTATTCAGATGGCTCTTGAACACAAAAGCATACCAGCATACTTAAACTTCTAGTTCCCAAGTATGTGAGGCAGTTATTAATTCAGAAAATCTTGTTTATTCTTGTGTGCTCTTCCTTATATTTTATGGATTTTAAGTTTTGGGGTATTTGGGATTCTATTTCAACAGGTGGAATAGAGATTACCCTCCTTCTTCCATAGACAAATACTATTTATTGTTGAAAGGTGCACATGTTGCTACATCTGAAAGGAGAAATCAAGTCTTTTGCAGTCCTCATAAAAAGTATTGATGCTTATTCTTTCAAGCATGAGTTTGTTCTAAATCCTTTATGGATATAATAAAATGCCCTGCAGGCCTCAGTGCCTCAGTTCTGTAAAAATACTGTTTCATATGCACCTTGAAAACTGTATTTCTTGCTCTCTATTTGCAGCTTCTTGTCCATCCTAAAGTTTTCTTGGTTTAGTTTGCACTGTAATTTGGAGACACTTAAGTATCTTTATTATTTTTAGGAAGAATAACCTCTAGCAGATAGGAAAGCACGTGAAAACACACATTTCCTTTGTAGGTTATGACTCTCTTTCACGCTTATTTTGAATCTATAGAGCTAGGTGGTCTCCTCTGTTACTTAAAATCCAGTGACTTTAGATCTCATGATAACATTATTCAAAACGAGTGAAAGAAGAAGGATCTATACTTAAGAAGGATCTTATTCTTAGCAGTCAGTTTATTATCTTGAAAAGAAAATAATTGTTTTCTAGCTTGTCAGAGGTGTTAATTACAAACTGCATATTTAAATTATTATTGGCACACATTAGTGTGGTACATCTGGTAGAAAAAAGATGATATCATTCTTAGCCATTTCTGCAGCACAATTTTTTTCCATAATTACTCTGTCATTAATCTGAATAGCTAAAGATATGGTGTTCATACCAATAAAAAAGAATCTTGGTTGCTGCCCTGGGGAAGTTGTTTTTTCCTTTACATGATCCTTTTTGCTTAATTTCAACACTAGCACCAAATTTAGTTGCATGCCACTTAAATATGTGTAACCAGCTGTGAATGTATTTTTTTAGCATGGTGCATGAAAAACTTTTTCCTCTTCTTGAGATATAGGTGTTAATTGGTATCTTTGTATCTTGCTAATTAAATTCTAGCAACACCTCTTCCTTCTTCCTTGCTCTGAATTTAATGAGCTCCCTTGTTGTATTAATTTATTAGATAATTAGATAAAACACACCAAAAAAAAGTTTTCTAGAAGAGCTTTGAATGAGTAGGTTTAATAAATTTTAGAGACACAATATACAGTACACAAATAATCAATATCATATGCTGTTCATGAAGAAATTTATTGTATTAACATACAAACATTTCTAATTGTACAAGTGTCTATTTCTCTGTTATACAGTGTCAGACTGATGCGTTAAGCTAGCCATTAGTTCTTTCAAGTAGAGCAGCAGCATATCACTAAAATCACCTTAATATGAACAGTAAGTCTTTTAGGCTAATAGGAATATTGGAGGGGCTTGATATATTGTCTAGTCTATCCCCTGACCTAGGGCAGGATCGACTATATTGTGTCATCCAAGACAGATTTTACCAAGTCACTTTTAAAGAGCTCCTATTATGTAGGTCTCAAGGGCAAGACTTACAAGGAGGTTTGTTCAGCTTGGAGAATGCTGAGGGTTGGTCTCATCACTGTCTACAACTTCCTCAAGGGGGGCAACAGAAGAGGAGGTGCTTCTCTCTCTGGTGACCAGCAATAGGACACGAGGAACAAGAACGAAGCTGCATCAAGGAAAGTTCAGATTGGACATTAGGAAAAAGTTCTTCACTGAGAGGGTGGTTGGTCACTGGAATATGCTTCCCAGTGAAGTGCCCATGGCACCAAGCCTATCAAGGTTCAAGGAACATCTAGGTGATACTCTTAGTCATATGATTTAATTTTACGTAGTCTTGTGAGGAGCAGGGAGTTGGATTTGATGATCTTCAAACTTCCAACTTGACATTTTCTATGATTCTAACCTCCATAGGCAATTTACCTTAGTGCTTCACTGTCCCTAAAGTTAATTTTTTCTAGAGTCAAAACCAATCTCTTAATTATTTTAAGTTAATCACCACTAGCCATACCCAATATGAAACAGAGAATTCTCTATTTCCTTTCTTCTTGCAAGTGTTTTACATACCTAAACTGTGCTTCATTGACCCTTTTCTAGTTTTTCTTTTTTGTATTAAACTGTGCATGTACTTCAGTATTCTGATAGATCATGTTTTCTAAACCTCTGTTCATCCTCCTCTAATCTGTCCAAAATTCATGTCTCTTGATGTATACATAAAATATTACAGAAAATTTATTTATTCTTAGTAAATGACTTCCCACGTGTTCCTCCTACATAATTTGCTCTTCTAACAACAATATCAGTCCCTTGTTTGTGCTCATACTGTTGGCCATTTTTTTCTTTTCTACAAAACCACTTCCTAATGAGCTATTCCCTGAAGTGTGTTCAAAACTGTAATGTTCTCACACAAACATGCTGTCTGTAGTGAGCTTAACTTTTTTTTTTTTTGTAGTTTAATTTAAGTAATTCCTCCAGTTTATTGGAACCATTGTGAGATAAAATCCAGCCCTTGAATACATTTGCAGTCCCTCTTAGGTCTATAGCATCAGCAGGTTTAATAAAGCTATTCACTGCTCCATTACTTCATAGAAACTATGTGTAGATTTCCTCTTTCCATCATCCTCCCATATAGTAACAAACTGTATAAAGACAGTAACTAAAAATAATGACCATATAGTTTTTTGTGTCATCAAGAGTTCCATCGGTATGCTGTTGCTTTTCCCTCCAAACCTTGCGATGGTAAAAAAATATCAAACAAAGATATGATGGACCTATTATTTTTGTCTTCATTAAGAAGGCCTGCTATCTGTTGTAGAAGAAAAATATGCTGGTTTAACATGTTGGTTTTTTTCCTTTTAAGAATTCATATTTGCCACTCTACCCATTATTTTCTAGAGGTTCACAAAAAATTGAGTTACTGATTATTGTAATATTGAATTGAAGATGACTGATTTATAATTCTTTGCCTCTTTCATTTTGAAGGTAGTAATTGTTTACTCTTTTCCAAGATGTCTTGAGCGTTTTGCCCAAAGAAAAGATTGTTTCAAACATTTTCAAACATTTGAATGTTAAATAACAATCAAACTTAGGAGTACCAGCCAATTTTAAAACTTCCATTTCATTTCAGTAAACTCTAGCTTGTGTGATCATAACCTCATAGTGATACAAATTGCATTAACCATCTGCAACACATTGAGTTCTTCTAATGAAGACTGATAGGAAATGCAATTTAAACAGTAATTCATCTTTAAACAGTAATTCATCTTTAAATTAATAGTGACATATCTACAAAAAGCTACTTTTTATCTCTTAAATGTTAGCTGCACCTTGTTTAATATCTTGAACTTTTTTTTCTTTTTGGGAAATACATACATTTTTGCTGCTACTAATTTATTTTTGAGGTGTCTTAATGCCTGTTTCCCGGCAATTCTCTGGTGCTCTGTAAAATTGTCTTCTCAGATCATTACTTTTTAATTCTAATGTTCAGATTTCTTAACTTTTTTGTGGATCATAGAATGGTTAGAGTTGGAAGGGACCTTAAAGTTCATCAAGTTCCAAACCCCCTGCCATGGACAGGGACACCTCCCACTAGACCAGGTTGTTCAAAGTCCCATCTAGCCTGACCTTAAACACTTCCAGGGGTGGGGCATCCACAACTTTTCTGGGCAGCCCATTCCAGTGTCTCATCACCCTGATAATAAAGAATTTCTTCCTAATATTTAATCTAAATCTCCCCTCTTCCAATTTAAAAATGTTACCTCTTGTCCTATCACTACACTTCCTGACGAAGAGTCCCTCTCCAGCCCTCCTGTAGGCTTCCTTCAGATATTGGAAGGTTGCTATAAGGTCTGCCTGGAGCCTTCTCTTATCCAGGCTGAACAACCCCAGCTCTCACAGCTTGTCTTCATAGGAGAGGTGCTGTTCCAACCTGTTCCAACAGGTCCATGTCCTTTCTATGTTGAGGACTCCAGAACTGGACGCAGTACTCCAGGTGTGGTCTCACGAGCGCAGAGTAGAGCGGTAGAACACTAGTCACACTTTTGATGCAGCCCAGGATGTGGTTGGCTCTCTGGGCTGCCTGTGTGCACTGCTTGCTCCTGTTCAGCTTCTCATCCACGAGCACTCCCAAGTTCTTCTCAGGGCTGCTTTCTAGCCATTCTCCACCCAACCTGTGTTTGTGCCTGGGATTGCCACATCCCAGGTGCAGGACCCTGCACTTGGCTTGGTTGACCTTCATGCAATTTGCATGAGCCCACCTATCCAACCTGTCCAGGTCCCTCTGCATGGCTTCCCTTCCCTCCAGCGTGTTGGCCACGCCACTGAGCTTAGTGTCATCGCCAGACTTACTGAGAGTGCACTCTATCCCACTGTCCATGTTTCCAACAAAGATGTTAAATAGCACTGGTTCCAGTACCGACCCCTGAGGAACACCACTCGTCACTGACCGCCTCATGTAATGTATTCTTATTTCATGTTCATTCTCTTAAGATTTCATATTCTTATTTAGATATTCACCAACAGACAGAATTTCTCCTTTCTGATTGCTTTTAATATTCTGTATACCAAAAAAAAATAATAATCAAAAACATACTCATACTAAGTCAGTCCTTGAAAGAATTTGCTCGGTCAAGAATTATCTGTGTTTGATATATTCAGAGAACTCTCAGGAATATGCAGTTACAATCCCTTGTAACTTTTGGTGATTTTGTCAGTTATTTACAATGATGGTAACTGCTTTTATGGTGTGGATGCCTGTATTCTTTCCACGTTAATCATTATCCATGAGCCTCCAGGGAGCCTGTCTTCCTTTGTATTCAGAACACTTAAGCAGAAGCATATTACACCTCTCATAGGTCTTCTGTTATGTCTCTTTGTTCTTTCTGAAAATGTTATATATATATATTTAAATACATATTTCTTTATTACAATTGTTTTATTTATTCCACAATATATTTTAATTTCAGGGGAAAAATATTTATTTGTGCCTTAAGATTTTAGCTCTAGACTTTTTTCACTCATCTGAATCATTGATCGTTCACTGAATATAAACAGATATACTTATGATTTGAATGAGAATTTTCAACTGAAATTTGAAATTGGCCATATCTATCAAACCAAGTTATTAGCGCAGATGTATGAGATGCAAGATGAAGCAAAAGCTACTTCATAGTTCAGCCATTTGAAAGTGATGCCTAATAGACTTTCTGAGCATATCTGTGAGTCTTAGGTAGGTACCTCAGACATTGGTTTTATAAGCTTATAGTTACCATACTCCTGTTTTGGCTCACCTCACTTTAAAATAAAATTTATGGCTACATTTACTAGCTTTTGACTGCTTCAGATTGCTTCTCTTTAGGACTGAGTAGCTGATACTCTTCAGACATAAAGTTATCTACTGTTCTGTCCCAGTGACAGGTTCCTAGTCACTGCTCTCCCTCTTTTCCATTTCTTCCCATGCTCTCTAAGCATGAACATGTATTATTCAAGTTTTGATTCAAAAAGCTTGTCTTTGTACAACCCATATTCAACGTCAAGTGGCTATGAAGTGAAATTTAGGGTTTTTATAGATTTCATATAGTTCATATGTCTTCTTTCCACTCAGGACATTCCTCTTCTGCATAATTTGTCCAAGTCAATTAATTTTATGAACGATATTCTAATATGATATTGGCCATCCTCAGCAGTTTTTCTGTGGACAAAGAGATTATCTTCTCCTTTCCAGTTTTTGGCCTAATGTTTGAGTCTGTTCAAAATGAAACAAACCCCAAACCAACAAAAACAAACAAGAAAAATAAATCACTTTGTTTATTTTTCAGTGAGAATTCTTTCAGATTCCAAAAGGGAAAAAAACCCTGCATATAACAGACGAATAAAAAATGGTGCCTGAATGTTGAACAAATAAACATAGTACTATATAGACATATAGTATATATAGACAGTTCATTCTCTGTCACACAGAATTGACATATAAAATATCTACAGGTTATAAAGAGTTTTAGAAAATATTTGAAATAGTATGTCTGGTTCTAAATATTCAAAGAAATTAAACAATGCATACATCTAACAGAATATTTAACATTAATTATTTTCCTATATGATTAAACATCATGATTTCTCACCATATCTTATTTGTGATGGCACATTTTAGAAAAAGAGAAAAGAAAATTAAAAGCTTATTAAGCTTCCGACAGTTAAAACACTCCAAAATTGTAATAAATAATGCCTCTTGGGGAAAAATCTCTGCATAACATTGCTGTTTTCATAGTAATTTAAAAAAAAAAAAAAAAAAGAAAAAAAAATTACAACTAGCTATCTCATAAAGTCTGGTTTCTTGTGGCCTTGCAATAAGTTCTCACTAATCTATACCTTCATAGAATATCTTATTCTTCCTCACTAGTCTCTGAGGAAAGGCAACATGTAAGAGGCCAAAGTCTACTGGAGAGTTCAGATTTAAAAAGGTGCTGAGTGACCAACTGTATGAAAGACATAGTTATAAGGACTAGATTCTGCTTGACTTGCCTTCAATGAGCCACTCATTAGGTTTCTCCCTCTACAGCCAAAAAATGTGTAGAAATTTAATTAGTTCTGAGGCCTCATCAAGTGTGTTCAAAATAACTATGTGACAACTGCTCCTGCAGCTATTCTCTCCCGTATACTTGCCCTCTACAGAAAAAGACCATGATGCAGAGCTCTGAGACAGAGAATTGCACAATTCCCCCAGCTTTCTTCCCCTTCCTACTCTCTTTCCCTTTTTAAACTGTCTTTCTGTTCTAAGTAAGTCTCTGATTTATTCCAATCTCATTTTTCTTAACATCTTAGTTAACTTGCAGACCAAGTCCTTTCCTTTGATGTTCATGACTAACGTTTACCAACTTCAGAATGATCCTTCAGAGAAATCAGTTTCTGTTTTCTGCTGAAAATCTACAGGACTTTGTTCTTGGTTCATTTTTCCTCTTCTTTATGGGTAAATACAAATTACTGTAAATTACAAATACAAAGTACTGCAGCTTTATCTTGATCCATCTATTTTGTCCAAATGGTAAAATTGCAGCCTCTCTGACATCTTGATATGTCAAGCTCAACATGTGTAAGGTTTTATTCCCCACCATCCCACTGGCCCATCCTACTCAGCCAATTGCCTGCTCTGCAGGAGACTGCCAATAGTAAGAAAATAATCATATAATCTCTTAGGAAGGTCTTAGAGATGCAAAAGTCATCAGGCCTGAAACAGGTCCTGACAAAGTGATACTGGGATGTTTAATTCACGTGTTCTCATGGTTTTCTTGTCAGCACCTTCACGCATTCTCCTCACATTAAGTCAGGCCCTAGTTGTGTGTCATATCCAACTGTGCTGGGTTTGGGTGGGATCGAGGTAATTTTCTTCACTGTAGCTGGTATGGAGCTATTTTTTTAATTTTTGCTGAAAATATTTTTGATAATACAAGAATGTTTTAGTTATTTCTGAGCAATGCTACACAGAGTCAAAGCCTTTTCTGCTCCTCTCACCACCCTGACAGCAACTGCGCTTGGGGTGCTCCAGAAGCTGGGAGGGGACACAGCTGGGACAGCTGACTCCGGCTGACCAAAGGGATATGCCATACCATATGATGTCATGTTCAGCAATAAAACTAGGGGGGATGTTGGCAGGGGGCTGCAGCTCAGGGACTGGATGGGCATTGGCCAACTAGTGATGAGCAATTGTTTTCATTCACATCACTTGTCTTTCTTGGGTTTTATTTTTCTACCCTTGTTATTTTTAAATTTCGTATTATTTTCCTTTTAATTCATCCCACTGGTGATGGTGGAATGAGCAAGCAGCTCTTTGGCACTTAGTTACTAGCCATGGTTAAACCACAACACTAACTTTGCCTGCATATAAAGTCACAGAGAAATTGTGTAGATACTTCTACCATCAGTGTCTGTTTCTTGGTCTAGCCACAAATATGAACCTTCTTGCCCACGTGTTTTGGTGTTTCATTTTTTGGCTGCAGAGTAAACCTCTAACCTTCTAATTTTCCTAGGTTATGTGGAAACTTAGGTTCTTTGAATCTTAGTTCAAAAATCCTACTTTTTCTGATCTTGAAAACTGATATAATTTATCAAAGCCCTGAATTATCATCAGCTTTACATGATCAGTGCCGTATTCCAGACTTACACAAATGCTGCATGAATCTATGTTACTTAATTTGTTTGTTTGGAAAGCTGGCCTTTGACTCATCAAACACAAAGACTGAGCTTATTCTCCATGTTTACTAAAAAATCGTCATATTCTTTAGTTCTATGATCCTTTCAATTGACTTCTAGCTCTCTACTATGGCAAAACTATTTCATTTTAAAGTTATATGTCTCCCAAAGTGCCAGTCCATATAAGGTATTATGTTTATGGAAAGATACTTGAATGCCTTAGATCCCTTTGTAGTCAGTCATGTATTAATAAAATCCTGATAAGACACCTAAATCTTTTGTGTCAGACAAACTATAAATTGAAAATAGAAAAATGTATGTCTGAAAAATACCAAAAAGTCCACTGCACCATCTCCCCCCTCCCAAAGGAAAAAAAAAAAAAAAAAAGAAAAATCAACAAAACCCCACAAAACCCCAGTTTCAGTCTACCCTCAAGAATAGCCTATTGAAATAAAATGTAAGGTTAGAACCTTACGAATAGGGGCTTAAATCTTATAATTTGTCTTTTTCATGTCTTTTTTTTTTTTATTCTCATTGCTGTCTTTGTTGTAAGACTGCAGAAATTTTGTACCATTTTCAGTTTTCATTAAAGTACAAAGATTGCCTTGAGAATAGTTTAATTTTGCACAATTTTGCTCATTGAAGTCTTTTTTTCATGAAAATCGATTTATTCTGAGGCACTTTTTGAGGAGACTTTCCCACTATTTTGTAAGGAATTAGAACACGATAGATTAGGCTTCAGAAATGCAAAATCTTATTCTAATGACAAAGATTGTGACAAGAACAAATACTGGTAGCTGAATGAATTCCCTAGCAGCACAATTGTAAGAGAATTGTGAGAAGAGAAAGATGCATCATACTTATGTGGTAGATACCAATTATACTGGGAAATCTCGTAAAATTATTTTTTCTCTTATTCTATCTTAGAATAGTTTGAATACGTACTTAGTTTTCTACAGATTTTGTTTTGTGTTCTTTTTCTACAATATAAGAATACGTCCTGATTCTGCAATCATGTACAATTGCAGGTGGTGTGTGCAGCCATAGGATTAGCCATGTGAATGCATGTTGTTTGTTCTGGATATGTATAAAATAATGTAAAGAAAAGTTCCAGTGAGATTTTCACCTAGGTAATGTATTCATAAAAGGAGTGTTACACCTCAAGTCACATAATTTAAGTGTCTTTACATATGCTTTATATGTAAGCTTCTTATGTTACTGGGCAATGTGAATGCTATTTTGGAGCAGAAAATTCTCGTTATCTTTATAGCTGCGTAAGTATAAATAACTGCAGTTACTATTTAGAAATTCCATATTTTATGCTTTATATTTCCAATATTATTACTATATAACACAATGAAAATATTACTTCTACTAAGACTTATTTACATTAATACTTATTGTCATATTTTACACACCTTACACATTCTATTTGATACTAAAAATTTGCATATTCATCTGCTAAATTGAAAACTTCATTTTGAATCCTTGTTTTAGTTCATTTTTACCTGAATATTGGACTTAATTAAATAAATACAGAAATAAATGAGAGAGAAGCCTTACAGTAAAGAGGAAGGAATGAATGAATAAAGTCCCCCTGAACTCAATACTGGTGAGACCCCACCTCGAGTACTGTGTCCAGTTTTGGGCCCCCTACCACAAAAAAGACATTGAGGTGCTGGTGCGGGTCCAGAGAAGGTCAATGAAGCTGGTGAGGGGTGGTCTGGAGCACAAGCCTTACGAGGAGAGGTTGAGGGAGCTGGATTTCTTCAGTCTGGGGAAGAGGAGACTGAGGGGAGACCTCGCTCTCTACAACTACCTGAAAGGAGGCTGTAGAGAGGCGTGGGTCAGTCTCTTCTCCCAAGTTACAGATGACAGGACAAGGGGCAATGGCTTCAAGTTGCGCCAGGGAAGGTTCAGGTTAGGTATTAGGAAATATTTCTTTACTGAAAGGGTTACCAGTTTTTTTTTTTTTCATTGATTGGACTAAATGATCTTAAAAGGTCCCTTCCAACCTAGGTGATTCTGTGATTCTGTGATTCTGTAATTATGGGTTCCGACATAAAGAGTTTGCTTGACTAGAGAAAAAAAGTAAATTCAGGCAGAAGCATAGTCACAAAGCTGTGTTATTGCACTGCTTCAAGTTCAAACTTAAACATAAAAACAAAATTATTTTTTAGTGTGGCAATTTATTGCCTCTGTCCCTTATAGGGGGTGGGGGGTGAGAGGGGCTTGTAATGTTTAGAAAATCACATGGCATGATATTCTTTGAACTGCAAGATCATTGATATCATGACTAGATACCCATTATGCTTCATAGCCGTCTTATTGAGCGTCACTTCCTCTTTAGATATGTTACTGCTTCATTGCTTCAATTTCTCCCACAGGCTTCTGTCTCATCAGTTGTGTATTTTTCCTCCTGACAAAACATTTCTCTTCATTCTGTCTCTTGCTCATGATATTCCTTTCTGTTTTCTTAATTTCTCCTGTTTATAATAACACATCATTCTAATGATAAAGGTGTTCTAATAACATTCTTGTTTCCTCTAGATGCCTTTCTCCCAGAATCTTCAGAGGGTCTTTAAAGTCCATCTTTCTCCTTATATCAGCTCCAAATATGGTGAAAAAAAAATTGAAATTAGTAGTTACTTTTTCTCTGTTCCTTTTCTGTTTACAGTGGCTGAAGAACATTTTACAAGACTAATTTCAGTCCTAGGCCCAGGGATAATAGATGATAGTAGTAATTTTGATTAGGGATAAGAGCCTGTGAACTTTAAGAGGGGAAGGTTTTGCTAAAAACTTGTAAAAACCTGTAAGCACCAAGAATAAATAAATAATGCCATAACAATTGTTAGTGTTTTGGGATATATTTGATTTCCTTTCTCAACTAGATCACTGATGCCTTATCAAGCAAATCAGCAAGGCATATTATATGATGGATAAAATTTGCATGGTTTTGTTACCAATTAAGACTCATCAAAATAATAATAATGATGATGATAATAATTGTTGTTATTCTTCTTATTATTATTAATCCAAATAAATTTTGATTTATTAGAAATACTTCATGGAAATATTTTTTTTTCTTAAATATTTGACAGTTTTTGAAAATTAAAAAAATAAATGTTTTTGGTCTAATATTTCCTTTTTTGAAGAGTTTAGTTTCTACTTGAATTATATATAGTCTGAAATATCATGTTTCATTACTTTCATTTATTGCTAAATATTTAAGAATTTTCATTACATAAGTATTTTCACTGAATTTCACTGAATTTCACTGAATTATTAGAGTTGGAAGGGACTGTAGAGATCATCTAGTCCAACTCC
>JAOQGH010000001.1:148097482-148171077 GCA_025769975.1 Gallinago jamesoni
CTCTCACTGGCAACCACTGAAAAGAGTCTGGCTCCCTCCTCCTTCAAACCACCCTTTAGATACTTATAGGCATTAATGATCTTCCTATGTTCCAGCTTGTGCCTGTTGCCCCTCATCCTATCACTGGAAACCTCTGAAAAGAGTCCAGCTCCATCATCCTTCAACCCACTCTTTATGAACTTGTAAACATAGATAAGGTCTCCCCACAGTCTTCTCTTCCCTAGGCTAAAGAGCTCCAGGTCTTTGAGCATTTCCTTGTAAGAGAGGTGCTCCGATCCCTTAATTATCTTAGCTGCCCTATGTTGGACTCTTTCTGGTAGTTCCGTGTCTCACTTGAACTGGGGAGTCCAGAACTGGATGAAGTATTCCAGTTGTGGCCTCACCAGTGCCGAGTAGAGGGTTGAGGGACCTCTCTCAACCTACTGGACACGCTCTTCCCTATGCAGCCTAGGACTCCATTGGCCCTCTTGGCAACAATGGCACATTGCTGGCTCATGGAAATTTTGCTATCCGCTAGGACTCTCAGATCATTCTCCTCAGTAATGCTTTCCAGAAGTTCCACCCTAACCTGTATTGGTGCCTGGGGTTCTTCCTCCCCAGGTGCAGGACCCTACATTTGCCTTAATCTTTTTTAATGCATGGAAATCCACCTCTCAATCTCTTGGAGGATAATGTGGAATTTTTATTATCCCTAGGAACATACTGTACAGCAAAAAGTCTGGCATTGGATTTTCTTGGGAGAAGAAGTTTTTCATCCCACAGGCAGGTATTAACCTGGTTTGGTGCAGTGAACCTATATCTCATGAGTGGAAAGCAGCAGTGCTGGTATGAGCCTGCACCATTAGTAACAACCTGCTTAGTGTAGCCTCATCCAGTTCTATCCCTGTGAGGGAATTACACCTGAACTGAACAGTTCTACAGACTTTGGGAAAACTGAACTCTGCTTATGTATGTATGAAGGTATAGAAGTTTTAGAGCAAAGATCAAATAAAAGCTTCTTGTTCGTTTGATTTTTGTTTTGCTTTGTGTTGGCTTTGGTTTTGTTTTGTTTTGTTTTTTACTTTTTTTCCTTTATCCAGGTGAAGGTTCTGAAAAAAATAATCTTTCTTTCTTTCCCTTTCTCTCAACTTCTCGGTACTCAGAGACTATTCAGTTCTTTTCTACGTGTCTTCAAGGGCAACTGTAGAAATTCTTTCCAATTTACTTTCATGGTGACTTACACAAATATTCAAATATGATGGGTTTGCCTTCAAGACAAACTGCACTAAAAGATGTCTAATTATTTCTTACCTGATCAGTAATCCCCACAGTTAGATAGTCTGGAATCATGAAAATTCTCTCTTTTTTTTTTTTTGTTGTTGTTGTTTCAGTTTGGTGTTTTTTTTGTTTGTTTGGGTTTTTTTACACAAATTCAGAAAAATCTGTCTCTCTGAAGGAAATGAAGAAGTATAAGCTTATTGCTTTAACTGGATGCATGCTGTATTAAATAACTTACTAGCTACTCACCTCATTAACCATGTGACTTTTTATCTGAATATCTGCCAAATAGATGTCAGGACATGATCTGCAGCCATTTAAGCATAAAACCCAATAAAGAAAAGAAAGAATATACTTTCCTTAGTTATTCCCGGCATACCAGTTTACTTTTGTGTAGTTTAACTTTTTATTTTTTTTTTAAATGTCAGAGTGGCTGTATAGACAACATAAGCACCAATGAAGCTAAGATTTCATCCTACTCCATCTAGCAGTTCATCATCTAGCATCTCAAGCAGTATCTTGGGAGGGGTGAGATATGGTTGGGAGGGGTGAGAGATGTTCCTGGGTTTAGCACTTGTTAGATAGATAACTTTGATTCCTAATTTATTGCAGAGAATAAACAAGACACAATTATTTCTGAATAAACAGGAAATAAAAGTAATAACAGTATCTCAGAGAAAAAAACAACAACAAAACAACAAAACAAACCATATCAGAACGTAGCTTTATCTTTTGTTGCTCTTCATTGTTTGGTTTGTTTGAAATGGTGCAGGTATTTCCCCTCAGCATGAAAATTTGTTGTATAGTAGCTGATGGTAATTTATTTATTATTGACTAAATTTCTCTCCTCTAAAAGTTTTATGATATACTTTGTCTTTGATGTTTGTTTTCACTGGTTAAATCTCCTCTGTGAAAGCATTGTAGCTTTGAATCTTATATAGCCATATATAATCTATTTTGTGTCCTGTACAGGAAATTTTTCTAAAAACACATAAACCAGAGAAATTTTAATGGATACTTTGCTCTGTTCCTGCCAACAGAGGAAGTAAATGGGTTTGGGGAAAGGCATGCCATTTTACATGAAGGGATCTCGGCCATGGGAGAATCAGAGCATGGCCACGTTGCAGAACCTCAGCAAATGGAAGGCTTCCAGCAGGTTGACTTGCTGTGTATAGCCAGTATGGAGGCAGGTATTCCTGCGAGTCTCAGTGGACCTAAGGATCATGAAAGAATATGGATCATAGCATTGGGGATACTACTATGGAATTTCATGTTAAAAGTTATGGGAGCTCATGTTACGGAAGCAGACACAAATCAAAGTAAGTTCCCTAAATTCTGCTTCAGAATCAGAGGTCCCTGGTAAGAACTAAGACTTCCCATCCTAATGCACACGCACTTTTTCCTTGCTCTCACAGGGAACAAGAGCAGAAATAGCAATAAATACCTTCTACTGGCATGCACATTCAGAATTTTATTGCTATAGCTGCTCATGCCTTGTGAGTGAGGAGAATGAAATAAGGAACTACACACTGAAACAGCATGGGATAAGCAGGCTATACTGCTGAGCAAGTTTACCCTCACCTTCAGATATGGCAAATTACAGGACTGGATTTAAAAGTATTGGCACCACATGATCCCTAAATAATAATGATAAGCTAAAGCTCTGTTATTTAATGTCGTGTATAACTTTATCCTTTCCAATGCATTCATTAGTGTATAAACACAGTGATTATATCCCAAACATTTGCTGAGATGTTTGATGCTTTAATTTTAAATTGGGCACTGTTCTCATGTGAATTAATGCCCAGATTGTTCTGCTTGTTATAAATGTTTAATAATTTCAAAAGACTAATAGTATTTAGAAATTGTCCCCCTTTAGGGTAGAATTAATTATGAATGTTATCAAGAAATATGTTCAGTCTGCAGGGGTAAGTTTTTATTAGTTACAAGAGGCAAACTTCCAATGAACACAGATATGTTGATTTTCTAGCTGACACTAACACCTGTGCAATGGATACTTCCCATGAGGTTACCAGGCACTTTCCTGGGCTTCTCTATATACTTAGGTCAAATAAATGGAAGGATGTTCTATGTATTTAAATAATCTGAATTACACTTCTAAAAGCTATTGGATTTTCTTTTTTAAAAATATATTTCACTTGTAACTTTTGAGTTTAAGACAAATGATGGTGTCACATGTTTTTCTAAAGCAGTGTTTATCTGGAAACAGGAAGAAGCAATTTTTTCACAGGTCTGAGTTGGAGGTGATAAATTCATTGGTGCTTCTTCAGGTTAAAATGTTCTGAAGAGCATGTGGGAAAAAAAAATCCAAACCTGTTACATGATATCTGTTTAAGATGCCTTCATTCTTACTTGAAACAACCCAAACTAATGAAGTTTTTTATAGTTATGGAACACGGTTTCGTATCCTCAGATTTATGGGACTGATTGTGTTTGGTATGGGAGTTTCCAATGAAGAGCAGAAAGCATTCTTTCTAAAAGACTGGAAACTGAGGATGAAGCATAAATACTTACAGAGGACATCATGTTTCCTGTGTTAACTTTCCCACAAGTCCTTGAGTATATTTATAGTACTTCTATTTCAGTTAAAATTTGTATATCTGGATAAAGTAGAGTTTTAAAGTTTGACAATCATTAATAGAGCTATTTGTGTTCTCAGCATCAATCTTGTGTAGTGTTTGACTGTTTTCCATGCTTTCAAAACATATCGGCAAAGAAGTTTTGAACTGGCAATCTTGTATATTCTATTTTTGTGGAACCTGGCAGAAATATCAATTTTGGTGTTGGTATGAATAACTCTGCACATCTCTGGAAGGTAATTTAGCATGAAAGAATTCTTTGCCTTGATATTTATGAGTGTAGCTGTAGGCCATAACCTAAAGTCTGGAATAAATTTGCTGTGAAAGTGAAATACAACAAGAGTTTTATGAGTCCCAGATCATATAAAGTGTTTGCAAAATCAGAATGATTAAAGGATGATAAAGTACCAGGCTCAGATAAATTGTTCTGTGGCATGTTTGGGGAAATAGAAAAGTCAGTGGCAGATAATTTTGATAACTCACTGAGGCTAATGAAGTTACAGAAGTGGCTAAATGTGTTTCTCTCTACAAGTTTAAGAATGGATCTATGAAAGATTCAAAACTACTGACCTGAAAAGCATACAATAGCTAGAAAAATAGTTAGAATGAGATAGGATTATGAGCCATTTAAAAGAAAGGCATATAACTCACTAGGGACATGGTTAATTTGCTTGATTTTTTTTAATACTATTTATTTACTATTTTTTTTTAACAAAGAGCTAGATGTGGAAGTAATCAATGTGGATTTAAGAAACATTTTTATGTGTCATTATATAAAACTGCATTTCTGTGCTGGCACTCTCAGGATTTTGGCATGAGAACTACAGGAAAGGGATTTTATGTAATAGCTAAAAATTTGGGCCAGGATTACTAACCAGCTCTCCTTTTTATATGGAAACATAAGAACTTGGCACCTGAAGTAGAATGAAAGGTGGCTCCCCAAATACTTCTGAGCTTGCACTTTCATTTTAAAGTTCCAGTCACAATTTCTCAGCTTTGTTATACAGTATGACTTAAAATTAGAGAAAATTTTTAGTTAAACTTTATTTTATTGTCCAATAAGGGATTTTGCGTCAGTGTCCTGATTGGAATCTTTTGCTACATCTATATTAATAAATTAAAAAGTTTAAGGGCTCATTCTTTTGTCTTGATTGCAAGTGATGCAGTACATCTCCTCTCCATTCACATAAACTGTCTCCTTCCCCAGGCAAAATGGCCACCATAAATCTACCCAGGAATAGATTCCAGAATTTCCAGGGAATTTCAATATATGGATCTAATAAATTATGGGTGCCCATTAGATGAGACTATATATGTGAATGGAAGACAGGAAAGAAGGGAGAAGTGGATGAGAATTAGTGTTTATTATATCAGAATGTTCTATAAGAGACGTTAGTAATATTACCTGTGAGGTTACCTTCTCAGATTACTAATTAAGAATTCCTCACCACTTGGTATGTCAGTCTTATTGTAGATTTATAGAAAAGTCCAATTCATACTAAAAATTCTGAAAAACTTATTAAAGGCATAAAGATAGTTTTAAAATAAGATATTATATAATTGAACTAATACTGTTGTTCTTCTACAGACAGTGTGTGGTACGAGTGCATTCTATTGACTGTAGCAAGATAGATATACAAATATTTTCATATGTGTCAGTTCTTGTTTCCATGACAGTTAAAATACTGCAGAAAATAATAATAAAAGAGTATATCTGGTAGCATTTCAGTGACTTGAGAGTGTGTATTGCCTAATGATTAGAAAGATTCAGTCTAACTGTGATGACTGGGGAAGCAGTAGGAGGATTGGGAATTCAATGAGGTATGTCAAATCCTATTAGTCTACATAATTTCCCCTTGCTGAATTCTGACAAGGGAGGACTGTGGTTGGAACTGAGCAAATATTCATAGTAAATAATTCGTTCAATTAATTTTTTTTATAACTATGTCAGCAAACAATTATTTTCTCTCACAAACTTATTTTATTTTCCTTAACTATAGCTTGTTACTTAATATTCAAGTGTTGTTGTTTATGAGTGTTTGGTCAAGTAAACAATAATGTGTCAGTCTTGTAAATTCATTGGGTAAGTGAAATTCAAATTTACAACAAGAATATTAAATAAACAAATGTCTTAATTTTCTGTTGCCATGTTCAAATAACATGCCAATGAGTTATAAGAAACACCTATGGGAGATAGTAAACATTGTTTTATTCAAATAATTAAAGTTATATCACTAAAAACCATATCTTAGAATAATCCATTTTCTTCGTTTAAACATGGTCATTCAGATAGTTTTTAACTGCCATTTAATGCACTCCTTATCATAAAAAGTAAGTATTTCAATACATTCTCTCTTTTTCCAAAGCATTTTCCTACAGTTTTATCATACTTCCCATGTGTTTGCTTTGAAAGGAGAAGAGAATTTCTGACCATTTCAGTGTAGTGACAGATTAGGTTTAAAATTTCATGTCTTGCTTATGCCTATAAGCATTTCTTGCCTTGTGCTTCCTATAGCAAACAGATATGCAGTGGTGGTGGGTTTGGTTTGACACTTCTTAGTCACAGCTGAAATGTGCCAATGTGCCTCTTGATATTTAAGAACTCTGTTACTTGACCCCACAGTGATCTGTTATTCATATATTAGCTGACTATCTGTGAATAAACATTATCTGTTCTTAAATCATCTCTAAATGGGGGGGTGGGGGGAGAGGGGGATTGGCGTTACATTTTTGTTACCTTCTCCAGTTTCATTTCATTTAAGTTTGGGGGTTTTTCCCTTCACAGGATACTGAAAGATGTTTGCCAGTGAGGGCACAGTAAGAGATCAAGAGCCCAGGTGACTGATCCTGAATAAAGCGGAAACAAATTGATACCAGCAAGGAGCTGAGATAGTAACTAGCTGCAAAACAAGCGGTCATGGTCTAAGGTTAAAGGGGGTAGTAGCTGACAGGCAACTTAAACAGACCGTCTTTATACAAAAAACAATTCAAATACAGAGCAAAGCAGTGAGAAACTGTAGAAAAGCAACTGCAGCCATGAATTGGGGAGAAGAAAAAAAGGCATATTTCATAAATGGAATTATAATTATGGTCAAGATGAAAGCCAGTAGCTAATGAATCCTCTTGACTTTCTGTTCAGATTAGAGTTAAAACTGAGAATCATAGGGGGGAAAAAACCAAAATTAACTATCAAAAAATTATTGTACCCAACCATTTGGTACGTAATCTGGGACTCGCATGAGTAGTAGTAGTTGCAACTTCTCTTCATTGATTACTTACAGAATTTAAGTACTGTTCTAGACAAACTGAAATCTTCTCTGACTGCCCAGAACTTGTTGACTAATAATATTTCTCTAAAATCAAGCCTGCATTGGAAGTTTACCCCTGTTTCCCCAGGAAAATTTTTACATATTGCACATAAATTAATGATCATACAACTTTTCTCAAGTGTTCTGTAATGATTTACTAGAATTGTTATGACCAACAGACTGGATGGGTTAAATCATGTATTAAGTAGATGGGTTAAACCATATGTTAGCTAGATGGGTTAAACTATAGCTGCAAATAAAGGAAGTATGAAAAGACATGTACACTGAAACATGTAACACAGCAACTAAATTATTATCATTTGAACAGCTATGATATGAGAATAGAAGTAGGAGCGTTAAATCAGATATGTTTATGTTTAACATTTCTTTTAAATTTTGTGGCACACTGGCCAAAAATCAGCAAGAAAATTCTCCTTATAACTATTGTTGCATGTGTAACACAAAATGAATAATATTATCCATACCACTCTTTTTAGCTACCAGTAACACAATGCTCCTTGAGTGCTACCATTGTTAAAATAATGCTACTAGAGTTCTAATGTAGGGAGAGTAATTTTTGAAGCTAATATAGTGACATATTAACAAATCCATACAGTAGTCTACAAATTCATTCATCTATCTGGCTTTTGTTTCTTGTTCTGCAAGATTACAGGATACTGAGTACTAAATCAGAGTGCAATATAGGATTATTTTTTTCCCTTCCACCTGAACCATCTTGCTCTGAGGAAATCAGTAAAAGAAAATAGAATAAGTTTTTGTGGTATTTGAGATATTTTTAAGAAGAAGTGGAGATAAAAAGTTTGAAAATCCTTGGACAGCCATCTGCAGTGAATGCAAATATAGTGGTTATGTTTTTTTAATACCTACCTGTTTTCATCAGAACTTGAGTATCCAAGGAAGAGGAAAAAGAAGTCTTTCTCCTAAATTACTAGAATTCTTCATTTGAACAAAGACTAGAAAAAACAGGTTGAAGAAAACACAGAACTTGGTGTGAGAAGAAAGAGGCAGCACTAAAATAATTTTCTCCTTTTCACTTAGAATAATTACCTTCAAGTAATTACATTCATGTAATTTAGCTATGCTTAAGAGATGAGAAACGATCACTTTTGGTACATGGAAAAAGCGTTTCCATGTCAAGCCATGAACAGTTTATGTTTATCTACATTTACCTTAGAATCATCAGATGGAAATCAAAGAGAAATCTCCAGCTGAGAAAAAATCAATCCAATTGTTAGAAATCTTCATCATAATTTTCATTCATGAAGTCAGGGCATTTGATTTACTCTTGTGATTTGTTGGGGTTTTTTCCAATCTGTATACAAAATTTCATAATGCTTGTATTTAGAATGCATGTCCTTACACTAGAAATATTTTAGTCAGGAAGAATTTCAAAATTCATTTTTCCATTTGAAAAGTTTTTGTTATCCAATCATAGACAAAAATAACATCATATAATTCAGAGGACTAATCAAATGCAGAAAATGGTGAATCAATAATCACAAAAATAATAATAATCAATAACACAAAATTGAATCAGCTAATATGTTCAGTGATTTTTTTTTAATTTAATGAAAACATTGGTACAATTCAGGGTGTTTTAAGAAGAATAAAGGACTAAATTTGCAGCACACATTAGTCAGCATATAATTCTACTTTTAATTTTAAGTTTGAATTGATGGAATTATCATGTTTCGTTTTTGGTGTTCTGTTTCAGAAGAGTATGCCTGACTACATGAACATGATTGTGGAATGACAGTATCACAGTAGTTATTACTCAGACAGAATGAATTTGCATTGAAGTAAAGACACTAAGATTGTACAGCAAATTCCATAAGTGTCTCAGCTCTTGTTTCCTGTTAAATATGCACTCCTACTTTCATTGGGTTTTTTTCTTTGTTTTACTGTGAATTAATTTTATTCCTCCGAAGTGTCTATATTCACCCAGCTCTTTCTTCTTTTTGATGCCTACTGAGTCCTTCTTTTAAGAAAAGACATCTGAAAAAGAATATTTATGAAAGGGAAAAAAAAATCATTTTGGTTTTTACTGAGTAATTTATGAGAGATTACTCTTATGCCACAATTAGACTTCTGAAATCTGGAACTTTCATAGAGACAAAATGACCAAATATTACATTTCTTAAGTTTTTAAGTAAGAATTAATGGAGTGAATTTTTTTTTTTTTTATATGGACTGAATTTTTTTCTGGTTTTGGATTATGCTAACAATCAATAACTAGAAAATCCCCATTGCTTTCTGTCAAGTAGCTATATAGACTATGGGGTGTCTACACATGGGATAGTGCTGTGCGTAATTACCAGTACAAAGAAAGGCTGTAGGTACTTCTGAAAGTGAAACAAGGTATAAGAAATAATTTTTAAATTTAATCTCTTCAGTGATTAAAAACAAAGCTCTGCATATTTCTGCAAATGAGGATATTAAGCTAAATAAATTAACTATGAAGTGTGTTAGCAAAAAAACTTTGTTCATTAATTTGACTGGGTAAAATAAATCTAATGTACATTAACAAAAAATGCCTTTATGGCTCATTTTCTAATATCTGAATTAGCAAGTGAAGCAATCATGAATTGCTTGCCCCTCTGGTGAACAAGATCCACAGAACTTGTACAACAAATGCCTAGAAGGCTTACCCTTCATCATGACCCAGAATGTGTCCTGAAGTCTCAGGATGAAAGCTGAGATGTGTCTGCCCTTGACCCCTAGCTCCCAACACTTCGTTTTCAAAAAGCTGACTATCATTCAACAGAATTGGTGGGAAACATAAGCTTTCTGTGTGAGGCAACTGACAGTGCTGCTGAACCGAACGTAACATTCAGCATGAGATCAATAACTCATGGTCTCCTCCTGAATGGGATTGCTTTTCTTTTGTGCATGTAAGGGGAGCCTGGGGCTGAGCTAGTTACTGCGTCTGAGTGACTGAATGCAGAGGCATGAATGAGGAATAAAACAGAGCTTGCCTGCTCTCCCCCTTCCCCATTCCCCCTTCCCTTTTCCTTTCTTTTCTTTGCTTTTTCTTCTGTTTCAGGAGAGGGGGAGAGGGGCAGGTTCAGCTTGGACTGTCGATGTGCCCTGGAGTGCTCTCATCTGATGCGGGGAACATTTTTAAGCAGTGTTGGTGTGCTCTGGGTGTCTGCCCCACCACATGGCCCCCCACCACCATGCTGATCTGCTGCCTTGGGGATGTCAGCACTGAAATCGAGACGCGGCCCGAGGAGACAAGATAGAGTGACTAACCTTTTGTCAGGGCACCTATGTAGTGCTTGACATTGACCTAAACTACTCCTTCACCTGGAAATTATTATCTTTTCCTAGGGAAGAATGGTGGCCAGTGTATAACTTAAACTTTCCTACAGCAACTTCTGTACAAGCGTTTGATGTTAAAAAGGAGGTACAATAGCAGTAAGTATAAGAGGATAGGGTTAATGTATGCTTCCTAACACCATCTCCTACTTACTACTTTGTTAATGTAAGTCCTCTTTAATTTACATTGATATGCATGCAATGGGTGCAAGTAACCCAGAATACCTCTGCTCCTCTTTCATCTTCAAGATGCCAAACCAAGTAAAGATATTTCTGAACTTCACACAGGTTATTACTCATATAGGGAAGCACAATAATTTGGAGACCCCCACAGTATTTCTGTAATGGGGATGTTAGTGTGTTTCTTTTCAGTCATATGTGTTGAACACGGAACTTCCATGACTGACAAGTGGGAGTTTGCATTTTTCTCAGCTTTATCTCATTATCATTTGACTGAACTATTGATTAATATATATATATATATATTTGAGCATAACATGGGATTATAAACAATGTTGACCTTTTATTTTATCACCACTTGGAGTGGTGTTCATTGTACACATTTTTATAAAATGTCCATTCTAACACTATCACTTAATTCCACTATAAACAGATTGACCTCTGCTGTGGAGGAAAGGGTTTGGTTTGCTTCTTCCTTTGCCATTGATTTTACTAATTCTGACTCTGCCTAATAGAAGTGGCAAAGGAAAAGAGCTCTTTGACATCACACCTCTTTGCCCAGCAGGCTTTCTTAAGCTTGCCCAACTAGTTAATTAAAAACATTTGACATTGGTCACAGAGTAATGGTCACCTAAATGTATTGCTTGGTTGCTAGTTTATACACTTGAAGTTTAAAGTACCAGGATTTTTAAGACAAAAAACAACCTCTTGATATCAATATCTGCAAGTCTCAAAGCTTTTCTGTTGGTGATCTTGTTAAATTTTTAAAAAGAGCTGTACTATACACTGATACATAGTGAAAGGTTTTGCATTCTGTTTTTACAGCAAATTTGGAACAACATTGAATTTTATATAGTTTTATTAATTTGGAGGGAAAAATCTTCCAAATATGTCTTTGAGAAGGGAAAAAAAATAAGTAAAATACTCAAAATAAATAAATAAAAATTACATTTGAAAAGTGTTGAATATCTTGATTGCCCTTTTTTCCTTCTGTGTAGTGAAGGATGCTAGTATCAAAAATGACCACAATTAGACATTTTTTTAATGTAAAAAATATATAAAGTTGAGCATGGAAAAAAGTCAGAAATCAGTATAGTCATTGTTCAAGATCTAGAGAAAGGGCTTTACAGACCAAAATTTGACTAATGCAAAAAAGATCTTAGGAGACTGCCTACAGAAAAGACATAGGATATTTATCTTGTTATTACTGAGGGAAGGGTTCCCAAGTCTTCAGGGACTATATGTAATGAAAAATGTATATTCCAAAACAGTCTATAGACAGACATAAAGACATAAAGACAGACATAAAGTTAATTAATATGAATATCTAGATTCTTCCACAAAGCACAGGTGAGGACTAGCATGTTTTCATTTATTTACTTTAGTCATTCTCTTTTTACACCTTCCAAGGATGAGCAAATCATTATCAGTAGCCAGTAAGTAGAGACTATGTTTTCCATTCTCAACCTGATCAGAATACCGCAGCTGGTATGTGGCAGGGAGAGCAGAGGGGAAGAGACTGCTGAAATGGCCAGGTCACTTCACCTACTGCATATTCACACTGAGGGCAGCAGAAGTTACAAATGTGCAATCCATAATCTCATTAATACTAGGGAGTCTAGAAAGAAGATGATGAGAGGACAGAATTCCTTCAGCTTAATTTTAGAAAAGAACTCTTATCCCTTTGGGTGGTGCTAATAGTGCATAACAACTGAGCTGAGGTCTGGACTTCAGCACTTCCTTCCAAAAGAATGATGACAGCTTCATAATCCTCATCTTTCCCTTGGTTTTTTTTCCTATCATCTTTATCAAAATGGGGCTTTTTGTTTTTGTTTTTGGTTTTTTTTGTTGTTGTTGTTTGGGGTTTTTTTATTTATTTATTTCAATAGAAGGGAAAAAATAGGCACCTATTTCTATTAAATGATGAAACCAAATTAAGTTTTCATTGTATTTAATCATCTCCAATCAACAAACCAAGACTAAGCAATTTTATGGAATAGATTTAGCATAAGTTATATGAGGCGAACAAACAAAACCCCTGGAAAATATCAGGGGGTAGAACTGTTCCTGAGAAACACAAGAGGTTTGATTTTTTTGACTGTTTCATGTGGTTTTTGTTTCTGGTATCTTATTCCAGGAATTCTGAGAAGAAAAAAGGTTATTAAAAAGGTATCATTTTGGAAAATCCACCTAAGCATGTTAAAATCAATGTTTCCCTTACAGAACAAACCCTAGGGAGAGGATTAACAGGAATTACTGTATGGGTTGGTCTGCTACTTGTTTTGTATGCTTGACTGCTTGTCAGCTGGCAGAAATCAATGGTTCCCATTTCACACTGACGAGAGAAGGAAATGGGGGTCAAAACTTTTCCTTACGGGTAGTTGGAGTATAGATTAAGTATTGTACCTCTGTGTCTCCAGTGTATCCCCCCAAAATACCATTTGCCATAGCTTTAAAAAATGTGCTATTTGCATTTATACATGCATTCACAGTTGATAATTTATGTAATATTTCTCTTCCTGCATTTGTTATAAAAGTTATTGTAGCTTCTAATAAATACCTATTGGGGCTAAAATAAAGCAATTTATGCTTTATATTCAATTTTCTCCTCTTCTTTATTATTTAATGCTCTTTTTTTTCTACCATCATATTTTCTACCACGATATTCAAAATCATAGAATCATAGAATCATTTTGGTTAGAAAAGAACCTTGGGATCATCAAGTCCAACCATCTACCCTACTCTACAAAGTTCTCCCCTACACCATATCCCCCAACACCACATCTAAAAGATTCTTAAACACGTCCAGGGATGGTGACTCAAACACCTCCCTGGGCAGCCTATTCCAATGCTCGACCATTCTTTCTGTGAAAAATCCTTTCCTAATGTTCAGTCTAAACCTACCCTGTTGGAGCTTGGAGCCATTCCCTCTCGTTCTGCCAATAATTACCTGTGAGAAGAGACCAACACCAACCTCTCTACAGTGTCCTTTCAAGTATTTGTAGAGAGTGACGAGGTCTCCCCTCAGTATCCTCTTCCTCAAACTAAATAGTCCCAAAAAAAACGCTTCACGAATTTGCGTGTCATCCTTGCACAGGGGCCATGCTAATCTCTGTATCGTTCCAATTTTAGTATATGTGCTGCCGAAGCGAGCACAATGAAGACAGCCTGGCTTCCTTTGTCTAAAGTGCCTTTATTTTGACCTCAGAAAGGATATAGCAGATATGAAGAAACACTACCCATCCAATAAGTAAAAGAAATGTCCCAGAGGAGAGTCCATATAGTGTACCCAACGTGCCATGCGGCAGTAACCTGTTATCTTTACTGAAAATACTACTTCAGTAAAGACGATATTTAAAAGTCACTCTGTATCTCAAAGGATTCAAATGGGGTACTGCTTGAATTGAAAGAAAGAACAATTAAATGCTTTCTGAATACGTATTAATTTTTGGCATTGGCTCCTCTAGGTATTTTAACATTATATTCCTGTGAGTTTTGCATGAAATAATCAGGTGACCACATTGTCAGCTATTTTAACTATTTTTCCTTTTTTATTTATGAATACTCTGATTTTAAATAGATGCTTATCTTGAGATCAAAACTGCAAAATCAGTTTTGGTTGGACATTTATATGTCTGCCAGGTATTGTGATGTGGACAGCTGCATTTCCCACTATGCTGTAATTGTTGCAATATGATCACAGCATCTGAATTACGTTGTTGGCTCACAGGCATTCTTCTGTACAGTGTATATTTTGAAGATAAGGATTTGTGTTCACCCACTGTTTAAAACACACCACTCTGTATCCATTACATTATATGAAATATCAGGGAAACTATTTTTATAGAATGAACACTTGCACAATTGGCAAGGATGGCTGCATTACAAAGATTTCATCAGAGTTTGTTGAAATCTGTGATTGGGACTGAGGTTATGGCTGTCACAGTGCTGTAGGAGGATGTATTCTGTTGCTGAAGACAATTGCTCTGAAAAGAGTTCTTTGGCAACAGCCCCAGAGAACAGGATCATGAGAAATACATGTTCCTTGGTTGTTTTAGTGCTAAAGTGAGAGATGTCGATGGCAAGTATAGGGAACTAACTTCAAGCTATATTAAGTTTTATGCCTCTGAAACTTCAATCATTTCGTTGATGTATTAATGTTAAAACCACAATTTAACCTCAAGCTATGAAAGTTTTGTTTCTTATATTGTAATCTGCAGTTTTATCTACACAAAGATTGAAATGCAGTTGCTCCAATCACATTTCAAATTTTCTTTCTAGTTGTATTTTTCTCTATAGCACTTCCTTAGCATCACTTTCTTTATTGTTTTTTTTTCTCAGCAGTGAGCAACTTTTTGGAAAGCTATGCAAACTCTTTTTACTGTAGTCCTCACTAATTATAATTAGAAAGAATTTGGGGAGCATGGAGCATAGCCTGTTGCTTAAAAAACATAATAAATTATAATTACCCACTGGATACAAATTCTTGGTCTGCTCTACTGAAATCAATGTAAGAGCTAAACTGCTTAAGTTGCACTTCTGATTTACACGGATGCAGCAGAAGCAGTTTTAGGTGGTTTTAATACGCGCATATTTATCTGTATATGTACTTACATAAGAAGACTCTCCAAATTCCAGATGAAACTAATTTTGAATCTAAATTGAGGAAATACACTAAGACCAATAGAAGTAAAAAGGAAAATGTGATGAATAAATGACAAGCAGAAGTCAAATTTGTCTTGAGTAAGATGTTTTTTCCTATCCTCTGCTAGTCACCAAAGATCTATTTTACTCCTTCTCCTGAAAAGTTTCCTGAAAAGCAAATGGTACATATTGGGCTCTCATTTAAAAATGGATTATTAGTATTACATAGCCTCTTTCTTAAAGAATTATCATTTTCCAGAATGTGTGTAACGTAACAGTATTTTCTGAGATATATTCATACTAGTGAATACTTATGAAGACTTTGAACCACAGTATCATAGAATCACAGTATCATAGAATCACAGAATGAGAGGGGTTGGAATGGACCTCTGGAGATCACCTAGTCCAACCCCCACCCCCGACAGAGCAGGTCCACCTAGAGCAGGTTGCACAGGAAAGTGTCCAAGCAGGTTTTGAATATGTCCCGAGATGGAGACTCCACCACCTCTCCGGGCAGCCTGTTCCAGTGCTCTGCCACCCTCAAAGTAAAGAAGTTCCACCTCATGTTTAGATGGAACTTCCTATGTTCAAGTTTGTGCCTGTTACCTCTTCTCCTGTCACTGGGCACCACTGAAAAAAGACTGGCCCCATCCTCTTGACACCCACCCTTTAAGTATTTATAGGCATTGATCAGATACCCCCTCAGCCTTCTCCAGACTTAAAGGACCCAAGTCCCTCAGCCTTTCCTCATAAGAAAAATGTTCTAGGCCCTTAATCATCTTTATAGTCCTCTAGTGCACCTTCTCCAGCAGTTCCCTGTCCTTCTTGAACTGGGGAGCCCAGAAGTGGACACGGTATTCTGGATGGGGTCTCACCAGGGCAGAGTAGAGGGGCAGGATGACCTCCCTCGACCTGCTGGCCACACTCTTCCTGATGCACCCCAGGATGCCATTGGCCTTCTTGGCCACAAGGGCACTATGCTGGCTCACGGTCATCCTGTAGCCCATCAGGACTCCCAGGTGTTTGTCCTCAGCTTCTCTCCAGCATGTCAGCATGTTCATGGGGTTATTCCTCCCCAGGTGCAGCACCCTACAACTGCCCTTGTTGAATTCTATTTCTCTACACTCAGTTCTCCAGCTGGCCCAGTTCTCACTGTATGGCAGCACAGCCTTCTGGGGTGTCAGCCACCCCTCCTAGTTTTGTGTCATCAACAAACTTGCTGAGGGTACACTCTACCCCTTCATCCAGGTCATTGATGAATATATTGAAGAAGTGAACCCAGTACTGACCCCTGGGGAACACCACTTGTTATGGGCCTCCAACTAGATTCTGTGCCACTGATTATGACCCTCTGAGCTCTGCCTTTCAACCAGTTTTCACTGCCCATTCATCAAGCCCACACTTCCTAAACTTACCTTTGAGGATGTTGTGGGAGACGATGTCAAAAGCCTTGCTGAAGTCAAGGTAGATGACATCCACTTCCCTCCCCTCATCTATCCATCCAGTCATGCCACCGTAGAAGGCTATTAGGTTAGTCACACATGATTCCCCATTGGTGATTCTGTGGTGATTATTTCTGATAGCTTTCTTTTCCTCCACATGCTTTGAGATGATGCCCAGAATGAACTGTTCCATCATCTTTCCAGGGAAGGACGTGAGACTGACTGGCCTGTAGTTTCCCAGATCTTCCTTCTTGCCCTTTTTGAAGACTGAGGTGACATTGGCTTTCCTCGAGGACTCGGGCATCTCGCCTGTTCTCCAAGACCTTTCAAAGATTATGGAAAGTGGCCCAGCAATGACTTCTGCCAGCTTCCTCAGCACTTGCGGGTGCATCCCATGAGGACCCATCAGTGAACAGTGATGGTCCATTTAGTCATGATCAGGTGGACTGCTACCAATATTTATTTTTCTCTACATTTGAAGTTACCAAGGACTCAGGCCTAAGGACTTTAACAAAACTTGTAAGGAGCTCAGAAGGGAGCAATTGCAGAGGAAGTTAAAAGCAGCCATTTGAAAGATCAGTTAAATACTTTTGGTAAAATGTATCATAGAATCATAGAATCATCTGGGTTGGAAGGGACCTTTAAGATAATCTAGTCCAACCATCAACCTAACTCTGGCGAAAAAATAAATAAGAACTGGGAAATAAAAATTACTAAGCTATATTCCTGAGGACCATGTCTCCCTTCTTTTGAATGCCTCCAGGGATGGTGCCTCAACCCCTTCCTTGGGCAGCCTATTCCAATGCTTGATAGTCCTTTTGGTGAAGAAATGTTTCCTAACATCCAATCTAAACCTCCCCTGGCACAACTTGAAGCCGTTTCCCATTGTCCTATCTCCTGTGACTTGCGAGATGAGACCAACCCCAGCCTCTCTACATACCCCCTTCAGGTAGTTATAGAGCATGATAAGTTGTTCCCTCAGTCTCCTCTTCCCCAGACTGAACAACCCTAGCTCCCTCAACCTCTCCTCATAAGGCTTGTGCTCCAGACCCCTCACCAGCTATGTTGCCCTTCTCTGAACCCGCTCCAGCACCTCAATGTCTTTCCTGTGGTAGGGGGCCCAAAACTGGACACAGTACTCAAGGTGGGGCCTCACCAGTGCTGAGTACAGGGGGATGATCATCTCCTGGGTCCTACTCACCACACTGTTCCTGATATAGGCCAGGATGCTGTTGGCCTTCCTGGCCGCCTGGGCACACTGATGGCTCATGTTCATCTGACAGTGGACCAACACCCCCAGGTCCTTTTCTGCCAGGCAGCTCTCCAGCCACTCTGCCCCAAGCCTGTAGCATTGCAGGGGGTTGTTGTGATGCAAGTGGAAGACCCAGCACTTGGCCTTGTTGAACCTCATCCTGTTGGTCTCAGTCCATTGATCCAGCCTGTCCAGATCCCTCTGCAAAGCCTCTCTAGCTTCCAGCAGGTCGACACTGCCACCCAGCTTGGTGTCATCTGTGAACTTATTGAGGGTGCACTCAATCCCCTCATCTAGATCATTGATAAAAATTTTAAGGAGAACCAGCCCCAATACCAAGCCCTGTGGGACACCACTCGTGACCGGCCGCCAATTGGATTTTATTCCATTCCCCACATTCTCTGGGCCCGGCCCTCCAGCCAGTTTTTAACCCAGTGGAGAGTATTCCCATCTAAGCCATGAGTAGCCATTTTCTCCAGGAGGAAAGGTGAGATGGCATCAACCTAAATAGTTTAAGGATTATGGAGATTTTTCAGAACTCTTACACATTTTCAGGGTCCATTGTGGATATTATTTTATGCCTTGAGTTTGAAAGAGCAGCTTTGTATTTTATTCACATAATATTGATCCAATTTTACATTTCTACATTTCAATTTAAAAGTGCAGGTTATCCTGCTAAAATACATTAAGATCTTCTCCAATATACCACTCATGTTAGACAGAAGGATGTAAAAAGACAAAACCAAAAGAAAACAACTGAGTAGTGTGGCCTTTGAAGAAGTGTTGGTGCATCCTTTTGAAATTTTCCAACTATATATGGACATATTTACAATTAATAAATTGGGGTTTTTTTAAGTTTCTGTTGTTGCTTTTACTTTTTGGAAATATAACATTCTTCTTTTTCTGTTTATTATTATTAAAAATTTAGCTCCATTTTATTTTAACACCAAGAGTTACAAAAAATACTCAGGAGTGCTCACACACAAATAAACTGAAATTCAGAAATTTGAAATTCATACAAGGTAACATGTTTTTTATTTCCAAGGCACTTTCCAAACTTTATTATATTTAGTGCACTTCTTATGCAGATTAATTGTTTTTTATGTCAACATATAGCTTTTTTACTTTGTTTTTTTAAATAGAAATTTGGGGGGTTTATCCATTCCATGTCTATATCATCAAATCAATGGTATTATACTTACATTTACTATTTATTTGATCATTTACTAAATGTAAAAAGCTGTGATAAACTTTCACTTGTGCAGGATGTTAACCTTATCCAATAAGACATTTGTCTTCTTTCTTCCTTTATTTTCATGACTGCTACTTTGCCTTTGAATAGGTTAAAAAAACCCTGTCATTAATATTCATGGGATAATTTTTCCCTATCATGTGATCCAGACCACCACAGAAAATCATGTCCACCCAAGTCTTGGGTGACAAGACAGAATTACTCCAGGCTTCTTGAAGTCTGAAATGATTTACCAACCAAGAGTGCCTTTCTCCAGAATTTTATCAGGTAAATCATTCTCCAGGCTCTTTGATTCTTCACAGTAAGCTAATCCTGTTTAGAAGTAGTTGAAGTCGTAGTCTGATTTACGTAACATTATTGGTGGTGCATGGCAGTTTCTCTTCACATTTTACAGACCCATCTTTGGCAAAATTGAGTGTTTGCAATAATGTATTTGACAAAATCAGTTATGGTAAACATCATGATCTGACAAAGAGCTAGCCTACTTTGAAAGGTTTAGAGCCTCCAGATAGATACAAATAAGATAAGAAAAAGCAGACACATGTTAAATCATCCAACAGCAAAGGGGATACTTTATGGAAATGAACTTGCAAGATAATAATTTGAATTTGACAAGGTGATAATTAAAGTCCCTAGATAGACTCTTTCCACATCTGTATGCCTTTCAGTGAAGTTGGTTAGCATATTAACTACTGTTGGATAATACTAAAAAATATTCATGGGATGTTAAACTGCATATTGTTATTCATTTCAATTTGTATAATAAATGTAACAAAATGCAATGCATACAGTATTACACAAGAGGTACTAATCTCTATTATAGGCTTATTTTAAAGCACAGTGATAGCATAGTAGGCTCTCAGATGCCACTTTTATCCAGAGAAATTCAAAAGATTTAATATTAATTAGTATTTCTGGCAAGAACAACAAGGTGATAAATTTCTTTTGATTGTGAAATACGGAGGCCAAGACATTTTCAGTGCAATAGCTGGAACTATTTTCTGTTGTAGTTACTGAATAATGACTATCAATAGGTACTTTTACTGGAAATACTTTAATAGCAACTGGCTTCATGGAAAAACTCTGAAGCTTGCCTCTGTAATAAAAGGTTTCTTGTTGACTGCTGATAGCTTTTTGGACCAACTTTAAACAAATAGCCCCCAAAATTGTTGCTGGATTGTTGAAAAGCCAGTACTGTCTCCCATGGAATTACTGTGTCAATCAGAAGGTATTCATACGCTTCTATAACTATTACGATTTTTTTCAGAAAAAAAAGAAAGTAGCAATTTTCAATGTAAACACTACACATCTATGTTCCTTAGCATATTGGGGTGTCATTTATAATTTAGCTTGTGTTAAGAGTACATTTTTTAAGTAACTCTTCTGCTTGTCCACTCTTATGCGGAGTTATGTGATTGAGTGGTCTCAGGGTTCTGAAATTGGATTCACTGCAGCTGAAACAGTAAAGGGATATGTGTTGGGAAGCTCACCTACTGCACTCCAGCTGCAGATGGGCATTTGGACTCCTGAGACCAGATGGCAGCTGCTCTAAAGTAAAACCACCCCACGCTGCCTATGCTGTGGTCATCAGGTCCTCAGCACCAACTGCTCTCCTCTGCAAATCTGCTTCTAATGCTCCACATTAATTGTTTTTGTAGACGTAGTCTCAGTGTGATAGATAAGAGGAGAATACATGCACATAAAAAACAAACAAAAAACCCAAACCAACCCCAAACAACTACCAGAATCACTGTGGGAGCCTTCAAGTCTGAGAAATGACTGGCAGCACCACCTGGAAAGAGATGGAAACTTTGCCACTTAACGTAAAGATTTAGTGTGAAGAGCTCAAAACACTGGGGAGAGGAAAGGATTAATGGTTCTGTCATAGGAGTGATTGTCGTCTCTGAGTCAATGGAGTGAAAGACATAAAAAACACTGTGATATGAAAATGCTGGAAGTGCCTAAGAGGAGCAAGAGGGATGATGTTTGACCAAGAGGATTATAGTTTTTGTTTTTTTTAAAAATATATTTTATGCCCCTAAATGAAGGAAAATTTTGCTTTGACAAAGCTTTTCTCTTAAGTTGGCATTTGTCTGTCATCTTTTTCCAGTAGCAACATAAATCTCACATAGCCAAGAATTTATGAATCATTATGCAATGCTACATGTTTTTGTTAGCATTTAATGCTGTGACTTAGCACATGGTATTCATATTCTGTGTAGTGATTTCCATGCATCATGATTCTTTCATTTAACTGTGCCAAAACTTATTTACAACTTAGAATATTTCTTCCTGACATTTTTATGCTTCTTAACCAGTCTTCATATCATCACATCACTATTTGTAGAGAATGTGTATGTCACAATTAGAAAAAAAGATTTTTTGGCAACTTAATAGATTCACTCACATCTCTGTTCCTTTTTGCTCCAAATTCTTCATTTAAAATAAAACAATACAAAACATCAAGTTCTGTAGCATGTTAAGTCAGTAGTCGTTGAAGTATCAAATGTCATTTAGGCTTGAGTTTGTTATAGTTTCCAAAAACATACAACACATGCAGTATTTCTTGATCATGACAGATTTAGTTCAACACAGTTTAAGGGAACATTTAAAATCTCCGTGACTGAGAAACATCCATCTGATAGCTTTTTTTCCTGGATAAAAAATAAAATGTTAGCTGCTACACAACTCTCTACACAAGAGGGTACAAGACACAGGTTATAAGGGGTTAAATTCACAGGAAATAAAAGTTTTCTATTACATTGGCATAACAAAATATGCATTCATACATGTAGTCATAAGGCCATATTTTTAATAATTTAATGTTTTTCATATGTATATCAGGTATACTTGCCATCAGTAGAAGAACTTTAGTATTGTATGTTATTCAACTCAGTATTAAGTCAATATATATAATGCTTTTGCACTGAATTTTTTTGCTTTTAGTTATAAAAAAAGTGAAAAGGGAAAAAAGCTTTCCTGCTTTATCTCAATTCAGCCATCTCCACTCTACTTCCTAACTCTTAAAGCATATTATACATTGCATTTCCAATTGCTTTTGACCTAGCTGTGCTTAGCTGAATTAAGTCTCTAACGCAGAGTCCCACCTGGTGACAGAAGATGCTATTCTTCTTTTAAATGTAAAATTCTTCTTAGAAATATTGGGAAAGGGGGGAGGAGGGATGCCATATACTGATTTTAAATCCTGTTACTGTCAGACAATACAGGCAGAATCATCAGAGGAAAAATATCTATATTAATTATAACAAATGCATTTGCTAAAAATTCAGAACACTGTAACTGAGAATTTTGCTTTCTGGGTTTTATGCTAAAACTACATAAGGGAGAAAAACACTGTTTGAAAATACCCAAACATAGAGAATTAAATTTCCTGATGCTGAGTATGATTAAAACAGGATCATTGGAAAAATGGCCTACATGGTCTTTTAAAACATATATCTATATATATACATATACTGGTATATTTTAGCAGTAGCTGCAATTCAGAATATCGCCTGGTGTAGTCTGACAAATTTGTCAGTTCTAGTTCTGCTGTTGTTGCTACTGTTTTAATAAAGGAGCTCACATTAAAATTACAAAACTTAACATTTTCATTTACCTTATCTCAAAACTTTACCAACAAATTATCAGGAAAGAAATTTCATTCAAATTCAAAATACTTTGCAATACCCCTTGATAATGTTTAAGTTTTGGTACCTGTGGGGGGGGTGGGGGGGTGGGAAAAGAAACAGTAAAACAGAAGGAAAAATGCTAAAGGAAGAGAGAAACAACTTGAAAATATCCTTTATAGGAGGTATCTTTAAGCCATGCACTTTCAATCAGACTCAGTTTAGGACCTTATTTATTCATTTAGCATTTTGAACAATTCTTAATATATGTTCTTGGGTTTGTACTTTTATTTGGGCACATCAGATGGTTACATGTGGCCTTAAAATTCGAGATACAAAAATAGTCCACGACCTCTTAATGGTGTGTCTTGAAACAAGGAAGTCTTGTTTGTTAGTTTTGGGAAAACTTAAATGCATGTAAAGTTCACCTAATGGTGGGAAAGATGATAAGACCCAAGCCTAAAAGTAAAGTCTAGTCTGAGTTGTCTTAGTGGCCATTAATTACTGTATGTTTCAATTAGGTCTCACAAATAAGTGAAAGTGACTAATATTTTCCTTAATCTGAACTTCAGCTTGTAATGTTTGCAGCTCTGCCTGTCAGACACATTTAGATTAATGGGTTCAACAGTAAAGGTCAGCAATAAGCCTGAGGGTACACTGCAAATCCTGACAGTAACATTTGCCAGGTGTGACTTCAGGAGATGGCCCGCTATCACTTACTGACCAGTAGCCCACAGATAACAGGAACACTAAGCCTTTCACCAGAAAACTCAGCTTATATGATAAGAAAATTGGTATTACAGCCCTTCCAGAGAGCATGATGTTCTCAGTGATTTCTAGTCATACCTTGAAAATGTATAGGACTGCTCTTATTTATGTAGAGATGTGTGTGTATGTGTGTCTGCCTGTCTCTCCATCTTTTCTCCCGAGCACAAGGTCCCTCTACTCTCAGTGGGACTATTGTTGTTCTAAAGCATCCAATCAGCAGGAGTGAAACAGCTTGCATCTATGCTTTGGAGGTTGGACATAAAAAGGGGGGGGGGAGGGAAGAAAGAAACTTGATTTAATGTCCAATGGTATTCTGAGGAAAAGAAAAATAGCTGTTGTTTATGAAATCATGTGGAAAAAAGCAAAAGCTTGGATTTTTTTGGAGAGTGAAAAGGGGAAGAGTATAAACTAATAATGTTTCAGCAAACATTTCCATTAAGTGAACAGAAACAATTCTATGTTGTTAATCTACCTTTTCTTCTTTTTTTTTTTACCTTGGGAAAAACACACTCAGATCTTTCTCTGTTTTTCTCTTCTGACTTATTTTCCCTGTTGTTCGTCTGTAACACAGTTTATCCAAAGCACTGGATTTGAGTGGAGGGTGGTAGCACCTCAGGTTGCCCTGAGGGAAAAAAACACCTTTGTACACTAATAGCATGCAGAGTGCTTGTGGCTGCTCTGAACATATCTAGGACTTTAAGATGCAGAATTCAGAAGCAGGGAACCATTGGTGAGAAAACCAGTTGGATGTAGTCAACTTGAGCTTCAAAGATAAATTACTCAAGAGCAAGGTCATTATAACCATGCTGTGAATTCAGGGCCTCCCAACCCCTCCCTCACCACCCCCCAGGAAGATTTTAAGAGAGATTAGAAATTTACAGCAGGATGAGAAGACAAAAAGCCACCCTATTCAGGGCAGCTCTGTGCAAGCTGGGCGCAGAGACATTGTGTTTTTTGCAGTTGCAGGTTTGTGACCCTGATGTCTGCCTTCCCTTCCTCTGGCTCCCTGTCAGTGACTGGTCACTTTCAGCTGCAGCATCCAGGAATTCACTCATTTCTAGTGATGAAAAGGTTTGCTTTCTTCAGTAATCACCTAGGCAGGCTCAGCTGCCTGCTTCTGCCTTCATGTGAATGAATATTAACTTGCCTGGGAAACCTTTCTCTGGAGTTGGTTGTCTTGTAATTAATTACAACACTGTAAAAACAACAAGAGTGTATTAAGGGAGAGTTGGTGTTGTATCTACAATGCTGACAGTAGCCATAAGGAATATGTATACAGAAAAAGAAAACAGATGAGTTAATAAGATTAAAACTGCATTCAGCTAGTAGCAAATGATCCACTTCAGAGCACTAAGTTACAACAGCCATGGGCAAAAAAAATAGTGGGAGAGGGCTGTAAATCATGACCCTGTTTTGTAAAACTCACTCCAGCGGGGAAACAGAGTTTATGGAGACAGTGTAATCCAAGGAGTGCAGTGAGGGAACTGGTTTCTGAAAATGAGATAAAGCAAGCCATTTTTAGCTGAGGTAAATAAAAAATTTATAAATGCCAATAAATGTAATATATTGTCAAATACTTGACAATAAATTAATTTGCATATGTAGTCCTGTCTGCTTAAATTTAAAACCTTATACTGAATTTGCCAACATTAAGTGACTTAAAAGCAAAAAGAAATTACAAGCCTCTGAGCAGTTATTTTTCCCTCAGAAGTTTCTAGAAAGTACTTCCTATAGATGAAAATCAAGCCTTACAAAAACAGTAAAGGATCTCACCAACTAAGTTTTCTAGCATGTAGAGATGATAAATCACTGAATATTAGAGAGTCTGAGTTTTTTTCATCATATATTTGTCACTGACAATGCTGATTTGCCAAAACTATTTTTCATTATTTCTGTCAATTCTGAACATTAGGGAAATAAGCTTTGAAAATTATCTGAATGCCTTATTTTGACATTTTTATTGAAAATGTCAAGTTTTATAGTTCAAAAGTATTTTGTTTGGAAATTAAGCTAATTGTAGCTGTAAAAGGTTGACATTTATTGAATTTTACTTTTTAAGTTTTTTGGTTTAAAGCTTGTTTTTTTCCCCCTGAATCTTAAAATGTTTTATCTGAAGTCTGGTTTGAGAAAGTTTTCAGTACCTTAAGCATAGTCAAGAAGGTTAAAAATAATCCATTTCATTCTCCAAGCCATCATAACTTTAATCTCCTTTCTATTTGTGTATGATTCCTGAATAAGATCAGGTGCCAAATGAAAAAAAACAAACAAACAACTCAGACAATAACTATTACAGTAGTATATCAGAGTTCTGTTTTTACTTCATTCATGCAAATCATACGGAGACAGCAGTCAAAGCATTACTTAAGCAAAGCAATATGGTATCATATTCCTTATGATGTATAATACGCAAGCCTTTAAACACATTCATGAACCTTCACCTAGTTGAATAATAGGCTAGCTGTGCAAAACTGAGTAAATATAACTGGATTTTCTGGTTAAGATCCTAGTGTTTCATTCAATTTTGTTAAGTTGTTATTGAAACAACCTTCTACTGAATGAAAAAAAACATTTTATCATAGTTAAAAACTGGACTGGGACCTCTGAATTTGATCTGCCTGTAGTACAGTCTGTGATACATTTCATGCAGTGCATGAAGAATTTTATGTAATAATCAATGCTGACAAGAGTACCATGAGAACAAAATAGTCTGACCAAAACCTGATCATAGTTTTCAGTATCTGAAAAAATACCTATTGCATTTTTTTTATTGTTTGCCAAAGTACCTCAATTTGCTTCCCAAAATACAGTTGTTTTCTATGATTGGTAAGTTCACTAGCTTTTAAGCTCATTCACGTCCATTAGTTCTGCCTTTTTCCTCTCCTTGTTGAAAATCAGGAGTTGTCAAACTGAAATGTTCTTGCCAGACACAAATAGTGTCCCCAGGGGTGGCAGAAACCATTCTGAGTCAGTAGGAAATAGATTTTAAAGTGTTGCTTGTTGACACTGGTCACTGCACTTGCTTTACAGAAATTGTTGACATAGAGGACAGACAAATATACAAATACTGTTTTCAATGTGTCTTCCTAAAAAGGTTTCGTTTTTTTTCGACAAAGCAATAATACATTTGAGATGTTTCAAATAAAATTAGTGGTGGAACAATGAGATCTCTATGTTGATCCTTTACAGAACCAGAAATATTTCCGTCTGTGTCTGCTGCTGGGCCTGATCCAAAGCCCATTAAGTCCAGCAACCTAATCTTTTTTTACTTTAATGAGCTTTGTTTCACATTCAGTATGTGAGCAACAGCCACCTATATGCTCTTGAAACTTACAGAACACATGATCCCAAGTTACAGACCCAGGATCAGTTCTGTCCCTGCTGAAGCTGGTAAGCCTTGTGAAGTCTTCTGGGCTGAGACTTAGAACTGTATCTCTAGGATATGAGAACAGGGGCTTTAAGCAAGATGAGCTTAGGAGGAAAGGAAGTTATAATACAATGACTGTTTATTTGACTGTCTTACATGTGGCTAGCCCTACAATATTTTTCCATTTTCACATCTATGTAAAATGATTGACTACTCACATGTAGGATGTTGCATAGTCCATTTAGAAAACAGTTGCATCTTTTTTTATTATTTTTTATTTTCTTAAACATTTCAGGATTTCTTTTTTTAATGTTAGTATATGTATTATTGGTGAAAATATCACAATGGAGAAATTAAAATACAAAGTGTGAAAATGTTTATCTTATAATAAAGGAATTTTTGTGATGAACTATTTTCTGGTTTCTCTAAGCACATGGATATTGACTGGTCATAATGAAGAAGTCCTGAGACTAAAATAGTTCAAAGTAGCAAGAGTGGCAAGTGAGCCCATTGCCTTATGTATTCCAGCAATCTATTTTATTACTGCCCCCACCCCTGGCTCACCCAGCTGTCTGAGTTGCACTCTGAAATGTTAGCTGCTTGTTTCACGCATTTCCCAGGCTCAGCTCCTTTGTCTCAGCGGTGGCCTCGGGGAAACAGTGACTGTGGAGATGCAGGCTGCTGGCCAAAAAGGATTTCTACATACTGTTGTGCCACTGGTGATCTCCTTTGCTAATTGGGGTGCTACTTCCTGATGCCATAAGTGTTGGTTGCTCTACACCACAGGAGACAGCAGACCTGACTGGAATGAAACTGTGAAGGATTAGGGGACAGTAAATGCTGTAGGAATTGTTGTTTATTGTTAATTGGTTGATGGATCATAAATAGAGTGTTGGAAACAGCCATTCAAGTTATAGATATACTGAAGATAAAAATACATGCCAAGGGCTGACTACTGTATACTGAAATTTAATCTTGATGTCTCTACTCAAAATGAGGAAGGGGCTAGTCTGACGTCTCTCATGTATTTTTGTAAACTGAATTTTAAAACCACCTAAAATACACTATCATCATTTTTATTAATACTGTTGCTGCTGTCTTTGTTGCTGTCGTCATTATCATCATTGTTGTTTTGTAAAATGGAATTGCTGTTTTCTGGCAATTGGATGGGCAGCCTATGTCCCAAAGGCCACATGTGGCCATGTTCTTATTCTTCAGTGTGTGTGTGGTGGGGAAGAAAGGGAAAGAAAAAGCAGGTAGAAAAATAAATAAATTTTATTATTGGATATGTTATGTTTTCTAAAGTGTCTTCTCAGTATTTGACACCATTCACAAGGAAGACCAGAACAGATAGACTCTTGGGTCAGTTGCAGGATGAAGATTTCTGTAGTACACTTTTATTATAGTGTACACTATACACTAGTTAGTAGTGTATAGTACACTATTTATTATAGTAACCAATTATTATTAAAAACATACTGAGGTTTAAGCAGTATCTGAAAAAAATATAAAAATCAATCATATAATGGTTAAACATCCAATAAATATGTTTTGAATAATCATGTGGTACTTTATATAACAACAGTTATCTAAATTCTTAATGTTAATATGTTTAGGAACTTTAATAGAAAACATTACTTAATGGCTTACACTGATTTTTATTTTTATTTCCTTACATTTGTTACATGAAGTGGTCCCTTATTGTAAGACCAGTCACCTTTCCTAACACTGTTGGCACTGCAGATTTTCTCACCAATGTCTGCTTTTGTTAGTTTATTGTTATTGCTAAACTAAAAGGCTAGCAAAGTGCCAGAAAATTAAAAATACCTCTTGACATATTTATTAGGTATTAAACATCTTTAGGGAGTGATTAAGTAACACTGAACATTACATTTCTTATAAAATTCTTATGCTTAGATTAGATTCTAAGAGCACATTTGGATTGAAGAGATAGTGGGTTAGGGCTCACATATGACGGTGATTCATTCTCGTTCAGTAAACTGCAATATATGATACATTTTTACTGATAAAACCAGTGTAGATATATCTTTATTTGAAATCTCTCACCTATTTCTCATCCCTGTTTCAGAATATTGTATCTCTTACACTTTAATTGCTCTTTGAGATAGTTAAAACTCTTCAGAGAGTTATAACTGCCCATCTGGATGAGATCACATTCCTTCACTTATTTTTAACAACATTTTAAACCCTTTTTTTCCCTCCGTCTCCCATTTAATTAACTTTTTTTTTCACTCTTTTTGTGCAAAGCCAATGGTTTTGTTTGGTAAATTTTATGTAGGCTTATTTAGTATGGAATTTTCCCTTGCATTTGAACTGGTAAATTTGATAAAGAATAAAAGATTACATAAGATTTATAATTTGTGGGTGTATCATAACTAAAAATATTTTGTGTTCCTAGCAGTGAAATAAAGCTCCCATTCCATATATAATTTCTATAGTTCTTAAGTACCGGATTAATCTATGCACTTTAATAATTAATTTCATTCTTTTTTTTTATTTTTAAATTTAAGGCCAGAATGAAAACTTAATCCAGAAACAGTTCTGGTGAATGGTGGTGTTCATAACAAGTAGAAAAGTCAAAATCTGGATGTAAAATGTAAAGATATAATGGAAAAATAGAAACAACACTGGAAAAATGATATATTTATACATTACTTGCCATGAGTGATCTTTTAGAAATGTAAATAATACTAAAAACGGCACAAGGAAAGACCAGGTAATTTAAAACTCTATATAGAAAGTTTTCTCAAAATAAATTTTGTGGGTTCAAATCTCTCAAGCATCATCCATTTCAGGTGACTCAGAATCTTATATACATCTCAAATTAAACATCACATATTAATAGTGTGAATGGTTATATAAAATGAAATGTTTCAGGACCAGAAACTGCACATAATCTTGCATTATACTACTCTGTGAGTTATCCAAGATGTCCTTAAATTGTATAGGCCAGCCTTAAAATTGCCAGCCATTGGAGCAGCTGTATAATTATGAGACAGAATTGCCCTGAAAATAGCCAAAGTGTCATATAAGCAGAGGAACACATGAAAAAATCATAAAATCTGTGAGAAAATTGTGCTTGATTTTCCAGCTAGTACTCTACTATTATAAACTCTGAGTAGATATAGGAAACCAGAAATCCTTGTATCAGGCATTCAAGTGATGCCTAGTGACTACTTGTTGAAATCTCTGCCAATTTATTTGTGTGTTTGTTTGTTTGTTTATTATGTATATGCATATTGCACATTTAATTATTCTATTTTACTCAAATTGAAAAATATACTTTCTGTTTGGATGATCTGGATTTAAGCCTTTCTCCCTTCATCTAGTACAACATAAAACTAATCTCAAATCATAAGTTAAAGATACGTCACATGTTCACTTTCTGATGACCAGAATTTTGGGTTTTTTGTTTGTACTTATACACTAATTTAGAAGCTCTACTATTTGTTTCATTGCTAAATTTTCATTGTTTTGATTTGTAAGAGGTTTTGTTTAGCTGATTGGTTTTCCTTCTAAGATTATTTTACTGCAACCTGCCAATGACAGACCCACTGGTCTCATCTACCAGAGACTAGACTTCTATACTTCCCTATACTTCTTATTGTGGAGTGGACTTCATACATCCTACTGCAAAGCTCCTGGAGCAAACTCTTAGTCTATATCCCACACCACTTTTTTTCTCTACTTACCTGCATGGCCTATAGGATACCATGCATATGCACCTCACCGAGAAATGCTCAATAAAGGATGCATCTTGTTAATAAGTAGTCCCTACATAAGAGGCACTCCTGACCCACTTAGGGAAATGTCAAGCTTCTCACCACTGCTATCAATTCATAGTCACCTGAGTTTCATACAGTTCCACAGATATCTCAGGAGTGTTGGGGACCATCATCTGTTTGAGGTGCTTATCAGAAGTTATTTAAATCAAAGTTCTGTCAGGGGTGTAAATGACCACTTCAGACCCCTGCCATTTCCCTTGACTACACTCCATGCTGGTCGGCTTGTGTTGGAAAGGTTTTAGCACCCAGAAATCAGTTCCCACAGCTTGAAAATGGTTGTGTTATGCACCTGGGAAAGATCCTGTGGGTGCACAACTTTGCAGAAGGTGAACAGTTTACACTGCTGTTTTCCCAAGATGCCCAATCTTCAGCAGTACCATCAGTCTCCTTCTTCTCTCAGTCTTTTTTCTCCTGAACTGATTCCTACTTAAGACGTTTGCAAGGTGTGCTCTCTCCCAAGCACTAGCAAGGAAAGAGGGTGGAAGGGATAAGGTCGGCAATAGGACTACAAATTTTAAATCTTACAGTCATTTCACACATCATGTTTACTTCTAAAATACATTTGTTTCACATTTTCAAAAGCATTACCAAAAGCAAATAAATAATAATTTTTAAAAAAAGTTTAATCATGAGCCTATTTTGAGGGATGCCGTGCTGTTGGAGTGGGCATTTTTAAGCCCACTTTTTAACTTTTTCACATGGCACTGTAGAAAGTGGTGGAGTCCTGGAGAGAAAAGACAAAGTGTATGATGCTGCCCAGCCATTACCAGATCTGTTGTGACTACCATGAAACATCCATACAGCTCTCAGTGTACTTGATGCCGTGAAAAGTATGTTATGCCTTCTGTGTTTAACCCAAAAAATAAAAAAAAACTTGAAGAATTTATTTTCCTCTTACAGAAAGCTTGGATTAACCCAACACTGGATAAAAGAAGATGTAGAACGTAATTCTGAGGTAACCAATTAGAAATAAATAAAAAAAAAAGTTGGAAATATTCTTATGCATAATGACTGTGTTCCTACTTCCCCATCTTCATTCATTTTCTTGCTCCTGCAATATTTGTTCATGCTTGCCACTGACCAATACTTTGTTTCCATAGTAAAAGTGTTAGGATGATTATGACAGGGACAAATATACTATATGACAAACAGGTCAAATGTAAAAACATAAAGCATGATTAAGACCAGGGAATGGTGAATAGGCAGAGTGGATCATAAAATTGTCATCACTGTATTTTGGATCAGCCAAAAAGCTAAAGGGAGAGAAAGTGTTGATGAAGAAATATCTGCACAGAAATATCCATGTGCTAGTAAAATGTATTCACTACATGCTTTGGCATATCAATTTATTCTTTTTCCTGAGAACACCGAGCTAAATATTGTTCTGATTTATACCCTGTGTCACCTCATTGACATATAAGGAGCGCCCAAAATACCTCTGCCATATGGTTAATAAACCTGTTAATTCTCAAAGAACGAGATGTGAATTTATAGCTCAAATATGAACACCAGATTATCTGCGTAGTTTTTTGCTCTAGTTTCCCCTTGTGTAACAGGATGGATGAGAGTATATACATGTTATACACTCTTATGATGAACAAAACCAAAATTCTAAAGTGTGTTAATTGGTAAAAGCAATCATTAATGAATTACAGGTTTACATCACTATTTATATTTAAATCACAGAAATAAGACTGTAATGGTCAACAACATAATGATCAAGTATTTGCAATTAGGCTAATAACATTATTTTGAAAAGGTAAATAATCCTAAGTATTCACTAACTCCCCTATTCAATCAAGAACATGAATTACTACCAGTAACTGTCATTACTCGATATACCCTCCTTTTATTGTCTAGGGGAGATTTTTTTACGAGGAACTGAATTTTTCTGGATGTTTTTATTCTTGAAAACTTTCAAGTGCCAAAATATTTATGTAGAAGACTCAATTGAATAATTTATTAAATTATGTATTAAAGTGTTATACATTATAATTCAGATGAGAATTACTAGAATATGGACTGTTCTGCATTGGATGAGAGACTTGTTTTCTCTCTATAGCAGAAGATTTGTGTCACTTTAATAGAGTTGCGTTTTTGAACCACTGAAGGCTTCTGTATAACAGAGAACATTTTTCCTAGATCTAAGCCTTTTGATTTACTTTTCCTTCTGTAGCACATCTATTACTGTATTTTTAGACTATTACCTAACTTTTATGGTAGTAGAGCATAAGGAGATTCCATGCTGTTATTGTTTCAATTTTTAAATAAAAATAAATCATAAAGATATAACAAATACAAGACTGTTGAATTGCCTTCTTTTGCAGAATTATCACATGGAAGTATTGTCTGAGATACATTTTCCTCTTGTTCAAGGAAACAAGGCACACTAACCTTGTTATAATTTGTTCTTCAGAAAAAGTTATAATTTGTAGAACATAGAAAAACACAAGGGATTCTTCAATCAAATAGATAAAAGAACATACATTATACCATGCTGTGATTGTATTCCATCAGAATAACAATTTTGCGTGATACATAAAAGGAAACAGTATGTTTTAAAGAGCAGCATTTATAGGTCTTCAACTAAAATAACTGTGCTTTATGGAATTATGTCACAACCAAGGCTATGATGACGTCTACCACTCTTACTGGACAAGTCCAACCTAAATTTTGGTATTTATGTAAAAATTAATTTAATATTTAATTTTTTAATGGTTCTAAGAGTTAGCAAGCTGCCTCTGAAGACAGATTTGGTACATTCAGAAATAACACTGTCTGGCTAAGAAGCAGTAACGTTTCTAGCATGGTCAGGCAGTTACTGGGAAATAGAAAGGGGTATAGATACAGGGATCTTGTGGTATTAGTGGTTCTCGGTAACTTATTTATTGGCTAGGTTTGGCTTTAAGGCATATATGAGTTGGTGCAAATATAATCTAGGGCTAAAAGAGTGACATAGTGCATGTAGTCTGATGTGCAAGCTGCATGTGTATGCATCTGAGAAATCCACTTTGCCTGATTGACACTTTGCTGCTTAACACTTGGTTCTTTGTAACTTGTTTATGCAAGTGTATGGTATATTCTTGCACAGCGTGATGTTTTTTTGAGGAATAAGTTATGATAGTCCAAGCCTATAATTTGATTTCAGTAACAGGCCTTCTGGGACTAAAATATCTGTTCTAACTTGACTTTGCCTCTCCCTTGCTGAAGTACTTCTCTCTGAATATATACACCCACTAGCCTGCACATTTAACAAAGTGTGCTCATTGTCCTGTATTGTAATCTGAAAGGTCAGGGCATTGAACCATTAAATATTCAATTTATTCATGTAGGAACATTACATGTGTTTCAGTGTTTTCTTAAATGATTTGACATTAGCAAAAGAACGTTGAGGAAAAAGGAACTGTATAGAAGAGATAGGCCTTAGGCAATACAAAACAACAAATCATAACAGATATTAAAAACAGATTTAATACACATATTGCTAAAGAAAAAAAACCCCTACCTCCATTACAGAAGTATTAGCTAGAGGGTGACTACTCATATGATTTGCTGTTCATTAACTTACAAATTCTATTAGACTTCCGGATAAAAACTCTCTTATAAATGACCTCATTGATGTCAAACCAACATCCATGTATATAGTCAGTTTAGGAATACATTAATTTTCCACATGTGATGCTGTTGCACTTGATTCTAAGAGCTCTAGCTAGAATTTTGGTTGATGTGTTTCTCTGTCTCTCTTTTTTCTTTTTTTTTTTAAAAAAAAACCAGACTTTTCTTCAGGTATTTACTCTCTGTGTCTGCTTTTTATAAACATTGAAAAGTCAAAATTTATTGGCCCAAATATTCACTGTCCATCAATTTCTAAGTTCCGGATTTTTGTATTCGGCCAATTACACATTTATAGCTGTGAGTATTCATGACAGAAATTTGTGATTTCTCCTCAAGGGATAAAATGTCACTGCAAAATCAAGACTATTTTTGGAAAACATCAGAATATATTGCATTACACCAGAATACTAAAACAAAATTGAAAAAAGTTATTAGTTATAAATTACTTGCACATATCTTGTGAAAAACATGTCTTTCTCCTCCTTTTATTTTTCAGAATTCTGCTTGCATGAAAGCTACAATAAATAAGCTAACATTTTTCAAATTAGTGTCATCTTCCAAAAGAATATGATTTTGCAATTAGAGATACATGCTCTAATGAACTGTTCACAGTATCTGCTGATTTAAGAAATTAGCAAAGCAAAATTTTACAAATTATTACTTCAAACAGTTGGCAAGGGGAGGGGCAGGACTGACCAACAGAGTCTGAATGTAAAGGAGATGATAATTTAGAGGCAAATTCTGCCAACCTACTTTTATTGACCAGATTTTTACTCTGAAGTTATCCTAGTGAGATCAATAGGATTACTGAAACAATAATGCATTAGTTATTATGGGAAAGCCTGGCAGAATCTGGTTTTTAATGTGTCTTACTGGCCAGAAAAAAAATATTTTTCCTTTGATCTTCTTTTTTTTTTTTTTTTCCTATAAATGTTAAACAGCTTTACTGTAGCTTCAGGTTTGGATTTGAAAGTTTCTACACTTATTTCAAACACCAGGTTTGTTCATCTGTTTTGAAAAGTTGCTCTCCTGTCATTCTGCAGCTAGGTTAATGATAAGCTTTTTTAAAATTAATACCAAACCTGCACATTATTTTCTGTATTTCTTTTTCCATAAATATATTGGTTTTGCAACTCACTGTAGCATTCTCCTCTTGGAAGGATAAGACTTCTGCCTCTCTTTGTGAAACAAGAAAAATATCATCTATGTTTGCTCTTCTTTGCTCTTGAACCACTGAAAGCGATACAAAATTTGGCATTGATTCCAATTACAGTGAGAGTAGAGACTTGACCCTGACACGCTGAGCCCTCTTACGGATGGTGTAGCCCCTTAGTGGTGCTTGACATATGCCTGGATCATTCCCTAAGTATATAACATTTGCAAAAGGTGAGTCACTTCAGTATTTTTTCTCTTCAAACAATAGTAGTGACTTTTTGCAAGTATTTGAGAGGGAAGAGAGACAAGAGTGGGAATAACTATGAAATAATTTGTTAAAGAATAAATTCCTTTGTGAAGCTTATATCTTTTTTCCTTTTGCATATTGGTTGCTGCTGCTGCTGCTGCCATACACTTATCTTTGTTGCAACTTTTTTTTTCTTTCTTCCATGTGCCTGAATGTGATTGGTTGGCTCCATGTTCTCATGCTATTGTTCAAGATGTTTCTATGGTGAGTGATTTAATTTCACTAGATTTGTGGCTTTCTCCTGCTGTGCCTGTATAATGGCATTGATGCAGATTGTTGAAAGCGAGAGTCTCAAGCCAGGTGGAGTTAATTAAGAAGAGGTAGGTACCCCCCGTCCTTCTCACATGCAAAAGAGTATAAAGCAAACTTGGCAACTGATGATATAACAAACGTAAATATATTTTTGATGACAGATTATGTCATTTAAAAAAATAGTGAAAGCCACTGAAAACTAAGGCAATGTACTGTCTGCTTAGATTGCCATTCCCACTAAAGAAGAAGTAATTTATTTTCTGTGAATAACTGAACAGTCATAGGGTTTGAGAAAAACTCGTTTGAGTGTTATAATGAAAAGAGTTGATACACACACAAGAAAGACACAGAAACCCCCTCTTCGCCTCCCTGCAAGGGTCTGTTTTATGCTCACACATGGTTGATATATTGAATTTGGAAATTCCTCTGACTCTTGACATGCTAATAAAGTTACTGAAGCTGATTAGGGACAAAAGAAAGCAGATGAAGCTCTATATTATTTGTGACTTGTTCTGTTGGGGAAAGACATGAGGAGTTCAAGATTTTCCTGAAGAATGCCAAAATTTACAAGCTGCAGAAACATAGGCATGTTTAAACCATATTTACAGTGAAGAATTGGCATGAAACAACACAGACGAAAAGGTAAATATAACAAAATCTCATACTACTTTAAAGATAGAAGTTGTTTTCACTTTTTGCTCGAATGACTATATTTTATAAATTTGTCTGAGTGCAAGACACATTTGATAGAGTATAGATGAGAACAAGCAGAAACTTGTAGATCTTTGGCAATAAAGAATGGAATTAAATGGGGCAAAGAAACACTGTGGATTTGGAGCTTGATGGATTGAGAGGGAACAAAAGGACGAAACTGGGAAACAGCTAATGGCCACAGCATGTTTTTCTTCTTGATGAACTAATTTCCCTGTGGAATGTGTTTTCCTGCAGGAATATGTTTGGTACGAAAATGAAATGGAAACATAAGCAGCCTATCTAAGGTATTTTATCTAATCTCTGCGTTTATTTTAAATCCATCAGAGCAGAATCTCTGCACTAACAGTCTTTTATAAAAAAAAAAAAAAGCAGTCAGACAGCTGAAATTATCCATTCCTCTCTGCTTACACCATCTGAACATATCAGGTTTTTCCGTCATTTTGATCTCTAAGGGAATATTGTTGGGTCACTCAGAGGTGACCGCATGAATCCAAATGAAAACAGATAGGTCTTCACTTTCACTCGTAAGGTCCTGTGGTCCAGAACTTATTCTAATTTTTGATGAAAAGAAATTCCTTGTCTAGAAAGCAGACAAAGGCAGTTTCCAGGATCCAAAACCCTGGTCTCCATCTGTCATAGTTCCAAAAAGACTACAGCTGCCACACCGGGTCAGACTAAGCAGCAGATATGAAGGAGTCATGGCCCAGTCCTTTCAGGACTGCAGAATAGGGCCAACATTTGGCCTTGGAGTAGATTTGATACCACCCAGGTAGAGACAGTAACAGAGAGATCATCAGAATGATGTGTTATTTCTGTGTTGCTGATCTTAGAAAATGCACAGAATAAGATGATTACAGATTAATGCTTTTCATATCTCTGACTTATGTTTAAGAAGAAGAATAAGAGACAGAATGTAACATTATGGCTTTCAACTTTCCAGTTCTCATAGTAAGTATGGGAAAAGGAATCCTGGAAATACTGAGCCTTCTGTATCTTTTGTAACACTAGCTCATTCCTTCAGATCCTTCTGTACAGTCTATTGATAACAGACATGTCAAAGTCAATGGAAGAAAATTGATTTGGATCAAACAGGCTCATGAAATAGTTTACCGAATATCTGGGAATAAGGCCAGATTTTATCTACTCTGTAGTAAGGGAAATGCTAAGGAGCACCATAAAAATAAAATAAGAATAATTCTAGCACAAACCTAGAGGTGAAAAGGAAAATAAGAGATGTCTTTTTTCACCTTCTACTTGTAGTTTTTCAAAGTTGAGTTGCTACATTCTTTTTAAAAGATAATGTCTAGCATCTGTAATAAGACCAGTTTGACCAAAAATAGCTGAATTTAATATTTTCAATTAACAGCTTGACACCCCCAAAGCTATTTTGAAATTTGAAATTACTTTTAAATTTCAAAATAAAATAAAAAAAAAGTAAACTTGTCAGTTATTTGTGTTTTATGAATTCCTGGATTTCTTCTGAATCTCTGCAATCTCTGCAGCTGCAATAGCTTTTGGAAGTTCTCTTCGTAAATTTTCAGAATCCCAAATAATTTCAACAACTGCCAGGTGTAAACTGTCTCTGAATCAAACTGCCATCCACTCAAGTGTTGTCACTCAGAAATAAAATCATTTGTGATATATAGCTTACATAATTTCTACTTTGCAGTTCAGAGCTGGGTTGAAAATTAAGAGAACTTTATTTCCTGCTTTCAAGAAAATAATTTCTAGAAGACACATTGTCTTTTTAATCACATTATCATACTATTTGTCAAAGCAGAGAGACTGTAAAGTTAAGGTTGCTCTGCTACAGGATGAAAATTTATTCTGCTGAAGTCAATGACAAACACCTAGAGGAACAGCATTTCACTCATGATATTTCACCATAATATATCATGACTCTAAATGAAGTTGTGGTTGTTCATAATTGGATGGTGATTAAAGATGAGTAGTAATTGGAAGAGACAATGAAAATGCTATTTATATTTAGAATAATATTTAAAAAAAAGAAATGAAAATTTAAAAAAGAAAAACAAATAAATAAACTGGAAACTTATTCCAGTTTTCAGAGACTAAGACAACATATTTTTTAAAGCATCACATATTTAACCTTTGTTTTTTTAATTTATAATTTTCCCCTCTACATAATATAATAAAATAAATAAAATTCTAATGATTCTTTGATACTTTTTTCACTTATAATTTTATAAAATTATTTTAAATTTTAGGAAGAGAAAAAATATAGGAAAAAAAAGACATGGAAGGAATAAGCAGACAATAAGAACAAAGTTACTAATCTGAAGTAAAATTGTACTTAAATATTGCATTGTTGAAATTAAACCCTAATTTTGCACATTCATGGCAAAAACCCCCAGCAATGTGTACACATTTTTTTTTTAGTAAATCACAAGCTACAAGGAAATCTGAATTGTAGCACAATCACTGTTTTTTTGTAAGCTCTTTGGGGAAGGACACCCTAAAATGTGTGTGTATGTCAGACTTACAGGAATGAGGGCTGCATTCTGATTGGCTGCCAAAGTTGATACTAAATTATTAATAAGAATTATAATAAATTATAGGAAAAATAATATGAAAATCTCTCATTCCTAAAAAGAAATGTTTAGGCATGAATTTGAAAACTAGTAAAAAGAATAAAAAGAAGTGGGGAAAAATATGGTTGGAAGATAGTATGCCATAAAATGCTGAAAAGCAGATTGCATTAGAAAAGTTTTAAAGGAAAGAAAGAAAAAATATGCATCTCTTGAAAAGGTTTGAAAAACTGTCAGTTCTTAGCAGTAAGCCAATATTTCCATTTGTGGGCTCAAGAGACTGTTAAATAACAAGCAATTATTTTGGGCAGAAGTAGATGTAAATGACGGCATTCAAAAACCTGTGAAAAGATACTGTTAAAACTGATTTGGTACCTTTTAGAATACTGTGGCTGTGCAGTTCTATATATCACCAGGAAGATTTATCCTCTGGAGGAAGATCAAGTAGTAAGAGAATATTCATCAAAAAGCTGGAAAGATGGTATATCTTGATAGAGCCAACCAAAGTGTATTGCAGAATGACACAATCAATAACAAATGAAATATTAATTCCCTCTAATGAGTTTAAGATGGAACTGACAAATAAATCAGACTCAGAACTTATTTCCTGCTTAAAAATATTTTTGGACATACATTAGAAAGCTGAAAGTCTTTTAATTTTGGAGGTTAAAACAATACACACACTCATGCGGTCTAGATAATCAGGGGTCTGCTGTTCTATTGACAGTTTCAGTAAAGATTCATGTAGGCAGAACTAATCCTGAAAGTCTTGCCAATGTTAATACATATAATTTCTTATTCATTATTTTTCCTTGCTTCCAGTACTTTAAAAATAATAACAGTGTGCCTTCAATTTGGAACAGAAAAGGGGTAAGTTGTTGACCAGCTACATAACATAACTAACTAATATCTGGAAGTGAATGACAAATAACTTTTTGAATGGAATTAAGTATTTTAGTTTTATTATGAATGTTGGAAAACAGAAAAGACTTTTACAGAGAGAAGGACTGGTTCACACATGAAATTATGTGGTAAAGTTGAAATAAAAATAATAGGGTGGAATACCTTTGTAAATAATGGTAGTAAATATAAGTGGAAGCAGTAAATAGCTGCACAATGAGTAGCCACCTATAGTCCAAATATATACAACAGAACTAGCTTCCCAGCTGTATCTGATGTGAATAAAGCATACATTTGCAAGTCTGGTTGAGGCATGAACAAACGTAGCTTAAAGGTTGCCAGTGTTTAAATTAACTCTTTGAGAAATGGAATATATTTCCTTTGAGAGTGTACAATGCCTAGGTAAATGGCACCCTAATCCCTAATGAGGGCTTATCTGCACTGCCAGAACACAAAATGCAAGAGAAGGAATAAAAAGGCCCCAACACACAGCATAAAACTTCTTTACTTTGTATTGTCTGTGTTCACAGCTGCGAACCTTCCAGTGGGTAAGAGCAGCTCTCCAGATCCTGCAATTTACAGCAGTGCCAAGTGAGGAGTGACAGAAATCTACCCTTCTCATCAAGCATGTCCTTGCCCACATCCTTTTCCTTAATGTGCAAAAGACTCAGAGGGTGACAGTCTGTGCTCATATAACAAATATGACTTTAAGAATTGCATCTATTTGAACTTAATACTTTCATTCCCCTGTTGATTTGAAATTCTTAGTCCCAGAGTATGGAATCCCTCTGAGAATGCATAAATAAATCTGTTAATTATTATGTGTTAAAATTAATTTAAATGATTTTAGAAGAAATTTAACACTTAGTATTAGACACTGACATTTCTGTCCCAAGTGGTCTTATCAACACACTAGTGCTGCAATTTCCTATTTACTTAAAACTCACTGAATTGTTATGCAAGTTACCACTCCAGATTTTTTAAGGATGCAAAGAAATTTCTAATTTTGTGGAGACTGGAGAGAAAAAAAAAAACAACAAAAACAACAGAAAAACAACTCTTGTGAAAATGTCAATGAGATATTTCACAATGAGTGCTGGCTCTAGATGCTCTAAATAGGATTGAAGCCTTACAGTGTCACCAGCAAAGATTTTTTCTTGCATCTCATTCCATTTTTCTTTATCTTTTAGCAACATAAGGTTTCTGCCATTTTCATTTAGAATAACAGAGAATGGACTGCTAGTTTTCCTGATTTTATCATTAAGAGTCAGCAGACCTAACTCCTAAATAGAGACTTGGAGTCTCTCAGCATTAGGTACCTCAGACAAAAGAATAGTTTCTTCTTTGTTGTTTACAATAGATATCTTTATTTTCTCTATGCAATATCTTTTTTTTTTTTTTTTTTTTTCAGAAAGGTCCTGAATCGTCTTGCTAGCTCTATCTATTTATCCACTTCCAGTTGTGTCAACGATTTCTCAGTTTTCTTTAGGACAGTTCAGCTGATTTTTGTTTATCCCTGCATTTTGGCGTACGGGCCCCCAGACAGTGGTTCAAGGCACTTGATATCTTGCTCTAAACTGTCCTCAATAGAGAGAGCATTCATTTCTGTTATTTCTATAAAAAGCCTAAAAAGACTACTTTCCACAAGAAAGAAGAGAAAAATGAAGGAAGAGGGAAGGAGGGAGGGAGGGAGGAAGGAAGGAAGGAAAGAAGAAAGGAAGGAAGGAAGGAAAGAAGATAGGAAGGAAGGAAGGAAGGAAGGAAGGAAGGAAGGAAGGAAGGAAGGAAGGAAGGAAGGAAGGAAGGAAAAGCATATAAATATTTCTCTTTACAACCTACTAAGACATCAGGTACAGAAACCTGGAAAAAAGAAAAGTAAGCAATGACTAAAGAACTGTTGTACATATACTAGTTAGCTCCAGAATATAGCCACTTGAATGTCAATACTATACTGCTAGAAAAAAATAGATAATGGGTCATACGCCACACAAATTTAATTTATAAAGAACTGAAGGATGGAAAAAGGTGGGCAAGGAGAGGGCTAGAGAGTATAATAAAATCACGGAATTATCAGAGTTGGAAGGGACCTCTAGAGATCTAGTCCAACTCCCCTGATAAAGCAGGAACGCCTAGAGCACATTACTCAGGACTGCATCCAGGCAGGTCTTGAAGATCTCCAGAGAAGGGGACTTCACGACCTCCCTGGGCAGCCTGTTCCAGTGCTCTGTCACCCTCACCGTAAAGAAGTTTTTCCTCATATTTGAATGGAACTTTCCATGTTTCAGCTTGAGCGCATTTCCCCTTGTCCTATCACTGGAAACCACTGAGAAGAGTCTGGCTCCAACATCCTTCAACCCACCCTTTAGATACTTATAAACATAAATAAGGTTTCGCCTCAGCCTTTGCTTGTCCAGGCTATATAAACTATTTTAAGATAATATTATCTCTGGGATTTTTGATTAGTTTGACATTGTTAAATTGTAATGGACTATAAATGAAGAAACATATTCAGTGAAAAAAATTAGTTTGGAGGATTAATGTAGTAATTTTGAATTTAATATGTTGCCGAGATAAACAAAAATATTTTGCTCTGGGACCAGATCTTTAAATTTATCACCTTATGTCCATGACATTAATTTTCAGTTGGGTTGGTGATTTATGATGATGCAATAATCATGCATAATAATACATAATAATAGTGTTTTGGGTAAGAAGTTTTGTAGAGTCTTACTATGGAGTCTTACATATTTTATTTACATTCATAAGTAGAGGAGGAGGTGAAGCATATGTTCAGAGGCTGAAACACAATATTTTTATGCAAATAATTACCTCGTATCAGAAAAATGTAATCTATAGTCTCAACTGAAAGAAAATTAAAGAAAAAGAATTTGAAAGGACTAGAGTATAAACCTGAGTGTCTGAGCATAGTGTAATATGTATCCAAACAGGATTTCACAGATTAGAATTATGCTAAGGACAAAGAACGAATTTGGTGTAGCAAATAATGCCAAATTTTAGCTAATTTCAATAACAAAAACCACCACCTTTCTGACATCATTATTTCAGCAACCCTTAGATATTATCAGACACCTCCTTGAGCTGAAAGGCTGCTTGATCAATGTTATAAAAATCTATCCTGGAGGAAACTATTGACCAACACCTAGTTTTCATATCCAAAACCAGCAAAATACTTTTCACATTTCATTAAAAACTTCAACATAAAAGTAAAAAACTCTCATTTCAAAGCTAAAGGTACTAAGATTGCTCACCAATTCCCAGGGAATTTTTATCAGCCTTGTAAATGTATTTGGACTCCTGTTGATTGAAAAGATATTTCCTTGAAGAACAGAGTCTACTCTGTCATCGTTTTGAAGAAGAATACAAAGAAAAACCTACTGCTGTGTAAACTAAAACAATCCAAACCTCAACAACACACTCATTTTAAAAAGTGGTTTTCTGACAAATTTACATAATTATTACCTAACTATGTCTCAACATATATCCAATTTGAATTAAAAAAAAACAAAAAAGAATATGAAGGTGTTATAATGACAGGAAAAATGTATTAACATATACCTGAAGTCATAGCAAAGGTCTTTACAATGGTAAAGAACACAACATTTTATGTAACTGTTTTCAGACGTGTGAGTGATGTGGAAATATAAAGTGAACAGTGCCAAAACTACAGATTTTCAAACTCAGTTCCAAAGGATTGCTGCTTTACAGTGATAAGCAAAAACATAAAGACTACCTATAAATGGCTGGAAGTACCAGAGATCATGGGTCATGCTCCATAAGATAATTAATAATAAAGTATATATTTAATATCCAGTAAAGAGTAGAATGATGAAAATAAAAAATATATAATCATATTTTGTCATATAAAATATATTTTTGACATCTAAAATGATTCTATATCAGTTTTCATGCTGCAGGAATAATTATTCAGTACTGAGAGCCAAGTGTCCAATATTTGCCTGTGTATATCCTCTTATTTTACAGAATATCTATACTTTGTCATATTTTACCTCTAGTGAGGTCCAGAGGTCCATCTAAATTCCTGGTAACTTTTAAATCAATAGGATTACTCAAAATTAATAATTCTGACATCTGAAAATCTAATTTGACCCTTGTGCTCAAACAGTTCATTGAGAAAAATCACATCAAGATTCAGCTGAGAATATAGTGAGTGATAAATCAGGGCCATAATAAGATGAAAAATAAGCCTTAAAATATGCCAGAGAGTAATACCACTGATGTTACCCCAGAGAGGACAAATGCATAAATTGATTTGTGATTCAATGCTCTACTTTAAGAATAATTTTAATCTTTTGAATATTTTAAACTCGTTCCTCATTTTTGATTTAGAAGTACTTTATTTATTATATTTAATTTGATATCTCCACCAGTTAATGCCAAAATGATAGATAACTTCTGTATTATGAATACAGTGAAAGATTTAGAACAATTCCTAAAGACGAGTTTGCATTTTTTCATCCAAACTTTCTTTATGTAGAGTGCATCTTTGAGTTAGTTCCTAACAAATAAGTTCAAAATAGCGACTGTCTTATCCTTCTCCTTTTACTGCTCAAAGAAACAAAAGTTTGTTGTAAAGGTGGATGGAAGAAATAAGTAATTTGATTAATAGATTAGAATGTAAAAGACTGTAAAAGTTTTTTCAAACTATCAAGGAATTTCTCTGCAACCCTTTCCTAAAAGAGAATACCAGATTGTAATCTTGTCACTTTTCTGTGTCATTTATAAAAGATATAAAAGATACAAATGTTTGTTCATTCAAAACTATGAAAGATTATGGAAAACAAGAAACAAGTATGAGAAAAATTATTTGAGAAGTGAAAGTGAACCAAGACCTCTAAAAAACAGAATTCCTGAAACAAACTAAAGATAAAAAGAGTAAATGAAAAGACCAATCAAGGATTCCAGTCCACACATATCTGGACTAATTCAGTTCTCAAAAGAAGTGAAAGAATCGGACATCGCTGCAAGACTGAATCTTTAATCTATTTGGGGCATAATTTATGGAATGGAAGCTTGAAGTTTGAAAGGTATGTACTGTTTGTGGATGCAAACTGTTTTAATATTTTGTCATATAAAATGGTAAATGTAAATTACACTAATAGCAAGTATGAAAGTCTTCTCAGTTTTTAGATATTAAATAAACGTTATAATAAATAAATCAATGTCAGGATATAGGTTTATGCTTCATCTTTTTTAAAACCTAAGTAACAATTTCTGCTGTTCATAGTCATGCCAAATAGCTCTACGCTCTATGCTTATGTGCAGTGAATGTGAAATGAATAAGTTAATACTTAACATATATAAGGATGACAGGAAATAATTGTTACTTAGCTTGAGGTTTAACAGCTGTTATTTTGCCACTTGAGTTGTTTATTTCTCAAAGAGCTTTTTCTTTCTTTTTTCCCCAAACCTTCTCTTTTTTTCTATAATTTCCGTAAGACACAAAAAAAAAAAAAGAAAAGCAGTGGGTTTGCCTAGCCTTAGTCATGTAGAAATTGCAGTAATATCAGTCATATATGACAAATGTGTGAAGTAGCAAAACCCCAAGAACCTGCCCAGAAGACAAATCGCATCATCAAATCATCAGAAAACTGTGAAGAGTGTTTGAGGCATATATGGCATTTAAAACTTATTCATGGGGTGATTTCATCCAAACCTTATTTAGACATTGTGACCATGGATTTCTTGGTTTTGGTTTCCCGTAATCTACAGTTTTTGCTGACTGCTAGAGCTCCTGATAAGTAAAGTCTTTGAACTGCAAGCACCGCTTTTTGCTTTGATGAAGAAGAAGCCCTACTTAAAAAGGCCGAACTTCCAAAAGCATATAAATGCCAATCAATGCTTTTCATATATATTAATATTTTATGGCAAACAACCATACTGAAAGTGTCTTAGTTCCAATATATAGCACTAAGTTATGACTCATTTCTTTGAAACAATTGAGAATTTTCCTGTGGGTAATCCCTTGCCCACAAAGGCAATGGAATAAACAAGGGGTTCAGAAGTCCAGAGATTTTTTTCTGCCAATTAAATTGCATATGATACTGTATAAATTTTCAAGGTAACTATGGGAAAATGAAGATGGTTTTCCTTCATTTAACTCTTAGACCGGTTCTCAAATGCTGCGACTGTCACTCAAGAGGGAAAATCATTTTTAACTGGTCTTTGCTGCATTATGAGTTGATGACTTCTAGTTTTTATGTCCTTGTTTATTATCTTCTTGACATAGTACTTAATATAAGTACAAAGCTTTCTACTTTCTGTTTAGAATGTGATAGGATTCACAGAAAAGGCAAACAAATCTAGTTTCCTCTAAAGAAATATGGGTATAGGTTTACTGTTTTGACAGGGGACTCAGTCTGGCTTTACAATAGAGTAATCAGGACACAGGGGTGGGTTCTGTGTCTTAACATAAAATGGTATGGCATGTGAAGCCAAAGAATAACTATTATTCCTTAGTATTTTTCAGTAGGTTTCCAATCTGAATGCTTTCTTGTGTTTCTTTGTGAGCTGCCATTTCCAAAGGACTGTAGCTAAAAGATCAAAGCAATCATACTTAGAAGTTAGCTAAAAAACCTTTTACTCAGCCATTAAACAATGTTTAAAAATAGATATTTTCTTTTATAACTTTTATGGAGTTTTAGAACCTGAAGAATCAGCTCTACATCAAAGAATCAATGTTATGATAAACATATGAAACAATTTTTTCCTTTCTAAAAAAACTTCATAGAAAGATTTGCAACATATTAAAAAATTCATTCATTACAAAAATTTTATTGTGTCCTCTCAAAGAATTAGATTCAAATCACACAAAATATTTTTTTTATATTTGATATTCATAAAGAGGTGAGCCAGGTCAAAACCACACTGTGGCCCTCAGCTGGCAGCACTTTATTTAACTAAAAACAGAATAAGACACTGCTGAGCCGTACAATAACACGGTTTACAATAATGGAGATTCTCCTTAATTCTTCTTTCTGAGTGTAACGGTAATCAACCTTACAAATTCATGTCTTAGGTACACGAAAAATTCACTTTGGTTTTACAATGTAATGCATTTCATTGTGCAATGGTATACCTCGTGCACAGGCAAAGCAGTTTAACATAGAAAACCTTTCATTGCAACTACCTGTTCAATTCTAATCTATACTTTAGGACCCGTATAATATTGCAAATTTTTTTATATTTTTTTTTTTTTTGCAGGGGATTTATACTTCTGAAGACAAATTTTCATCAAAGGCATTTTCGTCTGTAAAAAACCAACCAGAACAAACACTCATGTATTCTGGTACACCAGTTACATCTATCTCTATCTCTATCTCTATCATCTCTATCTCTATCTCTATCATCTCTATCTCTATCTCTATCTCTATCTCTATCTCTCTCTGTATCTATATCTATATCTATATATCTCACAGGTTATAAGAATAAAAAAAACAGTATTTGTTTGATTCATAATGGCTTTATTTATTAGAACCATGCATATCACCAATTTTGGGAAAAATCCCAAATAAACTATAAGAGAATATTTCTTGATTCCTGGTGATACATTTCAAAATATGCCTATGCAGACAATCAAAAAAAAACCTTGTCATGCATTGTGAAGATCATTGATTATGAAAGAATAAGATTATTTTTCTTCCAACTCAGGTGAGTTTTATGCACCTTATTATTAGACACTAGACTTGAAGTATTGAGGGAAATAAAAAACATCAATATTTCTCATATATAGTTTTAGACACATTTTCTGGAACACACAAACTATCACATCAAGCAGGTTTTGCAATGAGATCCTTAAAGTCTTACTGCTAGAAAATAATTTCTTAAAAGAAGGTTGTGTTGTCCTGTCCCCCAGCCGCCTTCCCCCCCTCTGCTCACCGCTGGAAATAAAAAGATAAATACCTGTTTATTCTCTTCTAAACTGGCCCAGTTTGACTCCTACATCTGCTCCTGTACTGTTGTAAAATGTGATTGTTCTATCAGTGGCTGATGCTGATTTCAAAATTTAATATATTAGTTAAAATAGTCATAAATTCTTTCATCAGGAATACTTAAACAAATTTTTGCAATCCTTATCTAGTTTCAGGATGTCACTAGATGAAGGTTAGTACCTGGTGAGAGAGCTCTCAGTGAACTGAGTAGTTGCTCCAATCATTTTTGATAACACCACCTCTGAAGATGCTATGGAGTATCTATCAGCAACAGAGCGTAGAGGCAGACTCTAACCACAGATAAAATCATAAAAATATATCATTACATGGCATTGTTATCATTTATGTTTACTCACAAAAAGTGGTTTAGGGTATGCAAAAATAAGTGGTACAGTAACTTTCAGAAAGTTTACTGCTATCCTCAACCACCAAAACTGAAGAAAAAGCACTCCTCTTTCCTTTGCCTGTTGAGATCAGAAAATAATTGCTGTTATGACTACGGATCACAACAAACTTGCTGTCCTAAAAATTTAGTTTATTTAATCCCCTTTTTCATATCCTTGCCCACAGCTGCATGGATATATTAGTAACCCCTTACATCATGGATACTGAAAATAGCTCTTTCCTGTTATGATTTAGATCATAATCTACAAATTGCTATTTCTGATTTATTTTTTTATTCTAAAAAAAAATTAGTTAAAAATAAAAAGATGTTGAAAAATTTGTGGTTCAAATCTGTGATTTCAAAAGCCAATAACTAAAGCCTTTTATTTTCTTATAAGACATGAAATAAATTACCATAATTATATTTATGATAAAACTCATAATTAATTTCCCATATAGTTATTATACAATTCCACATAGAAAAAATACATGTGGGTACATGTATATAAATGTTATTTATATACAGTATAAGTATTTATATATATAAATATATAGTGTTTTGTTTATTTTAATATTATAGATGCAAAAACCATACTGAACTCCATGAAATGTTGCTTTGTCTTCCTGAAAAGGTCTCCTTAGCTCCACAAAAAGATATAATTGTTTATTAGTAGAGTCACAGAAGTACAAGTGAATTTTTTTTTATACCACCTAGATTTTGTGTACTCTAAAAACAGAAGCCAGTTTTTGTTATGGAAGTTTTGCATAGGCAAAGTCTTGTGTCCTTGCTTATCCCCATTGACCTCACTGTGGTTCCCCTAGAAAAATGAATCCGTTTACTTTAGGTTCGGTAAAAGACTGAGTATTGCATTTTTTTAATTGTGAAGTTACAACAAATGCTTACGGGACTTAGCGAAATCCAGATGCTTTGTAGAATAAAGCACTAGTCTCTGCATGTCATGTCAGGACGACATAACCTAGCTGTATATGCAGCAGTCAGTACAGAAGGTACTTGGAGCAGTGGAAAGCTTTAAAAACAACACCCCACCAAAACACAAAACAAAAAGAGGACACAGATATTTTATGTGTATAAATATAATATATATATAATCTTTATATTATATATAAACAGTTGTTTATATATAAGTAAACAGAGATTTAATGTTACTTCATTTCTTAATTTTGTACTTTTGAGTGAAAAAGAAAGGACAGAAGAATCTGATGCCTCTCTGAAGCATCACCTTTTTAATTCTTTTTACATTTGATCCTGTACTATTGACTGACAGATTAATACATTTTCAATAGTTTAAAATATTGATCTCAATATTTTCTGAACCAACTAAAGAGCTTTCTGGCATTTGTATCTGTACATACACTTATATCTGTTAACTGTTTTTTTTTGGTTTAGATTTAAATAACATTAAAAGTAAATATACTAGACTGAAATGTTGATTATTTTTCCTCAATAGAATAGCTAAATTTCTCAAGAATGATTCTAATAAGGTATTTTCTTACTACCTTGAGACAAATAGTTCAGTTAAAGCATTATCTAACAATAATGTTGACACCTCACACATTACTCTCCCACAGAATATGTTTGTTTAGAGATATTTTTTCTCTTAGAAACCTTATCATGTATAAACAGCTAGCTTTTTAGATGACGAAACTCCTGTTAACAAGGATTTAGCAAGACTGTGGGATGTAGGCTCTATTTTGTAACAAAAACACTTGGTTAATCTAGTTTAACCACTGGCGAGCACTCCATCACCACAAAAACCCGACCACTTGAAGGTAGTCTCTGGATGCATGTTAAGGTTAAATAGTGATAGAAGGTTGCTAAATGAAGGCTTATCAGGTTACTGTACATCAGAACTGTGATAAAGCTCCCTCAGGAAAGTATCAAATGCAACAAGGGTCTATTCAGAAGTGTTTGACAGAAGACACACCAGTACAGTGGGACCCATCTAACTGACAGCACAGCTTAAGTGTGGAATTTCTTTTACGCAGAACCTAGTGACTGCTTTGACTCCTGCAGTCTGTCTGACTACAGTCTATTTCAGGGTCTTTTTTGTGAGTTAACCAAGACTAAGGATCTGTATAAGCAGGAAGGAAATCTTGCAACAGCAAGCTTCCTTATCTTTTTTTAGCTGTCAATCTCCATCAGAAAAAAAGTGAGGTTCATAAATGATGAAGGCTAATGCATCTCTGAAACTCACCAATGTTTTGGTTTGAAAATTATTTACACTAGACTGACTTACTATCAATCTTGCCAATCTTGAAGCATGTCCTTATGTCTCTCAGAAGTTCTCAAGATCATTTCATCTTCAAAGTGATTCATAGAAGGAGAAGACCCAGACAGTTGGACACAGGTGGGAGCCATCTATTTGAATGAGCTTTGATTTTGGTGCTTTCTGTATAGCTGTCCCACTTCTGATTGTATATGCACTTACACAGCCCTGTTGTCATTGACCAGGATCTTAGGTTTATCTGAAATTGACAGAGAAGTAAACAGAACAAATTTTAAAATAAGTTGTATCATTCATGTTTCCAGTGATAGGACAAGGGGCAATGGGCACAAGCTGGAACATAGGAAATTCCATTCAAATATGAGGAAAAACTTCTTTACAGTGTGGTGACAGAGCAACAGAACAGGCTGCCCAGGGAGGTTGTAGAGTCCCCTTCTCTGGAAATCTTCAAGACCTGCCTAGATGCAGTCCTGAGTAATGTGCTCTAGGTGTTCCTGCTTTAGCAGGGGAGTTAGGCTAGATTACAATGGGCTGGGAAGAGATGCCACAACACTAGTTCTATTCCAGGGACAAGGGTACTGTAAAATTTACTGAGAGGACATATTGCCATAAGCTGTCCCATAATAATTATTGTGTATAAAGACAATTCTTTGAGAATTGCACAGAGCAGAAAACAGACTGGCTGGCTGGAAATAAATGCAAGACTTAAAAAATAAGGTTTTGAGGTGTGGACTACTGCTTAATTCTCTGACTTGGTTTTGGATATCCTGACTTCCCATATGAACCTGTGAGCTTCCTTAAAAGATAAATATCAGATGTTTTAGGCATCTAAATATGCAAAGAGCTTGAATAGAGTGAGAATAGTATACCACTTCTTTTTCTTCCAGGCGTGTGTTTATTATTTGCAGTAAAATTTTCTACAAAGAGTGCTCAGTAGAGCCCGTAACATCCTAGTAGCCCTCTTGAAAATATACATGAACAGCAAAACCTGTTCCATGTAGTTAACATTAAATCAAGACGTTATTTGCCTCAGAGATTGCAAACCTGCAGCTGAAGATTATCTAAAAGAATGCACAAGTCACAAAAAACAGTGAGACTTTTCACAAGAGAGAAAAATTGGAGACTTTGGCGAAACAAATCCACTTAAACAATGACACTGGCTCAAGACTTAATAAGAGAAAAATAAGTGTTTCTTTAAAAGATGTATATATCTATTTGGTACAAGAGTAAGTGAACTGAGTAGTTGAAAGGGTGCAGACAATGGGAATGATGAGGCTGTGTTGTAACGTTGTGCAGTCTGAATGCTGTCTTTTTTCATGTAGCCAGCTAGCCAGTCAATTACCTATTGCCAAGCAGCTGTAAGAGGAAAACTGAGATGAGGATTTCTGAATTGAGCTAGAAAGTCTCTTAAAAACTTCAAGACTGGAAAAAACTATAGCTGTATAGATAATTTGGCGCAGTATTTGTGCCTGGAATTCTCTTTCCATTGCATTATCTGAGATATGATAAAAAACAGATACAGCTATGTTAGGGACCTGGTTAAAAACATTTTTACCACAAAAGGGGAAAAAGATTTCAACCACAAACCTTTTTGTGGGTTTCCACATGTGTTTTCTGTGTTGTAAATTTCTTAAAATCATGACAGCTTTCACAGTCTACCAATTTTACACTGACTACTTTTTTGCTTTACAGATACTCTCTTACACATCATTAGAATTCCTTAGATGTACCTTGACATAGAATACCACTGAAAAATTTGTTTTGTATTACAAGTACTGCATTTGTTCAAACAGCCTTTAATGTTGCTATTAATACTTTAAAGAAGTAAGAGGTATAAATGCACAGTTCATTAGTTACCATAGTTAACTCCACTTCCTTTTTTACCTAGTTGGAGAAAAGGATAAAATGGGATAGTGTTTCATTTTCCAGTGAAAAAGTTTTTTTCTACATGAGAAGTAAATTGTTTGCATCTATTCTTAGCTAAGTGTTGAGAATAGTTTGATTCCAAAATTCTGACTGAGTTTATTTAAGTTTTCAACTTAAGACTGATCCTGTTGTTTGTCTTTGACCGTAAAAAATGAAATAAGTGCATGTTACAGTAGAGTAGCAACTTAAAAAAAGCTTAGAATTTATGTTCAGGTTTTGCTCCAGACAGTCTTCATAACTCTCTTACATACCTATATAGTCAGTCAAAGTAAAACAGACTGGAAAGGTAAAGTCTAAATTGTTGCACAATATTATATATGTGTGTTAATATGTAACTTTGTTCTTTTTTTTTTAATTGATTTTAGTTTCTTCATTGAACTACTAAATTAGCTAAATTTTTCTGCTGGCAAAAGAAGTAAAGACTATAGCAAGAATTTGCAAAATAAAAAAAAAAATTGTATTAAGTAGCAAGATTTCAAGAAATTCTATGCTAACACTGGAGTTTACAGCCAGATATTTCTGCACCTTTTTTTTTTTTTTTTTACATTAAGACCCAAGTATTTTTAAGCACGCCGAAATTTTCCTGATCATCATCTTAAATTGGCTCAACTGATAGTAATATCTGTCATGTATAAAGAAAGAATAATGGACAGGAAAACAATATAGGATTCTTCTGCTAAATTGCCACTCTAAATTTGAGTATTAGGGATATTTTTTGAAAGAAGTACAGTTATGAATATTTTTCATTTCCAATATCTGCATATTAAAAAGAAACAAAAAGATTCACTTTTCTCTGGTGTATTAGACATCAATACCACTAAAGCAGGAATATCTCCATCAGCAGAGCCTTAGTGGTAAAAAGAAGAGAAGGTTTTATTGACACTATTCTCTAGAGTAAATTTGATTAACGGCAAATATTTCAAAAAAAGCTTTGATGAAAATATAATACAGGCAGGAAGCTTTAGCAGTTTTGTGATAAACTTACATCATTTTGGGGAGTTATTATATTAGGGTAACACTGGTGTTAATAAAAGTAAAGCTTAGCCATTCTCAATTTTTTTGCCATACTACCCAAGAAATCAGCGCAACTTTAAGAGAATTCAGCAAAATTATTGACTCATTCTGCCCTCAGAGGATTATCTGTTCCCCACTGATGTCAGCTTTTGAAATGTGTAGCCAGAATTCTGGAGCCAGAATTTGGTACTTATTAGTTTAATATCTCAACAGCAATGGGAGTGACGGATATCTGGGGATCATTTCATTGACTGCCAAAGTGCACCCACCTCTTGGGGAAAAGCTATTCCAATGTAAACAGTTTTGATGTTGTCAACTTGCACAATATTTGATATTTTCTCAGCAGCCCAGCTGTTCTCTAAGCTTCACATATGCAGACATAGCTTTTAGTTGAATAAGAAAAAAGTTTTTACTACTTCATTGTGTGGGGGATAGGATGAATCTTGAAAGACTGAAGGCTTTAACTGCAAAAAGCACAACCACTTATAAAAAAATAGCCATTCTTTAATTTTTTATCATTTAGATTTATAATTTGGAGGGGAGGAAGAACTTGTTCAGGAACTTGGGAGAGCTGTACTATGTCTTTTAAATCCTTATTATGGAGAATAATATGCTTTAGGAAGAATAAGCAAATATGTCATGCACTCATACTCTAGAGAAGCTACTGCAATACTAGTTGCATAAAGACATTCAGATTTTTTTTCCTACTAATTTCTAGAGAGCAGGACCATCTTCCTCTTATAAATAAACAGTGGAAATATTAATTTAACAGAAAGGTATCCATGTTAGATATTTTCTATACTGTAATGAACCTTATTTAACAATTAGCATACAGATGAGGAATCCCCAAAGTTTTGTTCCTGCTTAACAGATAAGACAGCCTCCAAACAGAATTAAAAAAATTGGATGAACTAGGCTGTTTTTTTTGTCTAAACGTTATAAGGTAATATATTACATATACAAAGTTATTGTAAAAGAAAAATCAATATATTTTCCTAATTTACTCAAAGATGGGATCATCACAGCTAAATTTCCTTGCTAATAATTTGAGACAGCATGGGTTCAAAATGAGTTATCACCATATAAATGGTTTAATGAAAGTTTCCAATGATCACCTCTGAATTCAACTTGGAGTTAGCTGAAAAGATTTCTCACAACTTGTGCTTCCAAGGAGAGAGATTAATCCTTAGGAATGCTAGAGAATCACTGGATAAACTGATAATAGTACATTTTTATGATTCTGTCAAGTATAGCCACAATTAAAAAGTCCCTTTGTGGACTGAATACAAAGGCTTTGCAAGCCGCAAGTGGTCTATGGGCTGTGATACAGAGAATCTTAAGCTGGTGGATATTGACGTAGCCCTATTAAAGTCAATAGTATTAACACCTCTTTTATACCAACTAACAATCTGGCCTGTGATCTGCCCCCTACCCTCTCCATTATACACTGTGTTAACAGATTGTCAGATATCCCCTTGAGAGACAATGTATATCCTGATAGGCAAACCAGTTTTACATCTACACATGATTTCCATACAAAAAGCCTGATCTGTAGACCAGTGAAATAAAGAACAACTCCTGGAAAAAGTATTTACTTTCTAACTTTTTATTTTTTTCTTTTTCTTTTTTAAAGGAATAAGCGAAGAACAGTACAGCAATGAAGACAAAAGGAGACACAATAGAGCTATTATTTCCCCTCCTGCACAGGTGGTAGCCTCAGCTTTTCCCCTCCCAGTGTTACAGCCAATGCAGCTGTATCAGAGCATGTATAATTAATTAATTATAAATGCCTTAGTATATCATTCAGTATAGGGTTGGTGTAGGGGGGATACATCAATGATTTTATAGAAGAAGTGAAATAGGAGGCATATTGTAACTCTGATTCACAGTTTGTAGGTTTCTCCACCCCCTGGGGCAGTGCAACTGCCCTCTGTAATTGAACCCTCAGATTTTTTTTTTTAAAACAACTGAATAATAATGTCAATGAATAAAGAGACTGTGATCTCAAGTTCAACTTCATCCAAATTGCCAGAACAGGAAACTAAGATCTTAAAGGTGACAAATCTGAAGGCAGTGACTGCTGAATCAGTGTGGAGTGCAGAACAGGGCAGTGCTGGTGCAATTAAAAACGCAGCATGTGTAGAGATCTAGTCGCAGCACTGGATCATAGGTACCTGGTAGTTTTCTTCCAAATGATTGCTAACTAAACTTATCCTTACTTGAATTTTAAAGTCTGTGGAAAGAACAACCGTCCTGGAAGAGATACTCACGTCTTTTTTGAGTGTGGTTATGTGGATGTCTGGTACGATTGCAAATATCCATCTTGATGATAAATTGTAATTCACATGCTTTAGTTTTGATAGTGGTTTTTTGAGCATGTAAAGGTAACATCAGTCTCTACCTCTTGATCTATATGGACCTCTTTAATATCTCCTTACTGTCATTATCTTGCAAGAGAAACAGTGAATGGAATGATTTTTCTGTTGTCGGAAGGCTAATGAATATGTATTTTTATTTATATCGTATGGGAAAAAATATGTAAGTAAAAACTTAGGTAAAGACTTCTTTTGCCATGCAAAAGGGAAGAAAGAAATATAAATATGAGTCCAATCTTCTTGTAAAAATAAGAATAATTACAAGTAAGTTACAAGTTTAACGACTCTGCCGGTTCTGTTGAATAGTGCTTGGCCTTGTTTTTAATACCAAATGTCAACCCATCCAGCTTTATATTTCTATTTATCTTCACCTTTCCGTCACTGAAAGTGTAAAGATACCTTTTGGTTATTGCTCAGGTGAGAAAACATGTGTGTATCCGCAAGACTGCCAAAAAATCATGTAGAACATAGTTTTTGCAATAAATTACTTGGCTACAAAGGGATTTTGTTAAGATTCCAGGGGGAGGTGGTGTGGATGGGGGTTGGTTTTGTATTGGAACTGGTGCGAATGTTGATGAGTCCATGGTGTCAAGCCACATGTGTTTTCAATAAGGTTATTTATGGTTTATGCAATTTCTTTAATGTATGCATTTTAGAAAGACTGGGAATACCAACAGCCCAAATGCTACTTCCTACGTTATTTTAGTTACTGTGTGATTTAGAACCACCTACACACATGCACACTGTTTTACCTCTAAACTCATTAAAATATGGTATGATTTTAGATATTTTCATGGGGAAAACATATGGCTATGCAGGGTCAGATGACTAGTTTCTGTCAGAGAGCTGTTACGAAGTAATTTGCCAACAAATAAGTCCTGTGGTGGGTTTATTTTCCTCCCTTAAGCAACACTCTATCTAAGGGAGCTACTTTTATATTTTCTAGAAATTATTCATTTTTCCTTTTGGATTATTTTTTGATATTATTAGAAACAACTAGCAGTTTCAGCTATCTAAACATCACAGTACAACATTGCTGGCTATAGCAAGCCTGTTTGCTTTCTGTGTATTAGTGGTCCAGATGCTTCTCTTGGTCCCACTGTTTGAACAGCAGCCGAGCAGTGTAGTAGATGCACCACTGCCCAGGAGCTCCAGGCAGAGTTCACACTGATAAAGTTCTTGAACATTCCCTGATGTCATTAACCTTGGCATTGCCCAAATGATAATGCAACTGTTCTCTGGTGCATCTTTCTGTACTCTATGTTGCCATCCCACAGCAAATTATGTTAGTCCAGTATGACAATTCTATGATTCATCTTGTGTTGAGGGATTCTTTAATATTCTCAGTTTGCTGGCTTACTGGTTTTGCTCAGACTTCTCAAGGAACCTGGGAGAACTGCAACTAAAATGTACAGCTGCCTTAAAACTGTAGAGCCTTAACATCTATTCTCAAGATTTAAATATTTTTCTATCAGAATTTGGGATTTTTTAACAAAACAAATAGAAATTGAGAACAGTTTTATCACTTCCCTTTCAATATGGAAAACTTTTCCTTCTTTTCCTTCTTTTTTTTTCCTATCCACCAACATCTGCCATGTGGGGTTTTTTTTCATGTCAAAGGCAGTACTATCCACATTGGTAATTAGTTTTTCCTGCAAGCCTGTGAATCTACCTCTGCACAGAGGACTGGCCATTTATCATAAAAAGGCAACGATGACAAAAATTGATACTTTTTTTTTTACAATGGTCTTCTATTTCCTATGATAGATTTCCAGTGGTAGAACCAAACTGGAAATCCAAAGTCAGTGACTAAAAGCATTGTAGATTTTAGAATACTCTTCTCTCTTTCAGTTTACTTTTCTGCATCTGTTAGTCTGCAAAAGATTTTCTGCAATGCTGAATGCTCCTCTCTTTTGCTAATTGTACATTGAGGCATCCACTCATCCAGTTAGCATGAGTGGTTCACAAGTTCTGGAAAAAATTACCTCTACGACAGTGACTTTTAAGAGGTTCTTAAGAGAAGCAGATATTTCAGGAGAGAACCACATAATTGAATAATTGAATTGCTGCAACTCCTTAAATTACTTGGGGTTATGACAATTCATATTAGCAGAGGATTGTGTATTTACATTGTGCCTAAGGGATGAATATGTGCTCGATACCATTCCCCTACAGTCTTCTGCTAAGCTTTATTGCTTTTGCCTGGAAACAATGTCAATTTTTTTCTTCACCCGTACAGCCAGTAACAGCAATAGTCCTCTTCTCCATTTTCTGCTGGTTCAGCAGCTCTTTTGTTTCATAGCCTGATCTCAGCAGCTGATGTCACTCATCCATTCATGCATTTATGAACAACCTCAGAAGGTAACGATAAGTAGTAATAAAAATATCTCTTCTTTCTACCATATATCTTGAAGGTGTTTTTTTCTGGAAGGTATTCCAAGCTTACAGCAGCAACAAGAAATATCAGAAAAAAGCATGTATCCTAAGATTAATGAAGAGAAATGGATTCTTTTCTGGGTTTTGTAGGGGGAAAAAAGAAAAAAAAACACACCCAGAAAAACCAATAAAAACCCTCACCCACAAGACTGGAGAGAAACTTGATGGGGAAGAGAGACTGGTACTGTGATTTCAAAAGGTAAATTTCATGTCATTACATCATAAATTTTGATTTTTACAGGCATGGTCTCACAGGCAGTGTAAAAAATTCCCCTTTCCTAAACTGTATGTGTATCCCAGATTTTTTCCAGCTACTTAAATATCTTTCATTTCTGTCTTACATGTAATGTACTTTGTAATACTCAAAGAAAAAGATGAAAATATTGAAGCATCCTTTAAATTTATTTTTATTTTTTTTATATCATCTGATGTATTTGCATAGCCTTCATGATCTTTAGCCATAAGAAGACTGGAAAAGAGCTAAAAAATTCTGTAAGAATATTTCAACAGTCTGAGACAGAGCATGCCTCATCTAGGAAGGTAGATAATAAAACAGAAAATGCAATTTGGGATATGCAGACTGCTGTCTTAAACGTTGCTCTGATACAGATCTTCAGTACTAGCATGGGACGTGTTACTAGAATTTGTAGTTTTTGTGAAATGTTGTCTTTAAAAATTCATCCTTCATTATTATCAATCCAAGTAGTTCTTAACTAAATATGATGCAGACAGCTGGAAATGCAAGGTAAAGGGTTGTATCATTCCTTAAATTGTAAATCTTCCTACATATTCAGTGGTAACAAACCAAACTATTTTGATTTTTTTTTTTTTTTCCATAGAGATTTGGGATCAATCTTCTGGAATCAGGGGAAAAAAAAACAACCTTATTTTTTTGGGTCCCTCCATCCCTTTCACTCTGAACATGTGCATATGTGCTTGGCTTGGTTTAGAAAGTTTGGTTTCGAATCTCAATTAAGTCTGCTTGTGGAGTGAAAAATTTAATACACTATTCCCTCATAGCAGTGCTCTTGAACAGAGGCTAAGATATTATGTTTTTATTAGAAAAAAGGTTGAAAAGTATATTAAGTGCATGATAAAACAGAATTCATTCATATACATCAAACTACTGTATTTCTGATTATTCAAGGCCCAAATCTTCTTCCTGATATTCCCATGCAAGTTATATTAACTTCACTGACATTACAGGGACATAACTGAGACCACAATGTGGCCTGCTATGTGTAGAGGTTACCACAGAAGGCAATTAACTACAATCTATACCAGTACACATTGTCCCACAATATGTTTTTCATTGGCATTTTAATCAATGAGGGTTTTATGACAGATTTCTCTATAGTATTTTTCAACAATCCTAGGGACTAAATTATTGGTAATTGGCATTGATTATTCTTATTTACAGAAGCTACACTTCCAGCTTCAGGGGAAGAGGATGGTTGTCAAGATCTTTGTTTTTCAAAGAGTTGCAGTTATTGACTGTGTTGATTAACTCCATGCTTGCTATTTTTTACATAGACCAGAGAAAATTGCTTAGCAGAATCATGTCAAAAATCATCTCTCTACTCTTTTGCCACTAATGATGCACTGATATGGTAATCTAAGTGTACAGATTACAATTTAACAAGTAATTGTCATGCAGAAAAATGTTTGAGGTGCCAAGAGTGCTGGGCAATCCATAGCAGGGTTACTTCAAAATTGTCTTTTCTACATCTTTATCCGGATTTTGTGATTCTTAGCTATTTATTATGAAATTTTCTGGTTTAGTTCCTGTTGAATGTATTGGAAGTGATGCTTCTAGGGCATCACTAGATTCAAAAGATGGTTTAATAAGGGAATATGGGTAAGTGGAATTTTCCATTGTTTTTGGGCAGTTCTTTATTGCGTAGTAACTGTATTCTTCATGGATTTTGAGTTTTGAGCATTCCTTGCTGACACTAGAGTTCGTGTCTTCTGAGAACGTGATGTATGCAAGTGAAACAAGGATAACTGTTGTATTACAAAAGCCTTCCATTGCTATTCCTACCTTTATCCAGCAAAGATCTCAATGAAACACAGCATAAGGTTTCTCTGCAATTTGAAGGACTCCTTCATAATTCATGCATAATACTTGAAAAACGTGATGTTAGTTTCATTGCATCCATAGAATTTTGGTTCTCTTACAGGCTTCTTCCAGGAATTAAACACACAAAAAATGTTGATTTAATGACTAATTAATAGTGTATCTCAAGTGACATGTAACAAAAATAATGTATCTTTTTTCAGCTCTTATTCAGCTCATGCAACCAGATTTCTGACATTACAATAATATTTCAACAGAAACCAAATCCTGGTTTAGAAACAAAAACAAAAGCTCGCATAGTCTGGAAAAACCTGTTTGGTTTTAATGGGAGTATTTTTGGGGTGGGAGTGGTTTTGGGTTTTTTTTGTTAGACTACCTCAATATAATTAAGTCACTGGAATCTTTTTTTTTTTTTTTTTTAATTGCGTAGTTGCATTCATGCTTTGGAATGTGTGCTTGTTGGGGCAGAACTTGTTGGCAGAACTGTCCTTAGAAAGCAGACATTCACTATTTTGGGAACTGTTGCCGTTTAAACATGTAATAGTTGGTTGGACCCTCCGTAGTAAGGATCATTTAATTGTGGAAGGGTAACTGTGTTGTATGAGTTGTATATCCATATATCAGATGGGATATGTTAAACTGTTCAAAAACCAGAGCTGTTCAGAATGTGAATTCTCTGAAATGTGTAAGGGAACCCTCTTAAAATCAAACAAAAAAGCTAAACCTGATGCACTTGTAAACTCTTTTATAAAGAGTGTATTTGCTTGTGTAAATTTGTAGTAATTTTAGCATCTGCCTATGTATCCATCCCCCTGTGTATAAATTACTTGATTTTTGTGATTTTGAAAATTATTTGTCTGAGAGGCCTTACTCAGTTCTTCATTGGTGCTGCTAATGAATCACAGTAGGCCAAAAAATGAACAAACAGAATTTTAATATATCTATTTATGCTCATTGCAGCATATAGTAAATTTTACTAATCATGTTTAGAGTACTGAATACCTAAGTAGGTTCATTTCATGTACACATTAAAACTCCATATGACATCTTCATTATAGATAGAGGCAGCTCTAAATGTCATTGTTTCCTGTAGTATTGCTGTAGCATATGTTAGCTATTTAGTCCAAACTACTAAAGGAAAATGAGCTGGAAAAAGAGAGGGTAAAAAGCTACAGGTTTTTTTACATACACATTCAACAACACCTGAAATGAGCACATACTCCTTTGGGTGAAAATGTTCTGACCTTTCTTTACAGAGCAGTTCCTTTTTACAAGATATTGAAAACTACTGATTACTTTCACAATATTCCTTAAGGAACAAACAGGTGAAATTAAGGATAATTATAGCTGAAAAAGATTGTAGGACAGAACATCCAGTGTGTTTATTGCTTGGTGATTGTTTTTATAACACTTGACCTGAGAAAAGCTTGTAAAATGGTCTTAGTTACCAGAGTTCACATTGTCAGTGGTGCAGTAGACAAAAGAATCATTTATATCTCACAGCTAAGAAAGTGACCCTTTTCATAGCAGTTATGCCTTCAGTATTTTATCCTGGGTAGAATGAAAATAAAGTACTGACAACTCTTTTCATTTTCAAATGAAAACTTGTCCTAAATTGTTTTTAGTAACAGTGTACTGATAAAGTTACAAACATATGCACACACCAAAGAATATGGAAGATCCAGTGGCACCACTGTCCCAGTTTCAGCTGCAATAGTTGGGTTTTCTTTTCTTAGTAGCTGCTGTGTTTTGGGTTTAGTATAGAATAGTGTTGATAACATATATTTTTTTAGTTCTTGCTAGGTGATCTTTACATTAGTCAAGGAATTTTTCGGCTTCCCACAGAAGCTGAAAAGGAGCATAGACAGGACAAGCTGGCCAAAGAAATATTCCATACCATTCCATACTCAGTATATAAGCAACGGTTGGCTAGAGGTAATCTGTGATCATTGCTTGGGATAGGATAGGGATTGTCAGGTGGTAACTTGCTTTTTATCACTTTATTTTTTAAATTCTTTAACCATTATTATTACTACTATTTTCCTCTTCTGTTACTGTTCTATTAAACTGTCCTTATTTCAACCCATGAGGCATTTTTCTCTCTACTTCCTTTTCTTCCTCTTCTCCCCACCTTACTGGGGAGGGCAGGAGGGAAGTGAATGACTGAGCGAGTGGCTGTGTAATCTTTGTTGTTGGCTGGCGTTAAACTACAGCAACCACATATTGTTAAATCTATGTGGTGCGTGCAATATCATTTTCTTAGATGGGCTTTTTTTTGTTTGTTTGTTTAGGATATATTATTTTATTCTGGTTGTGTATGCACATTTGCAGATTATGGCAAGTTGGAGAAAATCATCCAACACTCTGCAGAGCAGGCCTATTATGCAGCAGTACCTCCATAGGTTGGAGAAATGGACTGAAAAGAGCATCTGGAAGTTCAACAAAGGGAAAAAGGAAGTCTGTACCTGGGGTTGAACAGAATGCAGAACCACAAAGGGAGAGTCGGTTGACTGACTGGAAAGCAGCTTGGAAGAAGAAAAGTGTGTGTGTGAACAGTAGCAAAACAAAAGGGAAAAAAAGCAGCAGTCTTAGAGGATAAGTTGCACAAGTCAAGACTACTGCTTCTAAAGTGAAAAAGGCTGGTTATGTTCTCTCTGTACTAGCAAGAGTGTAGCTAGTTCAGTGAGTTCAGCTGAAGGCCACCAAGTTGATTAATGGAGGCTGGAGAATATGATGTACAAGGAAAGACTGGATAAATTTATTTGGCCTTAAGAAGGAAAGGTCAAAAGGACACTTTACTGCTGTCCTCAACTGCCTAATAGGAGGCTATGGAGGAAATGGAGCCAGACTCCCTTTGGTGGTCCTTAGTGGTAGGAAAGGAAGCAATAGGCACAAGCTGCAATGTAGGAAGAGATTTCTTTCTCTTTCATCACACTGTGCATGATTTGTCTACTTTGGGAGTGTATCCCAAAGTTAATGCCCCCCCAAAATCTCAGAAACATCACTATAATAAATGCTGATAACTGTAGGTCCTCTTTCCAGCTCTTCAATTTGAACAAGTGACTTGATCTTCATGACTGTAACAAGCACACGTTGTCAGTGCTCAGTGTGCTAAGAACATATAAAAAATGAGTATAATTTATATCATGTACGCAATTTATTGCTACAGGCTGTTCAGATTGCGGTTGAAGTCTACTGGAAGGAATAGAAGTTTTTCCATTAGAGCATTTAGCAATGAAGGGACACATGGAATACCTAAATTAGAAAATTCTGAACAGGCTGACTCAAATACTGAAGCCAATTTAACTGTCTCTTAACAGAACTTGGGAGGAGCACTGCAGCTGCATTGCTTCTGGTATACAAGATAGTTCCATGAGAGCCAGTTTAGGTATCATTATAAAATGAGGGCTGTGGAGACATAATTTTAAGCTCTGTGAAAGAACACTGTGTCAGTACAGATTATTTAGACTAGTGGAAATCTGGTTAGTTTCAGCAAATGCATGAGTGTAATCTTAAGGCAGGAAACTGCTTCGCCTACATAGTACAATTAGAGCATATTTATTTTGTTAATGTTATGTTACCATAAAATAATAAGGGAAATTAAATCACAATTTAATTGTTCATCATGTTGCAGAACACATTGTATCTCAAGCTGTCATGGAAACTTGTTATCATTTCTTTGATCCTTAAATCATACACACAAAAATCGTTGGGGAAAGATAGAGGGATCACAATATTTACATGAGAAAGATTAATGAGCTGTCTAAGCTGATTGCTTTTGCAGTAGCTCATATTTCATGATATTGTATAAATGCATAAATGAGATTTTAAAAAAAAAAGTTTAAACAAAAAACCCTTTTTCTGTTTATCAATACAGAACTAATGCTATGCATACCAAGTAAGAAGTTTTACTTTCTATTTATAGCAATTTTGCTTGGTGGTAAAATATGCAATGTATCCTAACTATTTCAAAAGTGTATCTGTTGATGATTTGATTCCATAGCACTTTTTTCTAGACACTTGTCATATGATTACATTTTACAGTATAATATGAATGTATTCATGGAGAATTCATTTGATTCTATTCATAGTACACCCTACACAACATAAAGGGTTACACTCTTACTCTCCAATTACTGCAAAAAGTATTTATCAGTTATACAATATTTCAGTATTTTTATTGATCATTCAGGTCAATTGTTGGAAGTTTGTCAGCATTCATGTAATAATGTCAGTGTATAATTTATCCACACAAAAATCTTTCCATATATGTATATACCCAGTTGGAATTTAAAAAAAAAAAAGTAATTCATGTTCTTGATAACAGTGGTGAAAAAGAAAAAAACCTCCAGAATTTCAAAGCATATATTTTATTTTATTTCTTCTACAACAATCTATTATAAACAAAGAAAACCAATCCTAAAGAAAATATTTTGTTTATGTGATCATTTTCATTAAACAATTATAAAAGCTTATTTTTTAATCCTTGTTCATGCATGGACAAATGAAAATATAATTGTAAATATTCACTTAAAACTGGAATGTGAAACTCCCACTTTCTCCTTACTTTTCCCTGTATAAAAAAGTAATGGAACATTTAAATTCTTTCTTTATCAGATACATAATCAATACCAGTAAAAATTACAGCTCATACTGCTAGTTATGAGTAGTGTTCATGAATTCATCAGAAAAGCAAAGTAAAATGTATTTTGAAAAATATATATATAGTGCTATAAACATTTTTTAATGTAATATTTTTCTTTTTTCTTTATATTTTTTTCTCTCTGAGGTGGTTCAAAGGAAATTATTACACTTTATGGTCATTTACACATTTACTACCTACATTTCAAGTAGTAAGTCTTAAGACTAACACAGGTATGATATTTTATTTGTGATATTAAACTAGTCAATTTAACTAAGCATTGTACCAAGACATAGGCAAATTTTGTTTCATCTTACATGGCAAAAAGGGAGATTGAAGATTTGAGATTTAATTTTTGTCTAAAACTTAAAATTCAGTTTAGTCTCCTTTGCCTAAGACATTAAGATAGCAAAGAAAACATAGGTGCTAGTGTAGACAGTATACAGGAATGGGAGTCTCTATATAATTTTACTATCTTCCTTATACTGTCTCATTCTCAGCTAAGTGCTCAAATATTATCTTTACGTACCCTCTCTCACTACAAGTGTACATACACAAGAAGTTAGTCGTGACAGCTAATTTTATTAAATGGTTTTCAGTTTCTGAATACCTTCTACTTCTATATGGATGCCAACTCTTTCATGATACAACTAAACATTAACTTAAATATTTTCGCCTGCAATAGACTTTGACTTATTCCTTTATGATGAGGCAAAATGCTGTGTTGTCAGGAAACAAACTGACAGTATGGACCACCAGTATGGACCTTAAGTTGGAGAAGCACAGAATAGTTTGCAGTGGAAGGGACCTTTGAAGGTTATCTAGTTTAACTACCCCTGCAATAAGCAGGGACATTGTAAACTAGATCAGGTTCCTCAGAGCAACATGATCTTGAATGTTTCCAGGTATGGGGAGTCTACCACCTCCCAAGAAATTGTTTATACTGATTTGTACACAGCTTTAGTTAGGATGTGTTCTATCCATATTATTCCTATGTAGATTAAGGTTGAGAAAATGAAACTTGTTGCTTCTATCATTCAGTTTAAGAAGAAAAGCATATAGTATCTAGAAGCTGGAACTGATATTTCAGATCAGAAGTGTTACTCCTACCCCTTCTTATCTTCTAGGGAAAATTGGTCATTATTTTTTGCCCTAAAATCCTAAGAAAATAGAAAACTATTAGCACCTTTTTCAATTGAGTAATATTATCTACTCTTCAGAATGAAGGCAGGCATTCACAAGTGAAACTAATAAAAGAATAAATAGATATTGTTATGTAAAGATTACAGAAAACCATAAGTGATTAAAAGATTTCATGTATTCTTATCACATACTGGTAATATCTTTGCTACTGTAAATAAATGAAATTGAATTGCTAGCTTGTCTATAAATTAAGAAAGTATGGTGATACTTAAATAATAATGCTTTGGTGTCTGGTAACCTAATTTTCTATTGTGGAAGGGTAATATAAGAAGGAATGAAGAAATAACTTCTCACACAGAGATCTGTAATGGTGTACACTTTACTTGAAACAGTCAACTATATTTTTCCAGCTCTTTCTGAAGCCACATCTGCAGTTTCTCCTGCTTTACCTTCATACGTGACAACTTCTGCTGCTATATTCCTGAGATATTTGAGAAAAGTCAATCTAGTTTTACTTTCAGTGATCAACTACCTGCTCTTTTCTTTCTCACCAATTCCTTCTGCCAAAGTTTGTCCTGTTTCCAGAAGTCAAAAGAGGGACATAAACAGCATTTTCTCTTTCTTTGTTGCCTCGTCACACATGCTGGTCAAAAGACCTTTAGCTGCTTAGATTTATAGGCGGTTGTTTTCCAATGCAACCAACAGACTGGATACTGCCTAGTCTCTCATTCTACACTGATGAGGCCACTCTCCAGTAATAATACCTGAAAACCAAGACACCAGGACATAGATATGTGTGTGTGTGAGTGCAAATGTGCTATGTGGGGGTGGGGGAGTGGGTGTTTGGTTTTTTTTTGGAGGGTATGGGGCTTTTGTGGTTTTTTTTGTTTGTTTGTTTTTTATGTTTATTTGAAAACACCATTTTTTCTGTAATTTTGTTGCATTTCTAGGAGGAGGGGTACTGAGGGAATGAAGTAAAAATACAAAGCATGTACTATCAAGAAAATTATGTACTCAAGAAAATTATGTCAAAATGTGGCTAATTAAAAGATAGGAAATTAAATATTCAGCAGGGATGTATGTCACTGCTTCCTGAAGCACTGGGCTGATCAAAAACACCCTCATATTTTTGAAGTCAAAAGTCAAGTAATGCCATAAGTGAGCATAGCTTTATTTTCCTATGGGTAGTTCTACCTGGTCAAGTCAGTCTGCCTCTCTTGTGTGCTACGCCAATGGGGCAGCAGTTCTTTAGATGTTTTAGTGCCTGTTTGTGTGGGAGCTGTTAAGCCTTACCTCTGATCAACTGAAGTGGTTTTGGATCAGTATTTGTTTGAATCTTGCTGTGTTGGAAAACAGTTTCCTTGAATCTGCCTCTGCATTACTGTGCAGAGACATTCTACATTTTTTCAAGCCATACTTTCAATTCAGCAAAGCGTAGTGATATTTTTTACCCTTTTAAGTCTTACACTCTACTGAAAATGTAAAGAAATGAAAGACTGGGCAGAATTTCTCACTCAGATGTGAAAACAAAAATAAATAATAAATTGAAAATACTCTGTGTGAATAAGCGTTTTCCTACTTTAAAAAGCCAGCTAGGGTTATTTATAGGCAGAGGTTTCTGTTTATATTTGATGAACATTCAAATATTTCATATTTATGAATATGAATGTACCATCATATATTGATTAATATAATATTGAGATAATGATTACAAATATAAACACTTCTAATCATGTTCAGTGTTCTTTTAATCTACACTCCACACTTGCTATAATCCAGTTTATTGTTGATGCGTCAGTGACTAATTTAATATTTCAGGATTCTGCTTTGGAAAGTCCCATTCCAACCACAACTCATTTGGAGGTCTTAAAGAAAACATTACATGAAAAAGTGAAATAATGTAGGTAATATAGTGAAACTTCATCAATAAATTAGATATATCACTATAAAGTTATAATCATTAACACAGAAAAGCAAATTTCATAAGGAAAATAGATTGGAAACATAGAATATCATTATTATTACCATATTTAAATTCTCTGTTAACTCTTTCTGTGTTAACTGACAATGGGTTTTCCATGCCATGAAAATATTGTCTTGAATAAGAAAAGCATCAGATGTAACGCTATCATTTTTTGCTTTATTCAGTGGTGACACAGCAGGTCTCATCCTTGTGGAATGAGAACATGTTTGAAATGTGATCATGTTTAAAAAATTGTGGTACTAACCTCTAGAATATCAAGCGGGCACATGCTGCATCATCCATGCTTCCCTGATCCATCCTTCACATATCACAAGCATCCCTAGTTAGAATAGAAACTATCCACTTGTTTGACTAGTATCTCAAACCCCCAAACTGCATGGTAAAACTGGGCCCTCATGTCCTCTGGTGCTTTGTTGTTGCCAATGTTTCTTTCCAAGGTTTAATTTCCTGTGCCTTGAACCACTTAATCTACATTTATAATTAAAATTAAATTAATGAACTGGAAGTACTTTTATTTATTAACAAAATTCTGATCATTTGTTTTGGAAGTTTCTTTATACTGACAGCAATATGGATACTTTGGTTTTCTACTGCACTCCTCACAGTTATACCGGAGAGCTTTTAGATGCAGTAAGTGCAGATCATGAATTACAACACATTAACTGAATGTTATGAAAAAAGGCAAACATTTGGAACAGTTTTTAACATATTTCTCTAAAAAAACAAAGAGATATGCAACTACTCTGTGATTTTTCTTTGTCTCCCCTGGCCATTCCTCTTAATAGGTGGACTCTGGTTATTTTCAGCTGAATTTGACAGAGGGACTGAAGTCTCAAAAGTATGAAGTTCCTACAAATTTTTGTGAAAAACAATGTCTATTTAAATGAAAATAAATCCTATCAATTCCCTTGATAAGCAAAGAAAATGAGGCTGTTACTACTTTCCATTTTGCTTGGCGTTGTGCAGCTAACAAATCAGTATCTACAGAACCTTGGATTATCCACAGAACAGTCAGCCTCTTGCCTGTCTAGAAGCCATATGGATTATATGGGTAAAGTATGGAGGGGAATCGAAAGTAGGATGGACAGCATGAAATGTATGTGAGAAAGCTCAGATAATTCAACAATGACTAGAGAGACCGGGAAACTAATTGTTGTGGTAGAGTAACTGGAGAATGAAAGAGTTCAGGGTAATATAGTGAGACAGCAAAATAGTGTATTATACTTTTTATATCTCATATATAGTATGATTTTTTTAATGTAAATTAATCTGTGTGTATGATGAGAGTATTACGACTATTGTTTTCAGTCACAGCTCCTGGATGGCTGGTCATTTCTTGGTAATGATTCACTAAATGGCTAGTTGGTAGTGGCTAGAGAAAAAGTGTCTGAGTAAGAGAGAGATTTCTGTGGAGATCTAGCCAGGTACATGCACGTAGCAGAGAAATGAGACTCTTCTGTCCCTTAAAAATGGTGAAGATGTGAAATAAATGGAATCAGCCTTCTCACACTGAAACTGAAGGTACCTTGCTGCTAGCAAAAAATGAAATACAGTAATTTTCTGGATTCTTCAAAATTGAGATTAAATAATTGTCCTAGTAGAGAACACTAGGATAAACAGCAAACCACCTGCTGGCACTACTTGATAATGGGTCATTCAGCAAAAATCAAAAAAAGGTGTGTTTCCTTTTGTCTCACATGGTGAAGGCAGAGAAGAAGCTGTAAATGGGGCGGGAGGAGTGAATTGCTCTACTTCTTGAAGAAATCCATCTGGATGTCTGCTAGGAAGTGGCTGGGAAGATGCTGATGACATCAAGCCTGGAATGGGCACTGACACAGTGATATGAGTGCAAAGATCACTCTTTGCACTTTGGCATATTCCTGCTAGCCAGGGAGACCACCCATGTCCCCTTCTCCTGGTTATAGAAACAGGTTCAACACGTCATGGTCAGAATAATAAGTTTGATTTATTTTCTTGCTTCAGCTACAAATGATCAAGCACAGGACTGTGCAGCAGGCAACTCCAGACAGCCCCAATTATGTTATCTCCATGCTTTATCAGCCTCTGTCCTATTTCCTCATTCTCCTTTTCATTGCCCTTATACCTCCCTTTCTCTGTCCAAATTATCTCCCACGTAAATAACTTGCTCTTAATTACACTTTCCCAGATTTGCTACATCCATACCAAAATCAATTTACGTGGGCAATCTTGGCTTTATATGTTATTACTGACAATAACTGTTAATACTGACAATAACTCGCTACTGCCAGTTATAGTTCTGTCATATAGAACTACATGACAGAACTGTTATATATAGAACTGTAGTTCCCCCCACCCCTCCACAGCTATCTGGAAAGCTATTTCTCAGATAACTCCCCCTTGTCCACCTATGACATCCAACTTTTCATTGTGATGTTATTACTAACATCTGTCAGCATGGTCGTCTGCACATCCACTGCCAGTTTCTTGTAGCATGTCTTTAGCAGCTCCACAGCATGACCTCAAGCCAGGGACAAGTCATCTCCCTGGAATGACCTAGTCATCTCCCTGTAGACATAACAAAGTCATTTAAGACTTTTAAACTTCTTTTGAGAGGCGTTTTGTGCCCTTCACAATCTTTGTCTTTCTAGAGTCAGTAATAGCAATCTGCAAGAGGTAGGTAAGATATTTTACTCTGAAGTGAAGTTTTGGAGCCATGACATTTCCAATGTTCTTCTGTTCTATACTAAGAAAAGAATTCAAAAATTCCACTAGTGAAAAAGGTTGCTTGCAAATTGCTCTCTTTGCTCACCCATGACCATATATGAACACATCCATTTGTATTTAGTTTATATTTACTTTGAGGAATATAGCTGCAAAATAACGGGAGCAAAAATAATTGAAATAAAAAGACTAACTTTTGGTGACTTTCATAATTATTTACTTTTTAATGAGGAATTGCAATGTTATGTTTTTAATATAGAATCTTGACTATGAATACACAAGACAATAATATTAACTGCAATTAAAATCCCACTTTAGACTTATTTTACTTCTAATTTGTCACAGATATGGACACAGAATGGCGTGAATTGTAATATATGTATGCTGATATGGATTTCAACAAGTAAACTTTTAAAGTATCTGGGATGTGTATGTGTGTGTTTACACAAAGCAGTCTCTAACATCCTTTAACTTGTAGGTGAATTTTCGCTGTAATAAGTTTGTGCCCCTAAAACTACAGCAAATGCAAAATGCTACTATGTTTGTAGACATTTTTAGAAGAAGATGGCTAAAAATAAACAAGGCAGAAATATCACATAGCAAAAGAATTCCAAGTACATCTTTCTTGGTATAAAGTCATCTAAAACACTACAGATATTCAGCTAAAATCTGTTGTTGTTGTCCTAAATATATTCCTTTGTTAAAATTATACTTCTAACCCTTTTGGATATTGACAGCCTATTATTTTTCATATGTGCCATCTTTATCCAGGAAACTGAAAGAACAACTAATTATATCCTTTGCAAATGAGTGTAGAAGAATAGCTTTTGTTCACCAAAATTCTTAAGTCTATTCATCATGAATGCAGAATTCACCAAGATTTTTTTCTTGTTGTTTTTAATGTACAGCCACTTTAGTGGCATGTGAAGTTTGGCATTTGAAGCTAATTGTACACTTTGCTTTGGAGGCTGTAAATTCAGCCAGTCTCTTTAGCTGCATTGCATTTGTACTTCGGCCTTAATTGATCATTTTGCAGAAGGTTTTTGTATGTTGTTTTTGGGTGATTGACATCAGTACTATTATTTTTAAAGGTTGCCCACGTAATTTTAGTAAAGGCTATGGCAGTAAGCAATTAAAATGAAGGTCAGTAAAATAAATCTATTAACAAAAGCATAATGTTTGGGGGGAATGCGGTATGCTTAAAAATTTACAACTATTTTACAAAAAAACCTGCATATAAAAGCTTCTGTAACTTATTTGTCTGTGTTACTGAGAAATCAAAAGTAAATTACTTAAGCAGAAAAGCAGGCATCTGAGCTCAAAGTGAAATACAGACATGAGTGGTATGAAAAATTTAACGGAAAAAGACAGCTGAAATAGTCTCAAAGTGTATACAGTCACTTATCCTCAACAGAAATAATCGTTACAAATATTGGATTGATCAGTCTATTTATCAGTACATGTATTTTAAATTGACAGTTGTCAAGTTCTTTTGAAAAAGTTAAGTTTCAACATATTACTTAGTGGTTTGGATGACGGACCATAGTGTACACTCAGCAGTTTTGTTGATGCTGCAAAACTGAGAGGAATATCAGATATTCCAGAGGGTCATGCTTCTGTTCAGAGGAACCTCAACAGTCTGGAGGAGACAGTTGACAGGAACTTCATGAAGTTCAACAAGGGAAAGTGCAAAGTCCTACATGTACCCATAGGGGGCTACTGGCTGGTTCCTGATGGACAACAAGTTGTGGAGTCTCCATCCTTAGACATATTAAAAAAGCCATCTAGACACAGTCCTGGGCAACCGTCTCTAGGTGATCTTGCTTGATCAGGACAAGATGGCCCGCAGAGGTCCCTTCCATCCTCTGTGATTCTCAGCTAATGATACTATGTGCTATATCTGCTGTTTCTTACGTGGTCTCCTAAGATCTTCAGATTTCTTCATTCTCCCTAAAGCATTCGGAAGAAATGATTATAGTTTTCTGGTCATCTTTACATAATCAATATGAATCAATTAGTTTTTACTTCAACGAGCAACTTCAGGTGGCTCTCCTCTTTTTGTCAGCAAGAAATGGCCACTGTTGAAAGTATATGTGTGCACCTAGTTGTGACACTGCCAAAAAAGATGATCTTATGGAGCCTGATTTGTGAACAAATACATACTTAGGAGGTACAGGTTTTCCATGTTACTTAAGCCAGGAAATAAATCTCTTACAATTTATAATATTTTCTGCAACTGCAAAATTTAATGTATAATTTATTTTGTCTTTTTGAATGTGTCTCTTTGACCATGTGACCCGCTTTCTCAATGAGGGGAAGGCTGTGGATGTTGTCTACCTGGACTTTGGTAAGGCCTTCGACA
>JAOQGH010000001.1:148171177-148183852 GCA_025769975.1 Gallinago jamesoni
TGGTTTGTTTTTGTTTTGTTGTTGTGTTTTGTTTTTTTTTTTAATGTGGTTGGACTCGATGATCTCAAAGGTCCCTTACAACCATTAAGATTCTGTGATTCTGTGATTCTGTGATTCTGTATTTTTTCCTGTTTAAAAAGTGATTTTCTTTGGCTTTCATATCATTAATCTGCAGTAAGTCTTGCACTGAGAAAATTGCAAATCTATGACTTTATTATAGGTCTTGGAAGATACTGCACACTGACATTTTGACAGGTTGCTTGCATACAAATAACTGAAATATTACTAGCATTCTTTGTGGTTTTGTGTGCTCCCTGTTTTATTTATTTTCTTCCAGTAGTACTGATGTTCAATACATACTGAACTGCTTGATTTGAAAACCTGTGAAAAGGGGGTACATGAAGATTTTTGTCATGTGCTGTTGTTCTAAGCTCTATAAATCAAGCTGTTTATTGTCCCTAAAGGCATTGGGTCAAAAATGCCAAAATCTGTACTGAAACTGAGGTCAACAGTATGCTGCAATTGAGTTTTTAAGTAAAAGATAAAGAAAACTCTCTTTTCTGAAAGGAAGCTGTCCTTTAAATGTTGACAATAAAAGGAAAACTACCTTTTGATAAGTATACTTAGGGTAACTCTACTGCGGAGATTTGTATACCCCTCTCTAAAAAGTCTGAAAGATGTACTAATCTTAATTATCAAGGCCAAGATACCAGAATAGACAGACAATAGGTCTCAGCCTGAGGCAAAATCCAGTGGTTTTAAGGTGTGTTAGCTGTACTGTGCCATTCCAGTTGGTGAGAAAGAAATGTGCGTGGTGCCACACTTGTCAAGTGACAGATCTGTTTATCTGCTCAGCTAGCTGGTTTAATGAAAAAAAAGACTTGTTATAGACAAAACCAAAACAACTTCCAAGAAATTCCTTTCAATTTATTATCTTTATCACACACATATTTTAGAAAACATATTATTGCCTTCACACATCTGCTATAGGTCTTAATTCATGTAGCCTATTTTAGATGAACCACATCCAAATATGCTTTGCCTTGCCATGGAGTAAAACAGAAGAACAGAATAACTAACTAAATCACATGCAGAGATTTAGAATGTGGCTTTACTTCTTCATTAGATGCATTTCACGCTAGTCTCCCAATACCTATACAGTCTCACATGTTCTAATGCATAACTGAAGTCAGTCTAGCAAGTAAATAAATACTTCTCAAGGTTCAGCTACCATAAGTAGTAGAGAATATATACAGAGGGTACATACATGGAGGCATTGTAAATTCTTTTAATATTGCAGGATGTAGCCTTTTAACAGGAGGTTTTTAAATTTTTAAAGACCATATAGAGTGTGTTTAAATTAAAACAAAATAAAACAAAAGTATCTATAAAGAAAAAGGGTAGGGCATCCAATTTAATCCACATTCTTGCTCCAAAAATAGAGAAAACAGATGTGGGTTTGTTGCTATTTTGAATAAAAATACATTTTAAAGAAATAACACCCTTGCACCTTTGGTACTAGGTATCACTTGATAATAGACACTAATGAGCTCTGAAGGACATGGTAATTAAACCAGGTCTTTTTATCAGTTGGAGAGATGGAAATGGTTTAGAAAGAAATGGAAAGCTGTGAGAAGATAGTGCTGAATGGCGTGCTAAGAAAAAGCCCAAGAAAAAGCCTTTGCAGTTGTAGGCAACTAAAGTATAATTTATTCTAATCATATTACCAGAAAGAGTAGCTCAGCTGAGGCTTGCCTACAACAAAATATCATGACATGATTCAAAAATAGGTAGTAGTGTGAAATTCATCACATTTCAATGTTGGAAGTAACTCCTCTTAAGGGGCTGTGCACAAGAAACAAATAAAATTTAAGGTATAGAGAAGTTGTGCTAGGTTTAAACATTTATTGCGTCCTGCCATCCCACTAAATTTTCATTGAAGGCTGATACAGAAAATATTTCTGACATGCTATGTGGGTGAAAGAGGAAGGAATTTAATAAACAGAAGAGGTAGAATACAAAGAAGATAGGAAAGATACAGTTAAGGAAGCAAAACCAGACTTGCCAAGTCTCTTTCAGATGTATGTTGTGACATATGAGTTTCTTGTAGGAATTTTACAGTCATATGACTAATCTGGAAGACATTAACAATTTGACACAATCCTTCTGCCAAATGTTCCACTTAGCATTTGCTCTTCTATGACCTCTTTTCCCCAGTTTGAATATGACATAAAATCTAAATACTATGAAGAATTTGAACAAAATAATTGACAAACATAGAAGTAAAATTGCAGGTTAAGGAACAGGTAAAGTGATATCTTTAATTCTGCATGCACTTAACATGAATGATAAAAATCAAATAATAATCTTTTAATTATTTAACTTGAAAATGCCTGTATATTTTAAAATTAGTTTTAGTAGCAATTAAACAGATATTTTAATTTGGTGGTGGTGTTGTGGTTTGAGGGGTTTTTTCCCCTATGAAACTAGATGTGCTTTTCAATCCATGTCTTGAGAAAATTAATAAATTTTGGCAGAAACAAAATTTTAAGAAAAAATATTGTTTTCAGTTTTCACTTTGTTGGTAGCATAATAATAATTATTACTCTTAATAATTATGATTTTTTTTGTTCAATCTCAAATGGCTAATTTACTTTCCACTATTTTAACAGTCTCTGTGTCAAGTGTTCTTTAGTTCAACAATGGACAAAATGGCTTCTCTTTATAAAGAGCAGAAACTCTTCAAAGGGGATTGAGATTATAAAACAAGGCAGGATAATGGTCACTGCACTTTCCACCTCCATTTTGTGCAGGATGTAGATCTGCCTTCTATGGATCATCTGAATAAAACAGGAAATGTATCACAGAAGAGAGAGTCAGAATTCAACACCATAATGTCTTCACAACACAGGAATATCATTCCTCTCCATTACGCCAAATCAGGACACAAAAGTAGAAAAAAACTCCCAGAATACCTGATATTATGAATTTTTAATACAGCTCTGGCATTAGTTAGTTTCAAATGTAAAATGAATGACTGTAGAGGGGAAAAATTAGAAGGTGAGTTTTAAGAGGGTCACTAAAACTATCAGTTTTCTTCTATTTTACAATGGTTCTCCTCTTTATAAATTGAAGTTATATTTGACTATAAATAAGCACAAATCACCACTACTAAGCATCCAGAGCTGTGTCTGTTTAGAGACTGAAGGATCACTAGTAAATGAGCTGCAATTCCTACATAAATGTCTAGACAATGAATGTGGAAACATGAATGATGTTTAATTTCATGTTAGCACACAGATAACAGAATGGACTGTTTGGACAGCACATATCCAACCCAGAAATATCAGTAAACTCTTGAAAAGCCTGCTATTGAAGTATATAGGTCTGGAAACATGCTTTGCTACTGGACACTCCTAAGGTCAGTTTGGCCCAAACCCAAATAGGTATTTTGAGTGAAATGAAGTCGCTGTGAAAATATAAAAGAAACTAATAGATATTTTTCCCCCAAACACTTTTTCTATGTACATTTATTATGCATGATGAGTGCATGTTCATACTATCCATCTCCTTCTTTTCCACTTCCTTCCTCTCTCCCTTTCTCTTCCTTCTTCTCTCTGTCTATTTATCTTCACACATATTCCTGCTTGTAAGAAAACAAATAATCTGGAAATAGACAGTACTTTATGCTCTTTTAAGACTGCAGTGCTTCTCATCTAAGAAATGTACGTTTCTATTTAAACTGAAAAAAAAACATGACCTTTTTATATTTTTTGTTTTTGAAGTAGGTTTTATACCAGTAGAAGTAGCTATTTATTTACATCCCTCAATGATTATTACAAAAAAAACCCCAACATGTTAGGGATTGAAATATTAATGAAAAATATTCCCAGTGTTTTTTTTTCAATAAATGTTTTTATTTTTGAAATACATTTAATTCCTGTTGAATTTTATAAGTTTATAAGTCTGATGGAAAAGAACATATCTGTAAATGATCAGAAACAGTGTCAGGTGGTTAGTCTGCTGAAAAGTAAAGAGTGATGAACAATGCCTTGGAGAGTACAATGTCAGTGTTGTTCTGTACAGCAATAGGTATTACCTGCTAAAGGAAGGACAAGAGTATGGATGAAGAATAAAAATATAATGAATTCCTGGTTCTTTCCTTCAAGAGGAAGATAACTGATTTCATTTTCAAGAGGAGATTATCCTTCATCCTTTTTCCTTTTCCTACTCCTGACAGTGTCAACTTTTTTAGTGTTCTAAACCTGTATTGTTTTCTTTTCACTATCGGAGGACTGCAGTCATGAGAAGACTTTCCTGATACTTTTTCAATATTGTTCCATCTGATGACTAACAAGAGGGGGACCATAATTTTACACAGAAGTTGGAGAAATCAGGACTTGAATTTTCTTCTTTTCCATACGTATTTTTTTTTCAGCTTAGCCTTCTTATGTTCGCATTAATGCACCTGAAATGCTGAACAAGAGGTGCTTCACACAGAAGCTCAAATCCAGATGGTATTAAATTTCACCGTGGTAACATTTTGAAATATTGAAATAGCTGTCTATAAAAGTGTGCCAATGAATTCTGTCTTAACATTGGAGAAACACAAGACATAACTGAGGCAATTCAAGACACTACTAGAGTTGTACAATTTTTTAAATATTTCTTAATACCAAACTAAGTTTTTCTGAGCTCTTTATCTATCTTGTGGAAGGGAAGATATTTTTATGACAGTTGATTGAGAACAAATATATTTATGTCTTGCTTGAAATTGCCTTCTGTAAGGAACTTTATCTGTGGCATTAAGAACTGATGTAACTGGTGTAACTTTGGCACTTAATGTAGATGGTATGAATGTCCTGCAAAATGTCAAGCAAATCCTTAATTTTGGGACTGCTGGACTTGAATGGGGTCATGTTCAGTCACAGGCCTGTTCTGAACTCAAGTATGTGTACTCTTCTCTGAGTAAAAAACTTACATAATCTTTGCTACGTAAAATATATATATATATTCTTTACTAGGTAAAAAGTAGTCAAATGCCCTGGCCCAAAGAGTTACGGTAAATGGAGTGAAAGTCAGCTGGTGGCCAGTCACAAGTGGAATACCCCAGGGCTCACTTGTGACGCCAGTTCTCTTTAATACCTTTATTAATGGTCTAGATGAGAGGATTGAGTGCACCCTCAGTAAATTAGTAGGTGAAACTAAGTTGTGTGGGACTGTTGATCTGCTTGAGGGTTGGATAACTCTGCAGAGGGATCTGGATAGGCTGGATTGATGGGCCAAGGACAACTGCATGAGGTTCAATAAGGTCAAGTGCCAGGTCCTGCGATTGGGTCACAACAACCTTATGCAGCACTATAGGTTTGGGGAACAGTGCCTGGAAAGTTGCCTGGTAGAAAAGAACCTGCTAGTGTTAGTCAACAGCCAGATGAGTATGAGCCAGCAGTGTGCCCAGATACTGAAGAAGGCCAGCAGCATCCTGGCTTATATCAGAAACATTGTGGCCAGCAGGACTAAGGAAGTGATCCACCCCCTGTATTCTGCACTGGTGAAGCCCCACCTCAAATACTGTGTTCAGTACAAGAAAGACATTGAGGTGCTGAAGCATGTCCAGAGAAGGGCAAAGAAGCTGGCAAATGGCCTGGAGAGCAAGTCTTCTGAGGAGCAGCTAAGGGTACTGGGATTGTTTAGTCTGGAGAAAAGAATGCTCAAGGAAGACCTTATCACTCTCTACACCTACCTGAAAGGAGGTTGTAGCAAGGTGGGTGTCAGTCTCTTTTCCCAAGTAACAAGATACAGTCTCATGTTGTGCCAGGGGAAGTTTAGATTGGATGTTAGGAAAAAAGAAATTCACCAAAAGGGTTGAAAGCATTGGAACAGGAAGCCCAAGGATGTGGTTGAATCACCATCCTTGGAGGTACTTAAAGGACGGTTAAATGTTGTGCTTAGGGCCATGGCTTAGTGGTGGACTTGACAGTGTTATGCTATTAATTGGACTTGATGATCTTAAAATCTCTTCCAACCTAAATGATTCTATGATTCTAAGTCACAGACTCAGACTTGAGCCTAGCTTCTTTGGATAAAGAACAAAGCAGAATTGTAAGGGTAAACTTACACACCTGAATGATTGTGAGAGGAAGGGAGACACAGGTGAATGAATTAAATTATAAACAGAGGAGAGATCTCTGTAGTAGCAGAAATGTGTTTCTCAGTAACTTCACTGTCGTATTTATTGTTATCACAAGTAGACTTCCGATTAAGGAGTACAAAACATACATTGATAACATGGAGAAATCTTTTGAATTTTTATCTATTTTGGATTGAATATGAATTTTCTGGGGTTTGTCATGTAGGAAGTGGGAAGTCTAGTCTGGAGTGAGGACGTACACTCTCACACTCCCAACAAAGTGAATGTGTTAAAACACTGCATAGAGTGGCACTACCCTGGGCCCTCTGACAGCCCCTCTTGTGTGCAGGCAAACACCATACCCCTCAAAAGTTAACTTTGTGCCAGTTATCAGTCAACGTTGATTTCCTCAGCCCCTTTTGAATATGGTTGCAGAATGACAGTGATTCCACCTCAAAGTGGGCTCTCTGCCCATGCAGAGAGTGCAGTTGGATTTTCTCTCAAATGCACATAATATTCTTGAACCTGATCCTGATTTTCTGGATAGCAGATCAATTCCTGTAGAAAGTCTGTTCATACATGTTAGAGTTTCCTATGCGGCTTTATTCATTTTGTCACTATTAATTTGAGACACATGTTGTATGTAGGTGAGATAAGCTGATACTTTTCTTTCTAAAACCACCTGTGAAAAAATAGATGTAAGAATATATAAAAAAATTAAGAGAAGTGCCGGAACAATATTTAGGAATCAGTCAGCCAGTACATTCCAGCATTTCAGTTGACACTGAAATTAGTGTTCTACAGAAGTAGGATAATGATTGTCAAAAGTAAGTTTCTATTATGAAAGTATGTTACTATACTGTAATGAATTCACCAGAAATATGCTAGGTTTAAAAGATTGTCTACATATGTACAACATCTATAACACTAAGGTAGATATACATATATATATACATATATATATGTATAAACTTCTTTCACACCTCTTTTAATGATGCTTGTAATTTGTTGTATGTGTAATAGGGTTTCAATTATCCATATCCCTTAATATTTCACAGGTCTCAAAAAATTTCCTTGGCAAAAAAAAAAAGAAGAACTTTACCTTTCTGTGAATCCTACCACTTAAAATTTTAACCAAAACAAGTTTTAAACTTTACCTTATATCTTAATCAGAAATAAAATTTACATTTTTCCATGGAAGAACAGGCACATTTTTCAGACAATTCTACTTGATGACAAAATAATGGATATAATGAACAGCAGGGAATGAAAGAGAAGCTTGTGATTTAAAGCAATATAATTATGTAAATTATCCACTGAGCTATACATACATCCTCCTCTTTCATTTGAGGTTGTTTCATTTCTTATTATATTCATAAAAATAAGAAATTATTTTAAAATATTAATTACAAGAAGCTCATTGGAAATCAGTTGGGACAAACCTTTGTATTAATTTAATGACATAGGGATCTGTCCCTTCTCACAGCTAATTACAAAGAAGTTGGGTTGTCCTGCAGTCCTGCAACTTGAGGAATTTAAACAAGAATAAGCCATTAGGTTGTGGACAAAAGTTTATAGTGTGTCATGAAGAATAAAGCAGTGAAAGGAAAGATCTTGAGGCACTACTGAGATAAATGGCATTGGAAGTTGAATGGTAAAAGAAAAGGAATGGGTACCATGACAATGTAATTTAAGAAAGATACCTAGGATGGCTGTACTTTATTTTCCACTGCTTTTTCTGCTTCTTCCATTCTGACATAAAGATGACTTTTCTACTCAGCAGTGTAAATTACAGCAATTCCAGACTGAGAGATATGTTGGGAAGAGTCATAGGAGTATGCAAAAACACATGGGAATAGAAGAGCACTCTGCAGAGTACCATATGAAATGATTGTCACCTGAGATGTGAGAGGAAGGAGAAGGAAATGTTGCTGACTTGAAGGGGAAAGCCATAATACGGACAACCAACCAGTGTGCTGAACAGCCTTGCTGCAACTCTGACTGAGTAAATTGTGTGAGGACTGACTTTGTCTTTCCTCGATTCCTAGATCATACCTAGGATTCTGTAGTATAACATTTACACAAAAGACATGTTTATGTACTTTAGCAAATTTCCCAATTATCTCAACTATTTTAAAGTTTCAGCACTTCTTGTTGTGAGGCCACTTTCTACTTTTGAGACATGAAAAAAATTGGATTTCAGATAATGGAATTGCAATGTGCACAGTTGGCCTGCGTTCTCTGGTGCTTCAGGTTTGCGGTTCAGACAGAATTCATTTCCCCTAGCTTTAGCTTTCCAAAATTTTGTTATCTAACTTTCTTTATGGCATTTGCCAAATTTTCTAGGAAAAGAAAGCTTTTATTATTCTCAGGTTATAGGTCAATCCTGCTACAAACAAATGACATTTACAAGAATTTGTATTTGTTTAACCTAAATAATAATAACCCCCCCCCACTTATCTAGTTTCTTACAGTTAACAGAGAGTATTTCAGACAATCCTGGAATAATTGTGATACTTTACTTTCAGGCAGGGAAGGAACTGAGCAGATTTTAGATTGTTAAATGTAATGAATCTTATGATTTGGAATGAATCTCCAAAACATTCAAGACTTGTAATCTTATATGGAAAATATGACATAATTAATGCATATTAAGTCAAATTTCAGAAAATATTCCAGTCTTGCAAAGAAATCGAGTCAGTTTTCAGTAAAATCCTAAGCCATTTTGAGGGTTGTGGTTGAAATCCTCATGAAGTATAAAAATTGGCAGTCTTTTGAAAAGGAACAAGCAAATGTATTTTAATTTATTATTTATTTCACGTATTGTATTTATTCAAAGAGCGAATTTAAGTGGAAACACAAAAGCTTCCAGTAAATCACATGAAAGATGCTTAGTGGCTGTTTAGAAATACTGTTGAGAGTCTCAAAGTCACAACACTTTGGTTTACTTGTTCTATACCATTTCCAACATCACCTAGAACTCTGTAGTATTAATTACTGACCTCAGTTCAACAGGATTTTGATGCCTGTAACAATTGCTTTCCAATTGGAAAAAAATGGAAAAAAGCCTTTGCCATCATGGAACAGGAATTTTGGCTACCCTAAGCAAAGATGGAGTTAGATGTGACCAGTCCAGGACACACAGCATTGGTAATTTTTATAGGGATTGTCAAAAACCTGCTGACCCATGCCTTAGTACCTATAGCAAATAAACATTAATATTGAAAAAAATTTTTTTATGTCTTGTATGCAACTAAATCAAGTTCCAGCACGGATTTACTGGAAGAGAGAATTTGTATATCTTAGCAGGGCCTGCTGTAGTACACTGTGTCATGTGGTGAGTTAAAAAGTTGTACCAAAACACAGATACTTTTTCTCTATCAGCATTTCGGTTGGATCTACCCTTGCTTCCTGTGTCCCTTCAGAAAAATTAATACAGCTTGATAAGCTCTTTGTTTATATTACAGGAAGTAAAAAATAAACAACCCTATGTCTCTTGTCCTTTCCAGCAGCTCTATCAGACAGTCTGAACCTTTCAAATGTTAACTGTACTTCATTAAAAACATCCAGCCTTATGGTAAAGCTGTAGACTTTTCCATATGGCATAGTAACTCTGTAGATACTTAATGTATTTGCACTCCCACACATAAATTAAAAATGTAAATAAATAAAAAAACTGTTCTTAGTAGAGAAAACAATAAAACTGTGCTTTATATTTTGAGAATTTTCTTTTACTTTTTAAAAAATATATTAGAAAAATATTGTGCACTCCTTTGAAATACATAGATAACAAAATAGGACCCATTCTTTTGCTCACCAATCTCAAATTTCTGTGCGACATTTGATGAAAAGAATCCCCTAATTGTTATGTCTTTTATAAACAAATAACTTGAATAAGTGTTTTGGAAAATTCTGAACTATATGATGCAATAAAATGTCTCACTATTGTATGTAATACAAGTCTTCAATGATGCTCAGAATTGTTAGTTTACTGGGGCAGGGACAAGACTGGAGACACTGACACTGTTAGTGTCAGAAGAAATGTGTAAGCAGTCCAATGCTATGTTTTTTTTTCTGGTATTTGTTCTCCACTACCGATGTCAGTGTCAAGCTCACTGAAATTATTGCAAAATTGCTTCAACAGCAGACAGACACAGAGATAGCAAAGGACCTTTAAAATGTAGAATATTGTTTTACTCTTACAGTGATTTTAACACTAGAAATACTTCATAAACTAGAAGTCATAAATATTCATGTGCATTAAACATGTTCATTCAATAGAATAATTCATAGTGATGGAAATTATGTAGTCAGTTTCTTTTGGAATCACTGGTAGTTTTAAGTGAACAAAGATTGTATGACTTGGCTTGTATATTTAGCAAGATAAATAGCCTATGTTCAGCACAATGTCACTTTTTTGGTGCTTCAGTGATTCCACTTCTCTTTTCCCCACACATGGAGAATTTGTTTCTTCCACTGGGCTCAGCTTACTCCTGTGCTTTTCTTACCAGGAAAGAAACATGATTTTAAGGGTCTACACCTGTCTCACAACTGCTTGAGCAGAAGTAAGTTTAGGCCAAAAATCACTGACCTCTTCTGGGAGCCTAATTGAGTTATGAAGGAGTTAGAAATTGCCTATTGCTTGCACTGATTTTCATTGGAAGTGATAAAAGAGTCACAGTTTCAGCAACAGTTGACTATGGCAGTTAGGCTTAACTAGGTGTACGCGAAGAAAATGTGTGGAAGTATAAAACAAGAAACATCTAACAGATGCATGCAATCCCTGATTAATCTTCTCTGAAACCATATTCATGGAGTCAGATTAACGGCTGCAGGCTTCCAGATACTAAATCACAAAAGGGTTTAATTCCTGGCTTCTTTTTTTGTGATCCAAAATTGCTTTAATGTTGAAAAAAAATTTAATGTAAAATCCTTTCCTTGTGTAATAAGCATGTTGCAAGTAACACAGAGTCATCAAACATAGCATTTGTCAGGCTTTTAACATTAGAGATTGACAGAACTGTAGCACACATTGAGTTCCGGGCCAAGAAAAATTAGTTTTCAAATTCCCAAACATGTGCCATTGTGAGAGACAGGTACAGAAGTACACTCTCCATGGTCTATATATTTGCTCACCGCTGCATATTAGGGCTGTAGAACATGCATTACTTTGGAGGCATAGCCATCTCAAGTAAGTAGGAAATTTAAATTAGCTGCTACATATTCAGGGAAAAATTGGCAGGTCTTAACTATTAAAAACATAATTAATGTTCCCAAATGGGCTTTAAATGAGATGTTTTCAACTCTTTAGTAATCTGGGGAGTACATTGGAAATAATGTGTGATAAATTTAATGCTGTCTGCTTGCAGATACATGTTTAATGCTTGCAGAATGCTGTGTCCTGCATTTTGGATGACATCTGACTATTTTGTAAGAAACCAGTGGCAGTATTGGAACTGTGTAACACCCATAATAAAAATTCATTATTTTATTTTTAAAGACTACTGCAACACCTAATATTTGCAATTTCTTTTCATATTCACAATTACGAAAGGTTCATTTCAAACAAAAAGAATCAGCATGGAATTAGGGATTATATTTTTTTACCTTCTTTGTCCTCTGTTTAGTTCTAAAGAATAATAATATGGTGTTTCCTAAAAAACACACACTGAGATTTAATTTTTTTTTTTAATAACCCTTGACATTTTTCCTGTGAAATCTTGTGAGATTTCCTAGTGTTAAGAGCAAGGAATAAGCCAGGGAGAACTCCACAACAGAAAGCATTGCATCAGCAGCAGAATGAGAGAGTGCCAGAGGGCCTGTCTTGGGGTACAATCTGTTCACAGAAGAGACAGCAAACTGCTGTTGCCAATTTACATACCTTTGCTTTGCTGTGAGGCACAGGGCAAAGAATTGTGTCTGAGAGAGCTGTATCATATGCATATTTATCTCAATGTAGTAGGTATAGGGACTTAAAACAAAACACACACAAAAAAAATCCACCCTAGCAACAACATCAAGATAAGAAATACAAAAGACCTTTCCATAGAACAATTGATGAAAGACTTGTAGTGTAACCTGACCTTTTGATGGACCCATTGGTTTCAAATGATTGCTCTTAATATAACTTTGTGAGCTTAAATGACTGGTCGAATATGGATCTTAGACTGCTATGTTTTAAGTTTCCTAATTAAAAAAAGACATGTAATATTATCTGGCATACAGAATGTACTTTTAAAAAACAGAACACTTGGCAAGATCTTGTGTTATAGTGAAGCATCAAACTGAAAAGCGTGATCTAACCCACTATGATGTGTTTGGCAGCTGCATCCAGCACACTCCTTGGGAACTTGTGTGAGTATACATGAGGGATTTTTTTCTATGTTGACGAATTTGCTAATGCTTACAACACATCACCTTTGCTATAGCTTGTTTCCTATTTTTTTCCTGGAGTGAAATGCTTATTGGTATCCGGGGAACTACAGGCCTGTCAGTCTGACCTCGGTGCCTGGGAAGGTCATGGAACAGATCATCCTGAGTGTCAT
>JAOQGH010000001.1:148183952-148198582 GCA_025769975.1 Gallinago jamesoni
TTGTTTTTTTTTTTGTGGTTGGACTCGATGATCTCTGAGGTCCCTTCCAACCACCACAATTCTGTGATTCTGTGATAAGACTGGTGCAGCAGAATCACCCCAATCATCACTATTTTAGATAAGATTTTTCCCTTGAAATGCACTCATTGAAAAGAGCAAAAATCACAATTCAAAAAAATATCTTTCTGATTGGCCAGACAGAGTGATACAACACATTTTTAAGACCTTCTTTATCCAAAATACAGGTAGAGATCATGTAGTGATAGTAAAAGGTCTGAAGAAAGTTGAAGTGTTTGTTTCTTTATCTAAGTGGAGAAAGCATCGAAACCCAGATATTTTTCTTATTTCCTTTGGAAGATGACAAGTCCACTGTGACCTCTTAATTCCATTCTATAAAGTCTAGTGGACATTTTGAGGATGGTAAATTGTTCATATCATATTGTCAGAATACCGTAAAGTGATTACACATGTTAAAGATGCTAACTATCAGTTATACATTTACACAGTGCAGTTGATATCTATCATCTTTCAAGAGTGATGTCTACAGTAAACCCAAGCTCTGGCATCAAGAGCAACTGGAGTACACTATAACCTTTGAAAAAAACAAATGGATTGAGTCTTCGCAGAATGAGTTTCCACTTGCCACTACAGTCTTTCCTCTTCACAGGAATGGATGAGCTCCTCAGGGAAATTGGTACACTGAGGTTTGTGTTCAACTGACAGGAACACCAGCCAGGTTTAAATCTTTGCATGAGAGAGGCCACTAGATTAAGATTATTAAACTAGCTTAGCTTAATATAAAATATATTAATTTTTCTTTTTTCCTTTCTCCTATGCATCCTAATACACATCCACACCAATCAGCACAGGAATCCCATATAAAAAAGCTTTACTTTAAGTAGAAATAGCACTAAGTCTTAGGAAACAGTATTTAGGCCCTTTTTCAAAGTGCTTCTTAGTGACTGTTTCTTTACCTCTTGCATTTGTCTCTTTTTTTTTTTTAATTGATTTTATTCTTCAGCAGTTGCTTGGATTGTTTTACTGTTTTACTATCTTTAGTTGTTTGTGCTCTTTTCCTGAAAAAAAAAAAAGTGTGGAGATTCTGCCAGATTTTAGAGAAGCTATGTTAACACTAGGAAAATGAAACAGTGAAAAAAGAAGTCTGTAGTGAATTGTGAAAAATATTTTTTTCATTTAGAGAAAGAGCACTAGATGAACAAATGGTAATGTATTAATTAAATAAAGAAAGTCAAATAAAATATTTTTATTTCTCCTGGGATTCTGATTTTTTTTAATAACAAATAAACATTTATTTTCTAACTTAAGAAACACATGTCCAGACTGTATCAAGATATTGTGCAGTAATGTGATATGGTTACTCAATTTAATTAGAATATTAATTATAATATTAAATATTAATATTATAAAATTATAATATAATATTAATCTTCTTACAAAACATAAAACTCAATGAGAATTTATATAGAGGACAGTGATTTACTTTTTCCTCCCTCACCTCAGAGCTAAAAAATTTGCATTTGCAAGTTTCTTAAACCGAAATAACAGAAGCCTTTTTCGAGTGTTTGATCAGATAGGAGCAATTCACTAATTTTTCATGAAACAGAGCATGTCAAGTATCCAACAACCAAATTCACTTTTAAGAACTTATTGTATAAATTACCCAATAAGGGTAGAATGAAAAGTTATTCTCTATCATTTGTAGAACCCATTCCAACAGCTTGTCTCTGGAGTTAAATAGAGCTGTCTTGATCATTTTTACATATAGACTTCCTTGAATGCTAAAAAGAATTATAATCACCTGATTATAAATTCACTGTTAATATAGCCTTAGAGCTGAGAACATTTCACTCCAGTAGTTAATTTAGTCTGTGGAAAATTCTCACTGTTATTTAATGTCATTTATCACCTGCTGTTTTGTCTTACTGTGAACATCCTGCCTGCCCTGTACTGTCTACAGTACATGGACCTTCTGTGACTTTAATGTACTTAGAACAAAGGCTCCAAAGTGCTTCTATCGGGAGGATTTGGCAACTTGCCGTACATATATTCAAGCCATTTTGCTGCCTGTCACTCAGTGCTTTACAAATTGAACTCTGAGGAGAGGTAAAAAGGGTCTATGAGGCATTTTTTTTTCTGGGAAGAATATGCTAATAAAGCGCCATCAGCAGGAAGCAGGTTGTGTCTGAAAGAGTTTTGTCAACTCTGAATTAATTTTATGTGTTAAGAAACACGGGGGTGCTTCTAGAGCCGGTCTGTGGTAATTAATCCTTCCTGTTTCTGGAAGAGAAGAAAAGTAATAAATGCAGCCCAGATTTAACAGATGTGTGCACACAATGTCTGCTTTATGAGGAGTAAAACAAAATGATGGATATAGAACAAAAAATGTTGATTTAAAAAAATTAAAACAGTATGGAAAGTACTAAGATTGGAATTCCAGAGTTTATGCAAATGCTGTATTCCTTTAAATGTTAGCAGACAGTATGGTTTTGGAAACATCTGTAGAAGTGGTTGGATGCTGTGAAGAGACTGAAAAGGACAGATGTTACTTGTGCTTATAAAAAAAAAATCTATGAAAAAATAGAGAGATGCATAAGATCTGAGCCACAATCTGCTTAATTTAGGTGGTTATGGAAGCTGGTTTAACAAGACAGAGTAATAATAAACTATTCTGAGAAACTTTGCAATCACTTCACAACATCCTTTAAAAAACATTTAAAATTGATATTGCATTATAGCAGTTTGATTTTGGTATCTTTACCCTATGTGGGATCAAACTCAGGGCAGGGCAAGGCAAAAATACGTGCATTGCTGTGTAGTTTTAGTAAGCACATGTGATATCTTACTAAAATATCTTAGTCATACTTCCCCATAAAATGCAAATTCATCGAAGCATGTGATTGTTCATAACAAGGTTCAGATTTCACTGAAGTCTGTTACAAGCCGTTCATTTATTTTAGTGAGGCAAAATTGACAATTAGATCCTGTGGACAATGTCACCTCTGAAGAACATTACAATCACATAGATGACTCCTGAATTTCATGTCCAGAACTTAAGCAAGAACTTTTTCTTTAATTGTGTCTCCATGCTGAGTCATTTCAACCACTGTGCAGTTGAATACATGGCTTATTGAAATAATTTCAGCAGAAAATATAACTTTGAGGCTTTTTACTGATTTCAGTCCTCACACAAGAAGCAGAATATCTAAGCATACTTCATTTAAAGTTTAGCACCATTACGACTTTCTAGAGAGCTTGAAGATTGTTTTGGTTTTCTCCCTCAGCTGTTTCTGTAACTCATAGGCAAATATACATCTCTGATACTTTTCAATACTGTGTCCTTAAACATCAAAACTTCTGTTGAATTGGAGTAAATACAGCACTAAGAGTACACTATTAATACCTTACAATTAGTTACTTCTTTAAAAATCTCCGTGAAAGCAAGTGAATCTGAGGAAATTGAATTACACTTTGAAGTATAATTTAAAATACTAGAATCTACAGCCTGTGATTCATGCAAATTCAATTTTTTTCAGCTAATGTCTTCAGCTAATAAAGCTCTAGTCATAGGTCTATTTCAATTACTGTTCAGTAATATGACATCTAAAAGATTTTTCCAATTCTTAACTTAGAAAGATTAAGGAAATATGTTAAGAAACTAAACCTCGCAAATATGTCTATTTGCCAGATTCTATGCAAAACTTCACTGCCATTGCATAAAAAAAAGCCAGATCTCTGGATTGAAATTCTATGAATTTGAACTCTGGTTTAGGGTGTATTGTCTCTTTCTCTTTTCACAACCATTCATATCATTAGTGACTTCATGGAATTCTGTTTGCCAGTGAAATCATACCTTTTTTGTGTAACAGAATTGTTGCCCATGGCAAATGTTGGTAACATATAAACATTTAAATGTAGACAGAACAAAAGAGATAATTTTAAATTAAAATTTTCATCAGAGGTGTCGTTTTGGGTACATATGAGTGGTTTATACATCTCCCTTTAAAGTGCAACTTTCTTGGACTGTGTTAATAGGATTTCAGTTATGTGAATTTGCATATTAAAGTGATGTATTAGGGAAAACGGATAAATTGTGTATTTGGAAAGATGGGAAAATGAAAATTATTCACAGCGCCAAATTTTGCGCTTCTTGACTTCAACATTCTTGATGACTCTCTGGAGACTGTTTTTTTTTTTAAATCTATTGACTGTCATCTTCTAACTACAGTTCCTCTGACTTGTGCCAATGCCAGATGCCTAAAATAGCCCCAAACAGAAAGTGTGAAATCCTACTCAGTAGCCAAATTCACACATGGTGTATATCTATTAAAGCCAGAAGACCACCATAGATTTACTCTGGCTAAATCAGGCTCAGAGAATTCTCACATTTCAGCAAATTTATAGCACATGTCCTTTGCAGTTTAAGAGGAAAGATGGATTATTAATATTGTTCTTAAACAGATGCTTAAGGAAGAAGTTAAGTCACCGGCTCCTTGCCCCTCACCCCTGCAAATGACTTGCCTAGCCACCTTATTTGGTCTACTGGGACTTTCTGCAGTGTAAAGCTCTAAGCAACTGACATTCTTGCGTCCCCTGCATCTCACATCTGTTCTTGTGTCATTGATTATTTAGTGAAGTTATTCAAGCAGTTATAGTTTGGGGTTTTTTTCCCTTTACAAATTTAGATATTAGGAATTAAAAATCTGTGATTTCTGATTCAGGAGAAGAAAAAATTTACTTGTTTTGCAATTAACACTGAAAGCTGATTATTTTGAGAACATTCTGTTCCATATTTTGAGGTTTCACTCCTTGTTCTTCCTGTTTTTTTGAAATTGCTAAGGAAATACCGACTCTTTTCATGATAAAGTATTTAGTATTAAATTTAGTAATTATTTGGTTGATTTGAAGGAAACTTTGTTATTTTCTGCTTGGAAAGTTACCTCTTAATATGGTAGAGTGGCTTGTATCTAGTCACTCATTTCTGATAAAGATTGTGCAAGAAGCTACAATAAGATAATCTGACTTCCTTCCTCAGCTGGTATTTTGTCCTGCTTTGGCAGACACTCCACTTGTATACAATTGATTGATTTTCTTCTCTTTGAAATTAATCATGACCAGGTTGGGTTTTTTTTGTTATTATCCTTATATTTGTTCCAGATAATTACAAAATGTAAATAGGACTGCTTTTATTCATCAAAAATTATTTCCCAAGGACATCCCATCAAGCACACTCTCACAAGAAATGCAACCCTTGCTATTGGTACCTGATATCTGGTACATTTTTCTATCTGAGGTTTGGTATTGCAGTACCTTTTTAATGACTGTTATTTTGAAATCTTGGAGTCAATTCTGAAAAATCTACAGCAGTGTTCTTGATGAAGAAAAGAGAGTATCATTATTAATGTTCAACAAATTCATGCTGGGTTGTAGTGAATGGGGCTACATCTGGCTGGCACCTGGTCACTGGAGACTTTCCTTAGGGTTCAATTCTATGGCCAGTTCTGTTCAATATCAATATCAATGATCGGGATGCAGCAGCTGAATACACCACTACCAAGTTTTTTGATGATACCAAACTGGGAAGTGCTGTTGACTCTCTTTAGGAAAAAGAGGCCTTGCAGAGGGACCTAGATAGATTGAAACATCGGGCAATGATTAATGGGACAAAATTTAACAAGAGCAAACTCCAGATTCTCCACCTAGGACAGAGTATTGCTGCACATAAACATGGATTGGGAGAGGAGTGGTTAGAAAGCAGCTCTGCAGAAAGGAATCTGGTCAACAGCAGGCTCAGTAGTAGTCAGAAGTGAGCTCTGACAGGCAAGAGGGCAAACCACATCCTGAGGTGCATCAAACAAATCATAACCAGCTGGTCAAAAGAAGTTATTATCCCACTGTAATCAGTGTCACCGCGGCCTCACCTTGAGTCCCATGTACAGGACCCACAATTTAAGAAGAATGTTAAAGAACTTGAAACTATCCAGGGGAGGGCAACAAAGCTGGTGAAAGGACTGGAAGGAATGTCTTATGAGGAGTGTGTGAGGACACTGGGCTTGTCTAGTTTAGAAGAAAGGAGGCTGAGGGGTAACTCATTGGTATCAACAGCTTGAAGAGCGGAAGTGGAGAGGGAAATGTTGAGGGAATGATTTAAAGCTGTGCCAGGTGAAGTTTAGACTGGACATTAGGAAGCATTTCTTTCCAAGAGGGTGGTTAAACACTGGAACAGGTTTCCTAGAGAGGTGGTTGGTACCCTAATGCTAACAATATATTATGGGGTATTTGGACAATGCCCTTAATAACATGCTTTAACTTTTGGCAAGTGCTGAAATGATGAGGCAGTTGGACTAGATGATCATTGTAGGTCCCTTTGAACTGAATATATTTCATTCTAGTCTAGTCTAGTCTAGTCTAGTCTATACATGACTTGCAGTAGTTGCCTGTTATTTTGTTTGGATGTTTGCTGGCATGTTGCAGAATGGCTATGTGAATGCGGTCATGGCTCCTTTAACATAAGCGAGCCAGACCAGGCTGCAATGGGAAATTCTGAGCCAGGCTGACAAGGAAGAAATGAAGGTTGCGCTGACCTTGCACAACTCATAAAATAACTTTGAAGGAGTACATCGTGGGAGAACAGGAGGGAGCCCGGACCCAAGCACGTAGCAGTAACTGCAAGTAGAAGGAGTATGAAAATGTAGTAGGAGGAATATGATAATGTAAATTTTAGCGCTTAGCCAATAGTTGTAAGACAAGTAGGCATAATTATCAGCAACAGTATAAATGTGTGAGTATATTGTAATAAAGTTGAAGCTTGCTTTATCACTCATATTGAGTCGACTGCTTGTCTTCCCTCGCTCATCGCACTGGCATTGTTTAATCTTGTTTGAAGTTCTATGGAGTTCTATGCCACAGAGTGATTTTGTAGAGGTAATTGAGCTTCCCTTGGTTTCAAGACAATTTAATTGTGAACATGGCACGAAGCGTTGCTGTTTCAAAACTGTTAAAGAACATTTCAGAATAACAAAAAATAGTGGGGATAGGGTATGCAACATATTTGGGATATAGGTAAAATGGAGATGTGTTGATTTGATTTACATAGTATTTGTCTCATTTGGGTATCAGTATTTGAGAAAAGTACGCCACTGTTTTGAATTCATGCAGACTTTTGCCTTGCAGGTGTATTGACCAGCATACCTGAAGCATAGAATAGGCATTCTTATTCTTGTGTGTCTTTAAATCTAAATGAATAAATGTGACAATCAAATTGAGTTTGCACACTACATGTACCAAAAGTTGACATTCCCTTTGAAACAGCTTGCACCAAGCAATTTCTGAAACACTGCAAACTTCCTCCATCTACAAGTAATGCTAATAAACGATGCCATATGAGCTACCTCTGAATGTTTAGTGGAGACAAGGTGACCAGTTCAAATTGTTATCGACAAAAGCAACAACAATATCATTATTAAAAGCACACAGTGCATCAGATATCAGAATGTTTAGTAGAAATGACAAACATACATTTTTCTGCACTTAGAAATGTTTTCAGATCCTAACTTTGCACTGCTCTGTGTAACATCCCTAGGGTTATTTCATAGGGCAACTTTGGTAATGAAGTATGCAGAACTGTGCTATTCTTTTTCCTCCAACCACACTGCAGTCAAGATGACATTTTACAAAAGAAGATAGATTCTTCATGAACAAAGGGAAAAATAATAGGCTTACTTAAGAAAAAAACCACACCAACCAAAATTCTAATAATCAATTGGGAAAGGCATTCACTTTCTTTCCCCTTCCATGACTCAAGTTCAATACAAGGCAATTTGTCAAAGCAATTGAGCACCTATGAAGTGTTACATTAACAATAATTAAGGATTATAACTGCAGCTGGTTTGGGGGGTAGGGGTGTCTGTTATGTTTTTGTTTGGTTTGGTTTCTTTTTTAGTCTTGGCTTTTAACTTTATGTAAGTTGTGAAGTCTACCCTTAAAACATCTGGGCTTCTTAGTGAAACAATGGCATAGTTTCTGCAGTAATTTGTATAATTTCTGATGAATGGTAGGGTACATTTAAGCAGTTCTAATGGGGTGAGCAATATTATTTTAAAGTGCTTTGATCATTACTTATCTTCCAGCTGATTATAGGAATCTTGTTGGAAGCTTTCAAAGGATTTTTAATTTTGAATCTCTTTATGTCTTCAGCTTAGTGATGACATTAATTTCCCCCATTGCTTGTGAAAGGAAGCATAGGTTTTTTTCAGACGTTTTTTGTTCTATGTGTCATGTCTTTTGTGCATGCAGATGGGACTGATTAATTCTGTGGCCTTACTTTTACAAAAAAATAAAATAAAAATAAATATCAGGGAGTGGTAAGCATAGTTACTCCTGCTAAAATCTGTCAATAATGAAAGAAATCTGGTTTTTACCTCAGAAACAAAACAGTTAACATGGCTCTCTGGATAAGCTCCGAATAGATTATTTTCTGAGTTCACGGAGTACTCAAGCTCTTTTGTTGAGGGGAAATTCGTTTCTATGTAGAAATATGGCACAGGCCACTTCATCTCTTGAATTCTACTTAAACCTTTATAAATAAGGCATTAGTCTCCATCTTAGGGTGATCTTCAACCTTTCTGAATAGCCAGTTTTCTTTCCATTTGACAACTGAAGAACACCTAAGGTTAAAAATTAAAGGTAAAGGAAGGATCACGCATAAATGATGGCATTAGGAACTATTACTGGCATTACTCTATATTTAAATAGAGAAAGGCTAACATCTAATTTATATTAGCTTCATTTATTAGGACTTCTCAATTAAGCATTGTGTTGAATATATGCATTTCAATTCTGAAGTAATTTCTTGTGTGAAGCTACATAAAATTCATCTTCCACAGCTAGACCTACATATTTTGGTTTTTAATAGTAATTTGTTTACTGAAACCAGTCAACTACTGCAATTAGGTCAGTCCCTTTTTCATTCTGTCCTTGTTGAGATAAACCCTGGATCTTAATTTCATTCCCTATAATGCACTGCAAAGCATCCCTGTGTTGATAAAATATCACCTGCACAGAATAAGATTAGAAGGCAAATTTTAAAATTTTCTGGATGCTGTATTAAAGTTTTATTCTTCATGAAAAAACTAAGCAAACAAAACCACCTTCCAATTCAGATTTTAAGTCATTTGGGCATGATGTATCTCAGTTTTCTCAAATCACTTTGGCCAGAAAGTATAATGTTAAAACAACAAAAAAAAAAAAAATTGAAAAATCCCCAAAACAGAGAAAAAACCCCCATCCTTAAAACAAGTACTTATTTTAGTAAATTTACAGGAATAGCAAGTTCACTTATCATTAAAAATAATAATAATTAAAACAATAAAAATTTATTTTTTTTTTTAAATTATAACCTATGAGTTTGTAAACTGAGAAAGAAGAAAAAAGTTACTTCACTATATAACCTATTCATAACAAATAATTTAACTGGCTTTTTTTTTTTTAACTGCTTTTTTTTTGACCATGAATGAAACACTTCAACTTCACTTTGTATTAAGGTAAATCATGAGCATTTTCATGCCTTCATATTTTATTTTTTTAATATATTTTTTTTTCATTAAAAGAAATGAAGTTAACAGCTGCCTGGCCACAGGACAAAAAATACTAGAATAAATGGCTGAACAAATGCTTTCTATTTTCAAAGGCAAGAAAAAACTTCCTGCTTGGCGAACACAGTTATATCTCCCTATTTTTATTAATAATAAAGGTAGGGTGAAGATGTTTCATTCCTTCAAATTTGTTTCCTAGTTATTAATAGGTTAAAAGTTTTCCAGGCACATTAGAAACAAGGAGTGTGCTGAAAACCACAATAACAGCAGATGAGAAAATGTAGATGAAATTAAATGAAAAATTCATTTCATTGTATTTGTTATCTTTCCATGGGTTTTGGTATTACACTGAGAGTAATGAAAGAATCTTTTGTGTTAATTGGGAGGTTTTCAGTCTGTGTAAAGTGGTAAGTAAAATGGTAATTTCAAAATGACATGCTTATAGAGGTAACTTTTTTTTTTTTTTAATTAATGTAAAATCTATCTTTGCATACAATTTTCAATAACAAATTTTCAGGCTATGCAAAATGAAGCACAAGCTGCCTAAATAATTATAAAATACCTCTAATTCATGACATTAATTGTGCGTCAGCCTGTTCTGTAAGTATCTGAAAAGGAGGATTTAGGATGGACTATAACTCATCAGCTCAGCTCTGACTATCCATAATTTAAATAATCTGTTTCTAAAGTTCAGCCACATTCATTCTACACAATAGATTAAGGCAGAAAGTATATTGAAACTGCAGGCTACTGAATGAGAAAAAATAATGGAAACAGCCTATTGCAGAAACGCTTGGACACAGCACCGAAGAGTTATACAGGTAGTTTTGGTGGAGTCTGTGTAATTGTCTTCAGATGTTGGAAGTCAGTCACCATCTATTCATTAAACTGTGCACTGCAACATTTACTGCATTTTACGTGTTTGCTATCTTCTGTAAAGAAAACCACATTATGCATACTAACGCCTATTTTATAGGCTCCTGTATCTTCAGATTGGGATGTGTCCAGGATTCTTACTACAGTGCAACCCACGGGGCTTCATCTTTCTCCAAAATACATTTTATGTAACTCATTTTCCTACTTCCACAGAACTAACACTTTTTCTCCATAGACCAAAGCATGAAGCCTTTCATGGTTACAAACTGGTGATTTATATCTCTGTCATACGTTGGTTCTCTGCTTTTATCATCTTTTAAATACCTTCTTTACTGCATCAATTCTAAGAGGTTTTTCAGTGCCTCTGTGCTTTGCAGGTTCTCTGACAATGACTATGAATAAAAATATGCCCTTGGACAGACTCTTAGCCATTCTTAAAACTAAGCAATAGTGAAAGAAGGAAAGGAATATGATAGTATCAGCAAATACAGTACCAAAATGTTTTTTGCATAAGCTAAACTCAATTGAATGTCAACCTTGTAAAAATGTATGAGTTCGTCCAAGTTGACCTACTGTCAATATAATTCAAAAAAGACAAATAGACTTCTGGGCTATCTATATTTCCCTTGAAGGTCCTCAAGCATTTTCATGTTACCTGTCTATTTTCCTTGTCCTTTTTGTGCTTTAGTTATCAAACCTTGAAAGTAGTAGTAGATCATTTCTTTCACTTGCATTCCTCAGTGTATCACATTTGAGAAGAAATCTCTGTAAATACTTCACATCCTTACCTAAATTAGAATTCAAGTGTTAAGAAAATAGTAGGATAAATATTTTAGGCATCACATTTCTCAAATAATGTATATCCATCCATTGCAAAGTGGTAACAATTGCAAACCACAGCATAAACTAGGAATGCTACATATGGCTGTAAGTGATCTCATCCCAAAGGGATCATAATTAAAAAACTTAAGAGATAGTGGAATGTTATTAAAATGCTAATGCTCTATAGAATCAGAAAATCAAACTTTAACACTCTTTTTTTTACCTGGAAACGCTACAGGTTTGAGTAGAGATTTTGTTATAAGATTTATATTAAAATTTTGTATGTATTAGTTTAATAATGTTATAAGTGAAATGCATTAAAAAGAAGTAAGTAAGTGAGATACCAAAAGTCCCAAGACTGAGTAATGGTTTCCACTGTCCCTGAGTCCCTCTGATAAATAAGAAAGGGCAGTGACTACTCTGTAACCCTAAAGGCCAGCTATGGTGGTACAAACTCTGCTTAAGCAGGCAAATTCTCTTACCCCAAGACACAGGTAACAGTATTTAAACTATTTGTTTGGCATTGTCCAATCTTGAACAATGCCTGGATATTGTTTCTGTGTATGTTGTTTGACTAAGTCACACTAGGTGAGGAACTGTGCCAATGGTTTAACAATGCAGAGTATCTCATGCTGGTGCTTGCGAAGGTAATAAATATCTGTACCCTGAACACAAAAGAAATATAAGGAAATAACTTCAATATTTCACTAAAACCATCTAAAATTACAGAAGTTTAATTCTAGCTAATTAATTGCACAAAATATATATTGACATTAGTTTTTTTTGTATATGTACACGGTCATGTCTTTACCAAATATCATTGTATAAGAGAGTAACTGAATTGATTCACATAATGATAAAATTGTAATTTCATCTGAGCATGGTTTTTTAACTTATATGACTACGGTGCATTCAAAATATAACAGTCTACAATATGGATAAATCATTATTCCTCATTAAGTGTTTAAATGTGAGATTTTATTTGTGCTTACCAGCAGCTACTAGAAACTATTTAGGTACACATTTGTAGTAAGTGCATACATTGCACATTTTTACAGTAAATATCTCTTTCTGAAACTATCCAAAGAAAAATGTCAAGATCATAAAATCTTTAACATTTTTGATGTTTTAAATTCTGCTTGATTTATCATTCTGTTCCTGATTGTAATATTTGTCATTCTTTTCATTTTATTGAGCTTTGTGATTGATTTTCTTTTCCTTTGTCTGTTGTTAATGCTACTAGCCTTCTACTGTGTGAAGTTTTACAGCAAATGTTAATCTGCTGTAGCTACTTGGAAATAATTACCAAGTAAACCTTCATCATAATCTCAGTAAAAATTTAGATATGTACTCATATGAGATACTCTAACAGAATTATTAGTTTTGAATCAAAGCCACTATCAATGCCCCCACATGTTCCATAACTGCATGATAACCTTAGATATTGAAGCATTCTGTGGGGAAAAAAAAAAAACAAACAACAACAAAAAACTAAAGAAACATGCTTCCCAACAGATTTGTCTTATTTCTTTTATACACTCTATCAGTACAGCTTCTGGTCCTGTTGTAATAACTTAGCTATCTATCTATAATATTTGTATCACAGTTGTTTTAATTTCATTTTAATTAAGAATAATTATACATTTTTAAACTGTGGTTGCAAAAAAAAGTTTTATTCTGCCATATTTTCCATATCATTATTTTATTTGAATGGACCAATAAAAAATTATCTATGTCCAATGATATATTCAGTGCATATATATGCATAGAAGAGAAAGAACTCACTAAACCATGTTACTTGAAGTTTTGTTATATCACTGCTTCCTGTGTCAGGTTGCCATATGAACTGGATTTAATTTAAGAGCAACTGGATTTAAACTAAGAGTGATAGCTGGATCTGAAAGGTAGTTGTGATTACATAAGAGTAAAAAATAATTTTTATTCCACAGCCATAGACATTTTTAGTATTTTTTCCACTTTTCAAGTTTTAATTAACAATGACAATGAAGATTATTTTTTACAGTTATTCCACCTCTTTTTTGAGAGAACTCACTTTGAACTATCTCAGAGCAGTCAGGTATAGTGTTCAACCTATGTTAAGAGTACTAGCATGGACAAATTAATGAGAAATTAATCCGGTGAAAATTTCTTATAAATACCTTTTTTTATCATGGTGGAAAATTGTTCATTTATTTATTTATGTACTTTTAAAACAGCTGCTGAAACTATATTAGTTCTCTGTATATTAGATCTATATCTTTCTGAAGCTTTTTGATTCCAAACTAGATTATATTATATCCCATAGTATATGCTGCAGGGAAACCTATATTTCACTGTGGAACTACTTTCCTGTTTGAGTATTAGTAAGATTTATTTCAACGGTCTGCAACTATCACATGCTACATTTCATGTCCCTGATAGACAATAAAACAGACTAACACGTGTCCAAATTTTAACAGAATAAAAACAAAAAAAAAATTAATAATTACTATGACAATTGAAGTTTCTAATCAACCCTTTTTTTTCATGTATACCTGCTAACTTCAAATTTCTGAACAGTACAGAAAAGAAATTAATATATATATTATAAAACACTGGTAATAAATCGTAAAATGCAGTCCACTGAAGAGCAGCAGAACCATTTAAAGGATCATGTACACTGTGAACCACTAAAAAGAAAAGTCTACTGTAGAGATCAAGAGGAAGTCTGCTACTGTTCAGTGCTCCTCTGAGGAGCATTTCACTTTTTTATTTGGTAGACTTTTTGGGGTTGGATATAAAATTAATCCTCAGACTATGTTTCTCTAAGTAACATATATGAAATGCACCTACTGATATTCTTAAAAATAATGCTAACGAATTGTTACAGCTATAGTAACACTTGTCAAATTTTGTTATTTTCTAAAACAGTAACAAAGGAGACAAAGATATTAACATGGCACAAAGGGATGAAAAATATATATATATCTGTGTAGTATCTGCCACTACTTTATAAGATAACATGATAATTATGATGTAGACTAGTTGTGGGTCATACGAAGCAGAATGATACAGCAAAACCGTTAGGACCAAGGTCTCCTCAGTGCTTGGGAGTACACAGATTTCCCCAGCGCAGGAACCAACACCACTACTTCCCAACGGCATGTTTCTGTTGACAGGATATACTTTCAGTTCACTATATGAAACATCAGGAGAGCATTAAATGGTGTCTGTCTCATTCTTGAGTACTGTGTCCAGTTTTGGCCCCCCTACCACAAGAAAGACATCGAGGTGCTGGAGCGGGTCCAGAGAAGGGCAACAAAGCTGGTGAGGGGTCTGGAG
>JAOQGH010000001.1:148203845-148229325 GCA_025769975.1 Gallinago jamesoni
GCAGGACCCTGCACTTGGCCTTATTGAACCTCATCCCATTGGTCTCAGCCCATCCATCCAGCCTGTCGAGATCCCATTGTAACTACAGAAGTGCCTCTTCATACTGATTTACACAATGGTGAGCTACTCCTCATTTTGAACTCCTTCCACCAGGAGCTAAGTTATAACTAATCACATAATCCTGTTGTTTTTAACAAACTCTTGTAACAATTTTATAACCTATATTTGCTCATTTAACTAAGCGGTACCTACTGGTGTGTCTAGCAGTGATGCATATGTATTGCTGCCTTATAGCTTAGCTGTGATTAATCTCTGAAAGCTTTGAGTTGGTGACCTCCTAAAGTCCTTTCCAACCTATGTAATGCTGTTCTGTGATGCACTCTCCAGCTCTTTGGCCTTAAGAGATAGTTGAACAGCACATGAGGTTTAACTATCTCCTGTCTTCCCTAAAATAGGTCTGACCCATATAGCCTGATGCGTCTTTGACTCATACAATAACCCATGCTGTGCCTGAGCATTATGTAGAAGACAGTTTTTTTCCACATTTGATTTTAAACATTGCTTAATCGTAGGCAAATATGTAAGCAGTATGTACAGTTGCATGTCCAGGACAGTGCTGAAGACTTTATGTTACTCTTACCGATTTTTTTTTGGTAGAGAGGTAGCCTCTGCTGCAAGGACCATATAATCACAGATAGATAGAAAAATGTGAGGAACTGGCGACAAGACTGCTTGGACAGTAAAAATGTAACAGACATATGAAGTATCAAATATGTATATGAAGAACAATACACAAATCCAGGAACATGGGAGACACAATGGCACTGTGAAGTTAACGTAGAGATTATGGATATAAAAGACTTTAAAAGAAATTACAGACAGCTTGGCATGAGCAAGTGGACTCAATTAGTGGATACATAGTGGACTGTAACTTATTAAGATCCTGGATAGGTCAACTGAGTGGCATAATTCCCTTGTCTATCTTGATAAACAGAACAGCTGTCCATTCATTATTGGAAATAAATTTAAAAAAAAAAAAAAGTATATTAAGAGTCTCTATGACTCAAGTCTAGATTAATGGCATTGAAAATGGTCATCTTACCATTAATAAGAACCAGTAACATTAAAAGCAAACAAGTAAGTAAAAAATCTTATATTTTGAACTGCTTTCTTAAGAAAATGTTATTTAATTTTTAAATCTAAAAATGAAGTGTGTCTCACATACATGCGTATTGAAGACCAGAAATACAGAAGATTAAAGCTTAAAAATATAAGGGTAAAGCCTATATTAAAATATTAAAGCATTTTTTTCTTATTTTGTTAAGTCCTAAAAATAATACCTTAGTTACCCTGGTTCCAGCAATCAGAGAGGAGCTTTTACCATCAAATACTTTGAGAGCTTTACTTTGACACATCAAATTAACTTAATTTTGAATCCCAAACTGTCTACTACAAAATTAAAATAAATGTTCCTGAAAGGGAAAGTGGCACTAAGAAATGGAGGACATCTGAATATCTGCAGTTTGCATTACCCAAATAATTCTTTTTGGTTTTCTGTGAGCATTTGGATGAAATTTGAGTAATTAGTCATGCATTTGCCTTCTCTGGTATTTTTGTGCATTTACACTTGTTACATAGATGAACAGGTCACTTCAAGGAAGAAAAGTGGAAGACCTTAACACACCAAGAATTAACTTTATTTTACACATACATACATATATACAATTATATACATATATTTCTTTGTTTTTTTATGTCTTGCCAGTAGAGATAAAAGCCATTCAGCAGTAGCACAATAACTGGAGAGAAAAACAAGCCTGACCTTTAAAGAACAATGCCTGACTTCTTTGCTAATTACAAACAGGCAAACATATGTTAATGTTAACTGTCTAGCTGGGAGCACCTTTTAACTGTGATCTGCAGGACACTTGTTGTCATCCTGAGGAGGGTTGGCTGCAGTTGCATGGTTTTGGCCATCTTCTTTGACACACTCTTAAATAGTACCAACACAATCTATGGATCAATTAAGGACTTACCAAATGGTTGTCCAAGTTGCTCAAGCTGTTATGGAGGTGTTATGTGCTTATAACAAAGAAGGGATGAAGTATATTGTTGTTAAAATTTGCATAGAAATAATTGCTTGTGCCAACAATTCCATAAATATTCAGCACTCATTAGGATAAAGTTTTCTCACCTCATCCCTAAAAGCATGTAAGTACACAAAATAACAAGCATTGACAAAAAATGATAAACGCATTGATTTCTAGACTGGCTGTCTGATTTTGGTGATTGTACAATCACTGGCACTGTGCCAAATATGTGTGCATAAAATATGTATGTTTAGTAGGTTACACTCTCTCTGGTGATAACTTTTTAAAAGTTATATCATTTTTAGTATACTTTTAATAGGTATTAAAGTTATATTTAAATGCTACTATTTTCTTAAGTGAAACACTGGATCTGCTATTATAACTTTGGGGTTTTAGGAATGACAACTACAACAACAAAACCAAGAAAACAACTAGATGTTTTCGCATAAAATATTCCAAGATAAAAATGTGTATTTTCACTGCAATTTTGGTTTAAACATTGCCTCCTGAGCTCTTCCAAGGATTTTGGTTTAGAAATTATTTTTGCCTTACTGGTCATTTGTATTTTCCAATCCATCAACAGTTATCCAAATTGCTGCATCCACATGCATGTCCATTTAATATAATTTCAACAACTAGGTGATTTCATGAGGGTATATTGCTTCTAAGCCATTATCAACACATTTATGAGGTGTGCTTTTTGAAAAGCCTATCTGACTAGCACTGTTTTTTTGACAGCTTGCTCTCTGCAGTGGCTGATTAGCCCATGCCAGTCTGTGTACTGTAAGTTCAGTTTATCTGCAAGAAAACCCTTCTTCATTGGTAAATATGTTCTTGGGTAAATAAAATCTTTACCACTTAGCAGCCGCTGAAAAACAAATTCTTTGAAATCAAACAGAGTGTAACTTCAGCCATAGGGAGTTGTCAGCCATAAAGCTTTTGTTTGCAGAAGGTGTGAAGCCTCTGTGGCCAAGCTTCAGACTGGATATTTTTGATTCTGTAAAAGTTAGAAAATATTCTGTTAGCATAAATCCATGTTAATGTCAAGAATTTCGCCCTGACATAGTGTCAGATAGAATGAGCACACTGTTGGAATAAAAATTGGTGGATCACAAATATGCAGCATAAGTAGTGGGGTTTGATTTTGTTGTTTTTTTTTTTATTTTATTTTTTCATTTTGGCTTTTATAGGTTTGTTTTTTCCTTTGCTTTTCCTTCAAGAGGTATTCAAATTCTTATGCATTTGAAAAAACCACACCCTATTATTTTTATATGCTATTTACAAAGGAATATTTCTTCATTTGTCATTTGGATTTAGTTAGTAGGGATTAATTGTGTCACTCAGATTTAGATGTCTGAAGAGTCATCATTGAAATTTGCCACATATAGTTGTAAACTTGGTATAGTTGTAAACTTGATTAAAGCTCTTTTTATCTGGCCACAATATAGTTGTAATTCATGCGTCTGCAGTACCAGGGTGTTTTCATAGACCACACTGAAATTTCTAGTCTGAGTAGACATTTCTGTCTTGACTGATTGGATAGAACAAATAACATGAAAGCAGATAATCTTAGCCACTATATTTATTGTTTAGCGGCATTAACATATTTCAATCCAATTTTACTGTGTAAAAAAAAAAGGTACCTGTAAGATTTATTTGTTCTTGTTTTACAGATCTCCATTTCCTTGTTAATATGAATCCTATTGAAATAGTCTGACATTTTGCAGAATTATATTAAGCTATTAAGCCCATAGTAAGCCCAGAAATAATAGTTCAGGTCATAGGAAGGTAAAGATGAGGTGCCAAAAATTTTTAAACTGAACATTTTTGCTGAAAAATAACTCTGCAATAGTTTAAATGGTTTTTAAACAAAACAAAACAAAAAAACTGGGAAGAAATTTCAAAGAATATTTTGTCATGTTAATTTTTTTATTTCAATACAAGGTGAATGGACATTTCAGAGATATTTTAATTTCATACAGAAAATAAATTCTGTGTATTGACTAGGCATTTTGTGCAGATCTGGAATACAAATAAAACAGGTTTCATATAACTTTACTCTTTAAATGTACAATGCCTACTCATGCTATTAATTTAAATATTTTATTAAATTTTCAAGTTTTTTACTGATTTACTTCTTCCATCACTGTTCCTCTGCTTCAGAAATGAAAATCATCTTGCTACATTCAGCCACTATTCCTGCTCTAGAGGTTATTTTCTTGTAGAGAAACAATTTGTCAGAGTGAGCGTTTTTTAACTTATATTTGTATTAGCTGGAGAAGTGAAATGCAAGCAAATGTTTCTGTTCATGGACAGCATTCCATGCCAGAAGTTTGCATCTTCAACTAAAATGTTGTTCCAGAGAAATCTTGTTCTTGAGAAAGAATTATTTTCTCTCAAGACTAAGAGGTTGTTTACAGGGTAAGAAAGAAAGAGCTGGATGATTAGGTAAGGCTGCACCTCCTGATGATAAGAATGTGAGAATAATGTCATGACACAGATCTTTTCTTAGTGATATTCAAAAATTGGTATGGCAAAGCAATGACTGGTCAGAGCAGATGTGTGTAAGTTAGTGCACACGCAAGCATTAGTATGTGAAAATGGATATAGAAAGCTTGATCCCAATGAACACTGTAGAGTTCAGTGTGTGTCTTTTATTGTCTATGTTATGACATAGCCTAGGATCCCATGTCACAGTCCAGGATGTTAGTCTCTAAAATACGCTTGTAAAGTTTACAGCCAATGTGATTTAAAATGGCTGTTAAGCCATAGAAGGTGCAGAAAATAGGATTCATAACGGAACAATACAGAAATTCGCTGCTATTTGGAAATGCCAGACATGATTATATGAAATGAAATGCAGATGATGTTAAAATAATGGATTATTTAAGGTGAAAGGCAACAGAAACTTCTCGACAGCATAGACAAATACTGATGAGACTTTAGGCTTCTCTTTAGTTACTTCATATTATTAGATCAATTCTTAATGAAAGATATCGTTCATATAACCCGAGGTCTGTGATTTCACAGTGGAGACCAAAAGGATATCACTTTCACCATCTCCGTCCATACCTCACGGTTAGTTAGTGGCAGTTAATTCTATTATTTCCCTAGTGTATGTTTCTAATGGTATTCTTGAGATATTTCTCTGCTTTCATGAAAATGTCCTCACTTTGCTACCAATAAAGAAAACAAATTATACAGTTTTTTTTCTTACATACCTGCAATCTTTTACACCAAACATCTTTTCAGACATATTTAAAATATCATGTATCTAAAGGTTTCCTCTTCATTGCCACATCACCTTCCACAACACTTTCCAATAATACTGGACCAAAGTTAAATTGCAAGAAATAAGAAGTAGAGCCTTCCTTGTTTTTCTGTTCCTGTTTTTCCTGATAATTTTTTCTACTGAAAATAATTACACATGCACATTAATAGTGTTCATTTTTCCTTTAACTTCAGAATTCATGAACTATTCATTTGATGATACATTTTGTTTTAGAAGAAATTGGCCAACAGAGAGTCTAAAAGAAATAGACAGTTTTAAGCTTTTTTGGGTGCAATCTTGATACACATTTATTTTAGCCATTCTGTATTTTATGTTAATTAGTGGAGAACCCATCAAAATGAAATGAAATGAAATGAAATGAAATGAAAAGAAATAAAATAAAATAAAATAAAATAAAATAAAATAAAATAAAATAAAATCCCACCAAATTCCCCTGGAATAACTGTTCACTTTGAAACATCGCCTGCATCTTCTTTTAAATACAGTTTATCTGAATTTGAATTTCTAATTTTTAAATACAAACATCAATTGTTTCACTCTGGACATTAGTTTAAATTGACTTCTGTAGACAAGTCATGTCATGTACAGTCTAACCAGGTGTTTGCTGTTTTTCCAAAATGTTACATGGATTTTTTATTTTCATTCAAAAGACAATTTGTATAGGAAAATCACATGCATGATATCTACCTAAAAGATAGTGGTGCTTCTGGAAAAGGTTATTTTCATAAACCATTAATGTGTGGTTTTGTATTGTTGAAGATAAAATGATAAAACAGCTATTCAGACTTAGGCAATGCATTCGTTTGCCTTAGCATCTGTGCCTGATATGTCCACTGGTAAACATTTATAGAATTTAAGCAGAGGACAAGCAGACAGGGAAAATTCCTGAGCAGAGTTTTGTTATGTTCAGAAATCCTTAATAAAGGTTTCCTGAGAAAGAGGATTATGTTCACAATGAGCTACTTATGCGTTTGTACTTTTCTGTTGTCATCCACAGTCTGTGAGTTCCACAACAGCACATGGCATGAGAAAGGATATTATGCATGTTGTAAACATAGTGTTTCAATATTTTATTTTGTTTCCTTTTCGGTCCTTTGTTGTCAGAAGTTGTGAGCAAATATTCCTTATTCACCCTTTTGAATCTTTAATGATTTTATGTTCATCTTTTATATCCCATCTTTGATCATCTTTGTCACATTTTCCAGTTCTACAATATCCTGTTAGAGAGGACTACAAACGATATTCAAGACAGAAGCAAATTATACCATAGATAGCAGCAACTTGCTGATATTTTGGTTTTATTTCCAGTTTTTTTCCTAACCATTTCTAACATCGTTTTGCACTTTTGACTGCTTTGAGCATGGAACTGATATATTTAGAGACTCCATGGTAGCTCCAGTATCTTTTTCCTGAGCAGTGATAGGTAATTTAGAGCTCCCTAACTCCTTTCCTGATTTAGTCCTGATTACAAATACTAATTTTAGGGTTTTTTCCTTTCCTACGTTTTCTCTAGACTGAAATGAGGAATGCATTGATACTTAAATTTATGCAGTTTCAGAGAGGGTCACATCCCTTGGTTGCCTCAATCCAATTTGTAAATGTCTTCTGTTAACTTTTAATAACCTTTTAATTGAATTTGTTTAATTTTTACAGGTCTTAAATCAGAATATATTTGTTTGCATAATAAACTATAATAATATAAATATTTCTATCTTTTTTCCTCCGTGTTTGCTTAAAATGATCTTCACACACTGAGCCAAATCTTAAGGGTAGAGCAGCTGTGAGCTATATTAATTGCACACTAATGTAAGGGCAGAACTCTTACTGTACTAGAATTTTAAAGTAAAAAATATGTATAAATTTATGTGCATACTTATGTGTATATGTATATATACATTTGTCATAACTATACTAAGTGAAATGAAAACTGTGGTTTTAATTACACAATTTGCAGTTAAGTCTATATTAATTTCTGCAAAAAAATTTATCTGTAAGCAAGAGTAAGATGCATAGGAGAAATGGCAGGTTAACTAAACAGGTAATGAATAAGGCAGAACTTTCTTGAGTTCAAATTATTTGTTGAAATACCAACATTTCTTTCATATCAGGGTATACAAAAAAAATTACTACTTTTTATCAAATAAAGGTCCTGAATGTCAGTCTACAGGCTTTTAGTATAAAAACGTATTTTGTCATGGCTGTTACTCACAATAGTGTCCACAGATGTCTTGAAATGATCACTGTAAGAACTATGATTTAGCACTTACTTGTGCACAGGTACAGAAAATGTTATTTTTTAAATATGTTTGTTGTTGACCAGTTCTATTTATTTTCTCAGAATAATTTGTAATGGACTAAATTCTAATGGAATGTAAACTGTAGAAAGTGATACATAAGAACTGCATATGAAGTATGCACAGACGATATGAGGCATGCACAGTCCTTAATTTGTGTTTCAGAGCAATAGAATATTACATTAAAAATTAAAGCAATATATAAGGCCAGGATGTTTTCTGACTGCATATGTGACTACATCACTGTACCTTTAAAATCTGGAGCTACACCATACAGTTTTAATCAGTTATGGTCAAGTATTTTATTTATGGTCCTGTATATTAAGTCTTATTCACAAATCTGAAGACTGTATTAACTAGGGTGGAATTTTTAAAGGACAGGGCAAAACAGATGCTTTGTTCAAGGTCTTTGTAAGATTTATGATGCCGAGTGGTTGGACAGGCTTTTATAGAAAAACTTGTGTTAAAATATACATAATCCCAATGAAATGTTCTGCAAAATCAAAGTGAAATTATTGTAGGAAAATTATATAAAATAAGGAAATTTTCTACTAAACACTCTGAGTACAAAGCAATCATTCATTTTCATTTTTAATTTCTTTTTAATTTTTTTTTTCTATTGAAGTACCCTGTTTAAAGTCAAAAGTAAGTGTGATATTTTAACATTTTAAAATTATAAAACTCAGTAGATCTTAATAAAATTCATGTAAGATTTCTCTTCACTAAAATTAAAATTCATTCTTAAACTCTTTTTTGGGGAGCTAAACTTTTAAAAAACAAAATTCTTTACAAACCAGAAAATTCATACAACATAGATTTTATTTAAATAAATGGTCCTATATGGAAAAGATATAAAGTATACAGAGACAATTAAAATAGATCATGACCATTCTTTATCTGTCCTAGAGGGTAAATGGCATAGCATAGACTGCATTCATATGGAGAAAACAGTTTCAGAAGAGGCTGTCGAGGCTGCCCTGAGCCGTGCCCAAGTATTTTCTAAGAGTATTGTTGTATTGTAGTCTAAAAATCTGTGAGGAAGCACAATGATGTTTTAAATTACATGGATTGATTAGTTCAATTCACTGGTGTAGGTATAGTTCTAACATCCTCATGAGGTGTCAGTATATCAGCATTACAGATGAAAATATCCAGCTGCCCAGAAAAGAAAGTCATGTTTCACTGAAAATCCTGGAGTTTTGCTGTGGGCTCTATTTTGGCCAGAATATTCCTTAATCAGAGGTCAAGATATGTTTTATATATATTTTATATGTGTGTATAAATATGTCCTGTATTTGTATATAGATACATTGTATTTTGCTGCAGATATCTCATCTCGGGGAAACAGTTGAGGGAGAGGATTCATAACCTCATATTAAAGTATATATGTGGACATTCTCAACTTTCCCTTTTTGGGGAGAATGACAGTCCTGTCAGTTTACAAAATACAAATATTTTGCAAATATCTGATCACAAAATGAGATAAATTACATGGCCACACAAGAAGGGAGACAGCAAGAGCAGTGCCTTACATTTTTGCTTCGACAAAATGTACCTTAAAGTACATAAAAAAATGCAAGTATTAAACATCTAGGCATCTAAATTAGGGAGATTATCTGATTCTTATTTTGACTTAGAAAAGAAGAAAAGCAGGTGTTTGACTTAAGCGCATCCCAAATATTTGTTAACACGAAGGAATCCATGATTTTGGTTTCTGTCATGCTACTGAGGAAAAGAAATAATTTATGAATACTCTTCAGCACCTTTCAATTTAAAAATACTCGATAAAAGGGAAGTGGAGTAACTTGAGTTGAGACTTTGATGTCATAGTGAGTTTGAATTGCAGGCAGAAAGTCATGAATTAGTTGCAAATTCCCCCTACCTGTCACCCTTGTTGGTAGGTACAAAGGGCTTGGTTTAACCAAGGCGAGATCTCCTTGCAACTTAGGACATAGGATGTATTGTGTCGCTCCACAGCCAGACGACGCCAACGTAACACACCCTGACATGCTGATAAGAGCCTTTCAAATAGCCACACACACACAAAGGAGTTTAAAAGCTTCTCCCCATGTTTTCTCTGACACAGAATACTTTTCCAAAAAGAGTCCTTGAATGACAGTAACTTTGATCAATGACTTTAACACTAAGAACATCGTAAGAAAATTTGTTTACAGAAGTATGATTTCCCCCTATGCATTGCTACATGATTAATTAGATATTGCACCTCCAACCATGGTGTCTATTTCAGTTAGTCTCCCTCCTAAAAGAATGTATATTTTAATTGGTTTAGATTTTTTTCTCTCTTTCCATTGATAAATCCTGATAGATACTGAAGTGGAAGCCAGGTTATGCTAAAATTACTTGCCTTGCTTAAACCTTCCCATTATTGCAATGTTATGACTCCAGGTTTTCTGATTGCTTTTGCAAACTGGTAGCAATTAACTGCTGCCTGAAGGGCCTAATGTATTTTGGTTGTAACACAAAGGCAGATATAATGTTGCCAGAATAACTTTGACACATCACTGAGAAAGAATGCAGGAGTGAATTTCTCACAATAAAGCTCAAAGGAAAAAGACTGAGATAAAAGACAGGGAGGTATTTCGGTGGCAAATACAACTGAAAACCTGTGATTTCTTTCCATGTTATCTGTGGGGGCAAAATACAGAAGCATGGAAGAAATCAGAAGCTGCCTTTTGCAACTGTTTCCACAGTGCTGATCTAGTAGTATATATAGCCACAGAATTAAACAAATTCCTCAGCTACACAGAGGACCACGTAGCACCACCCAGCACAGCATTAGCCATAAATCCTGCTTGTGAGTGGGAGGTAATGTAGGAAGGGAAATGTTCACTGTTGAATCCGCTACTGCCACTTCTATTTTGTTTTACACCAGATGAGCTCTGTGAGCCCTGTATCTACCCAAATCATTTATTGATGATCCAATATTGGGCCACACCCCAAACTTGAGATCGGATTACTTGCCTGTGGCAACTTGCAGCTGTTGGTACCAGCCCATCCATAGAAGTCTTTAAAACCAAGAAGTCATTACCATTTGCCTTTTCAGGTTACATTGACAGCCGTTTTATAAACCTTTAGATACAAAATAGGCATAGTCATCTTATGGGTTGGATCCAAATAGCACACTGCCAGTCAGACTTGTCGAAAACCCACTTTCATAAAGTAAAGGAAATATTAAATGAGTAACTGCTCTCAGTTTGAATGTTTTCCATGTGCCATTGAAATCCACCTACAATAGTAGGGGAAAATGCACTATTTGGTTTGGGGCGAGAGGAATAAAATCTCATTTTTCAATCTTAATGTTAACATACCTGTGTACAATTGGACTTTAAGGGATCACATACAGAAAATGTCTAGATTACATAGCTCAGTTACAATATTAGTAATCGTGCAAACATTTATCAGGGATACTATCATTCTAACAATATTTAGTTGTTCTGTATACATGAAATAAGTGGAGATAAAACAAATATGTAATATACACATGTTTATAATATAAATATAAATATAAATTATTTACTCAGAAAAGTTGTCATAATTCTCTATTATTATCTTTCATTGCCAGTTCCATAGTGAGACCAAACTCCAGAAAATCTGTAAATGCTGTGTGAAAAAAAGTAAATTCTCATCATGTTCCAGAAGAAAAAGAAAAAGTTTAATTAGAAGTTATATTTAAGATCATAAGTGCTCCTTGTCTCAGCTGTTGGAATGCTGTTTGCCCTCATGGTAGTGGTAGGTTTTACTATATAACCTGATATTTTGTGTTTTCTGGTTTAAATTATTATATTGAACTATATCATAGAATAAGAAACTAAAAATATAAGCATGACTTTGTTACACACTTTTTAACATTTTATTTCTTACGTTTGTGCCATCATCATTTCTCTCTCCTCTCAACTGCAATCTGCTCGCATGACTTTTTGTTTTTACTAAAAATGCTTCTTTAATTGGTGACTTATTATTTCATTTTCAGAGTTGGCGTTATCTAAGCAGTGGAGTATGGGAAGTGAGAATTTGATTCTTGTGTACGCCTGCATTGAGCTGTGCAGTTTTGTGGAGATACCTGAGCCTCTGTGACACAACCCAAGCAATGTAACAATGTCAATGTGTTGCTGTGCCAAGGCTAATTAGCTTCAGTACTTGTAAGGATCAGGTACCACAGCTGTGTAGTGTATGCAATTTCTTTTAATACATGGAAATTGATACCACCCTTTTTTGAGGCTAGCACTTAATTCAAACTGTCATATTCCATGACGGTTTTTCAAGAATGAACATTTCTGTCTCACGAAATATAGAGTTTATTTGTGTGGCTCTTCTCTTACAATAAGAGGGAACAAGGGACAAATTTAACCAAGTTAAAATGATATTCAGACTAATATCACCACACAACCCTGAATTAGTCATTACACCTGTATGCAGCAACCCAGGATGAGCCTGGGTATCATTAACACAGAATGAGTTTTCACAGTATAAACACACCCTGAAAAACTTTCTGTTAACACCCAAGAGGAGAAAATGGATGTGTCTTCCCAGGGTGGAGTAGCAAGTTCATGTTAGAGTTGGGAGGGAGCCTGGCTGCTCAACTGACACTCTGATTCTATGTCTCAGATGAAATGCGCTACACATTTTCAAAACATTTAGAACCAAAATAAACAGCTGTGGAAAATTACTGACTATCCTCTAAAGTATCCCCCTCTCCTTTCTGCTCTAAGTGGCACTCAGATTAACAACCATATTTATTAAGAAACAAATTTTCATTCCTGGAAAATCATTACAGAAGATGTATAACAACATTTTAAATTAATTTTGTATCACCAAGGGTGGTATCATTTCCATGTACTAAAAGAAAAAAAAAAAAAAAGCTAGTTTTACTCTTTTACCTTTAAATATATTCATTTACTTAGCCTTCTGTTACCTTTTTTTTTCCTTTGTGTTTTTCTGCTACTTGAGAATAGAGGACTCGTTTTCCTCAGTGCTAGAGTTTAGAATTCAAAATAATTTATATGTTTGACAGCATTTTTTACAGGAATGTCAGAATGAATCATCATCAAATAATGTGAAAAGAGACTTTGGAACAGGAATTTGATTTTAGAAGCATAAAGTATTAATATTTACTTCTCATTATCAAGCTGGGTAGAAAGAGAGTTTTAGATTGAAATAACCATTAAATACCTTCAAAAGAGGCCAGTAATTCTTGTCTAAAACTACCTTTATAAGTCACTGATTTTGTGATCCTTGCACATAATTAGTAGTTTTCTCACTCAGCCAGTATTCTTCCACAAATAGCATACATTTATATCCTTTAAGAGACATGATTTCCATATTTGTTTTGCCTAACAGTCAAAGACCTAACTGAACAGTACAACTGAATATTACAACTTGATTGCCCTTTGTCTGTGACCGTGGATAAGACTGAATGATATTTTTTCTTCAACCACCTAGTTTCACCTCATAACAGTTGGGAAGTCAGGTAAATAAGGGGAAAATAGAGAAAGACTAAAAATGGAAAAAGGGAAACGACAGTAAATATTTGTTTCAGATTGGTAAATGTTAAACAAAGCACCTATCAGCTTTGATGCCTGACATATGTGGGATGTGGGTAAGCCTTATTTTGATCACTTCAGAAGCGCATGAAATCTGGTTAGTGCATTTACCCGCTCTCTCCATGTACTTATTCCAAATCATGCATGAATATACAAACGGGAGCAGCAGCCTTTCTGTGACTATTTTTTCCCTCAACACCTTCATTAGCTACACAGAGAAATAAAATACTTTTGCTCTTCTTTCTCTCGAGGCAACGGAAATAAAGTGCAAATGAATCCAGATAGAAACAATGAGTCCTAAGATGTTATCAGTTTTCCTATTTCTTCACCAAGAGCCATAGTTTCTGTACTACAAGGCAAGAGACTGGTTTACTTCAGCTCCTCACTGCACTAAGAAATTATTTTTTGCCACTTACATTATGTAAAAAAGACCATACTGTGAATTTGTGAAGAGGCCTATATGAGTGTGATACCAAAAACACACCCTAACAAGTATCTGTAGGAATCTTTGTGTGACTATGAGTCATACTTTTTCTTCATCCCACTATTTTCTTTAAAGAAAATGCCAAAAAAAATTTTCAGTGTATGTGTTACAGTTAATTTATTATCGGCAACTAGTTAAAGATAGGGAAAACCTATAACAAAGATTCTGTCATTCATCCATGTGGAGGTGTATACCCAGACATAACTTACAAAAATGCAAATGTAAATACATAATATAAAGTTAAAAAATATTCAATCACCTCAGTTAATATCATCCATAGATGCACCACATAGACTCACATAGATATAACATTCATAGAACATACACTCTACCAGTTCGCACTTGCTTTTCTAGTAGGTTTTTAATCGAGGTTCTAATTTTTTAAAGGGAAAGTATCTTAGATTATGCTAAATAGATCTTATAAATATTATTCAAAATATTTTCTACTGTCTACTCCATGCTTGTAAGCATATTGACTTTGCTGTTAACAGGACAATTGGAACTTGACCTAGCATATTTAGGATTTGTGGCATTACAGGCTTTTACCTAATACTTGAACTTTGATTTTTTTTCCCCCTGTTACAGAGACTCAATTATTCTATTCATTGAATTCTTATGAGTCAGTTTTGAAAATGAAATGAAAAATTCCTGATTAATATACTGTGTATGATGTAGGAGAATTTATTCTTAAAGCAAGGAATAATCAGATAGCTAGCATACAGATCTGTCACTTCATTTATTTAAAAAAAGGAAGTTAAGGCACTTATTTTTTGTTTTCAGGGCTTGGATCTTAAAAATTTTAACATAGGACTTTTTTCTATTCTTATGGAAACCACTTAGAGAGGGAGAGGATGAGGTTGAAAGCATTCCACATTCTTTAGGAAAAATAAATGGCTTGAGAGCTACAGACAAATGTTTTGCCCACACCTTCACCCCATGTTCTCAGATCTAGAGACATGTAGAAAGAGAGCATTAAACATGAAAAAGACTCTGACACCAGGTAACAGTGTCACATTTTGAAACAATCTAGGATAGAAATGGGTTTCTGTAACTGCTCAAAGACAATTCAGGTGATCCACATTTTTCTCCTTTTTGGGAGCAAACCTATGAAAACAAACATAATGGTATATTAGAGCTAATCTGGTCCCCAGTCAAGATGTTTTGAGGGCCTTGAGCACAGGCCATAAGAGTTTTTTTCTATACTTTCCACATTTTTCTAGAAGGAAAGGAAAAGACTAGAAGCCTTGACTACTCCAGATCTTAGTGTGAAGTAATGTCAAATATTAAAGGCTGGCTGAGTGGAAAATTTAAATGTGAAGTTGGTAAAGAAAGAACCATCATAAATTATTTTGTTCCTCCTAGTGTTTATGTTAGCAACTTCAGAGAAACTACAGATTCTGCCCAAAGTATTTTGGGCTACAAGACTGGAAAAACCAGCAATTCTTGAGCCCAAGCTCATGCAAAAATGCAAAAGAAAAACTGTAAATAGAAGTAACCATAATACAAAATAAACAAACATACAAACAAATAGAAAAGAAAGAAGATATGGAATGAGAATGGAGGGATGAGAATATGCAAGAAATTATTTTCTCTATATACATTCTGCAGGCATCTTATTAAAACGTTTTAGATACAATCAATGTCTACATGAATACAATGGGACAGGCTGGCCCTGTAGCCCTGAAGACACTTACCATAACACAGCCCGTATCAGTATGGCTATACCCTTTTTCATTCCAGAAAAAAAAAAAGGGAATATTCATACTGCTGTTAAGAACAGCTCTTGGCCTTTGTGACCCCCATCAAAATCTACTTGAGTTTAAGTGCAAGAGTGCTTCTTGCTACAGTAAAATGTATGTGTTAAGAGGCATTCAGGCAACCAAGCAGTCTGACATTGCATGTGAACTGTTATTAGTAGCCACAAGTTCTTAGTTCTTAGTTCTTAGTTCACAAGCCACATAGTTATTAGTAACCACAAGGACCATTACCATCTTTTGGCTAACTACAATGACCTCTATTTTAACACTTTATCATTTTACCACAGAGATGTACAGCCTTTGTATTGTGGCTTCCATAGCAGGAAGACATCTAGACATTTTATTAGATTTCAAGTATAAGTAGAGTATATCAATGTATCAAACTTTTTGCTAGAATGCAAGATGCATGAAAGCCCACATAAGTCTATTACTGTTCAAACACTTTTTTGAAATTGTACTTATCTGACGTAGATGTAATTAGTGTGAGTTGAAGATAACCTTTTTGAAGCCAGAATCTTTCCTCTGGTGAAAGAAAAGAAAAAAAAAAAAGGATGAAAGAACAGACAAATAGATTGTGATCAAAAGTACCAATTAAAACTCTCTGTCAATAACATAATTAAACTCGTTTTTCCCCTTCCCTAAGTGCCTTCAGATAGTCTTCTACATGCTGTTATCAGGTAAAAATTCATAACTTAAAAGGCATAGAAGAAGTATCTGAAGGACTACTTTGACTGGCTTGGTGTATGGGAAGAGCAGCTCAATGACACTTGAGTAAGACAATGTCAAAGAAAATGTAACTGAAGTATTCACCTCTTTACAATACTGTTTCAGACATCAGACTCTAACCTCATATTTTCCAGGGAATATGGTAACTTAAGAGAAGCTTATGCTATTTCAAAGCAAAACAAAACAAAAAATAATCCTCCTTTCCTTCAAGGATGTATGTGAAAGAAAGGGAAGCTTCTGTGGGTGTATGCTAGACACTTTTAAGCCTTCCAGAGTGGTCATATTTTTTGAGTATTTAACATCATCTTGCTGTGAATAATTAATGTATTTATGTATATGTTTAATTTGCCTGTATTTTTGGTGATTACTCTGTGGAATGATACTGGAATTCAGCCAAAAGAGAAATAACTATCCAAGAGGACAGTGAACTTTTTTGTAGCACAGAACAGTATAAATATCTTCCACCATAATTAATTTTATTTTTTATATATTCTCTTCATATAACGCTTAGGATTCTGGAATTGCTATTTCATGGTGTTAACATCTGCGGACTGGAAAGACAAGCTGTATTTTTCCCGAACGTACACAAAAGGCCATTGCAAAGATGGGAAATGAATTTTGAGTAATTGTTTTTCAGTACTGTCCTAGATACACAGGTCAGAGGACATTTGTAGTCTTTTTAAGACAATAGAAAGAATTTATGTCTTATGGAGTTTATGATCAAAATGCTAAACCATGACTGTTCTGGATAGCCAAGATCAAGGAACAGTGTTAACACATTTTTCCAGAGGAAACATACAATATCATACCTCACAATGATGAGTAAACTTTTTGGAGATGCACATTCTGCCTGTGCACTGTGAATCTAATATTTCATCTGACAAAATAAAAGCACCATCTTCTGTAGGTTCCATTCAGATAGTCTAGTTCTGGAAAACAGAATTTGTCAGAGCACAGAAATTATAGCCTGTTTCACTTTTTGTACCTTTATGCATAAGATGTATGAGAATTTCTCTTGGATCAAAATAACACTGTAAAAGAAAAATAATTTTTCATTGAATAACAGTGTAGTTACCAAAGAATACAATGGGTGTTTAGCATTGCTGGTTGGTTGTTTTATTTTTTGATAGGTCATTATTAAAAATAAATAATTAAATTACCTAAAGTGTTAAAATGGGGGAAATTCTGTGTTAGAGTACCCCTTTCACATAGGCAATTTATTCCTCAAAACAATTAAAAAAACCCATTTATTTGAAGTCAAGGCATAGTGGCTCTTTTTCACTGGTACAAAAAAGAAATTATCCTATCCAATCAAAGTTCATTTATATGATCTCTTAATATTTCAAGCTGGTTAATACAAGTTATTTTGTTTTGATACTTTTTCTGAATATAGGATTGACTTTTAAATGGGAAATGTTTTAATGGTCTGTGTTTCTAGCATGTCCCCTCAACATTTGAGTCAGAAGGCAGCTGCAGTCGAAAGAAACACATGCTGGAACATCTTCAGAGATTCGTCTTCCTGCAGGTGTTCACCTGATGTCCTCTTTTTCTTACTGTTGGAAAAAAAACTTGTTCTTGCAAATAAATTGTGATTAAAAGTTTGTTCTGAAGAAGGATCTGAACTGAATGAAAGTATGCTCTGAGTCTACTTCATTAAAAACCTACAAATTAACACTATTTCTAAAGGTAGCCATTATTGTCCTTACTACTAACAATTCTGGCATTACTTCTTATTTAAAATGCTACTAAAATCTACCGTTTTAACAACATGTCATTCTCACTGAAAGCTTGAAATCTCACTGAACATTTATGATTTGTAATAATTTTGTCTTTTAACCTATGTGAAAACAAATTATCAAGAATAATTCCTCCAATCAAAGGAAAAAATTTTGTAACAAATTTTAGAAATGAAATATTATATAGAGTTTGTGAATATGTTTGTGAATATTTAGAGAGTCACTGAATGTACTGAAACAAGTTTGAATCCTAAAAGTATCAGGTTATTTGAGTGAATTGTCATACATATGTAATGCAGTATTTCCAATTTGTTATTTCTTGGGTATTGATCATTTTCTGCTTAAAATCATCGTTTAAGGGATCAGAGATACTTATGTAAACCACTGATCATAAGTATGAGGAATATGTAAACATGTGGAATCATTCAAAGCTATCTCATAGACAGAAATTATTTTTGTTTTATTTACATGTTTTTATTTTTATGTTTTTATTTACAGTATTCAAAATTTCAATACATTAATTGAAATAAGAATCAGCCTGTAAACCCCATTCACTCCAAAAAAGGATGATGTCTATTTCAATATGTTGTAGAAAGAGAAAATTCCATTTATCTAGACCATGGCATAAGCTCTTAATCAAAGAAATACTTCTCAATCTAGTTATTTGGGAGATCTGCTGGAGTACACTGTCCAGTTAATGCAAGATAACCCTATGCTTTACTTTTTCCAATTTTAATAAGTTACAAATAGTGGTTTTTCTGTTACCCTTGGGACAATATTACCATTAATTTTGATATTTCCTGATAGTAACTTGCACTTGTTGTATATGAAGTAACTTCTATTTCTTTCTGATATTTAAACTCATTGTAAAATGAGAAAAAAGTAATACATTTAATCTTCCTCTTTCCTTGCAATCAGTGTTTAGTCATGTGAACTGCACAAAGAAGGCGTGGAATTCTGGTGAAAGGCTCTACAGAGAACTAAGGCAAGCAGTAGACCACAGCTTAGAACGAATGCAATTTCTCTCCTTGGATGATTTCTTATTTTGGAGCAGTAAAGACAAAAGGATAACCCAGGAATTTGTTTTATTTGATTCAAATCTTAGCAGCACTTGGAAACTGCAGTAAAAAAATATGAAAGTTCCATAAGCACATACATAAACATACATGTACATGTTTAAATCCTGATGATTCTTGCTTGGGGTAAATCAATAATGAAGTGTAGCGTTTTGATTACTTATAAACATGTAGGAAGCCAGTTAATTTTGTGGATTAGAAAGGAAAAAATATCAGAAAGTATCTTTCTTTCTTTTTTTTTCATAGCACACTTCTTATTGCCTTTAAAACACACACTGTCTATCAACAAAAAGGAAAAAAAGATTTTGGGATCCTATTTTAGTACCTTCCAAGAAACCTAGAACTGTAGTTATTAAATAAATGTTGACTGGAACTTTTTGATATTAGCATGATCAATAAAGTCATATAATTCTCATTAATAATAATAAATTTGCTTTAAATAATATGTTGTGGCAAGTAAATTTAATTTTATTATGTAAGCATAATGATAAACAGTGTTTTATTCAATTGCAATGAAAGAATCCAGTGTTGAGGCAGCTACATGCATGTATTTTGTCCTATAATTTGAGCAATGCAAGTCTCCTGTGTTTATTCCTTTAGCACATGGTAAATGTGACATTATAAGTTATACAGTCTGTATCTTAAGACATGTTAAGGAAAATTTTAATTTGGTATGGACTAACAGTATACACACAGCTACTGAACTCATAACACATAAACATAAAGCGGTAATTTGATTTATGTTTTAATACAGACTCTAACTGTAGATTATAAAAATATTCTTTAATAATGGTAGCTTCACTACAGCTGCTCCTTATCTGTTCCATTAACTCTTTCTTCATCCATCTCTGGAGACATATAAAGGTAATGGCTTCAATAAGGATTTTAATTAATTTACTTGGTAATGACCAATAAGATGACAGTATTTTATAGTTATGACTTAGCAAATCTTGAGCTAACCAACTATATATGACTGAAACCTGATAATTTTTCAGTGGTTGACCACTGAAAATGGAAAATATAGCTAAATAAAATTCTTTAGCATATTAATGAAAAGTCTCCATGAATTCTACTCTTGAGTCTGTTATTAGTGCATGACATTCATGTACTGCCTTTATGCTTCATGTCCACATTCTTTAAGAGTATTCATATCCAGCTGCCATTACATAACAGTTCAGAAATGACACCTGACAGGCACTCTGCTATTTTAAGGGTTATTTGAATATTAAATTCATAGTGATGAGTCAGAAAAAAAATTTCAGCTGAGCTGTGATTGCTCTCCTCCACAGAGGAAAAGCTCTCTGTGACTTCTGAGAGACCTGTTTCTGCCTTGGCTTAGATATAGTCAGTGTAGAGAAGGACTCCATCTATTGTGTGAAGCTCATCTGGTCTCCTATATTCAAGCTCATCCACAGATTCCAAAATTGATCTTCTATCATGATAAAAATTTTTTTGATCTTAGCTTAGCAGTTAGCTTTGTGAGTCCTCAGTGCATCAAAAACATGAACCCCAAAGATTCTTTGGAAAAAATAAATTAAAATTTCAATTTTTAACTTCATAGATGTGCTTTATATATGCCAGAACTCTGTGCCTTTAAAACCTAATTTATGTAGATGATTTAAAAATACAGGCACATTTTTGACCACGTGCCCATTTGTCAGAGAAGATTGTATCTGCTACCCTCTGAAGACAAAACTGGTATTGTCGAGAGGACTGAATAGGCAAGATATAGAAGAAATAATATGTGAGCCCGAGCAAACCAGAAACAATGATGACATCCATATGGGTTGTATGAAGTCATAATAATAACATTTGATGACATGATTTTTCAAATTTCCTTATTTTTTCTTGTGAACTTCTTGTCAATTATTTCAAGGCACATCTATACTCCTGGGAATTTAAATAGTTCTGTATGGAAGTACAGTTGAATATAAAGATGAAATAATGTCTGCAGAACACAACTTAGGAGGAAAAGACTCTATTGTCACCTTCTAATAGGAGTCTACATGCCAATGTATTGACATTTGGCTATCTGAACTGTTACAGAAATAAATCTTAACCATGTTGAATTCTTAATATGTAAACCTCAAACGAACTGTAGACCTGCCCCTTAGCATGTATCTCCATGTCAAGATTACTAGATTCTTTTCTGGGGAGCCACTATAATTCTTCCCCATGGAACAAAACGTTTTTTCTGTTCATAATGTAAATTTCATATTTCAGATTTTATTTGCATAACAATGGATCCTCATCCTTTCTGCTCACCACAAATCACATTTTAGTTTATCACTTTCTCTTCAGTTAGAAGAGATATCGATTCATTATTTGTGAAGTAGTAAAGGCTCATTAAAAAAAAAAAAGAAACCAAACTATGCTGTGTCTTTAATTTAAAAACTGCTTCAGGGCCCTATGGGGTATATTAAAACTGTCTCATTGCCATATATCTTAGTGTACATTTTGCTTGAAACCAGGTGTTTTGTATATTGAACTTTTTAACACTGCAGGGAGGTAAGTATTCACAGCTGGAGTTTTATGCTTCACACATTTTCATGTTTCAGAACAAGGAGCAACCCCTAGGAAAAACTCTTCAGCATGAAAAGAGGCAGAACAAAGCGCTTCTGTATCTGGTGGCAGGACACGGATATGATGAACTCACAGATCTAGAACTTGCATATAAGATAGATGCTGGTGTAACCGAGACAAAAAGTTGCAAGCCATCTTGCAAGCAAGTGTATAGATCTGGAGATCAGTCACAATCTATGAGGTTGTCACTGTGGGCAAGGGGTGTAAAAAAAGTCAAAGAAGCATAGACGGTTTTTGTAACATAGACAAAAATTAAGATTACTTGTACTTTTAAACAACATTTGAAGGCTGTCATGTTTTCTGTGTCACCAGTCTAACTTTTACAGCTTGGTGTAATGTTATTACTCCATAGGTGTTATTACTTCATATAACATTAACGTGTACAGAAAAATTCCAAAATAATATATCTTTTTACAATGAGAATAATATTTTGAAAATATTTTTGACACAAAATATTGTGAAATGAGTAAATTATTTTTTTTAAGTAGCAGTCTGAGAGAGTAACACTTTTTTTTCTCTCATGCAGACAAGTAACCAAATTGTGTCAGTTCTCCAAGTAATTTAGCTTTAAAAAAGAAAGCAAATCTCAAAGTTGAGGGACTTTCTGTTATTTCTGTAAAATCAGTTTAGCAAAACAAAAATGGACTCACAGAATAAAGTAAGTTCTATTTGTCATCAACATGCAAGTTTGAAGCTGTTTATTTGATAACTAGAGTTCATTTCTTGGTTTGATGGAGAATAATTTCAAAAGACCGAGAAATTAGCTTGTCAGTATAAGAAACAAGCAGGATTTTGCTGTTAGACAGAGCACGTGTCTTCTATCCCACAAATTAAGACATTTCTACACCTGTATTTTTGTCACTTAAGATTATAATCCTTTACCCCATCAGCAAAGACAGTGATTAATTCCCTGCAAAGATTAAGAAGGTAAATATTTTTGTCTGTGCCATTTGTAGTAACAAAAACTTCTGGTTTCAATCTTGAGGCATAGATTGGCATTGCATTGATTAACTACACATTTATCATCTCTGGAATGATAAGAGGACCCACAAAATGCTGTTGGGTGAATATGTGAAGCAGCTGAACAACACACACTAGGCTATATGAACAGTAAGTACTACCCAATCTAGTAGAAAATGAAATTAATAGACTTTTTAAAAATTCAAAAGCCATAAAATAGTAAACACACATTGATTATTAAAATTATTAAAATAATAATGCTTGATCATTTGCCCTCTTGCTGATGTTAGGAATGTTCACATTTTAGTGGAAAACTGCATCTTAGAACATTTGTTTTGCTGATTCTGAGATTTCACTTTTCCTTCAGGCCTAAATCAAAGGCTACTGAAGTCCATAAGAATTATACTAGGTATTGTCTCTCAAGACAAACTAGTATTTTTATCTGTGCCAGTTCTACTGTGGAAAGCCCTCTAGTGACAGTGATGCATAGCTTTTCTGCTCTCCTTGGATGTTGTAGACACAGCAGGAAGTGTACGCAAGGCAGAGAGAAAGCACAATGGTAAACACAATGATAAATGGTTATGTGTGGTCAATATTATTACTATTTCTGTCGTGATTTATTACACATAATATTTTATAGAAATGACACTTTTAAAAATGGAAGGGGAGAATAAGGGGAGCAATAACCAAAATTATGTTCTTATGCAACAAAGGCAAACAGGGTATAAAATAAATCTTGACTCATTGGTGTTATACTGGAGATAAATTTTGGTCCAGACAGAAATGAGCTCCATTGTTTTTAAAGTAACTTTCTGTATGCTTAGAGTTAATAAAAACCATTAAAGTGATGAATTAGATGGCACCTTTGAATAACACTTTAAAAATAATAAAAATAAATTGAAGAACTTCCTCAGTATTTTCATTGTTGAAAGTTTATTTATGATGCATGTTTTATATAAGCTTTTCTTCCATTTTTTTTCCTATGAGAGAATCTAACTAGGTTTACAACAAAAGTAAAATGTTAATACAATCCACTCAACTGTTAGATTTTTTATTCTACTTAAGTGCTTCTGTTTTACAGGAGGTCCTAAAACCTTTGCTGCAAACATGGGGTTATGGGCATTGTTGTAACTCAGAGGCACAAATCTCACCACCATTTCTTTGCTTACCTGTGCTTTAGAAAATGGCTATTTTACTATCCAGGCTCAGTGGTGTTCCTTAAACAAAGCCTATGTCCTTAGATTTTTTACAGGAGTACATGAGTGTATATGTGCATGTGTTTGTCTGTTTGTGAGTGTAACTTGGGCAGTGTCAGAGGGAATGAATTTCAGTTAGAATTAAGTTACTTGTGTTATAATCATGTAGTTCAATAATCAACTATAATTCTCTCCCCAAATACAGACTCCTATATGTTTACTTGAATATATGTTTGTCTGAATTCACAAAGAGTGAATGAGCAAACCCTGGTTAATTTATGGAGAGAACAGAACCACTGTGTGATTTCAGATATATGGATTTAAATCCAAAATAATTGCGTTGGTTTCAGAAGACTTATTCTTGACTGACACTACTGTAAGAGGGGACAGCATTTAGTCTGAAAACTTTTGACAGCAATTTATTATTCTGAAGTGACACATCATACAGTGACTGTCCTTTTAAAATACCTGTAATCTGATTCAGCACCCTTTAAAAAATATTCTTAAGATCTCTATTCCCAATGCAGATTTTAGTAAATTGTGAGTAAGTATTATAATGAGCTCAAATATACCTGAAACTGTGGTGGATTATATTTGAGTGATTTGTGTAAACTAGCCTCTTGGAGTAAAACATACACACTGTTGAATGCTTAACAAAATTCATAGCAGTAAATAAAACCACTTCTTTTGACACAGGTTCGGCTCATTAAATCTTCAGCGGTCACATTTCTGTGGCAGAAGTGATATTCGATGTAACAATTACCAATTACTTTAGTAAATATAGTAGGTCTGTAGAAAAGGACAGCCTCATGTACATAAAACAACAAAACGTTTCCCCAGCATCTGACCCATAGTGCTCTGCATGTGGTTTTCTGAACAGACAAGTGGCTGAACTGTGTGAGGAGCACCATTTATTAGACATTGCACATTCTCTGTTAAAATCTTCAAACATAAGAGCTGCTGCCAATCTCCGTCCACTGTGTAAGATCTTACCCAGATAAAATGTCTAGAGTGCTAAAATCTTTTTCAACTGTTTTCGCACATATAAAGATGACTCCAGATCTGTCTGTATGAATTTTGGATGGTTGCCATACTTATGCAGCTACTTTAACTGCCAACATTTAATTTCCTTTAGCTTTACACAGAAAGAAGAAGGGTGGGGGTCTGTGGAGAATGAGAGATCTGAATATTTTTAAAAGATAAATATATTTAAAAATTCAAAGATGGTGCTAATTATAAAGAATTATAATTATAAACCATTTTGGGAGCAGCATGCTTGTTCCTCTAACCATTTTTGTCATCTCAGTTGGAGATAATTTAAATTTTAGCTGCAGTTTCTTTGTTTAACTGGAATTTTTGTGCCTACTTCAGTTTCTGGGAAGTAAGTGACATGCATAGTTTAGAGAGAGAGCCTGACCCCTTTGTATCATTGTGTTCCTGGAATTTAGGATTTCCATTTCTGAATAAGGCATATTTCACCCCTGGTGAAATCTCTATAGCTGAATGGCACTGCCTGATAAAGGCCAGAAAGACAGAATTTTTATAAGCACCGAAGTGTAGCTCTAAGATAACTTACTGTGAAGTTTTACATATGTTTACAATGTTCATTACTCTACAAACAAATTTCAAAACAAGACAGATTGTTTACAATCATAGAATCATAGAATCATAGAATCATAGAATCATCTGGGCCGGAAGGGACCTCCAAAGGCCATCTAGTCCGAC
>JAOQGH010000001.1:148229425-148265246 GCA_025769975.1 Gallinago jamesoni
TCGCTTCCCACTTGCATAATTACTAAAGGATAGTAATCAGAGGGCTGTATCAGATTAGGCAGCCTTTTGGTTACATCTCTGACCCGGGCCCCAGGGAGGCAGCAAACTTCCCTATGGGAAGGATCTGGACGACACATGGGGCCCTCTGTTCCCTTCAGAAGGGAGTCCCCAATGACAATTACCCTCCTCTTTTTTTTGAGGGCAGAGGTTTTGATGTGAAGTGTAGGTTGATTTGCTTTAGGCGTCCCCCCAGTTGGTGTTTCTTCTGCTCTCTCACTTGCCTCACTCTCAGCCTCCAGTGCCCCGTACTTGTTGTGCAAGGGCAAGTGGAAAGATGAGGGGGGGTTTGAAGGTTTGTATGTAATCAGCTTGGTGTCTTGTAGCTGGAGTACTTCAATGAATGAAACAATGAAAACACCCAACAGAAGGTCTCTTCAACTTAATCTGTTAACTACAGTTTGTACCAGACCTTGGTAGGAATGGGAGGCCCCTGGCTAATCTTTTGACTTGGCTAAGTGATTCTAGGCACAGAGTTCACAATAAAATAATCAAAGCTCAAGGGGCTCTTCAAACAGCATATATTCAGTATTGAATATCCTTATTAAAGAGTGGTGATTAGATATGTACTGATCCTGTACCTGTAAATGCTGTAGTGAATGTGTAGAAAACTACAGATTAGATTATTACAGATTAGATGCATCTCTGGAACTCTATATATACGAAGAGGTCTTAATAGATTTAGATTTCTGCACTTTTCCCTCATAATCCTGGTGTTGACTATATTTTTTAATACTATTCTATCTCAAAACAGTTGGAAATCTAAAATCTAAATTTTAAATTTATGGTAGTCCACTGAGTTTTATCAAAGATACTCCATTTGTTGCAAAATATTAAAAAAGAATGCTAAAAATGAAATTTACTTCAAATACGCTCTTTAATCTGTGGCAGATCAACAAAGACAGATTGATAAATCCCAGAGGAACACTACATATAAAGCCTTCCACTATGATTGCATAATGTTAGGCATATGTAGCAGTCACACAGAAATTACTGCTACAGTATTTGATAAAGCTATTTAGTCAATAATTTGTATTACCTTAACTTTATGTTGGACATCATAGAACCTTTGCCTTAATTTTTGAATTTGAAAGTTTTGTTTTCAGATATGGCAATATGACAGAGTACGCTAATTCAACAAATAAGGTATTTCATTACAATCTGCACTCAGACAGTGCTTTTCCAGCCAGGAAAAAAAACCCAACCAAAAAAAAAAAACAAACCCCAAAACCAAACAAAAGTTGTTTTTTTTTTTTAAAGTAATGTTGAAAATGCTTTTTATGTACTCCTCCTTTCTTATAATTGGAAAATTATAGGCCAAAAACCTCTGCTTGTGAAGATCAGCTGACATATACTGGTGTCAATGGGAAAGCTATTGATTTATGCTGGCTGGTGATCTGTGCCAGTGTCTGTTATAACCATAGTTACAATATGCTTCACTGTAACCATAACAGACAGTACTTGTTCAATTAAGCCAACATCTGGTGCAATGAAATGACTAGGAGTGGTAATTAAGTCTTGTTTTTTTTTTTTTTTTTAATCTGTGTCAGACTGTTTTGTGTCTTAAAAATACAGTGATGGGGATGATTATGCTATAAATGTAACATACTTGTTTTTCACAGATTCTGACTGAAAGTGTAACTGTTCTCCATATTAGCTTGCTTTACCTTGCAAAATGCATTATAAAGCACCTTTTCCTTCAGCTGCCCTGGACAGGGAAACCTTGATGTTTCTCTTGTGAGACTTCATGGAAGCAAGCTTTATTACCATTAAAGCCGTTATACTCAACAGGTTTAGGGTGAGTCAGCCCTGCCTAGAAAGTAACTGGAACACTCCTGACAGGGAACATTCACCCAAAGATAGGATCTATCTTTCCTCATGTAGCTGAGTTGCCAAGCTACTGGGCGAGGCTCAAGCCAAATATAGTAGTCTTTCATAAGAGGAAAGCCATTCCAGTTACTAAATTTTGATGCCTCGAAAACTGGGGAGAGGAGTATACAATTTTTCTCCGCTCCTGTGCATCAAATCCAGGAAAATAAATAAATAATTAAAACACCATCAAAAATACCCAAATCACAATATTTCTGAAATACCAATATTATTTGTTTGCATGGATATTCTTTGGTTTTCTGATAGCTAGAAATAGCCCACTCTGGCATGAAATGGCTGGATTGTGGAGACCAAAGATTTAAGAATAATGAAGGGAACAGTAATGAGAGGTAATTTATTACTGGAAAGATTAACATTAACTTTAAAAAGCATTCCATGTGGAACACAGATTAATATGTAGAATATGTTGTACATACTTTATTATCAGACTTTCCAAAAAGTAGAAAAAAATATTATTTTTAATGTTTGAACTGAATGAAAATAAGGGATTAAAATGAATGATTTAGAGGCTGTCAATTTCTTTCACTTACTCTGTTGTTATATAAGAAATATATTTAATTTAAGAAATGGTGATCTTCCAGAGTAAAGGAATCAGAGTAGGGAGTAATAACTCATTTTCTTTCCAAACCCTCAGCTACAAAAGTATGTCAATATCACAAGTGATTAGCCCATGTGTATGTGCTCCATGGTCATGTTTTAGAGATTTATTTCCATGTAAAACTTAACTAAGGAAAGAAAACAATCTGTGAGCCAACAATCATTGTATGTATGGAAAGAGGTGTTCACTTATTTTTCAGCAGGCTGTGATGTACATTATCAGCTTTCGCAGTAAAAGTGAGAAAGTTTTCCATTTATTGCTTATTTACAGTTATGATTTATGAATCTCTATTTAGGTGCAGAGGATTTAGAAACTGAGAAATGATCATTCTTACAGAGGCGCTGACACTTTTAATTGTGATGTGCATGAAATCATCTTTATTGGTGTGACTAGTTTATTAAGAGAGCATTCCAGAGCACAATTGTCTTGTTAGGTCATTTTCTTGTCATTGAAGGACCTCAGTGTAAAATAAACCTACAATTCTTAGAGATTTCCATAGGCATGTCAAAGTTACACTCTTTCAGATATTCACTACAATGGAGGGCTGGCCTTATTAATAACATTGGCATAGGCTGTAAAATGCATGGAAATAAAGAAAAGTAAAATGTGAACAGTACAAGAGAAAAGTAGACAAAGTGGGCAATTCCAAGATGACTTGGGCAAAAAATATACAGCATCAGATCATATTATCTCTTTTTCAGGCCTCCAATGCTTGCAGCTGCTTCACCAAAGAGCTTATGTCAGTAAGACTTTAATTATGTTTCAAACACCCTGTATCTTTTTTTAAGGAATGGAAATCACTTTCTACTTCATTAAGCTATAGTTCACATTACCTTAATGAATAAATAACATAAGCATAAACTATAGCTGCACATATTCTTCCTTTCAGAGCAGAGCAGGAAGAAGAAACACTACTAAGTAAGACACTGCAGTCTAAAATTTAGAACATTTAGTTATACTTAAGGGCCTTTAAAAGGACATTTTTTATTATTAATCTTGAATCACTAGATAAAATTTAAAGATAATTTTGAGGAGCATGAATACCTTTGGGGAGAAGATGAGGAAAGCTTGAGAAAACTGCCATTCAGAGGAGACTGGGTCCTACAAACAGCCGTGTGCTCACTTTGGGAATGCAAGATTCTTAGGAAAAAGGGCATTTAATCAAAATATTCATGCTTTTGTGCCTTAATTCCTAAAAAATCATAAAAATTAAAGCTATTTTTACTTTAGATAGGAGAATCACCTATAAATCCAAGTGAAGTTGCTGGTTCACCATTCTTGTCAATTAGACTAAATTATATATAGTTTTTAATCTGAAAAAAAAATGGGAGGTTATAAACTGTGGCTTAGGTTGACCTTTTTTGCAGGTTAGACATGATCTAAATTTGGTTAGCTTCTCTTACACCTTCTGACATATCAGAACAATCAAAGTCCAAGTTCAGTGCCCATCTTTCCTTCACCATCTGTGTAGCTAGAGAAGAAAAAATTGAATGAAAGCTGTTCTCTCTTCAGTGCAGACTAGCAGTTTTGGTAGCAAGTCCAGGTAGCAAGACAGTAGAGAAAAGTAGGCATATAAAGTATTCCACAGAATGTAGATTATAGAATCTCTGAGTATCAACAATAAAAGAAACTTTAAATGAACACAGTTTGTAAGCTATATCAAACAGATTGTAAGCAATATCTCTAAGCAAAACTACAGAAGTCTCTATGAGTAACCCTTTCTAAGAGTCCTTGATGTAAATGTTGTTTAAAAATGGGTCATATGAGAATGATGTCGATATTGATGATTCAGGGAAAGCAGTAAAATTTTTTCAGAAAGTCTCCAGTGCTATTGAATTTCAGTTGTCTTGTAGAGATAATATTTTTTCGTTTCTGTGTTCTGCTGTTTCTCTTACTCTACAAGAGACAGAAGGACAGAAAACACTTTCCAAATGTTTATTAAAGTATTTTGAAATATATAGAGTGCTTTGGATTTTCATTTAGACCTTCTTGGCAGAAGAAACTACTGAAGGAAATAAATTATATATTCAGGGCTATGTAATATCACTTAGTCTCTAACTGATTATTGGTCACATATAACTTAAATTATCAGTAAGATTATTATGTTTATGCAGATATTATCACTGGAAATTATACTGCATCTCTTCAGAAACATCATCTGAATTTTGTACTACTGTGCATTTGAAGACCAAAATGCCATCAGGACTAGATAATAGGTCATATATAAACGTTTCATCATAGACATATCTTTATCAATCTGCTGTTTTTTTCTCGTCTTACGGAATGATTATTCTTTAGGTGTTTCAAATATGCTCTAGTTCTTTTAGTTGGTAGATAGACTTTTCTGAACAAAAAAAGGTTGTCAAAAATTTATTGTTTCTAATTTTACAAACTTGCAATCACGTCAATGAAAATGCAAGTTGCTTTGCAAGGGTATTTCCTTTGGATACTGAAACTAAGAACTATTTTCTGATTATTCGCTATTATCTTTAAAAAAGGTAATTGATCAAATTCCAATGTGAGTTTTATTGATTGATTCAAGTTCTTTAAAACAAGCTGACAGTTCTTGAGAGCCATACTGTCAAAGTATATGTGTGACGTAAATTTATCTTAATCCTAATTTTAGAATTAAAGTAGATAAAACCAGAACATTCTTTTTCAAATAATATATCTCAGAGTTACTAAATGGCACTTGTAACAGTAATGGGTGACAGTAACGGAAGTTTACAACCCAGATCACAGAGCAAACAGCTAACAAGACAACAAAAAGCTACTTTTAGACAGCAGGCTTCTGTATGTATAATTGTGAGTTACTTTTCACATTATATCTTTTTCATTAGCTTTTTGTATTTAGAAACAACATTGATTGTTTACATTTTATTTGACCTCTGCCAAAAGTACATGTTTATCTGACCTCCTCGTTCATTATTCTGTGTGGTGAGAGAAGGATAATGCATCCAGAAAGATATAACCCAGCTGTTCCAGCCTGAATGAAAATTTTAAAGAAGAATTTTTATGAGCTGTGTAACAATTTGGAAAATAATCTTTATTATTTTCTAAATGGAAATATGTCTATAAAAAAAAGAACTGTCCTTCTCAGCTTCTTCAGCCAAACCCACAATTCTTTTGGAATACAGAATAATGAGAACATAAGAATTTACTAATATTAGTATCAACTAAAATTGGTTTCAAAAATATTTGTTTCTGCGGTAAACTTCCTTATCAAATTTTGAATAAAATACATCTATTTGAACAATTGATTGAACAGTGCTGTGAAGTTATTGTTTAAAGTGATAAAGAGATTACAAACAGAAATCTGTGTATTTAAAAATAACAGAGTATGTACATGCATATTTTTATTTCTGAGTTTAAGAACTTATTCAAGTAGCAACCCTGTTGAAGGATTTTTCACCCCTTATGTATTTATTAATTTAAATGAAATTATTGGTAGGAAAAAGCATGCAGAGTGCCTTGAAGTCATGGTTATAAAAAAGCAAAAAAAACCCCACAACCGTTTAAAACGTAAAGTGTTTGAAATAATTTTTTGAAACAATAAAGTCAGGTACATTAAAATATTAATTTATTCATGAATGAGTCAAGTGAGGTACTCCTCAGGGCATAATTTGTGATGTCATTTTAATTCCAAAATGCATGGCAGGGAAAAGCTCAAGAAATTATGCACAGTATAATAGAAAACAAAGAATTCATTCAAAGAGCAGTTAATGTTATGGAATGAAATTCATTCCAGAAGAAAGGGTTAGGACCCTGATTGAGCAAGGAATGCTCTCAATACACACCAATGTTCTGTACACAAAAATAAGAGGTTTCATGTCAGGGTTCTTGGAAAATACATCTGAAAAAAATGAAAAGTAAATGCACATAAAGCAGCAGGCATAAAACTTATAAGTTTTAAAGCTCTCTATCACCTTTCTTCTGGCTTCCTTTTTAATTTTTTTTTTATTAATTTTCTGAGCATTTTAAGATCTTTTCTTCTGCAGCCATTGTTGTTCCCACAGTTTCACTATTTCTGCTCTTGTACAGAGGGTTCTTGTACAAAGGTTCTTGTAGAGGGCTCTTGTACAAAGACCTTCTAAGCCATTCTCACCCTTCCTTTCTCCCATAGTTAATCTCACTTCTTTCTATAAGTATTTGCCTAAAAGTGCTATTTCTTATATAAATGATTTAATGTAAAAAGGTTAATTAGATTAGCAATGAATACCATGATCTTTAATCCTCTATCCTCCTTACAGTTCTTGACTTCAGAAAACTTTTTTGATCACAGTCCTTCTTCAATCATACCATCTCCTACATAGGTAGTTTCCTAGATTTCACAGTAAGTGCTCATCTTTTATTTGCTTTCAGATTATGCAGCCTCAGTGTTTTCTAAAAAAAAAAAAATCCATTAAAAAATTAAGCTGGTATGTCTTTTCTGAGCTTTCCTCTTCCTTTAAAGTCCTCCAGGTGGTGACTTAAAGACATGTCTTGTCTACTGATTCCCCTCATTAAAACTAAAATTACTTCCTGATTACAAATGCCCTCCTGTGGTTCCTTTTCCTTATATATTCCGACACAGCCAAATTTTCAGCTTGTTTCAAATTTATTTGAACAACCCTTTCTTCACTGGAAATATTTTCCTCACCACAGAGTATGTTCCCCCAAATTCTTGCTCCACCTCTCTGTATTTATTTCCTTCATTCATATTTTTTTCTCTAAATTTAAGTCGAGTAGTCATTAAAATTTGTACTCAAGATAACATTTTGCACCACATATTTTTCCTAAGTTGTTCAGTGTCTCTAGGTCTTTCTGGCTATAAGAGGACATGATTTCTCAAACAAGGCTGGAAGGATTGTTAATATACTGAAAGAAATAAGACCGCAGCAGCTATTTGCAACAGTCACATACATTGATTTAGTCTACACCTAAGATACCTAAATACCAGTGAAAATGTCCTGTTTAGAGAATTTATTTATTTTTCCATTTTTATACTCTGTTTCAGTTAGAGTTGTACATGTATGCATGTTGTAATATGGCAGGTTTTTTTTTCCAGATGTTCTCTTTTGACATACAGTAACACGTACTTTATTCCTATTTAAGTTGTTTTAAGAAATTTTACACACCAGTGGTAATACAAGAAATATTGGAGTAATTTTTCAGCCCATCTACGTGATATATCTGAATGATTAACCTCAAAATGAATTAAAAAATAATGATTATGTCTTGGGGTTGTAAAAATAATATTACTGATTTTTAAGATACTGTGTTCACTGAGGGTTATCAAGCCTTGGAACAAGCTGCCCAGGGAAGTGGTTGAGTCACTGCTCCTGGAGATATTTAAAAGACAGTGTGGATGTAGTGCTGAGGGACATTGTTTAGTGGTGGACTTGGCATTGTTACGTTTACAATTGCACCTGATGATCTTCAACGTCTTTTCTAATCTAATGATTCTGTGATTCTATGATCATGTACAGGCTGCTAAAAGGATGCAATGTTTACTTTACTAAATGAAATTCCAAGAGGTTTCTGCTTTGGGAAACCTGAGTTTCATGAGTGTGACATCTTTGACTAACAATTGTGTATTTGCAAATTTCAGTTTGCTATTTTGAATTTGCTCAACACTTCATAGTATTTTCTGTGTTACAGTATATTTTGAAATCTTTAATAGCTGTTAGCTAATGTAACTATTATATATATATATAATACATAATAGAAAAAGGAATAAACATCCTGAGAAAGTAAGAGTCAGTAACTGTTATTGTCTGTTCTAATTGCAAGAACATTAAGAATGTTTGGAAAAAAGAAAAAAAATGGTCTGAAAGAACAGAAAGCATCATCATCTATTGGATGTCATAGATGCAAAATAGAAAGTAATAACACCTACTCGCTGCTCGAAGTGGTGGTTTTCTATGCCCTTTTACACCTTTAGAAAATTTAATTTTTATCTAAAAAATGGGCTTCTCTCTCAGAAGTTCCTGTGCTGCATATTTTCTCCTTTCCTAAACAAGTTTGCTTGAACTTTCTACAACATCTTGGACCCTCACTGGGGGCGCCTGTCTGACTCCAACCTCCATGATGTGGATCATATTCAAAGTGAGACCATTCTATTGGTCCCCTTCTGGACCCACTTTGGGAGCCAATTCAGTTTGTCCTCCCACTTCTGAGATGGTTGAGTTCCTTTCTGGGACTGATTTGTCCTCCTTTCTGGGATTGTTTGGCCCCCTTCTCAGTTCTGTCCAATGTGTTTGGTGCAATACGTATATGTAAATGACCTATCATGTCTGCTGCTATATCATTAATAAGTTTGATTCACTACTTATAAGTTTGTAGTAACCTGTAATACTATATATATACTTGGGTGCTACTATAATTGTTTATTGCCATAATATTGATCGCTGGTAATAATTTCTAATAACTTGAGACATACATATATATGTATATGCACTTTATTAATCGTAAGTATACTTGCTAGTAGTGATGTTTATAGTGAAATTTAGAGGATAAAGTCTCCATGTCCTTATGTCTTATGGAATCCTGTGAACCCACAGTCATGACCTTTATACACCCATAGACCAAATAAACATTCAGGTTGTTACAGAAGGCAACCGAAATTTAATTTAAGCTTAAGAGGTTTAAAACTGCACATAGAAGAAGTGAAATGCACACACGTGATTGTGCAGATATAGTTAAAACAGACATGCTCTTAGCTATGTAAATATTTCTTCACGCTTAGACAAAGTAATAAACTTTAATCTAAATACAGGCTAAGAACATCGTGCTACAATTAACTTAGATGATTTTTTTTCCCCCAGTGCTTAAGTGGACATTTGATAACCAATAATGTAGCAGGTGTGTACTGATAAGGTTGAAAACTAGGTCCTTGGCAGGGTGACAGAGAAAATTCTTAAAAGAAAGGTGTTAAGAACCTAGAAGCTAAGTATTTAAACTACTGATAGGATGATATGTTCAGGTAACTTTACATTACAGACACTACTTAACAGGTGAATAAATTTCAGGAAGCAGATGGGCTATATGCTGTATAAATATATTCAAAACTACACAGTTCTTTCCTTCCAGTCTCTGCCCTGTGATTTTAAAACAACCTTATTTCTTATATGTGTCACCATTTTCTTCATAAATATAGGAAGTTGCTTGGGGCCAGTTCTACATGGTTTTCTCTGTTGGTACTATTCATAATTTCTATCAGTCTTGGGAAGAATGTAACAGCAATTTTGCTTATTAAGATTATTGTTAATAATGATTTTACTATGAGCAAACTGTAAGGAAGAAACTCTTCCATGTTTCCTTTTGCTAGGAAAATATTTATGACCAGATAATAAAGTCTAACATTGGGTACTTTGTTAAATTCATGTTGCAACATACTCTATTTTCCATTTCCTTTCCCATCTTTGTGAAGTACTTCAACAATTTCTCTAAAAGCTTGCACATCAGATTAATGATCCTGAAGTTTTCTCAATCAAATATCCATTAAGTAAATATTGATATTACATTTGCTATTACCTCATGATAAAGGCAGGTTCATTGAAAAGTCTTGTTTCTAGATCTATAATTTTGTATGCCAACTTTTTCAATTTTTCTGCAGTGAATATCATATGATCCCCTTGTCTTTGAAATCTTGAAACTTTGCTTTTACTTAGGAGGTAATTATATTTCTGTTTTCACATATTCATTTAATGAATTAACCTGACTTTTTCCTCATGTGTCATATATTTATTCTTACTGAAAAGTGAGCCAGATATTGTCATAGATAGTACACATATTATTTTTAATCTGTAATATATCCTGGCTGAATAGGGGCCTCATTTCTTCTGTTCTTGTTAATTTTTATTTATTTAACAAATAGCTTTTATTATTTCTATTAATTTCCTCTTTGGGGTTGAACTGACTTTACATTTTAGTAATACGCATTTTATCGCTATATTTCCTGATATCTAGGACTGTAATTTTATTGTCTATTCAGTGTTGGTTTCCATCCACATAGGCTTTCTCCTTGCCTTTAATACCCTATCTGAGTGTATAGTGGGTTGACCCTGCTTGGACATGAGGTGCCCACCAAAGCCGCTCTATAACTCCCCCTCCTCAGCTGGACAGGGGAGAGAAAATATAATGAAAAGCTCATGGGTCAAGATAAGGGAGAGAAAGCTTAATTGTCCTGCCACTCTAGCTTTAAAATATTTTAGTTCTACTTACTAAATCTCATTTTTTCAATTATCATAAGTCATAGAATGGTTTGAGTTGGAAGATTATCTGGTTTTGTTCCAACTCCCCTGCCATGGGTAGGGACACCACCCACTAGACCAGGTTGCTCAAAGCTGGTCTTGAACACCTTCAGGGATGGAGCACTCAACTTCTGTGGGCAACCGGTTCCAAGTTCTCACCACCCTCAGAGTAAAGAATTTCTTCCTAATATCTAACTTAAAGATCTAGTTTTTTCAGTTTCAAACCATTACTTCTCATCCTATCACTACATTTCCTGGTAAAGAGTCCCGCTCTACCTTTTCTGTAGGCCCCCTTTAAGTTCTGAAAGGCCACTCTAAGGTTTACCCAAAGCCAGTTCTTTTCTGAAGAACTGAACAGCCCCAACTCTGTCAGCCTATCTTCATGATGTTTAAACATGAAGTCTTATGGCTTGGGATTTGGACACTTAACACTGAGACGATGTAAATTTGGTGTAAAGTTCTAAGTTCATAACTTGCATCTATTTCTTGCAATCATCAATCACAAGAGAAAAACAGTGAATGTTCTGGCTGTACAACCTTAGTTTTCATTGCTGTGTATATTGGGTCTTTTATTACTAATAGCTTGTGTTGAACCTGTTGCCTTACAAAAAGATAAGTGGAATAAAACCAGCTCATGAATATGGTGTTCCTGTGGTATGTACTTGTTCCATGATAGTTATTGTTCCATAGAGATGGAAAAATAAATACAGGCTGTAGTCTACGGAGATGAAAAGTTCATTACTCTCTTACTACTGAAATCATCCTACCAAAATGAAACTGATAAAGGCCAAACATAGACTTGGGAAGGGTTTGTTACTCTTTTGCTCCCAGAAGATGTAGCTTTTTCAGGATCATATTACGGGCATACTAGTTAGAAACTGAAAGAAATATAGGCTGTTCTTGTCTGTTAAATTTTCTTTATAAGCATGCTCTTTCGTGTGCTCATGAGCTCCTTCACTACCATTATTCACCTTTATGAGAAAGAAAAGGAAACATCTTCTTCCTCCCTTGTGCCTCTGTCAGTTAGTAATATTGCCTCCCACATTCCACAGTAAATAAATTTCATGGCAAAGGACATCCTTCTTAAGAATGCAAAAAATGTTCATCTTATGTTAACTTGGTCTGGCTGATTACTTGGCTGAGTTGTCACAACAAGCGTGTAACAATCTGTAGAACAACCATTTTTGGAGTTGCCTGTAACTGCACTACTGCACTTCTAACTGCAGTAGTTAATAAGTGTTATTTTACAAATAATTAATCCCAATTACAAGAAGATAAAAATTACAGATAAAGACTGGATCAGTAACTGCTATCTGAATGTAACAATATAATTTTTGGCATTCTATAGGATAGTCAGTTTTATTGAAAGCCGGGAAAGGAGACAAAGCTCTCATCCAAATTATTGAAACTGGGTATTGTGTTCTGGGTTCAGGTGGGCATCTTGATTGTTTCCTGACCGTCTATTAATATGAAACTTGATCAACTTTATTTGTTACACACACACACACACACAAACAAATGCACATTTCTCAATGATCTTATTTTCAATAAAAGCAACTTTAGGTGCACAGTAAGGCAGAAAGCTGGGATAATGTCCAATCTTGATGAACAGGTGAAAAAGGCCAAGAACGACAGCTCTGCGTGTTGGAGCACAAGGACAAGTAAAACTTGAAAATTTTACAACTGTGATGACAATTGAATTTTAGGTAGTTGACTGAAGCTAATGATTGAACTAATGATGTTCTATTACAAAGTTTTTACCTATATTTCTTATAATTTTACTCAGAAATTAATATTCCCTTGGTACATTTTGTGTGACAGCACACACATTGTGGTAATGGTAATAGCTTGTAATAAGTAATCATAAAGGTTTTAATGACAACTACTGGAAGCAACCATAAAACACAGCTACATACTTTGCTTTTAAATTAATTGACATTTTCTTTAAAAATATTGGGGTTTTTATTCACTAATGCACCCTCAATATATCAGTATTATAAGATATGCAGAAGATATTTCTTTACAAACATATCAAACTGTTAAATATTTGGTCACTGGGGACATGTTTGTAGACTGACAAAAATCACTCTTAATTTGCACACTTCTGAAAACATGTTTTAGCATGACTGTTGATAAAATTCTTGGTGATGGCACAAAAATAAACGAATGTTTCCCCATATCCTTCTTCAAAAAAGCAGATAACTTCTTTAGCTTTCTTTGCTTTTTCTTTGCATTTAAATCTGAGCCATTATTGTTCTCCTATTAATCTCTAGTAAAAGTGTGTTTGTGTTTTTTTGTGAAGTTTTTTTTGCCCTTATTCATCAGATAATAGAGTTTGAAAGGATAGTGAAATACAATATTGTGCACCCTAGGGAAGATGATAAACAAAATGGAAGAGCTCAATTACTTTGTCTTAGTCATTTTTCTTCAGGTGCTAATTTGCCAAAGTATTTCTAAATTACTTCATATACTTTGAGTATTGTATTCTGGTATTGGATAAGCTTTTATGAAGAGCTTTAAAAATATCACTAGTAAATGTTTACTCAGTGTTTCATGTTTGATCTTTTTTGTACGATCCTTATACTGAAGCTGGAATTTATTTTCAATGACTGCATATAAATGCAGCACACGCTCTGCGTCCTAACAGATGCCATCTGTAAAAGCATTTACTTTAAATTAGTGGAATAAGTAATCAAAAGGGCTTTGTACTTAATGCAGAACTTTTGGTGACTATTAAATGCTCATTAGAGGGTGTTTTTGCTGTATGACTGTCAAAATCAGCAGGACGTTTATGTTAGATTTCCTGAGTGGGTCAAGATTGAATATGATTTTACAACTTAAATAACGTAAATGAATGCAGGTTATTTCAGAATCTCCAGATGTTCCTTAAACTCCCTGCCCCTAAGCAAAACTTACAGCCAATTTAAATTTTGCAGCAATATTACAGTTCAGATTTTTGCTTCAAACATTTAACAACTCTTTTATTACATTCCACCAATCTGTGACTTAAACATCACAAACGAAAAAGATGAACAGCATTATATCAGAGGTTTCTTTCTCTAAAAGATGTATTAAGATAGTTCAGATCAGTTTATCATTGAAAGGCTTTTGGTGGGACAAAGTTCTGACAAAAATTCCTTATAAACCAGGTTGTCTGTCCATATTTTAGGTGCCTTGACTAATCTTAACTGAACTTAATTTAATTTAAAAACTAGGTAACTACTGAAAGCATATTCTAAAGGTAAACAGCACTTTGAAAGTTAGTTGTACATGTGTATGAGCTTTCTGTATCTTAATAAAGATTTCTGCATTCTTATATACAAGTTATGTTACAATAATTTCTTTGTTAATAACAAGTATATCTACTTTTATCTTGTTGGTTGTTTTTTTTTTTTTTTACATTGCACATACTTATGCTAATTCCAACCTCTGAAGATGGCAACATCTGTTAGGAAGAAGGCAATAAAGATAGATTTAGAGCCAACTTATAAAGTTAAGTAAAAACTGCTCAAAAGTGGCCTTTAAGCAAGACACTTTTCTAGGTAAGCTTTCATCAGACAACAATCAGCCTGGGGTTTTGCAATGGTGGAGATAAAATGCCCTGTTAGAAATCTTTGAATATCTAAACTCCAGTATAAAAACATTCGAACATTAGAGTTTTCTATAATAAACAATTTTTTGAATATTTTAAGTCCAACATAAGGTGAAGAAAGGCTTGTACAATTTTCATTAAAGGATCACTGCCTGAAATATGTAAGGCATCTTAGAAGTAGAAATTCAACACATTCAATCATCAGTTGCATTAGGGTTCCTTTTAACCAGGGAATACAAGAAATAATTAAAATTCTATGGAAATGATAAAGACAACTCAGTTCAGTCCAAGGTCTGTCTGCATATTCTTGGATAGTCAGTGTCCACATTTGTATTCTTTTTGTTAGAAGCATATAATAATTCATGTTGGAACGAACCTACTGCTAAAAGCATGGTCTGACCAGATCTTGAGGGCTTTATCCAGGTGGGTTCTGAATATATCCAAGGATGGAGCACATATAACCTCTCCAGGTAATGTGTCTCTGTGCTTCACTATCCTTGAGAGAAGTTTCTTTTCTTATGCAGCCTGAAACTCTGTTGTTTCGATTTATGCCTGTTATCCCTCACTGTCATAATGAACCACTGCAAAGTATGCAGCTGTGTCCTTACAGTCCCTTTCCCTCACAGGGGGATGGCTGTGAGGTCCCCTGAAGCCATCTCTGCACCAGGCCATACAAGCTCCACTCTCCCAGCCTCTCCTCATGGAGCAACTTCTCAAGCCTGGTCACCTTGGTGCTTTTCCACTGAGCTTACTACAGCATGTTGATATATTTCCTGTAGTTGGGGCCCCAAACTGGACATAGTATGTGTGATTGATGGGTAGAGGGAGATAAAAATTTTCTTTGATCTCCTGGTGGTGCTCCTGCTGATGCATCCCCAGATGCTGCTGGCCATTTTTCCTGCCAGGGCTCTCTGCTTGCTCCTGTGCAGCTCGCTGCCCCCAGGGACCATTCCCTAGAGCTGCTCTCCACTCAGACCATCCCCAGACTTATTCTCTGGTTTTAGATTTAAACATTAAAAAAAAACCCAATTCCACCCTCCCCCCCAAACCCAAACAAAAATAACTAGTGCTACAGACCTAACCATTAGCTATATATGCCATAGATTGATGCATTCCAGAAAAACCCATAATGGAGTGCTAACCAGGTTATTTAGCTGACTAGAAATAGAGAGCAAACAACACTCATTTTAAAAACACTCAGACTTATCCCTACATTTATAAAAAAGTCCTACAGGCAATGGATTATTTGTATGTCAAAATCCAGTTTGTAGCTAAAGATGACTGAGGTAACAAACAAATTTATTATGTTTATGTTTCCAGAACAGTTATTAATAAAAGATGTAAAATGTGTAGCTAAGTCTTTCTCTTCAGAAGGCAATAAAGAAATATATGAGAAATAAAATGTTTGTCCCAGGGGTGTAAATAAACAATACTCAGTCCATATCTTTAAAACTTCGACTACCCGAGTTCATTACACCTGTTCTAGTTACTCTGACAAGTTACCCAGGCTTGAGCCATTTAGAAGTGCTACTGAACAAAAGAATTATCAACAAAGTAAACAAACATATTTGGTCAAGCCATTAACTATTATTATTTTTAATAATTCAATTTTTAAAAATAATTAGTCTGCTGTATCTGTGACAAAAGCTTTTTTCAAAGTGATTTTTACTGGGTTTACTCAGTGAGCTTATTAATTAGTCTCAGTTGTACAAAGTTTCATGTCAGTTCCTAAACAAAAGGTTTCTGAACTGTATTCTAAGAGTACGCCCTATGAGATATTATGAGGACAACACCTCTCAATCCAGTCTGTTGAGTCTGGTTGATTCGTTTAAACAGGTTGTGGAAGACCCTAATTTTGCTTTTCTGTGAAATAGATGCTTGCAGTGGACAGTAGAGTCAGTTATTTCTTTCCAGTATTTTTTTGCTCTATTCCTCCAACAGTCTTTTCTTGCCTCTCTCAGTATTTGTTTTATACAAAACAAAGGACATCTACTAGAAATCATTTCCTTTAAAATCCATCAGAGCTACTTAGGCCATGTATTAGGCATTTCAACTCTAACAAGTTAAAGATTATTCTCTCTCTGACTCATGATCAGATAGTAGATACTATGAGGGCAAGAAAGATAATTGCTCCTTATATATTTAGATCTTCCTCTTCCATTTACTTATATCTACTCCAGTCTATTTCATTCTCAGATATTTATTCAGAAAAAAAATCAACTCTGTATTTTTTAATATTTTCATTGAATATTAAAGGCTGGGGGAGGAAACTTCTGTAGTTCGTCTAGACTGTTACTTTGTACCTAAACGCTTCCTCATGCTTCAGTGGCTTATATGTAGACCTTATTATCAGTTTGCAAAACATCCTTGGTTAGAATTACCCTGATTAAGACTCATATAATCCATATCCCTCATGGACAATGTTGCAGAGGAAGTTTAGACAGGAGTTATAAAGCCGTAGACAAGTTGAACATTAGTAAGGTCATTAATTCTTTCATAAATTGCTGCCAGAATATATTGTATTAATATAAGTAAACAGTGTTTTTATTGTTTCCATTGACATGGCAGTCAAGTCATTGTAATCTTTTTTTCCATTTTGTACAGTCTCCAGGCCCACATATATCACCATGATACAGGTCTGACCAAAGGTGAATAATATTATTCAAACAATTTAGTTTGAATAATTGATTTATGAAAATCTCTGAACAGAGGTTCAGTAGTCTCCTGTATCAGTAAATCAGCTTGACAAAACAAACACACACCTTTTTTTCTTTTTTTTTTTTCCTGAGAGGCAATGAATTTCCTGGGCTGTTCATTTAAGGTCATCTAGTCCAACCATCTACCTAACTCTAACAAAAACAAAAAAACCCCATCACTAAACCCTGTCACTAAGTGCTACATCAACCCATCTTTTGAATATCTCCAGGGATAGTGCCTCAACCACTTCACTGGGAAGCCCATTCCAATGCTTAATAACCCTTTAAGTGTAAATATTTTTCCTAATAGCCAGTCTGAACCTCCCCTGGTGCAACTTGAGGCCATTTCCTCTTGTCCTATCCCCTGTGACATGTGAGAAGAGACAAACCCCCACCTCTCTACAGCCTCCTTTCAGGTAGTTGTAGAGAGCAATAAGGTATCCCCTCAGTCTCCTTTTCTCTAGACTGAATAACCCCAGCTTCCTCAGCCTTTCCTCATAAGACTTACTCTCCAGACCCCTCACCAGCTTCGTTGTCCTTCTCTGGACCTGCTCCAGCACCTCAATGTTTTTTTTGTGGTCCAAAACTGGACACAGTACTCAAGATGGGTCCTCCCCAGTGCAGAGTGCAGGGGGACGAATTCAAGAGGAATTTTTAATTTGGTGAAAATTATTAGTGGATTAGTTTTATTTTGAGAAAGCTCTTCATTTAAATAGACTCTTTGTAGAGTTTAGTAGGTAAGTAGGTAACAGAAAAGATGTTAACTGCTCTTTGCATCAGCTCTTGATTAATATATTTAGTTTGAGTATTACAGGCTTCTTAATTTTCTGTGGAATTTGTTTGGGTGTTACAAACTTCTTAATTTTCTGTGTAATTTTATCTCTAAGATCAAAGTACAGGGTATAAGGTTTTTCAACAGAAAACTGCATATTCACAGTATTCACAGAATACTGACATATTAGAATATTGATAATGTGTGTGTTATACTTTATGTATCATTATTTACACTTTTAAGAAATGTGGTTTTTGAGTGATGAGACACTTTTATATATGTAAATATAAAAGTTAATTTTGAGCTTTTATTATTAAATTGTGGTTAAGAAATATTTTAGTTAATAAGTAGGATTTATTTTATCTCTTTTTTTTACCCTTTTTTCTTAAACTTTTTTAAGGATGAGACAATACAGAGGTCAAAAGGAAAAAAAATCTTGAATTGTGTGATGATAGAGCAAAAAGTATGTAGGCCTTCTAAATAGCTGCTTTTCTTAGCCAGCAGTGCCAGTTGTCCTGGTAAACTTGTTGTCATAAAGTAATATATACATTTTAAAACTATTCTTTATGTAAAAGGACAATATTAAGAAATCCTGTTCACTTTTTTGATAAGTCTATGCTAGAAAAAATATTATCTAGAAAACTATTTTAAAAAAATATTTGCCCTGAATACCTGTGAAAGCAGGGAGTGATGCTGTAGGTTCTGTTCTTCTGCACCTTGATGTTGTGATTTAAACCTGGCAGGTACCCAAGCCATACCCGGGCACTCACTTGCTTCCTCCTTGTTGGATAGGGGAGAGAATTGGATGGGCAAAAGTAGAGCGAGATAAAGGTATTTTAATAGGTATAGCAAAAGCTGTGCATGCAAGCTAAGCAAAACAAGAATTCATTCACTGCTTCCCAGAAGCAGACAGGTGTTCAGCCATCTCCAAGAAAGCAGGGGTCCATCTCCAGTAACAAATGTCATAACTCCAAATGTTCCCCCCCCTCCTTCTTTCCCCAGCTTTTATTGCTGAGCACAATGTCATACAGTATGGGATATCCCTGTGTCAGTTGGGGTCAGCTGTCCTGGCTGTTTGCCCTGCTCACTAGCAGGGAAGTGTGAGAAGAAGAAATGGCCTTGATGCCGTGCAAGCACTGCTTAGCAATAGCTTAAATGTCCCTGTTTTATCAACACCATTTTCATCACAAATAAAGAAAAATCGCACCATTCAGGTTATTATGAAGAAAATTAACTCTATCCCAGCCAAAACCAACCCACTTGGTCTTATACCATTTTACTAGTCTCCAGGGAAAAGAACGTAACATATCCAACAGATATATGTTGGATATACAAATATACAAATATGCATTTTAGATGGTATTCACAAATTTGTATGATATATTGGACTGGGGGAAAGTCTTTAGATTGTCTGAATCACTTCTCTACCTTGAATATAGCTGCACTGAATTTATAAGTAACATAATTCAATCCTTTTTTTGATTAATATAACTTTTAAGTTCCAGTGTAGCTATTCATATTTGATAGTTTTACATTTACTTTTTACAAGTCCTCTCTTATATTTAACAAAATTTAATGTCTTTTTTTTTTAAACATTTATGTAAATGAATTTGTTCATTATGCTTCTCCTGGAGAGTAAAAACAAATGGATATCAATAAAAAAGGCAATCATTTTTTTTTAACTAAGATTAAAATTCAGAAAGATTTCATTCTTGAATTCTTCTCACTAGGTTCTAAAACTTTCCCTGAGGCTCAGAAAAATTAATAGTCGTTAGACACAGAACAAGTTGTCTTGCTATGAAGACAAAAAAAGTGTTTAGATTTTATGTATTCCCCTATATTGCACTTGAAGTCTATTTTTGGTATAATGTTATTGGTGGGATAAAATTTTGCTCCTTTAAAAGAATCTATATGGATACAGCAATTGTTCCCCTATAATTTTGCAATCTGCCTCATTACTTAAGATTAAATTCAATGGGTGGTTTAAATCCCTTTTTCTTCAAATTACTTAGATTATATTGCCGGTCCCTGATACTTGAAGCCAATAGCAAATTTTCCATGCAACAATGACAAGCATCAGAGAAAAATAAATGCCAGTTTTATAAAGACATTGATTTAAAATGAATGATGAAGGGACTGTATTTAAAACCATGTCCAAAATTGAAGACTAAGTGAATAATTAGCCAAATAGGTTAATCCTCACTAGAGTGTTGAATTGCTGTAATGCATATGAAATCTCATTATAATTTCCAGGGCTTTTTTTGTGGGGGGAACAATATTTAGTCCTTCTCACAGGAGATGATATGTTTGCACAATAAACCAAACAGTGGAGATATTAAACCGTTTCTGGTGTACTTCAAGGAACACACCATTTCCTCTCTTTATTCAAATCTACTCCATTCAGGAAAGGATGGGTTATCACTTTTTTCAGTCATGAGTACAACATCATAAATCATTAATAGAGTAATACTGATCTGTCATCAGAAGGCTTAACCTTCTAAAGGTAAAGTATGGTGAAACAGATGTTTAAAATCAGTAAAAACAAAACAAACCAATTTTTTAAAAAATAAACTGAATGCATTACTAGTGCCTGACCCAGGTGTAGATTTTAAAATTCAGTGACAAAAAAAAAGCAAACAACCCCGACTATCATATGTCTGCCATTGTCTCATATTCTTGTAGCTGTTGATTCATTTCTTAAAGCAAACAACTGAATGTTTCCTACCAATTGACCGTGCAGCACATTTAGTCTTCAAAGGCTGTAGCTTCATTTAGAATTTCTTTCTAAACAAAGATTTCTAAGTGTGTGTTTCAGCAGCTGTCTTGTCAGGTTTTTGAAAGAGAAAAATCAAAGCTCTGCTATATTTATTCCAAGTCTTCTCAGTGACTGATGTAGTATGAGAGTTAATTTTATTTTCTGTTTATCAGGAATAAGGCTTATCAAAGACGCTGTATGTAAGTAATTATGAGAAGCTATCACACAGATGGTGGGTAATAACGTGTAGCTGGGAAGAATAATTTCTTCCTTTTGACAAGCAAAGAGAAATGGCATTTGACTTCTCTTCAGAAATCATAAGACTCAATGCTTGACAGAGATATAGTCTGCTTCCATTTTCCTAAAGAAGGAGACCGAGTGTTGATAATCAACTTGTCTTTCAGAGAGATATTAATTGCTCTTTTTCGCTTTAACATTTTATTAGCTTTTAAATTCCCAAGTGGTTACTCTACCTTTGGGATGTTTATTTGTGGAGCTGAGTCTTGTAGGGAGGAAATAGGCACTGACCTGTGTTTCCATTGTTTGCATTGAGGGGAGCTAGAGAAGACAGATAAATTTATCTTTACTACTGTTCAGATGCCTTTCTTATATACAGTCTACTCTGCAATATCTGTACAATTTGCAGGCCTTTGGCCTATTTGAGCTCATTATTATTTCCTGGATTTTGATGCTGCTGATTGAGGAAAAGTGAAATTGCAGTCAGCATGTATATTTAAAGTAATCTGCCTGAAGTGGGGGGATGGGAGAGGTGTGTGTCTAGTGACTCTGGAGGGACATTAATCTCTTCCAGGGTGAAGGCTGAGATAAGCCTTTCAGTGACTCTATTCTACTCTCACTGACCCAAAGCACCCTGTTCTTTCTGAAACTTTCTGCTTTTTGAAACTCAACATGCAGGTTTTAAGCAGTATGGGAATTTTCTGGAAGTTTTAATGTGAAAGCACATAGGGGGACAGAGATTCAAGAGAAAGGTGTTTTGGTAGCTGTATATAATATTTTTAACATTACTGCTATTTTGAATCTATGTTTGGCTTTGAGTCCCTTGTGAACAGGTGGTGCTGTTTTTGAAACGGATCTGCAGCTTGTAGTGAAGAATTAATTTTCAGTGTTTGTTTTCACTTAAATAAAGCTATGCAGATTTTCCAAGTATCATTGACATATTACAGTTACTTCCCAAATTCAGCATGACTCTGATACCTAGGGAAGATTTTTGCAAAATCTTTATGACTCCTGTTTTAACTCTACAAACTCTAAATGGTTCACTCGAATCACTAAGATGCAAGTATAATTTTATTCTTTTTTTATAGTTTCATTTTGAAATATAGACATTAGCATGTATGTTGTCGTATTTCTGGTTAAAAAGAAAGTTGAACTATGGGGAAGGCAGAGGCAAAGAGATATTACAAGAAAAGAAGTGAAAAGCAGACTTATTTTGCCCTCCTGATCTAATAAAAGCCTAAGGGAAAGTTAAGAATACAAAATCACAGGAACATTTACACTGCTCTTTCTCTCTGCTCAGTCAATAGTACCAGTCATCAGGGCACTCACATTGGATTCCTGAGATCTCTTCAAGAATCTATTTACGCTAGATTCAGTTCTCCAAGGAAGTTCCATACTCCCATTTTTAAAGGACTTGGAGTTCAGGAGGAGGAGAGATATCTGGCAGGAGAAAAGCAAGTCAGATTATTGCAACTCACTGAATCTGTGTTTATATTTTATTGTGTCTTGGTCACTTCTGTTAAAATAGTTGAGAGAAAAATATTAAAAAGAATTATAACTTTTTCAAAATGTTTAAAAGTTTATGTAAATCAGCTTTATTCCATTGTGTGTAGTCCTATGTGTAAATTCACAAACAAGCAGAAAATGTTAAATAATAGGAGAAGCTAATAGAAGGCAAAGATTATCTACATTGGATTGTGAATATTACATATTTAAATGTCAGCCTTGGCTTCAGTGAAGCTTTGTTAGTCAGCAGGAGGGATAAGAAATCTCTCAGGTTTACTGCTATAAACACTAGATAAGGTGTCACTAAAAAGAATTATCCAAGTAGTTGTCTTACCAAGAAGTTAGAAGGAGAACATTCAAGTGATTACATTTTAAATAAAGGAACAGGTGGCTATTCCACATAAGCCTGTTTTTATTTGTGTTGTCTATTAACTTTCTCTAACCAAGAAATTAATGTTTGCCAAGCCACTTCATTAATCTTTTGAGAGCAAGGATACAAAGTTCATAGAATACATGTTGCAGTTTTTCATTTTCTCAGGTGTCTTGGTAAGAGCTCAAGTTAGTGTTTATTAGTGATTCTCTAAAAAGGACGACTTGATACGGTCCTTGCTGCTACTAACACAGGAGTTACGGAAGGACTTCACAATTTATAATGTGCAGTAACATGAAATAAATTCTAGAGTTCTGTGTATAGACATTACTCTATAATCATATGCAGATGTGCCTTACGGCAGTTGAACTCTCACCTTTTATAAATTGTCATGGTGTAATTAATAAGCAGAATATCTCAAAATGCAGGAGCTATATATGAAATCAGTTATTCTTAGATCTTAGCTGAAAAACAATTAAAGCCTCCTGGTAGGTACCACAGCAGCAAATATATATAGGTATTTCTAGAAATGTTTTAATACCCATCTTTTGCTTAGCCAAAAAGGTTAATGCAATAATCCCACATTCAGTCATTAGAACAAGGAAAACATCTGAGGAAATTTGTCAATAAAGGGAAGTGCTCCCAAGGAACAATAGGTAGTAGATATGGAATCTGGACTCCACAGAAAGGGATTTTTTTTCTGTTTTCTTCCCAATCACGAAGTTTTGCAGTAAATGTGAAAAACGAGTTCTGATGATGTTACAAAGACATATAACAAAGCATGCAGAAAACCACTGAAGGCATTTGATAACCCTGTCAGAGGTCTTCATATTAATATAAATAGAGGAAGTCAATCAGTTGTAGTCAAAAGAACAAGCTTACCATATCTCTCACCAAAAACAGCTAGGCTTCCCCAGAAAAGAGCCAAGTGGCTCCTTTGTGTATATTGTTTTTCAGGAAGAAACCGACCTAAAAACTCACCTAGAAATATTGATAACAGGTTTAAATAAAATGGATGAACTCCTGTCTACCAAGAGGACAGTTATTAATGAAATAAGTAAACTACCAGAGCAGAAATTAACAGCCTAACAATGAACCGTAGTGGCAATCCTGCATGGAAGTGAAAGAAGAATTCCATTGGTTCTCTAACACAAATAAAACTGCTGAACATAAGGCTTGTTACTTGTTACATTCAAAGCTGAATGAATAATTAAGAGAAAAAAAATGAATAATTTATTCAATTAATTTGGCTATGTTTTTTTTCTTGTTTTTCTTTTGTTTTTTTTTTTTTTTGCTACAGCTTAGTGATCACAACTTTCTTAAATGTATTCATTATGCAAATTCATTCAACTAATATTCATTTACATTCTTAAAAGATTAGATTTAATTATCCAAAGAGTATGTTGCTTATAATATTTTTGACCGGTCAAAAGTCAGGCAGAATTGCTTTTATCATCTGATTGGATAAATAGATAACAGAAGTTAGTAAAAATATATAGCAGTATAGTTATTGTCATGTATAAGTACACCAAGTACAAGTTTCAAAATACACCTTTTAAATACTTATGCTACTGTCAACCCTCAGACATTTACTTTCAGGAAACAGAGCCAAAATGAATTAATTCAAAACCTGAAATGGAATGTAGTTCTCTAGCTTCAACTCTATCTACTTTCCGCAAGCTGAAAGATTTGTCCAAGGAAACAAACCTTGTACATTTACCCTGTTACTTTACTAAGAAATTGTTACCAAGCACTCTTAGCATGACTCTCAGGTAGAGGGATTATTGATATGGCCCAGGACAGCTCTTCCAATGTTTTAGGTATTCAAATCCCAGTAAAACGAAATATGACCATATCATGGTCATAATCATGACTGGCAATAACCGGATTAAGTCACTACCCTATAAGGGTCTACTGCACCTATTTGCTGGAATTTCCAGTTTGTGGTTTAACAGTAACATTTCAGCAACAAAATTTTTGCTCACTTTTGCTTACCTTTTCCCATACTTTTTTGTCCTTAACCATGTTGTGTGGATGTTGCAAGCACTTTTCTGGTCTCACTGGTAACACAAAGCTGAGTAAAACTGCAAATAATCTGTTTTTTGGTTTTTTTTTTATGCAAGTACATGTGAACAAGACTCAGTACTATTAATAACACTACATTTCAAATCTTCCAATGTAGATCTTTCTGTGTTAGATAAGGAAACTGAAAAGACATTTCAGAGGGAACACCATAACCTGCTGCAAATAAACTCTTCCTCATATAGGCATTTCCAACTCATAATCAACAGATAATGATTTAATTCTTTTATCTTTTCAGCTGAGAACACTTGCAAACAATGAAAAACATCTAAAATTCACATGCAGAGAGAGCACAATTCTACAAACCTTTGCTGTAAATAGATTACATTTGTAAAATGTCAAGTCAACAAAAGGCTTGGAGTGTAAAAAGGTGCTAATGATGATTTTTCACTCTCTGCATTGTGCATAACTTCCACAATAGAAAATCCACAGAAATTAATTTTACACTTCAGGATTTTCTAATACTCGAGTCATTAATGGGATTTTTTTTTTTAGGATCTGCTAGCTTTTATATCTTTTCCTCATAAGTAACATTATTTGCACTATTATCACAGATGCTCTAAGATGTTTAAAATTTTTAAAGCACATAGAAACATAAACAAATTTTAAGTTCAGAAAAGGTAATGATAGCTGCTTTCTTAATTCAAAATAGTCTGCAATCTATCCAGATCTCAAAACACTAAGTAACAACTTAATAAAAAAAACCCAAACCCAAACCAAACCAAAACAGAAAGCCGACCAACCAACCAGCAAAAAAACTCCAAACCCCAAATATCCAAAAACCACAGAAAAAAGCTCCTGTAATTAATAAAACTTATGCCAGATGATAAAGTAAGAAGCAAAACATAACTGATTTCCTGTAATATAGACCAACAAGTTTTTTTGTCTTGATTTTAAGTGCTCTATGGAATTTGGAATTGTGAGCACTGCATGTCATTTGCAGCTAAAAGGTGCTGTGAAGAAAGGCAAAGAATACCACAGTTGAAAACTTCATCTCATTCGAGCTGTTAGTGTTCTGATTTAAAAACAAAATTGTAAAACTGAGTTGATATACTTTTCTGTTTTTCATAGATTCTTCCTTGATCTGTAAAATCTTTATGAATCTGGTTCATAAGAAGTAGGTTACCTGGTTAGTAGGAAAACAGTCCATGTTGCTATGATGTTGGTCTCATATAGCTTTCTATGGCATATCTACAGAGTGTTCTAAACTCTTCAGGAATCTGGGTTCAAAATGTTTATACTTTTCCAGGAAAAGACCTGAAGGTAATTTATCTGCTCAATAGTACCTGGGTGTCATAGATGCCATGGATGGTAAAATCTGGAATATGAGAGAGCAGTCATGGGCCTCTCATTCACACAGCTGAAGAACTTGTGTTAAACCCCAAATTCTCCACACTAGTGTGTCCCATAGGTTTGCTTTAATACAAAGCACACAAATTTGAAAAGATGTACATGTCATTTCTGTGGTGAACGTTGTTTCTGCCTTTCTGCTGACTTGTAAATTCTCTTTTTAATTACTATCTATTTAATTGTATATTATTTCCCATGTAGAATCACATCATAAATGTGTAGACTTGTTACTTAAAAACAGATAAAGACTGAGTTTTGAGTAAATAATGACATCAGAATCTCAGAACAGGACCTAACACTGACCTTAAAAATTAAATGAGCCAAGCAGACTTTGCACGCCTCTTTGCCACAGACAGTACAAGGTGAAAGAAATGGATTTAAAGCACATTAAAGCACAAGTTTTTATGCTTTTCAGTTTTGATGTTATTTTTAAATGATGCAGAGCAACAGAGGAATCAATAACATATGGGCTTACCTGATTGACTCCTTGGCAAACAGCCCCTTGTTTTTAGAGAAGTTTTTATGGAAATAAATGAGGATGTCTTACAAATGTGTGGTTTAATATTTTAATATATAATTTATGATATTTATTATTTCAGTTTTCAGAAGTAGTTTGTAGAAGTAGAGTAGAAGTTTGTAGAAGTTTGTAAGGCAACATTACTTATTCAAAATGCATACCATTATTAACAATAAATTCACTAAACGGAATAAAATACATAGTTTACTTTTTACACTGCAACAACTTTCTCTATCCTGAAAATAAAAGGTTTAACAAGTGACAAATACACATTTTGACTACATCAGAGTACTTCTGAAAAAACAGTCCAGTTTATGAGTGGTTCAGATTGTATGCAGTTGCGTTGAAAAACTCATTGACTTCCAACAATGCAATAAAAACCTTAAACTAATAGAGGAAGTTTTACCCTAAAAGATACTATAGACACTTATAAAGTATGTAATTTTGTTTGATAGAGAATGGACTCAAAATTTAATGGAAAACACTGGCATTCAATGAATGGGTCAGCAGTCTGGAAGCCAGAAAACTTCAGTTTTGTTGTGGGTTTTGCTGACAGCCCCCTGCGTGATTTTTAGCAAGTCCTATATGTCCTGTGGTTTTCCCCTGATCCTTTGCATTTCTTATGCCCATATAAGTTTCTTGTTGCACAGACTGGTTATTTTGACATGACATAAGCAAGCAGACAAATAGATGTGATTCAGCTTAGTCAGATCCACTCCCCTCCAAAAAAAAAAAAAAAAAAAAGATGTTTTGAAAAGCAGAGTAAGTTAACTTTACTTGATTTTTTTGTGTGTGTGTTCTGTTTTGGTTTGCTTTGTTTTCAAAAAGTGCTACCGGTTCTTGATTGAGCTAGGGTTTCTCTTCATTGTTATTGCTGTCTATAGTATGGACAGACCTATTCAAAAAGAAAGTTTCTTATGTAAAAATTTTAAAATCTAATAAAGGTTTAAAACTCTAAGATCCTGTAGCTCAGAAAAAAATATTTTAAATGGTTATTTATATTATTTCAGATAATATAAAAATAATAAAAAGTATCATATACAGCAAGGTAATATATAACAAACTAACAATACCAGAAGGGAAATTCTAGCTCTAAGAAAATTACAGTATATGGAAAGCAAGCCAAAATGAATAGAAATCATAGAGTATATGCCATAAAGAGAAAGAAAATGTTGCTGTTCCACCTGGATTATTATAGAATCACAGAATGGTTTGGGTTATAAAGACAATTTAGTTCCAAACCCCCTGCCATGAGCAGGGACACCTCCCAATAGACCAGGTTGCTCAAACCCCCTCCAGCCTGGCCTTAAACACTTCCAGGGATGGAGCATCCACAACTTCCATGGGCAACCTGTTCCAGGGTCTCACCACTCCCACAGTAAAGAATTTCTTCCTAATATCTAATCTATATTTTCTCTCTTTCATTTTAAAATGATCACCCCTTTTCCTATCACTACACCCCCTCATAAAGAGTCCCTCCCCACCTTTCCTATAGGCCCCCTTTAGGACCTGAAAGTTTGCTATAAGGTCTCCCCAGAGCCTTCTCTTCTCCAGGCTGAACAACCCCAACTCTTTCAGCCTGTCTTCATAGTAGAGGTGCTCCAGCCCTCTGATCATCATTATCAAAGTATTTGGAGGAAAAAAACAAAACCAAAAAGAAACAAACACAAAACCAGCAACAGCTAGAAACAACTATTAAGTTCAGAAGAAATAAAGGAAGCCTTTTCCTTTATTTAGTAATTATCTATTTGTTAGTATTTGATTTTTACAGCTATGTGTATTTTAACTACAATACCATCTTTTCAGAAGAATTAGGAATCTCTCACACACCCTTCTTTAAACTGTCAGCTATAGTTATGATGGACAGTTTAGTCTAGTGGATGGACATGAGAATGTGCCTTAAGCTTCCAGTCTGGGTTTTTGGCAGCAAAATACGGGTTTATGTGTCTATGTGCAAAAAGTAGAGGAATACGTTCCCAAGGAATTGTCCAGAAGTTCCTCAAGCTGAGTTCATGGTGATTGCTAAAATTTTGTGGCTACATAGCTGTAGGGTACCCAATGGGTACTCCATGTGGTAACTTAAACTATAATAAAAGTAGTATAGCAGGTCTTGCATAGTCAGTTGTAAGGTATCCCAAAATGGATCTCAGATGATTAATTTTTAGACAATGATGTCCACTGCATATGGTAGACTGTATATGATCTTATAGAGGAAAACTTTGACAGACACAACCCCCATAAAAAAATGTGGCTTAAATTTAATACTTCTTTCAATTTCAGTTTAAGCCTTGGAAAATCCCTTCAGGATATCAAAGCTGCTAATCAAGGAGAATTAGAAAGGGCCTTATCTTGACTGCAGTCAAGAAGACACCACGATAGATTCCTATGACTACCCACCCTACTGGTCACAGAGAGAAAGCCTTGTCAAGATCTTGTAGCAAGAACTTAAGTTGCTACCAAAATCTGCACTGGTTCCTGGAAAAATTTCCTGGAAATTCCCTGGAAAAATAGTACGTGAATGCTTTGTAATTTGCTTTAGGTAAAATCAGACACATTGCATCAGGGCACAAGTCAAACCTGTTGAGCTGCCTCAGCAGATTAAGTATCATTCAAACAACTCCCAGAACTGCTTCCAGCACATCATCCATTCTCTTCGTAGGATCACCCTCAGCCATTTCACCAGTCTTATCAGAAAAGGTCTTTGATCTTTGGATTTGTAATTTTTACGTCCCTTTACTTCTTTCCTTCAGGTTGAAACTCAGGTTGAAATTTGCTTCTTCCTTCAGGTTGAAATTCAGGTTGAAACTTAAGGAAATGGCTTATTTGGGATAGAAGCTTAATTCATAATTTATTGACAACATCCAGTGAGCAGCTGACAACACCACTTAATACCAGCTAACAGCTTTACAAATTCTAGGCTGGATAGAAATGGAAGTACTACATGATAATAGTACTATTTGTAGTATGCTAATCAGGACATATGATATTGGAACTACTCAGAACTCCAAGGCAGATAGACAGCCCACGAGACTTCTTTTCAAAACACTAACACAAATTGACAGCAGTGCTCCTGATTATATACTGCTTTCACAAGGATACCTGACCCAGGCATTCTTCATCCATGTCATGTACAAAATAGCAGTAGTCAAATTGACTGGCTAATACAGTAAAAGGAAAAGGTTAGAGAAATATTTCATGCAGTACTAAAGAACTCCTAAATTATTTGTCTCCAAAGCAATTGTATTACCCTTAATAGTGATCCTCCTTTCCCTATGGGGAACTGTAATTTCTTTCCCTGACCATTTTCTTTTCCATTTTGAAGTTAATGTCCTTTGTTTGGGAGAGCCAACTTGACAAGGCAATTGAATATGAAATATAGATACCAAGCATTATTATTATTATTATTATAGATTGTATTATAGTGTATGCATATGTCTCTTTTATAAAACATTTGTCTGCATGGAATAGCTGTAACCTGCATGAATAGATGACTTGACACAGAGAGACTGAACAAGAAAGGAGTATTTAAACCAGGTCTAGATGTAAAGAGAGCAATGAATTGCATAGCGTAATTGAATTTTTGGTCATGCACCATGAATAATTTTGGCAAAATAAATTGGATTAATTTACTTAAATTTTTACTGAATAAAACTTTCACCATCAAACAGACCTGATTTCAAATCTGGTTCATATATTTAATAGAAGCACAATGTAGTTTTTCTCTAAGTAGGAAAACTGAAGCTTGAAGTGCTGTCATTTTCTAACAATAAATATAAGATGGCAGGGATTAGAGAAGAGAATTGACTCTTTATACATTCCCCAGAAACTCATTAAAGTATTTTATTTCTCTTAACAATTGATATAGTAATATTGATCCTATTTCACATAGTGGTGTTCTAAGATATTCTCAGTCTACAGTATGTTGAGTAGGTAGTGATGTCAACAGAAGTATTACCATTGCCACCATGAGAGCTTCCAAACTGCACATGGAGCTCTAAACACATAAGCAGATATGAATCTTTTCAGAACTGGGAAAGAACAGAAATGTTAAGTAAAAATAAATTTATAAACATGTATTTTCCCACATCTGATAAAAATTGTACTTCAATGCAATTAACTGTTTACAAGCCTGAATGTGATTAAGAAGATATCTTAAAACATTTCACTAAACTAATAATTTTCAATGAAAACAACAGAATTGTCAGAGCACTGATGTTCAAAGGGATCTCATTATTATCGTGCCATTTTAACCATCAGGAAAGGAATTTCCTGAGATCAAAAGAAAATTAATAATTTTCTGTATACTGTAAGATTGGCTTGTTACCTTATATTTAAGATGGACGCTTTTAAAAAATCTTTCATCTGAAGTTTGATTCACACCTTTGTTTGCTTGTCTGCTTCTATTAGTATTGTTTCCCTAAACATAAATCACAGAATAATAGATTCTAGAAAATATAATGCATGTACTTTAAATTTCTATACCAAAATATGGGCATTCCAGACCATCTTTCAGTGATATGTCTGGTTTCCAAACTGTCTGTAACAGAAAACAAAATGCATACAAAAAAGGGAATATGTAATTTTTTTTCCCCTTTTTCAACAGAAAATGAATATATCGGTCTCTGTCTAAGACTGCCCTACTCAGACCTTATAGCAAAAGCAAAAAACAAACAAACAGAAAAAAACCCAAACACTGATTTTAGCTTTGGCTTATACCTCTGTGTTCTCAGCTTTATGAATACAAATACGCTCACACAATCAAATTAGAATGAAAGAGGAAAGTTAAAAAATGACACAAATGCACAATCCCTACCTCTCTTTCCCTATGTTAGGGGGTTTGTTTTGTTTTATTTCACTTAGGATTTATTATTTGTAGTTGAGATTTTTAAATAGTACATAAATATTGACTTTGTTATTAATGGCTCAGTTTTAAGTGTGTTCATACTATTTTCTCGAATATTTTGTTCCAGTATATAGGGAGTCAACTTTATAGCAATGAATGAATAATTCAGCAGTTGAAGTAGATTGCACAGATGTAAGTTAGGTTTACAATCTCAGTAAGTTAAAATCAGCTTTAAGGTATTTAAAACCAGATTCTGAAATGTTATTAATTTACTAAAAAATATTTATGTCACCAGGGTTTTTCAGCAGTAGATAAAATGCAACAAAAGCAAAGAAGGAAATGTCTTACTCGTACTGTACTCCCAGTATGATTCCGTCAGGTGTTCCTGCAGATTGCAGATCTGTAAATGATTTATTCACAATGTCAAATTTGTGTGCTCTTATCTCATGTAAATTCCCATCCAAGCTGGAAAAACTGAATCTAAACCTCATGATTTTAAGTACTGTGATTTTCCCATAGTGTTTTTGGTTCTATGTGTACAGGATATATTTCTATCCATAATGGAAGTTTAAACCCAGGAGTTAGTCTCAAAATTTGACTCTTCATAAAGTTATGAAGATACTGTTGTGCTTTTCCTTATGAAATTTGTTGTCAAAATCTTTCTATCTGAACCACATCCTTTTATTCTTGTGTGATGGTTATCTCCTATTTTGCATAATAAAAGAAGGACTCTGCTATTAATTAATCTCATTTCCCTCAGAACTTGACCTGGCTTTGGGGGGAAACAGAGAGAGAAGAGAGAGAGAAAGGAGGAGAGAGAGATAGGATGAGAAATAGTGGAAGACAGAAACCTTCATTGCAGGTTGATGTCCAGTTCTCATCTAAACCAGATGGCCATGCAGCAGCAGGCACAATTCTCTATAACCTTCTGAGACCACTAACTCAGCATGGGTACGGCCAGCATCTATCATGTCCAGAATACACTAGTAATACAATTCTACAAAGAAAAATCAGTGTTGGCTGCTGTTCTTAGGAATTATTAGAAAGGATGAGACTAGGTTGTCTTTATACACTATCTTTGTGATCAGAAAGTGGCTGGCAGACAGACGGTTTCAGCTCTCTTTGGCAAAAGGAAGTCAAAATCCAACTCTTCATCCTCCTAGGCAGATGCTGTACTGAAGAGCTGTGTTGCTTCATAGCAACAGGACTCTCCAGAAGTAGTCATAACTTCTGATGATTGGTCCACAGTCATGGGTTTTGTGACTTGGAACCTCTGCAGCCATGGAAGGATCACCCTGATTTTTCACACTCCCTAGATGACTTACCTAACTACTTTCTTTGACACTGAACCTTCATATCTCTTGGTATTTGAACATTTTTAGCTAATGTCAGAATTAAATCTTTGGTTTTGTAATATTATTAAAATGTTTTCTTACATGAAATATATCCTGCTGTATGTGTCCTCATCCTTCTTCCTTCCTTTCCTTCTCCTCCCCTCCAAAAACCCCAAGAAAGCCTCTGAAAATACCTGAAACCTCTTCAGATTACCTTCTACCACTTGTTTAAATAAGCATCTAGTTGTTGACACAACCCACTGGTTGACAATTGACACTCTAAGTCTACCCTGTTAACAGTTTGTTATCGTAGGCATTGTAAACAATTGGTGTCAGACCTTGTTTGCCTGAGATTAATTTCCCAATATCTGGAGTTCAGAATCAGCTTTTCCTGAAATTAATGAGCTATATACTTTAAGCAAGCATACAGATTTGAAGCTAAAAGCTTGTTTATTTTCTTTTTTCTTTTTAAACTGATTTAAATATGCATTAAGCAACACCTAACTTGTGAGCTAAAAATCTGAAAAACTAGTTCAATGGTCAAGTTAAAGATGAGAAATCTTAAATAAAATTAAAGTTAGTAACTGAATAAAACCCTATACAAATATCACATTTTATTTTAAATTTCAAATAAAAAGATATAAGAAATAATGCTGGCTTTAAGTATAACATTTTTCAAGATATATACATTTATTTTCTAATAAAGTTTTTCAAACAATTTTATTAATTTGGAACTTTGAGGGTAAAAATATTGTCATGGAAAGAATCTGATTAAAGTCAATAATGTTTATGTCCATCCTCATTATTTAAAGTACATTGAAATGGTTGATTTTTTAATTACTTTCAGATGAGCAGTCTGACATTAATGAATGTTCAGTTATTAAAGTTATAAAAATCTCTATATTGCAACAGCTATGAATTTTTAAGAACATTTTTTTGTTTATTTGGTTGGTTTTTAATTAAAAAGCTGATTCATTGAAACCAACAAATACAGTTTCAAAGAAAAACAAGAGAGTTTCATTGAAAATGTCTTTAGGAATTCTTTTTGGATGTTTCATCCCTTTGAAGAGAGTTTAGAACAGCCTAAATTAATGAAATTCAAATTCTTTTTCCATCACGTGCAAAATAAGCATTTGAATCTTGTTTTGTATTATAACAGATAAGAAAATAAAACTAATGATTATTACAGGATAAGAATGTCTTTGACAATATCTGACTCCTGGGCTACTTAGGAACTGGAGTAGAGGATCTTAATAATTAGATAGGTAAGTGGAATGTGTATGTGCATATATTTTATATATATTTATACATACATATATCTTTATAAACTATGTGCATAGAAAATAAATAAGGACTTGGTTTCTATACAAAGAAAATAAAATGCTAGGTTTTGTTTTTTCTACCCCGCCTCTCCTCCCCTCCCCCAGTGCAACTGTTTCTTCTGGCCAGCTGTATATTGCATTTGTTCTCTAAAGATAGAATGGTCATCATAGTGTCATGCCTCAGGCTGTTACTGATTGTAATGCCCATGGCTATTATTTTAATATTATTATTATAAGATTAGCATAACATATTATTATATAGCACATTATGTAGTTATAGCAATGGAACATCTTTTCAGTTTGAACAATGGTTAGTAATTTTATATGCATGGTTCAGGTCTGGTTTCAGCCAATCTTAGTCAACAGGGACTGTGAAAAATTTGAATACATAACAGGAGAGACAACTTTTTTTCTTTCTTGATGTGATAGACAAGATGGGGAAACAGAACAACGGTTGAGGGTCAAGCTGGATGCCTATGTGTGACTGAAGATGTGCTACACTGAGTACCACGCCAAGCCTTTCTCACTGATGCACCAGAACTACACTGAAAAAGAAGGCCTGGTGTATATTTGAACTCTTGAATGTATTTCAGATTGCCATACCTTCCCTCCAGAAAAAAAAAAAAAAAAAAGAAAAAAAAACAAAGAAAAAAAAGAAGAGAAGCAGAGAAGCATAGGAGTCAGGAAAGCAGGAGTTTGAAGAGATTTAACCATCATATTTCTGTATGTCTTCAGATATTGCTTTTATGCTTACAATCCTGTGATCAAAACATTTAAAAAAAATCAGTTAATTGTATTTCAAATATAGCATGTTGAAAGTATCTAGCATAATCTACTGGATCATTGAGTACATAGGTAAACATTTTAAATACTATATTCACAATATACTTACTATGTATACAGAAACATTACCAAATACCCCAATAACAAATAAAACTGTAAAAAGAACTATAAAATTATCTGCCTACAGTTTAGGCATCATGTCAGCACAGATTGGCCATATAAAATACCTACTCTAAGAAGTCAAGCAAATTTACTACATTCCAGGTATATTTAAAAAATATTTTCATATTTTGCATGCTAAACTCAGTTTAATTTCCTCTACTTAATATGTCTTAAATTGGTACTTAATTATCCAATTCTATGTTAAAAACCTGAACTGAAAATAAATCAAAATACTGTACTCTTGTAGCAGGAAATTATTTCCACAACTTTTAAAACAGTTAATTCCAACATCCCAGTTAGCTTCGTGTGGAATTAACAGTTCATGGATTTAACTCTCTAGCATAAACATCTTGAATCAGAAAATTTGTATCAGCAGCAATACTTGTAAGAAGCAGTGTAACTGACAAAAATGAAAAAATAGAAAATGTATCTCTTAAAATGTTGAATAATTTTAGGCTTTTTGGGGAGTGTGGGTTTTAAAACTTTATTCAGTGCTGACATTGATCCAGTTCTCATTTGGAAATGTCATTGTTATGATTAAGTGATAGCCACAACCTACAGCAGGGAAACATGTAATTTTAAATGGAAAAGTCTTAAACGGGGACCAATTAGCACCATGGCAAATGATGAGCAATTTCAATATCAAATGTCATTCAGGGTCTTGTTATGTCACTGCCCTTTTTGTTTTTCTTCCCTCTTCCCTCTTCCAGCTTCCCTCCCC
>JAOQGH010000001.1:148265346-148293443 GCA_025769975.1 Gallinago jamesoni
GCCCTTTGTGTTGTTCGTCCCTCGTCCCTCTTCCAGCGTCCCTCCCCTGCCCTCCTCCTTCCCTCTCCCTTCCTTACCTCTTCCTCCCTCCCCTCCCCCCAGTTCACATCTTTTAGTGGGACAAAATAGAATATTTTAAAGATTTTCATATCATTAGAAACATCCTAAAGACTTACTTCCTTTAAGTAAATGATATAACACCAAAGATGAACATGATGCAGCCCTGTAAGGTGTCAGCAAAGACCTGTAGGGCTGTTTGTGAATGTCACTACTAAAATGTGGGTGTAAACACGCACAGTACAGAAAACAACACACACAGGTGTCCATAGGCAAAGAGCTTGTGCTCCATGTGGATCCCACCTGCAGTTTTTCAGTGTTTGTTCCCAGGGTTTTGAATGCAGCATACCAGGCAATGGTGTGTATGGCAGGTCCCAAGGAAAAACACTCCCCCCCCCAACAAAAACTGTACCAGAGCTGTTTTTCTTACCTTTGGACTTCTGTGAGCTCTCCTGTGTTTTCTGCTGTGTCCTACTGGGGACAGTGTGGTACCAGAATCCATCAGTGTGGTTCCACTTCAGGATCAGGGCCATACTTTATAAATGTAAATTGGTAATGGTTATTTACTTACAAATAGGCATTTAACTGACATTATAACAAGCACTATGCAAGTGTTTATGAAAAATCAATTAATTAAAATAGATTATAAGATGTATAAAATAAATACATTTTAGATGCTATTTAATAACTGATTTAATAAACTACATATTTCTGCTTACTGTATTCAACATATAATAACTTTCTAAATACAGGATTTACCAAGCTGGTAGAGGATAGACGAAGGATTACCAAGGTATTAGTTTTTAGGTATTGTCTGATTCATAAGAGATTTTAGGACATGTAGAGAATGTAACATACATTTAATTATATATAATAATTATATAAATTTATATAATATATATACATTTATATACATATATATTATATACATTTAATTATATATAACAGACTGATATATATTATGTATGCACATAAGAAAAGTAGGAAATTGTTTATTAAAAATATATTTTTGTCTCCTCCACTATTCCTCTGCTTTTCTAAATGCTTAAGGCAAAATTTTTATCAAAAGCGTAAGAAAATATGCAGTGGGCAAAAGCAGCACACAAAACTGGAGGACAGACAGATAGTTGAAATAAATTTATGCACCAGTAAGTATAAGTCACTTGTACTAAAATCATACGTATATTGAGGTTTAAAGTCTAGCTTTATTTGCATTTTTTTAACCTTCATTTTCCCCTTAATCTGTTACAAACTGTCTTGTGTTTGCATGTATTAGAAATTCAAGATATACCTTTGATCATGTCCCACCTGACAGCATAATTTGAGAATTTAATCCTCAAATTTTCCTTTGGATCATTTCTCTTTAGCCTTTGTGGATTAGGTGGGGAGAGGTTTTGAGGGAGGAGGAACAGCTGCCTGAAAAAAAAAAATACACAAAACATAATATCAGTTTTATTTTTGTTAATGAAATGCATTTCATGAGATGAATACGGTTTGTATGGGACTCTTTGACTCGATGTTTTATATAAAACATCAAGTGTTTGCTAATTTAAGGTGGAAATTTTACATCACTGAGAAACTGTCACTATTAATACTCTCTAAGCATTCTTAGGTTAGTATCATTACTCTCCTCCACTTTCAAGGGGAGGTCTTCCAGTGTGCACCCTGATTGACTGCCAGGTCATATGATCAGGAAAGTGCTGAATCTTCATTATTATTTCCTCCAATTATTATTTTAGGAAAACTGCCATCTGATGCCAGTGTCAGTAATTTAAAATTCTTTTCTTTTTATCTCTCAAAGCATTTATGACGGCCACTTGCCCCTGAAAACTTCCCTTTTTGTGTGTCCAAACCCAGCATTTCCCAGGTCATTTCGTCTTATAGACAGCCCCAATCAGATAAACTTGTTAACTACCATGGCATGTGGGGTTAGGTTGATTATAGGAGATAGGTCATTTTCTGTATAGCATTTGGTTTCCACGCTAACTGTTTATAGAAGTAGCATGGATTTGCCAGTCTTCCCTGGAAATAAAAACCACATAAGAGTCCAAACCCCTTAAGCTTTCTCTCCCACCAAAATCTTAGAATATTCAAAGAACACATTGATAAGCAGGTGTGTATCAGCTACTGTTACAGTGTTTGTTATTCAAGGAGTCAGTTACTTGTCCTGCCTGTTTCTTCCCCCAAAACATTCCTGTCTTTCATGTACATCTCCCACCTTTATTATGCTGATTCTTTTCAAGTTCAGTGGGTTTTGTGTGGTTTGGGGTGTTTCTTGTTTTGTTTTGAGTTCCCCAAACTATTGTGGTGAAGAATTTTTCATTCTATAAGGAAATTGGAGTACATCAGAAAGTAAGCCCAAGATAGTAATTTAAAGTTGAAAACATTTTTTTTTCATAGGTCTCACCCTCATCAGGAAGTGAGAAATTATTCAGTCTAATGATCTGGACTAGGCAAAAAAAGCTGACATTTCAGTGCCCTTCATTTGCTAATACAAAATAACTTCTAAAAACAGTTACCAATATATAAATAAAATAAACGGTTACTTTAATTAGGATTAATTAAATATTTTTTTGGAAACACTTAACTCATAATTTCAATTTCTGGATATTCAATAACAAACACTTTGCCATATTCTACCATGGTATCCTAATTGGTCCGACATTTACATTAGCTTTCTATCAGTGAATGATGAAACATCTTAGAAGCAGAAGTTACACCATGTAACTTGGCTGCAAGAAAGTGTTGCATTTTCATACACGGGTTTGTGTTTCTTGTGATGTAGCAATACTTTTAAATTTATAACCTCCATTTCAAATGAACAGCACCCACTAACAAGCCATTTGTTACTCTCTTTTCACAGGCATTGGTTCAAGTGCCCTGTGTCCCTTGGACTTTCATAAAATCAGAAGGTGTCAAAAAGGAATGTTTATAAACTAATTTGCATTACTCATGATTTGTGACTGTGCAAGAGAGAACTCATAGCCATATTTAGTGTGGGGGAGTAGAATGGGGAAAACTGGGAGTAGGCATTATTATTGGCTCAATTCCACACATACCAAATGTGAATACTTATGTTCTTCCCACAAAACATTAATTTCCTTACATACTGTAAACTTTATTCTTTTACCATGTTCCAGATAGCAGACAGCTCTTGTTTTTCACTTATGTTTTCCTCCTAACAACAGTCATTAATTTACTGATACGCTGTCTATCAGAACCACATCATCTTGATTAGAGCTGTTATCCTAATCAAAAGGCTGATAATTAAGACTATCCATCTGTAGAGTTCCAAGTGCTAAGATGAGCTGAAGATCCTAATTAAGATTATTTAGGTGTTACTTAAATGCCATCATTTGATTCAGCTAATCATACCAGCAGGTACATTAGATTTGCATTAATGTTCTGCTGAAGCCAGCAGCTCTTTAAACAGATCAAAAATGTAGATTACATGCACCATTTTCAAACATCTTTATATCAATATAACACTAAGACAATGCATTAAAGTAAATGGAATATTGGAAGAAAGAGGAAATTTTGGTGTTTCTCAGTCTGCTTTATGATAATCAGTAGAGTATTTAAAATAAGTAGTTTATTTATTAAGTTTGTGTGTCACAGCAGCTCTGTATTTAAATTATAATTTGTGCTTTGAATATAGACTATATGGATGACTTTCAAGTTAATGTGTATTTTTCTAGCCTAAATGAAGTAGTGCACTGTGTGGGAGTTCATTAGTTCCTGCTGATAAATTATTAGATAGGTAGTTTGTGAATAAGTTATTGGAGAAGTCATAATTCTCATCTAACAACAAGTCTATTTGAGGCTGAAATTCTAAAAGATTCACTGTTTTCTGTTTAAAAAGGTTTAAAAAGGAGCTCTGTTAAGACGCTTTTCTTTTTTCTTTTTTTTTTTTTTTCATCCAAAAGGTGAATCTATTTTCATCAGAATTTTATAATCAAAACAATGACATTTCTATTTCAACTTAACCTGGAGATTGTTCAGTTTGTAAGAAAGTACTTAGTACTATTGTTAGCAATGTTGTCAGTACAATCCAAAATCTTCATGCAGACATGGTATGTTTGCCTGAAGATATGAGAGACAATTAATACACCATTAGGCTAAAGCCTGTACATATGCTTTATGAGAGATGCTACCTCAAAAAACAAGGTACTGGTTCACACAGATAACGGTTGGACATCAAAAGAGGCCATGAGTGTGCTCTGGAAACAGGTCAGCCCCCTAGGAGAAGGTTTAAAAATATATTTATATTATTGAATCTATTCAAAGACATGCTTAATCTAAGGTTCTGTTGTGTATCAGCAATATATGTGTGCATAAAGCAATTTCAAAAAGTGGGAGACATAAGTTCAAAGCACACTTCAGTAGTGAGAAATGAACTGCATAAATGGACTGTAAAGCTATCTGGAGAGACAGGCTCAGTCTTGTGGTCATTAGTAAAAGGTCTGATTGTCCAGTGGATATTAGGAGTATCCTTCAGATGTACCAATTATATTTCAGTTCCTAATTAGGGACATAGATGATGGGCTGGGAAAGAGCTGCTATTCTGAGGGTGGCAGGCTGGAAAAATGGGCTGATGGGAATAGCATGAAGTTCAGCCAAGGAAAATGTAAAGTCCTGGACCTGGGATGGAAAACCCCAAACTGACTGACTAGAAAGCAGTTCTGCAGAAAAGACCTTGTGCTCTTGATAGACAAGGTGAACATGAGGCAACCGTGTGCCCTTGCAGCAAACAAGCTCAATCACATGGCTGTTTCAGCATGTGTTTCAGCATGGGTTAAGGGAGCTAATTCATTCCCTCTGTTGAGCACTTATGAGACTAAATCTGGAGTGCTGTGCCTGTTTGGGGCTCTGCAGTACAACAAAGAAATGGGCATACTGGAGTAGGGGAAGGCCACCAAAGTGACTAGTGGAGTCTGGAGTACATGATGTATGAGTAGAGACTGAGGAAGCTGAGTTTGTTCACCCATAGTAGGGTAGGAGAAGTAGACACCTTTCTGCTGTCTTCCATTACCTAATGGAAGGGTGTAGATGGAGCCAGGCTCTTCTGGAGGTGCATTCTTCTCAGAGGAAAGGCAATGGACACAAGGAAACTCCGGTCATATACTACAAAAACATATTCTACTGTGAATGTTACCAATCACTCCATCCTTGGCTATATTCAGAATTTGGCTGAACAAGGTCCTGGTCTGAGCAGAAGCATCTTGGAGCAGAAATTCATTGATTCAGTCCATCAGCTACAGCTCTTTTAAGAATTATGGTATGATTTAATCTCTGGAGGTAATTCATTCTGTTTATAAAGCGTCTTGGCTTAGAGGATTTTCTTTTATGTTATTGAAGATTTAGGTTACTGTTTTGCAGAGTCATCCTGCTCTAGCAGGGTTTGTTTTGGAAGATAAAAAAGTTCCTCTACGTAGGAACTTCTCTCCAGTTCAATTAAGCACTTAAGTGTGGGGTTAACATAATCATATTTCTGCATTTCTTTTAAAGGAACATTAGTCTGTAGATAAGTCTGTAGATAAATTGGACTTCACCACTCAATCCTGAAGAGCACCTGAGATTCCAGTGCACTTTAAGAGTAGTGTCTTATGGGCAATGTAAAATGCTGGTCCGGTACACTGAATATAGACCCAGTTTTTAGGTACAAAAACCAGCCCATGACTATAGCTTGTGGGACACATGCTTATCATTAATCTATAAAATTGAAGACTCAGTGCATGAGTTTGGGAATTTTTAAGGTTCTCTCAGGAAAACTAGACTCAAGAAAACATGTCTTGAAAACAGGAAGAAAAAGGAATATGAGATATGGGATTTTTAAGGAGAGAGGGTTAAGGTAACTTGGGAATCTAAACTATACATTTTCTTGCTTTTAAATGTCAGGTTTGCCTTTAACTCTGAAGTTCCTATCCCTATATTTCCCACAACTGTTGATGTTTTTGCAAAAAATTTTGCTTGCAAGATTCTGATGCTATCCCTAATTTTATGTTAACAGATTTTATTATCTAAGATATACCCAGCACCTGATGGAAGATGGATGAAAATTTTCAAAGAAATTATAGCAATTACATCAAAAGAACAAAGATATTACAGTGTATTTTAGTGGTTACATTTAAAAAGTGAATAATCTTTTAAAAAAATCCATTTTCATATTCTGTTTTATTTGCATATAAACAGACATGTTCACACTGAATTTGCATAGAAATAGATGCATTCAGAACATCTTTACAGCAATCATGGAATCACAGAAGTTACAGATATAACAGAGTTATTAGTTCTGATTATTTAAACTGGGCATCTATTTTTCTGAGAGTGATTTTTCTGAGAGTGATTTTTGTTACAGTTACTGATTTTACACACCATTTTTGCACCTGTGGACCCAGACAATAGCTTTAAATATTGAATTTAGATTCTGCCCACACAGCAGGCAGTTGATGCCCAAGTTTTCCAGGCTCCTCTCAGATTAGGATAGCATTTCTAGAGTATTCAACTTAGATGACCTGTGTGCTTAATTTTAGTCTCTGACTATTGAGAATAATTGGTAATCAACATTGATTAAAAGTATCCTTTACAGTTTCAAATCTTGCCTTATACCCAAGAAGAAGCATTCCATATCAGGAGATGCTTCCAAAGATTTTGCTTTAAATATTCCAGCAGTAGTATCAGAAACACTACACTGCAACTTAACGGGTTGCTCATGCTGAAAGCTAAGACAATTATGTCTTGCATACCAATTCCTCGCAGCATACAACTGTTTTCTAAATTTGTAATGTTTAGAGACGTTAATGATGTATTTATTTTAAAATTATCTCAATGGTTGTCATTTGCTTTAAATGAGAGCTCTGTAGAGAAATCGGTAACATGAGGGTGATCAAACAAAAGAGAAGTCATAGGCACTGAATCATCAGGTATACATCACAACTTGTCTTTCTAATGTTATATTTATGGGTGTATATTTTTCTTCATACCTGAACTGAAAACAGCTCTCCTATTACTAGCTAGCTGAACATTTTACTCAATCCTCTTTTCAACTAAAAAGACAATAAACTGTGGGATGAGCAAAGCCAAACTATCAAGGAAGAGATGTTTTTCTTCATAAATTCTTAATACCATCTTTGTCAATTAATGAGTTTTATAAACTAATGGAAGTCTTTCTCTCTAAACAAAGTGATGATTTTGTCCAATGTGAAGGAAGACAAATCTTTCTAATTTACCCCTTAAATATATTACTGTAAATTCTTATTTTTCTGAAGGGGATGTGCTCTTCATTTCTAGTGAACTGTAGAGTGCTTTATTGCGTACACCAAAGAAAGAGCATTCTCTCAAACCATTTGAGCTAACAGCAGAGCTTTCTTTAAATAGTGAGACCGAACCAGGAGATTCTACTACTGGCTCTAAAGAATCTTCTAAAAATACAGTGTCTATTGACTGTGCCTGGCTATTTCCTAGCAAATGTTTAAAATGCTTTTAATGTTATATTTTAAGACTGTGGTTCTAAGCAATATTTCCTGTTATGATATTTTATTCATGCTGCTAATGCTAAGTTGATTAGCTGTCACTGTCATTCCTTTTTGGAACTTATTTCTTTAATTATAATTTTACTTTTCTGCAACTTTTAACAGTTTCAAGCCATAAACTTGTTATTGTTTCTACTGCTCTGGTGTGACAGTGGAAAATAGATAAACTGTGTGTGCAAAAGTACATCTTCATGTGGAAAACTGCAGAATGAGGACCTTCAATCACAAATTTATGTAACACAGCAGTGTAACACTTAAGAAAATGGACATTTGAACCTGATGGAAGCACATAAAAATAAGAATGTAAGAAATGTTCTTGGAGTCAGAGTAACCATCCACTTAGTCTTTCTTCCAGCAATGCCAGTGGGACATCCCATTTCAAAAGAGCGTACAAGCCTAGATATTGCAGCCCATTTCCCTCGTAAATTCTATTATCCATAGTCATTAAATCAGGGATGTTATAAGGTATATCCCTATGCATTCACTTTAATATCTGTCTATGGACCTGCTATCTGTGAATTCTTCTAATCCACTTTAGTATCTGCTAATATAATCTTCACTCACAAACTAATATAACAGTAAATTCCAGGATTGTGTTGCCTAATGTTTCAAGTACTTTTTTTTTTCTTCTGTTTATCTTGTACAAGCTTTAGCGAGAGCTCCCTATATCTAGTACAGTGGGATTTGGCAAATAACAGTTCTGTATTTGTCTTATCCATTAATCTTATTTTTTCTAAATCTTACTAATATACCTTCTTACCCTTCTCCTTTTCAAATTATAGTCCTAGCCTTTTCAAATTCACCTTTAAAAGTATCTGTTCTGTTCGTTTATTTGTTTAAGTTGCTCTTCTCTGTACCTTCTCTAACTACAATGAGCCTTTCTTGATGGACAAGAACAGCTCAATAAATGTTGATATAAATATTTACATATTTTTTAAAACAATTAGTTTGAAATTTCTAAATAATGCAAAATAAATTAATCAGAATTCATAGTTTTTTCAATCAAATAATTTAACAGAAGTTTGTTGAGATGAGGAGATAATGACCATTTGCAAGCTGAAGGGAACAAGTCCTTCCCATAAATTACATATTCTTCTAAGAAAACTAAGCTCAAATCTAAAAGAGTTTGAGGGCTTAGATCTTTTAGGGAGTTCCCAAATCCAGAAACCTGAGAGGCAGCTCCATGCCCCCAGGTCCAACCAGTAGTGAGACTGATAAAGTATTCCTGGTAGGCACACTACAAACACACTTCTACAGTACACATATGCTATATATACAGCCAGCCATGCAGATCAATGTACACAGAAATATACAGCACGAATGGCCTCCTCCTTTTACTGCCTCTGGCTGATCAGTATGAAGGCCTGTTAATAGAAATATAAATGAATATACAGTGCAGATTGCTCCAGTAGCTGGCCTCAGACAGTGTCTCCCAGTTGCTGGCATTTGGGTATATGAGCTGCTGAGGTTACAACCCATTTCTGCTACTGGTACAGACCACCATACACCAAACACACACCACATACACACACACACTAAAGTTTTATCACCCAGGAAAACAGTTATTAGTGGTGTTTAATAAGAAAGCAGGACTGACTGTGTTGGTCAGGTACAGGACGTGGCCAGACAAGTCTACTTACTAGACCCCTGTCTTCATGCACTCTACCCCTTTTATCCCTTTATCTCTCTATTTTATCTCGCCTCTGGTGCTACAATCTCACTGGCATTACCGAGACATGGTGGGATGGCTCTTATGACTGGAGTGTTGGAATGGAGGGTTACAGACTCTTTAGGAAGGACAGGATGGGAAGACGGGGAGGGGGTTTTGCCCTCTATGTCAATGACCAGCTGGAGTGTGTGGAGCTCCGCCTGGGAATAGATGAAGACCTGACGGAGAGCTTATGGGTCAGGATTAAAGGGACCACAGGGGCAAGTAATATTACAGTAGAGGTCTGCTACAGACCACCAGAGCAGTGTGACAGGGAGGATGAGGCCCTCTATAGACAGATAGGAGCAGCATCACGCTTGCACACCATGGTCCTCATGGGGGGACTTGAACCACCCTGATATCTGCTGGAAGGACAACACAGCAGGACAACACAGGAAATCCAGAAAGTTCTTGGAATGCGTTGATGACAACTTTCTCCTTCAAATGATTAAGGACCCAACGAGGAAAGGAGCTGTGCTGGACCTCGTCCTTACCAACAAGGAGAGGATGGTCGGAAATGTCAAGTTCAAGCGTAGCCTTGGCTGCAGTGATCATGAAATGGTGGAGTTCAAGGAAGGTGTGCAGCAAGCTGGCTACCCTGGACTTCAGAAGAGCAGACTTTGATCTCCTGAGAGATCTGATTGGCAAGGTAGCATGGGAAAAAGAACTGGAGGGGAGAAGGGTCCAAAAGGGCTGGGTGGTATTCAAGGATCACCTCCTCCAAGCTCAGAAGAGGTGCATCCCAAAACAGAAGAAATCATGCAAAATAGCCAGCAGGCCTGCAAGGACGAGCAAGGAACTGCTGGACAAAGTCAGGACCAAAAGGGAGGCCTGTGGAAGGTGGAAGCAGGAAAGGGTAGACTGGGCAGAATACAGAGAAACTGTCCGAGTGGCCAGAAATGCGATCTGGCAAGGGAAAGCCCAGGCAGAAATAAATCTAGCCAGGGAGGTGAAGCATAAAGGCAAAGACGAGGGAAGCTGTGGGTCCCCTCTGGAGGAAATGGGAGACCTGGCCACCCAGGATATGGATAAGGCTGAGCTATTGAACAACTTCTTTGCCTCAGTGTTCACCAGCAAGAGCTCAAACAATCCTGCCCAAGTCACGGAAGTCAAAAACAGGGGCTCTGAGAGTGAAGAACCTCCCACAGTATGAGAAGATCAGGTTCGAGACCTCTTAAGGAATCTGAAGGTGCATAAGTCCATGGGACCTGATAAAATCCATCCACGGGTCCTGAGGGAGCTGGCGGACAAAGTTGCTAAGCCCATTTCCACCATATTTGAGAAATCGTGGCAATCTGGCGAAGTTCCCGCAGACTGGAAAAAGGGGAACATAACTCCAATATTCAAAAAAGGAAATAAAGAAGACCTGGGGAACTACAGGCCAGTCAGTCTCACCTCTGTGCCTGGCAAGATCATGGAGCAGATTGTCCTGAAATCTTTCCTAAGGCACACGGAAAATAAGGAGGTGATTGGACCCAACCAGCATGTCTTCACCAAGGGCAAATCATGCCTAACAAATTTGTGGCCTTTTACAATACTGCCACAGACTTGGTAGATAAAGGCAGAGCAACTGATGTCATCTACCTGGACTTATGCAAAGCATTCAACACTGTCCTGCATGACATACTGGTCTCAAAATTGGAAAGTCATGGATTCAATGGGTGGACCACTCAGTGGATAAGTTTGCTGATAACACCAAGCTTGGTGGCGCAGTTGACACGCTGGAGGGAAGGGATGCCATCCAGAGGGACCTGGACAGGCTGGAGAGGTGGGTTCATGCAAATCACATGAAGTTTAACCAAGCCAAGTGCAGGGTCCTGCACCTGGGAAGTGGCAATCCCAGGCACAAATACAAGTTGGGCACAGAATGGCTAGAAAGCAGCCCTGAGGAGAAGGACTTGGGAGTGCTTGTGGATGAGAAGCTCCACATGAGCCAGCAGTGCACGTTGGCAGCCCAGAGAGCCAACCGTGTCTTGGGCTGCATCAAGAGAATTGTGGCCAGCAGGCCTCGGGAGGTGATTCTACCCCTCTACTCTGCACTCGTGAGACCTCACCTGGACTACTGTGTCCAACTTTGGAGTCAGCACAGGAAGGACATGGATCTGTTGGAATGGGTCCAGCAGAGGGCCACAAAGATGATCACAGGGATGGAGCACCACTCCTATGAAGACAGCCTGAGAGAGCTGGGGTTATTCAACCTGAGGAAGAGAAGGCTCCGGGTAGACCTTATAACAGCCTACAGAAGAGCCGGAGAGGGACTGTTTACGAGGAAGTGTAGCAACAGGACAAGGGGCAATGGTTTTAAATTGGAAGAGGGGAGATTTAGATTAGATACTAGAAAGAAATTCTTTACTGTGAGGGTGGTGAGGCACTGGAACAGGTTGCCCAGGGAAGTCATGGATGCCCCATCCCTGGAAGTGTTCAAGGCCAGGCTGGATGGGGCTTTGAGCAACCTGGTCTAATGGGAGGTGTCCCTGCCCATGGCTGGGCAGTTGGAACTCTATGATCTCTAAGGTCCCTTCCAACTCAAACGGTTCTATTATTCTATGATTCTATCATTAAGTTCCCTTCCAACCCAAACCATTTCATGATTCTATGATTCTACGATTCTATTTTACACCCATTCCTCCTAAACCAGCTTGATATTTCCATTTCCCCACGTTTGGTTCATCTGCTAAACATCTACAAATAAACATTGCAAAGTTTTCCTTTGCATCCCATGCTGTGTCTCATACATATACAAGCAGTAAAATCCCTCCATCGAAAAGATGTTCCAGAGAGCTGCTGCAGATGATTCATGGTGCTCCAGCCCATGGGACTGGAAAATTCCCTGAGCTGGTGCAGGAGGAAACAGGTTGGGGGCTTGTATATCTGTCTGGATTACTGGGGTCCCCTATCTGCCGTCATAATTCTCTACTCCTTCATGTTGTGGAGGAGCCTTTAACAGGCGGAGGGTTCTCCTGCAGTGGACATGGGACTAGCCAGGGCAGGGTACTTTTATGACTCTCCACCCACCCTTGTTCCTCTGCCCTTCTTTGTGTGTGTGGCGGCCAGCATTTTATTAACATATCCTAGCAAGAACCTTAAAGATTTTCTTGCACCACAGAAATGTAAGATATTAGATGTCAAAATATCATTTGGAATCTCAGTCACAATGATCCCTAACCACTTACAATGAGTCAGAAATTTTGGAGTCAGCAGTCCTCAGATTTCACGGACTCTATGCCAGTGATATTTCTGAATGTCATAAGTATCTATATTTAAAAGCCTCTGTAATTGAAAAAAAAGAGTACTCTCATCAGCCCTTTTTTTAATAAATATTCTTCAATTAGGTTACAATCAGAGCAAAGCTTCATTATGCACCTAAACATCACAACTTGCTACTGCCAGCTATAATAAGTTTTCTAAATCAGTTCTAAAGCATGTCAAATATTTTCTGACAGCTCATCATATTCTATGAAAGTACATTCAAGTACCAAGGAAAAAAGCCCCATAAATGAAGGTCTATAGTTGGTTTTGAGCTTATATTTTTTTAGTTAGAAATATAGTATTTTTCTTATTATTACAGAATTACCGCATAAGACAAATAAAGATACTTATTCAAATGTTTTTAGTAAATATTCACTGTGTAGTTTGTTTCCAAAAAAATGAAAAATCCACCAAGAATATTCTGATTATCTACCTTGATTATCTAACTCTCAAAAACATCATTTGCACTAGGAAAAAAGAAACATACAAAATTTTAGCAAGTTTGAAATAGGCTAAGTTTAGAGCAGTGAGAACATGTGAACTAAACAATGACATGATAGTGCCCTGATATTTTGCAGTGTTTGTGATATGCTTTTTCCCCTCATCTCTTTCTTCTTCATCAGACTGAAATAAAGGTGAATCTTAGTAATTCAGTTTATCCTGTCATGTTCCAAACTAATCCCATTCTCCATGTGTTTATTACAGAGCTATCATTTAGAAGAATCTGGTTTACCGATATTTTTAGATTTCACAGGTTTCTCCTACATGGTACTACAATTACAAAACCCATTAGAGAGATAATAATTGCTGCTATTGCACAATGTTTGCAATATATATTAAGCATCAGATTACCAAAAGGCATACATATTTAATGAACTAACTCTGAATACAAGGTTACTAATGATTAGTAGCCTGAAAAGACACAAAAAGCAACATGCATTTTCCCCAAGCCATTACATGCTGCCAAGCAGATTTCAGAAATTATGGGTGAGGAAGTAACCTGATGGGGCAGTGAAAGTCAAAGAAGAGTGCTCCATACATAGTGCTCCATGAAATTATATATCAAAAAAGATATTCTGTGCAGTACAATTTCAACACTAGATTAGCCAGAACCTTTTAAGAATAGCAATGTAATGCTTTTAGTTATACTTGCAATAATTGTCTGCATGTTCTTAAGGACATTTCTTTACAGGCTTACTGCAGAGCTTTATTAAGTGCAGAGCAGTAAAACCGCTGTTAGGGTACTCAGTGTGGGGTACCCAAATGTCATACTGTCTGACTTCAATCTGCTTAAATACTGAATGGAGAGAGTAAAAATCTGTTTTTATATCCCTTCTAAAGGCTACATATTAGAAAAGGATTAGGCCTGATGACTGCTGAGGGGGACAGTTAAATCATGTATGGTCTGTTCCTCTCCTTACCAGCTGAACATACTTAAATAAGGCAAGATCCTGGTAGCATGGGCAGTTAGTAAGCAGTGCTGGTCCCACATTTGAATCTCTCAGCAGCCAGTGGTTTTTGATCCTCTCTATTCTTTACTGCCATTATTTCAGGGAGTAGAGTGGGAAATAAAATTGAAAAATTGCAGTGAGAACAGAAGAGGTTGTTAGATTTTCAGGAAGCTCTTTTATTGAAAGCAAGGACTATCTAGAACTAAACAAAATGGTGGGATGGATAGAATATTTAATGATGTGTAACAGCTGGATAAAAAGATGCTTGGACTGGATTTCATCTAAGTCCCTGTGGCACTGGACTAGACTATGAGTTTCTGATGGTGCAATTTCATCGCACTTACCCATTTGTGATGTTATTCATGGAGTGGCTGGGAAAATTTATTAAATATGAAGTACTAGAATATCTTAAATATAGTGATATTGCATGGATTTTAAGTATACATACAGTTCCTGACTAGCAGTCACTCTGACAGGAGAAATCTATCATTTGCATACACATTTGCATACACCAGGTTATTTCACAAAACAAGAAGACATAAAAAGCCAATCTTGATAATTCTGGAAAGTCTATTACCTAAAACCACTCATATAATATACTAATGAAAAGAGTCAGTACAGGAGAGGCATAAACAGTTGTAGAAAGTTAATCTCCCATCTAAGAAGAAACAATTCTAATATACTTGATATGGAGCAAATATAAAAAAGAAGTCTGGCCTTCAGTCTTATTTGCTATAGGGTAACTATAGTGAGGTTCAACAAAGATTACAAAGCAATTAGTAATTGTGAATTGAGAAAACAGCAACTCCGCCTGGTTGCCAGAGTTATATATTTATTCTCTGCACACAGGAAGGAGTTCTGTCAGGTGATCTCTTAATCAAAGTGGCAGGTCCTGTTTCTTCTCTCCTTGCTGACATTAATGTTGATGCGTTTCTATTTCAATATTTCATGTATTTCTGCATGCCATAGATAAGTGTCTGCCCACAAATGTGGAGCTTTTTCTTGCATATCATCTGGGTGATAAGCAATGTGGTGGGTTTTTTTTTTTTGTAGAGGGAAAGCTGATTCTTGTTAGTAGTATGTAAGACAAATAAGGAAAAAAAATAAGCACTAATGAGGGGTTCTTTGTTTTTAAGCAGATGTTCCGTTGACCATGTAGCCAAATAGAAATAAATAAATAAACATGTAGAAAATTCTTTCATTTACCACTATGTTAATTTTAATGACAGAGGTATATTTAGCATTTGCCTTTATATGCTATGACCAACACTGGATGAATCATTACCTTTTTCAAGGCTGCTCTAACATTTCGAAATATAACTACTATTTTTTGAGGTTTTTGTATTTTATCTTTCCTCCCTTGTAGGTGCACATGTTTAAAATACATAAGCAAGGGCTAAGATAAAAGAGAATGAAATGTCATAAATTGAAATATAAACATGATTATGATGTAGAATATTGAACACAATAATTTATGAGAGAACGGCAGAATATTAAGCATTATATAGTTTCAGGTAAAACCGCTGAAATAAGGGATGCTTTGCTTTTATATAAAACAGCACATGCACATACGTACATAAAAGCAGAGAAAACATGAAAGAGTAATTAATGCCATGCTGAAATGGCTTGACTGCAGTGAATTTGAGTATCATAGATTCATAGAGGATAGAGTTAGAAATCTGTTAAGTCAAGGAATCAGTTTCTCTGTCAAAAAAAATTGCTGCTTACAATCATTCTGCAGCATTCTGCTGCAATACCTGACTGCATCTCATTGTTTGGAAGTTTCCAGGAAGTAGATTAAATTTCACAATATAAATATTTTTCTTATGCATTTAAGAATGAGGAGACTGAGTTTCTGCATTGACTTCATGTGTCATAAATGTTTAGAATTTCTCCTTTCACAATGAATCAAGAAAAAGGACAGCAAGTAAAACGTACGATTGGATTGCAGGCGAACGAAGCACAAGACATTATGGCAAGACATGCAAACATTTGCAAAAAACCTTTTGATTAGCAGAGTTTGATAGCAGAAATACAAAAATGATGGGGCAGCAGAAAGAAATTACAAGTGGCAAAGATTTTTAAAACTTCTTGGGGACTATATTTTAGCACCAAATAAATGTTTTATGTCCCGCTCTTATCCAACAGGTATCTGTGCGACCAGTGATATTTTATCCAGAGAAAGTACAACTAGAAAATTATTTCATGTATATATATGTCTTCTTAATTAGGAACACCTTAGAGCAAGCAGAGTGGCTACTATAGCCAACCACCTCTTCATAGTTCATCACTTAACATTTTGTTGATGAGAGCAATTCTGTGGACAACTGCTGCAGGAGACTTTACGTACTGTGATACACTGAAATAGTTAAAAATTTATTTACTTATAATATCCACCCATGTATCTACCTATGCATTTATTGAAATATGTGTATTGGTGTAGGTATCTGCTGATACAGATGGAAGGATAGATAGAGAGAAAAGAGAGTAACATAGACTAGTTTGTTCTACATGCGAATTATTTACGAATTGCAAACCACAATAAAACATGGCTTCTTCACCATGATAAAAGGATAAAGAAGTGTGACACATCCCCCTTCACTCTTAAATTGCCAAAATTAAAAAACTGAATTTATGAATTAATAAGTATTTTTATATTATGTTCTATAAGAGCATGTTCTACTAGTGTATGTGATAGAAACATATATTATTATTCATATAGATCATTAGTGTAAACCTGAACTGACCCAAAGCAATGAAAGAGGCAGATAGGGTGATTCCTGGAGTTTGTTCTTCTTCTGAAGGCAAATAAAGAATATTTAGTTAAAGCATCATATCGAGTTGGGCAAAAAACTGAAAACTTCCTCTGTCAAGATTTGGAATTTTAATTAAAGTAATTATTTAAGATTCTTAAAATAGTCAAAATTTAAACAAACATTAGCTTTAAAGCATTGCAATGAGAGGTTTAAAAGATGGAACATGGTTTTAATACAATCAAAAGGAGTAAAATATTTTTAAGAATGCATTAATTAGAGTGGATATTTTGGATTATTTTATTTTAAGAATAAATCAAATTGTTGGCCTTTTATCCTGAAAAAGAATGGGGGAATAAAATCTTTTTTAAATCCCACTGTTCTGATTATTTGTAAAAAAACTCTATAATTTTCTCTATTATATATGACACATTTGTAAAGTACTCCTTAAAAAAGAAAATTCAGCTTTACTATTTCCATTATGCATATTTTGGCAAGATATGGTCAGTGATCCATAGAGTAGCACTATACAGAAAACAAGGAGTTCATAAAGTGGAAAAGGCGAGCTGAAAAGTAGGGTTAAAAGTCACTTTTATCTCCATTTCTTTCCTTTTCAGAAAATAGCTTGTTCTCTTATCTGATTGATAACATTTGCCATTTTGATCCTGGTGGCAAATTATTCCACGTGGTTATTATCACTATACTGAAATATTTCTGTTTGTGTCCATTGTTTGCTTTTCAATCCTGGTTAAACTATGTTCTCTCTACTTTTAACCCCTAAACAATACAAGTGTTTTTTCCCGTTGTAGTCAATCACCCATATAGAATTAAATACAACTCTCAGCCCAAAGTTCCCCTTTTTTCATTGTTGCAATTTTGTGGCTTCTCTTTCATAAGAAATTTAATGTATTCAGGTGTCTCTAAACCCAACCCTATGACCATTTCTTGCATGATTAGATCAGTGGAACTGGATTAAAGTGAAAAGATCAGCTGAAGGAAAGTACTACTAATAACAGGATTCTTAATTAAGACTTTAAGGGATAAAAAGTTTCATATTTGAATATGTTCACAGCATAGTAGCAGGCATAAATAACCCAGAACTTAGAAAAACTAATTCATTTCTTTTTGACACTTTATGCAAGAGTTGTTGTATATCTACGTAAAAATTAACAATGGAATCCTATACTTGATCTCTGCATTGGATTGGTGCAGCACAATTACTCACCATATGCCATACTTACTAAGACATATTTGAAACTCAAATTTTCCTTTATCCTCAATTTTCTAACAGTTTTTAATTTGAAAGGTACATCTCTTTATTTTTTAATAAAGAAAATTGTTCATGTTTGAAAGCTGCATTTAAGATTGGGAATGATTTAAATCTTTATCAGAAAGCAAATTTAAACAAAATTCTTTAGCCTGTAAGACCTTTAAACCTGCAGCCTGCCATCTAAAGTATTCATACACTTAAAAAAAGAATTAGAGTAAGACCTTTTTTCAATAGGTTTGTTTTTCAGTCCTTAATGTTTTTAAGTTTAAGTTAACTGTGTTTTTATCCATCTCATTTTACATACTGTGAACACTAGGTAATTTCTAACCTACGTTGGTTGTCCTAGCTATCTCTGTTTCTGAAATCTGCTGCTGCGTGTACAATATGCTTCTGCTTCTGTAGTGATCTTATATGGATCATTAAATTTAGTACTTACCTTTGCACAGCACAACCACATGTTGGCTAGGGAACTATCTATTGCCAGATAATGTTCAGTATTAGGCAAGCAGTATGCGTGAGTTGATGTCTGCCTCAGAAGGCAGCTACAGTCCTTTGAGATTCAGAACATTTCTTTTGGGGATAGTACCTGGGGGTGGAAATAACAAGGAGGAGGCTTCCTCCTTAGTCATAGCAGAATTTGTGGTTAGAGTCCAGGAAGTGTGGCACGGGGAGTCTGGAGGTAGGAGGAGTGAAAACACCACTTTTTTTTTCAGGGAGAACTCTTATTTCTGGACTTCAAAATAATCTGACAAAGCCATACTGAAAGAATCATGAGCTGAGTTGGCGAATGACTAATTAAACAAACAAACCAAAATAAACAGTACCCAGACCAGTAATATCAGTCATCAGGCTTTAGGCACAAATGTTCTCAGCATTGGTTTGAGTTGCTTTTTGAGTCTGGCATCTCAGATTGTTATCCTTGTTCAGTGTCTTCATAGTTTGAAATCAAATAAAAAAAAAGCTTATTACTAAATTATTACTAATAAACACCTGTTTATAGGTATGTAAATATAATATATAATAAATATATATAATAATTACCTGTTTATATTTTCCAATAAATTAAAAATATATTTTATGCCTATCACATATGTACAGATTATATTTAATTGACACTCCAACTGTGTACATATATTGAATGAAATAATCTATGTCTTTTATGCCTTGACAATAAATTTCCCCAAGACACACACCCATCTCCAGTTTAGATAAGCTTTATGTTCTACAGTATTATTGTTAAACCTGTAATATTCACTAAACCCTCTGTGAAATCCTTTTTTGGAAATTATTCATATAGACTAAAACAAGCAAAGCACAAGCTTTTAGTATTGTGTATTTTTAATTTCTTCTTTCTTTCCTTTTTTTCCCCATTTTATTTTTCCTGTTTTCTTTTTCTTTCTTTTTAAAATTTTTTTTTTTTAAATTCTTATTTTCATATAGTACTATAGGTTGTTCACATATCTGTATAGGTACAGCAAAAACACTGTTGCTAGAATGAATGTGTTTGCTTTGACCTCTCAGCATATTTTAGTTTTGACCTGGAAAGATCACCTCCATGGGTCAGGGGAGAATGCAGTCTTCATGCCCATGCAGCCCCTTCATTGCTGTTAAGATTGACAACAAGAAACATCAACTGTGAGGGTGCCTTTTTGATGTGGGTTACTGTCCAATAAGCATACAAAGGAGACCTTCAGCTTATTTCACACAGGTTACTAACCCATAAAATACTGGCAACTTTCGGTTACCATTGACCTTGGCTAAATTTGAAATAATGACCCAGAGGTGAATGGGTCCATATCCCATTACCGTCACCCAAAGTCACTCAGAACTTCATGACAATAACACCTTTGAAGGCTTTTTAATTTGCTTGAGTGTTGAATGACTTTAATCAAATGATGTTTGTTCATGCAATTACTTCAATAATATCTTACAAAAATCCTCTGGAATATTTTTCCAGTGTTTTCTATTGCTCTCCTCCTCGCCCAGCAGCCAATGTGAAAGTGAGTTATACTTGATAGCTATTTTTGTGACCCTTTCAGTATTTTGATTTTCAATTACTGGCTTTTGAGAATCAACCTTGCATCAGAGAATACACTAAAATACCAATTAATTGTAATGTGTCTCCTGCCTAGAAATATGTTAAAGGCCCCAGATTTGACATCAAAAGAAGGGAAATACAGCCACAAAACACTCTTTTCAGAATCTAGATCGTATATGTACCAATTGATTTTATTTTTTACTAATGTAAATCTAATTAACCATTTGTTACCTTATTTCGTTATATTGTTTGTTTCTTATCCACGGTAACGTAAGAAAGCTTTTCCTGGCACCTTAATGATAAATACAAAAGGTTTTGATTCCTACAACTTGCAATTGCACCTATTCTCCTATATGGATGGTAAAATGTGCATGAAATAATATTTTTCATAAAAAATATACCACTTTCAATGGAATCACTCCTAGGATTTCAGAGAAACAGTGAAACTTATTAGTATCCAAGAGACAGCACAACTGGTAAAAGGAATCACTCACCATTAGAGAGTATACCACAGGGTATAGCTGAGTATACTATTTCCCAAACTCTGTGGACTATTGAACATGTAATGACAAAGTCCCCATTAAAGTCTGATGTAGTTTCATGGATTACACAATGCTGATTTGAAGTTAGATATTTGGAACATTAAAGAGCTCTTCTATTACATGAGAGGTAGCAGACTGGCTTGGCTTCTGTGAGTGTATTACTGGTATCCCCAGCTCAGTAGCTGATACATGTTGATAGTCCTTTTCATAGTAAAGACATTCTGGAGGTCCCGAAAAACTGCTTCAAAAGATCCCATGGTTAAGATGTTAACACACAAAATTGAAGCCCCAGCACCATACCTGAATCAGACAGTACTCAGATATGGACCAACCCTCTGATTTACCCAAGGGTTATTTGTTGTTTGGGTGTGCTCGAACTCTCCCCGCCTATAAACCTATACAGAAATTCTAGCTTGAACATGAGAAAACTGTTTTTCAGAAGCTTTGGTGAATGCTAGATATGGCCCCTGTCTCCAAAGTCCTAAGCACACATTTAAACAGCAAGGTCTTTTCTAGAAAATATCCTTTTGAACCCTAACAAAAAATCAAAACTCTTTCCAGACAAGTGCACATAACTAACTTCACAGAACTGTCGGAGTTGGAAGGAACCTCTAGAGATCATTTAGTCCAATTCTTCTGCTAAAGCAGGAATGCCTAGAGCATATTACTCAGGACTGCATCAAGGTGGATCTTGAAAATCTCCAGAGAAGGAGACTCCATGACCTCTCTGGGCAGTCTGTTCCAGTGCTCTGCCACCCTCAACATAAAGAAATTTTTCCTTGTATTTTAATGGATTTTCCTATGTTCTAGCTTCTGCCTATTGCCTCTTGTCCTACCGCTGGAAACCATTGAAAAGAGTCCAGCTCCATCATCCTTCAAGCCACCCTTTAGATACCTGTAGGCATAGATAAGGTCTTCCATCATCCTTCTCTTCTCCAGGTTAAAGAGCCCCAGCTCTTTGAGCCTTTCCTCGTGAGAGAGCTGCTCCAATCCTTAATCATCTTGGTTGCTCTATATTGGACGCTGTCCAGCATTTCCCTGTCTCTCTTGAACTGGGGAGTCCAGAATGGGACGCAGTATTCCAGTTGAGACCTCACCAGTGTAGAACAGAAGGGGAGAATGACCTCCCTCCACCTACTGGCCCCACTTCTCCCTGTGCAGCCCAGGATTCCATTGACCCCTTTGGCAACAAGGGCACATTGCTGGCTTATGGAAAATTTGCTATCCACTAGGACTCCCAGATCCCTCTCCTCAGTAGTGCTTCCCAGAAGACCCGCCCCTAACTTATATTGGTGCCTGGGGTTCTTCCTCCCCGGGTGCAAGACCCTACACTTGCCCTCATTGAACCTCATTACGTTCTTCATGCTGGACAGCGGCACACCCCTCTGGAGTGCTGCCCAGCCCGCCCAGTTTGGTATCATCAGAGAACATGCTGAGGAAACACTCTGTCCCCTAACACAGATATTGATCTTCAAATAAAGCTGCCTTCAAGAAAAAAACAGGCTCTACTCTTTGCCTGGGCCATTAATAAACTTAATCTATTTGGGGGACTGGAAAAAGTTGAAAGATCTTTACATTAAGTTCTCTGCCAATTCTCTCACCACTTTTATTGATACTGCAATTGAAGCAGTATCAGCTGAGGAGAATATGGTCTATAAATTATAATAATAATATTATAATAATATTAATTCCAGTGGGTTTTATCTGCTTTTTAAAATTCACATGCTAATATTTTCCATTCGCTGTTATTGCTGAATGGCAAGACAGAAAATACAAATTGTTGTGAGGATAACAGTTACTCCCACAGCCTGGATTTACTGCTGAATCCTTCCAAATTTCTAAAATGTTCAAGGAAGGACCCTCCTTAACAAAGTCCAAATGACACATAAAGATTTTTCTCTTATCTTGATTCTGACAAGGCAAATGAAGTTATGAAAGCTACCTTTTCCAACCTTTATAAGGCTTGTATTACATTGAAAACCTTCTGCCTTTGGCACTGAGCCTGACTGAACTTTGCTTAGCAATTTATCTTTAATGTAAACCTGACACACATGAAATGAATCTGGCATACATAGATACATACTCATTGATCTGGATCTAGAAATATATTACAGATGCACATCATTAGGAAAGAAATACTGCCACTAAAACAATTAGGGTTTATGTAATTCAAGGGACAGTAAAATATTGCCATCAAGACTTAGAATTTTTCTTTTAATTTCATATTTTACACTCTTCCTTTAGCTATCATATTTATGTCAATGATTTTCAAATATTTTTTGCCCCATGTTTCAGTTGATGTATTGTTTCATGGCTGGGTTGAAATTTGACACTTATGCCTTCTGTTATAAATTAATTGTTAATATGTAGCACTGTCTTTAGAAAAGATCCAAATCTTCAACTTTGCAATTTTACTAACTAGTTCCTTGAAGCTGTGATGGTCTGACTCAACCTTTTCTTTTTAGCAGTGACAAATTTTGTTTCTCATCAACTGCTGAACTCTTAGCTGAATTAGTAAAGTGATATTTTGGACATTTTTTTGGTTGAGAAAGAGCTTTTTGCAATTAGAGTGTTAATAAAGGCAACATTTCTAGTAGGACTGAAGTAGAAGGTACTTGTGGTATTGCCTGCTTGCCACTGAGGAGAAATTTTAACACTAAAGAAATCTAAAAAGCAAATACAGAAAATAGCCTACAGAAATGGTGAGGGGTGGAATTGTCTGTTAGTTGAGGCTGTTTCTTCCATACATGGATGGGTTTCTGCAGGGCTGACAAATGATTGATATTCCAGTCTTTTCCCTAAATGATTGCTTGTGTGCAGAGCAAGTCCTTCATTATCACATAAAGCTCAAAGGAGTGAAGGGGAAATCTTCAGAACTGCCACATTGTCACGGTTTCAGCTCGGGTAGAGTTAATATTTTTTTCCTAATGGTTGCTATCATTCAGATTTGGTATGAAAGGAATGTAAATAATGCATATTGTTTTAGTTGTTTTCAGGTGATGTTTATATTTTTCAAGACTTTTTTTAGCTCCCAATAGGAGCTGAGAAGGAGCGATGGAATGGGTAACAGAATATTCCATACCATAGACATCATGCTTAGTATACAAATAAGGGTTGGCTGGAAGGGCAGGAATTCATGATCTCTGGTCCAGATGGTGCCGATTCATTGGGCAGTGAAAGTGAGCTGTGTCATTATATTATTGATACAATTGTTATTGTTATCTTAATTTTCTGTTACTGTTGATTTTAAACTGTCTTTATCTCAACCCTTGAGGTTTTTTTTCTTTCCCTTTCCCCTCCTTTCCTACCTCTTCTCCCTGCTCTTCTGAGGGAAGAGGGAGAACTGTGAGAGTGGCTGCTTGGTCCTAGCTGCAGGCTGGTATTAAAGCATGATACACACAAAAGGCAGAACAATCTCAGAAGTTTGTTGATTTTTTTAAAATTTGCCACATAGCAAAAATAAATCTAGATAATAATTGTAAAATGTTTGGGGGTCTGTGAATTCTATAATACTGCTCATAAATAACTACCCTGTATTCTGAAACCAGTGCCTTCCAAAGGCACAGTTTGACCAGACAAATCACATCCTTAACATTTGGCATCAGGTAAGAGGAAAGGCATTCTTTGACCACTGTGAAGTGGATCAATATCAATCTTATTTTAGTTCTGCAAAAATGTTTGGATAAAAATATAATTCAGTGCATGTTCCCTGGATTTCCTTACAAAATCAGTATCCTCAGTGGTGATACTGATCTATCCAATCAAGTTTTCCTTTGTCATTTGCATATTTTTCTACTATAAATAGTTTGAACATCTGCAGCAGTAATTTATAAGCCTCGTATTTATACTATTATTTATAGTACTTTTATTAGTTTAGCACCAGTGATTTTAAAAAGAATCTACTGAGATGCACTGGAGAACTAAGAAAGTAAGCAAATGGTATACCAAAAATATGCTTGACCAAAAGGAGAGAGCACAAAGTAGCAAGGAAAGCATGATAAGCAATGGACCACAGATTAAATCTATAGTTAAATATTAAACATCTTTTATTTAACCGTGGAATGCAATTGTGTTTCATTATAATATTGAAATTGGGACTTGAGGTTTGATTTCTTTTCCTGCATTTTACCCTCTTTTATTTCTATTTTTTTGATAAAATTACGAGGAATCTGTACTCTTTTCATGTCTTTCACCAGTGACTCTCTGAAAAGCACATCATCTGAATCTTCATTGCTTTAAGGAGTTGTTTCTTATATCAAAAGGACAGTGTAGATATCTCAGACAACCAAGATTTAAAAGGGTAAAAAAAAAAAAAAAAAGAAAAGAGAAAAGCCTGGAATGTATTTCTTTCTCACTGAATGACTTCAAATCAGAAATGGCTCTAACAAAATAATTGGGATCACTCTTATACTGAAAAAAAAAAAAAAAATAAAAAATCTGAGAATAAAACCAGGACTTGTATATCTTCTTTATCTTTGTTGTAATTGATCACACATTGTAAAGTATGAGTGTATCCCAAGCTGTCTAAACTAAGTAAATTTATTCCACTCATTTGAAAAATACGTTTCTGTGATATTTTAAATGCTAAAACTTTAAATTTATTTGTCAAGAGTGAATAAACCAAGATTGCTGAAAATAATGCAATAAAATTTTACAGAATAAATCTTAAGGTAGCCTGCTATTTTCATACTGGGGGTAAAATTAGATAAGATTAGAGCATATTGTGTTCTCCTTTTTGATGACTGAGACAGTTTTAACTTTCTTATGTGTTATATAATTAATAATTAAGTTGAGGTTAGTATAAACCAGTAAGACAAGCTTTACAACATGGACCGTCAAGCTTTTCAGGAGCTGGACTTAATAGTTCTTAATAGGCTGCTTCCCCACTCATTCATGTATTAACATTGCTGGTTCATTCCTCAGCCCACCTCTTTTCTAAACCCGTGGGAGAAAAGACAGATTTCTTGTCATGTCTCCAAAATTAAAAAAAATAATAATTTTTTTTAAATGGCAAATGTTCACTTTTACTCTGTATTACTCTGTATTTACTTTATTATATGACAGTAAAGACAAGGTTTCAAAAAAAAAAGAAAGAAAAATAAAATAAAATAATAAAATCCCTTTTATAATCAGAATAGAATTTAAATTCCATTTCAAAAAATTTTTCCATGTCTATAAATATATTTTGAAGCAAACTGTCTGGAAAAATCTATTTTGCAAGTGAGTAAGAGTAAGAAAGGATGAGAAAAGGATTTAAAAAAAAAAAAAGCAATATGTGTTTGTGAAGTGTTTTGGCTCGCAAATGACATATTCAATCAAAAGCATCTGACAACCTCCACATTGGAATCTTCTGCTTGTCAGTGACAGTACTGTGAAAAAGAGAACAGTTAATAGAATCACTTCAGACTTTCAGAAAGCCCCTCCTGATGTTCAGTTAAGGAAGTCTGGTGCTATGAGCAAAGCCTAGTAAAGATCACAAACTCCATGTCTAAGTGTAAGCTTATAAGCATAGACTGAAGACATAGACACTTGGAATCTTTCAAGTTTTGTTTTGTTTTTGTTTTCATTTTTGTTTTGTTTTTACCGAGGAAGGTAATGCAAAGAAAGAAGTGGTATGTTGATTATTATACAGACTCAGTTAATGCAGTTACTTCCTTGTTTCAGTCTTGTCTACAGTTACTCATCAATATCTTGTAATTTAATGTTTTAATTGAATATTATAATAGTAGGAAAGGTAAATACAGAGGAAAAAAGGGAATATGTTTATAGACAACATAGTTATTTACATCACTCAGGATCAGTGAAGAGTTAGTTAGACATTGAGAAGATGCAAAGTAAGCAGGTAAGAGGATTGCACAACAATAGCAGACATTTAATACTGACAATATGATTCAACAACACACACTATTGGTCCTTCACTGGGATCCATTTAAGAACTGGAACTGACAATATATGTGTCAAAATGAATTAGCATAAATTAAGATTGATATAGGAAAAAAAGAAGGAAACTATAACTGATCTCTATAAAGCTATAATATTTCTTCCGCTGAAATACTGAATTTCATTTGTCAGCCCAGTTAAAACATATTAGAGTTTTGATTCCTTTTATGCATATTCTGAAGAAAAGGATTAGGGCAAAGAAAGCTTTGCTGTGAAAATACTGATCTTATTTACTCAGGAGTGCACAATAATAAAAAGTAACATAAGGAGACATACCAACTAATGGATGGTATAAGATCATGACTTCTGACTCACTATTTAAGTATACTTAAGTATAATGTAAGATCATAGAGACATAAATTGATCTGAAAAGTAAAGCAATTAAACATTCTGCAAAATATTATATCCTTTCAATTAACTTGTATTAATCATTACCACAAGTTACTTGAGGCCATGAAACCACAAAAAGTAAAATTAGTATTTACATGGCTAACAAGATCATCTATAGATACCTTAGACAAGCTGATGTATTTGTATATGTATGCCTTCATGCTCTAGGGAATAAATGAATGGAAAGTACATGGAGCAGACAAAGTTTTCTATGTGGTTGAATTCACAGCATTGTGACCCAACATATAGTCCTCAGTGGTCACAGTGAAGACAGAAAATACAAACATGGAACAATTATTAATTTAATTTCATAGAGGTTTTCCAAAACATTGGATATCCATAGTAGACCCTTTTAAAAAAAAAAAAAAAAAAAAAAAAAAGATATATATATAGAGAGATATACATATATATATATACACACACTCTTATAGTTAGGGGGGATTGTTAATGGTTTGATAATAACTTCACTATATAAGGTGAAGTATGTCTGACTACATTTACTGGTAGCATAGACAAGCCGAGCTGGTCATTTAAAGTTCTTTTTATAGAAACAAACAAAAGCTTTAATGGCATTATACATCCTCTCCTAAGACACTTCTAATACGCCCAATGGAGCTGTTGTGTTCCTCAAGTCCAAGGTCTCGAGAGAACTGGCAGGTATAGTTGATAAGCTGCTCTCCATCATATTTGAAAAGTCATGGCAGTAAGGTGAAGTCCACAGTGACTGGAAAAAAGGAAACATTACACCCATTTTAAAAAAGGGTTAAGAGGAGGACCCTGGGAAGTACTGGTCAGTCAGCCTCATCTCAGCGCCCAGCAAGAACATGGAACAGAACGTCTTGGAAGGTCAAGGCATATGAATGACAAGGATGTGACTGGAGAGAGCCAGCACAGATGCACCAAGGGAAAAGCATACCTAACTAAGCTGATGGCCTTCTACAATGGAGTGACTGTGTTGGCAGATAAGGGATTTTTGCAAGGCCTTTGTCATAGAATCTTAGAATCATAGAATCATATGTGGTTGGAAGGGACCTCTGGAGATCATCTAGTCTAACCCCCCCCACCAGAGCTAGTCTACCTAGAGCACGCTTGTCCAGGAGGGTTTTGAATGTCTCCAGAGAAGGAGACTCCACCACCTCTCTGGGCAGCCTCTGCCAGGGCTCTACC
>JAOQGH010000001.1:148293543-148357715 GCA_025769975.1 Gallinago jamesoni
TTAGATTAGATATTAGGAAGAATTACTTTTCTGAAAGAGTGGTCAGGCACTGGAACAGCCTGCCCAGGGAGGTGGTGGAGTCATCATCCCTGGAGGTATTTAAGAAACATGCAGACATGACTCTTCAGGGCATGCTCTAGTGGCCAAGTTTATTGGTTTGTGGTGGGGTGTTGTGCGTGGGGTTGTGGGTGTGGGGTTTAGTTTAGTTGGTGGGTGTTTTTTTGTGTGTGTGTGTGTGTTTTTTGTTGTTTGTTTGTTTTTGTGGGTTTGTTTTTGTTTTTGGTTTTTTTTAATGTGGTTGGACTCGATGATCTCAAAGGTCCCTTCCAACCACTAAGATTCTGTGTGATTCTGTCTTTTTCCTCAGAGCTGCTCTCCAGCAGGTCAGCCCCCAACCTGTACTGGTGCTTGGAGTTATTTCTCTCCGGGTGCAGCACCCTACACTTGCCCTTGTTAAATTTCATTAGGTTTCTCTTGGCCCAACTCTCCAGCATGTCCAGGTCTTTCTGGATGGTGGCACAGCCCTCTGGTGTGCCAGCCACCCCTCCTAGTTTTGTGTCATCAGCAAACTTGCTCAGGGTACATTCCATCCCTTCATCCAGGTTATTGATGACTGTACTGAAGAGGACTGACCCCTGGGGAACACCACTTGTTACAGACTTCCAGCTGGATTCTGTGCATCTAATCACAACCCTCTGGGTTCTGTCTTTTAGCCAGTTTTCAATCCACTTCACTGTCTATTCATTTAACCCACACTTCCTAAGCTTAGCTATGAGGATGCTGTAGGAGATGGTGTCAAAAGCCTTGCTGAAGTCAAGGTAGACAACATCCACTGCCCTCTTCTCATCTATCCAACCAGTCACGCCATCACAGAAAGCTATCAGGTTAGACTGACATGACTTCCCCTTGGTAAATCCATGTTGACTACTTCTGATAGCTTTCTTTTACTCCATAGGCTCTGAGACGACACTAAGGATGAGGCATTTCATCACCTTTCCAGGGATGGAGGTGAGGCTGACCGTCCTGTAATTTTCCAGGTCCTCTTTCTTGCCATTTTTGAAGACTAGGATGACATTGGCCTACCTCCAGTCCTTGGACACCTCACCTGTTCTCCAGGACCTCTCAAAGATGATGGAGAGTGGCCCTGCAATGACTTCTGCCAGCTCCCTCGGCACTCTCAGGTGTATCCCATCCGGACCCATGGACTTGTGGATGTCCAGCCTTCTTAACTGATCTCTAATTTGGTCCTCCTCCACCAAGGGAAGATCTTCCTTAGTCCAGACTTTCTCGGATTCATCCAAAGTCCATGGCTCCCAGAGGTTGGCCCAAGCAGTAGAAACTGAGGCAAAGAAGGAATTCAGCAACTCAGTCTTCCCTGTATCCTCTGATGCAGGGTGGGACATATTGTGTGGGACATCACCCCACACAATATCTTTGTTTCTAAGTTGGAGAGATATAGATTTAATGGATGGACTATTTGATGGGTAAGAAATCGTCTAGATGTATGCATCCAAAGGATTGCAGTCAATGGCTCAGATCAGACACCAGTAACAACTGGTGTCCTTCAACACTTCAAATTGGGACTGATATTGTTAAATATTTTCATTAATGACATAGACAGTAGGATTGCGTGCACCCTCAGCAAGTTTGTGGATGATGCCCAAAAGAGTGTTAGAACATGCAGGGAAGCCATCCAGAGGGACCTTGACAGTCTGAGGGAGTTGATTCTCCTCCTCTACTCCACTCTGGTGAGACTCCACTTGGTGTACTGCATGCAGCTCTGGGATCCCCAGCACAAGAAAGACAGAAACCTGTTGAGCGGGTCCAAAGGAGGGCCACATAAACTATTAGAGGAATGGAACCCTTCTACTATGAGGAGAGATTGAAAGAGTTGGGGTTGTCCAGCCCAGAGAAGAAGACTCCGGGAAGACCTTGTTGTTGCCCTCCAATACTTAAAGGGGTTTTATGAGAAGGAGAGACATGTATTTCCAGGGCTTGTAGTGATAGGACAAGGTGTAACACTTTTAAACTAAAAAGAAGTAGATTTAGCTTAGATATCAGGAAGAAATTCTTTAGTGTGACGGTGGTGAGACACTGGAACAGGTTGCCCTGAGAGGCTCTGGATGCTCCATCATCGGAAGTGTTCAAGGTCAGGTTGGATGGGACTTTGATGAACCTGATAAAGTGAAAGATGTCTCTGCCCACATCAGAGGTGGATGATCGCGATTATCTTTAAAGGCCCCTTCCAATCCAAATCACTGTATGATTATATGATTTATTTATTTTTTAATCAATCAAAAAATGGTAGTAGAGTACTATTGTGCTTGTTTGGTGTATGTTATGATAATGAAACACAAGAAATATTTCAGCAGCCAAAGACTAACATACTACGACTATAAAATAGGAGTACTGTGTCCAAGTTGTCTTTCTCCTGCTTGAATTCATTCTTGTAAAAGAGGATTTTTAACAATTTTATATAAATAAAATGAGCTATTTGAATTATTATCTTTCCCAGTGCTTTCCTGATCCCATATAAAGATTGATTTTCTAGTCTGTTTTGGGGTAAAATCTATTCCACACTATCTGTATTTGTATAATGTTAAATCAATGCATAAACTGTCATTTACCTCCACTACCACTAGAATAGATTTGACTATTTTCAGAGTGAGTACAAGACTTCAGGAAAGTTTATTGTGTGGATCTTTATTTTGCAATTTCAGAAGTCACTTATTTTTCTTTTTCTTAACAAGTTAATTGACAGTTACTAAAAACATCTTTTTGTTCTATTGGAGAAGAATGGAATATATTTTGTATCTGTCTTTTTTAAATTATACTTGTTCTTATCTTTTTGAAATAAGGATTATTTATTGAAATTCAGCTAATATTTTAAGGCATAGCGCATGATCTAGTACAGCCTTTTCAATTTTATTTTAATCACCATATTTCATCTCTTAAGTTTGAGAGCAAAATAATCAGTGTGCATGAGTTCAGCTGTAAAGAGTAATACTTTTTACCTAAGTTGAGTTTCATGTTTTGGTAAATATTTGTCTTGGTATTCAATAGTACATTGAATAGGATTCATATACTGAATTGTCAGTAAATTTTGTAAGAAAAAAAGATCTATGCAACTTTTGCATTCAATGTTCCACATATTTGGAGTCTTTTCACTTCATTTTAATGGTGGATTATATTTTATATTTTAAGGTCCTCAGGTATTATTTCAGGTTGGGATCTAGTTGGAATAGTGCTTGACAAAGGAACACAGGCACTATAATGTTGAAGTATTTAGTTTAGATGATTGGTAATGTTATTCTTTTCAATCATTAAAATATTTTTATTTCACAAATAACTTGATACAAATAAAATACTTTGCTGAACAGCAGAGTAGGAGGGGCAGCTGGGCTGAGGAAGGAAATCCTGTAGAAACAGCTATTGTTGATAAAGATTAAAAATGGCAAGACAAATTACCCTCAATATATTGTCGGCATGAAAGCCTTTTTTTAATGTAGTCATGTTGTTCTAATTGTTCTTTACTTTCTTTTCCCAGACATTCCTTAAACAGGCTGTTACTGCAGAAGCACACACATGTGTCTTTATCCAGGAATTCATTTCGTGAGCAGTATGTGTTTATCAATGAAAAGCAGGTGCTCTCTTTTTGCTCATCACCATGTGGATTGCTTTCAACTGATAATGCCGTTAAAAAATGTGAAGAATGCCAGCCAATTTTATATCAGAACTGGTATAACTAGTCATATTTTTAGTCTTATTGCCAAGAATATCTTGTTTCTTGAAAGCTTCTATTGGACTCTACTACCACTGATGTCAATCTGGATCATCCAGCTGTACAGTCAGCATTTCTTGGCAGTGATCTCTGAGAAGCTGACTATACATGCTCTTTGTCTTTGAAACATTTAAACTAAACTTAGGGAAAAAAACTCAACTTGCTTTTCTTCTTTTTTCCAGACTTTTTCTGTATTTTAGTGGAATTCTTACCTATTGAGTCTTATTTGATTTCTATTTCTTTGCTACGATGCAAAAGGCAGTTCTAGGAGTAACATATAGTCTGTGTTCATATCGCTGAAGGGGTTATCCTGAGATATTGGATCGAAGCCTGATATTGGTATTTTTGAATGGTGTTCAGCTATGTACTATGGACATCTAAGTGTTGACTTCCGTGTGCAAACTAAGTGCCCGGATTCCTTTTACAGTTAGTAGAAATTGGGTCTCAGTTTGGCTTCCTGTATTTCTATACGCATCTGGAGCCACAGGAAGTGCCCTTGGATATCGAAGACCATGGTTCTCAGATACAGCTCAGCACTCTCAGCCAGAAGATTTGTACCATAACACTATCTGGGGACAGGGAGGACACTATGCTCTGAATTAAGGTTTGAGTTGCTTCACAGTATTGTCTATTGCCATATGATATGCTCTAGAATATCCTCTCTGGCATCCAGCTGCCAGTAAAAATCTCCTCTCCTGAAATATCTTCAAGTCCCATGTGGATATCTCTGACGAACTAAAATAAGTTAAATATCTCAAAGAACTTTAGTGTGATCAAGTCAATGGGAACTTTATTATCTTCTATTGAATTATTTATTTTAAGAATAATATTTGTAATTACAGATTTTATTTTTAATCTAAAGAATATTAGTATATCTTTGTTGACTTGCTGGAATGTTAGCATGACATTGAAGATAAACTAATTAATTCAAAAACTCCCTGTCTTGAAAAATAATTTTTTTTCTATGCTGAATCATATTTCATAAACATAGAATGGATTTTCCCAAGTATTTTATGGGGTGGGAATTAATTATTACTGTTACTATAATATAGAATTAGGTGTATCTGTTATTAACATTTATTAAATACTTGAAAAAGCAAGACCAGCTTTCCTTTTCTTCACTTTTGTATCAGTCAAAGTTAGGCAAAGGAAAGGTATATTTCTTTGTAAAGTCTCATTTGCTTTTTTAAAAATAAAACCAAAACCAGACCTTTTCCCAAAATTAAATTAGAATTTAAACCACTTTGAGGCATATTATGTTATTTGATGTACACAAGATACATGAGGTTTTTCACAACCCAGTTTAAGTCAGTGTGCTATATGCATCTTTTACAGTACTTGTTGAATAAATCATATGGACAAACTCAGTGACTGTCTTGATATATTTCTTAAAATGAAACACCCACAACTTGAAGTTTCCTAGAACCCTGCATTGGTTTTCATTGATCAACAGAATTTCCTCCTTAGTGCATAAAAGTTTTTAAAAATATTTCAATATAAACCATATTAAAATTAAGGGATTTATAAAATAAATGTCATACCTTGTTCTTTTATATTTAATTTTTCAGAAAGTTCAGAACTCTAAAAGATACTGATGAGAAGGAAATGCAACGATGTGGGAATTAGATCTGTTGGAAAGGCTTGGCAAAGTGCATGTACAGTGAAACTGATGTGCAAATTAAGGCTAACGAGGCTTGGATCCATCAAAATTACAAACTTTGCCAAAAAGATTTCTTCATCTGGATTCTGCTGTCATATGATGTTGTTCCCCAAGAATTCAATTTCCCATGCCCCACAAAATGCCTCTATCTGCATCATACTTGAGCTCTTGATTTTGCTTCCAGGTTAAACAGCTTAGTTTAATTTAGCAGGCAGCTGGCCGACATCGATCAGCTGTGCTTGGTACAGCCACCTGCTACTGTATCACAACCTCACTACTCACCTATTTCCCCTTTACTATCACCCATGTCCACATGGTGCTGAGACCAAAGTTCATGCTTTAATCTACCCTGCTTTCCCCATACTTATGCTGGTTACCTAGGACCATGCAGGGAGACAAGCATCAGCAAAGAACAAGACATAGAAGCCCTTCAGGAATCAAAACTGGGGATTATAGGAGTGCTATGGTTTATGGGTTTTTTTGCAATATTGTTACATATCTGTCCCATTGAATGAAAAACAAACCTGTGCCATCCACAGTTGGAATCCATGTGGCATAGCACGATCAACAAAGTATGTTTTCTCTGATTAATAGAAATTTGCATGCAGACATGTTCAAGAGATGATCATTCTGTTGGCTATCTTGGACCAAACAAATGTCCTGTTATACACAGATCAATGCCTGAAAAGGAAAGTATGAACCTATCTGTATTTATATAGCAATGTTATTACATAACACTGTTTATATTTTTTTTTTCTAAATTCATAATTGGTTTTGTGTCAGATTTAATAGAAGTAACAGTAAGTCTTCATGGTTTTGCATGAATATGCACACTACAAAAAAAAAATTGCAAAAACATTTGCCTTTTTCGGGTTAACTGAGGATTTAAAATAGTGACAATGTGTCATGAGTTGAAGAAGCACCCATTAACACATATTATACCTTTTTTCAAGGATTATATAGTCTGTGCCTCTTGAATAAACCTTATGTGTTTAGACTCAGTTTAACACCTGAAAAAAATCTCATGCTTTAAGGTCTCAAAACAAAAATGTCCTATTGACAGTTTCACATATCAGTCACATTGCTGGCAATTACAAATTCTTTACAAAGTATATCTAGTGAAAACTATTGGGAAATATTGTCAATATCTGGAAATTTTATTAAAGAAACACTAAGAGTTCCGACTTGAAAGAGTTGTGTTTTTTTTTTCTTCCCCCCAAACATGGATAGTACATTAAACACCTGGTGCTTGAGATACTTAAAACAAGCTATCCATATACATTTTCATTCTATTTGCTCTTTTTAAAAGGGTACACATAATGTAGTAAAAATGATGAAACATTGATGTCATTTTTAAAAGGTGCTTAAACTTTTCAGAAATAACTAATTCCATTGTTCTTAAAATGTTATTTATTGTACAATATACCCCCAAATTTGAAAAGTTCTGTGGTCTTTCAGGATTCCCTCATGCATAATTACAAACCTGACATGACAGGTACTGATATTTTTATCATAAAAAAATTAAATAGACTTTTTAAAATTCAATCTAAGAGACAGATATCAAAAAGAAGAGCACACTGGACCCAAGACTGAAACTTGATGCTTAAAATCAAAACCAAAACACAACGAAAAACCAAGCACAAACAAAATGCTAACGAAATATGGAAAACCAGCTGAGTAATTCAGTAATTTGCTAAAAAGTTTTTAAATGACTAATTAATTTGGAAGGCTTGTAGCATGTTTTTGCTTCTGTTCTCTCTTTGAGATGGTTTTTCTTGGGAACAGAAGAGTAAATGTCGAAAAGAAATTATTTCAACAGTATTTTTGACACACCAAAATCAGGGAATAAACAAAGTTTCAAAATACTTTATTTTTATGTAAAATATCCATTTCATTATGTTGCATGTTATATATCAAAAACACTTCTCTGAACAATTTTCTATCAATTTCAATCAACAGAATTCAACAATTAGTTTTCAAGTGACCGATAAATTTAGAAACTTAACAATTTACAGGATGTGCTTTAGGGAATAATTGGCCAAATTCTTATCTCTAGTATTGAGATGTAAACTTAGATCTAATCCTCTGAATTTAACTAGGATTTAATCCTACTTTACACCAACATAATTGAGAATAGCGTTTAACTTACTGGTTTTCTGAAACAAATGCCTCCCTGGGGATAGCTTCTCCTTTCCTAATATTGAAACAAATCAAATCCAGGGGAGTTGTAACTATGTAGTTGCCTGAAAGGAAAATGCTTAGTTAATGCTATCAGCACTTAGCCTGAAGCTGCTTTAAGAATCAGAGATGAATATAGCCAATACTCTTGTAACAGCCAGATGAAAACTTCCAGTCACAAGAGAATATGCCACGAGAAACTATCCTTCCTTTTCTCACAGCCATATAATGTTCCACCTTAAGGACTGAAGATAGACTGCTGAATTATGACAGGGAATGAGCTTGCTCATATTACTCATATATTCCAGACTTCAGATCAGTTTATATGATCTGTAGTTACTTATATTTATATTGGAAACTTACAAACACTGCATTAATTACTCAGAGATGGGTAGTTCAGGTGACACAGGATACTCTGTAAGTCACTACCTATCAGAATTGTATACCTTTGGTTAAAGGATCTAAAGTTATATACACCCAGATACTCCAATAATAATCAAGAAAACTACAGAGCAGCAATTGAATATGCAAAAAATTAAGTGATGCCAAGTAAATCGTTAAAAACATCTACATAACTGCATCCTTGAAACTGTTCATCACAGTTATCACCCTCAAATAAAATAAAACAAATAAAATAAAACAAATAAAATAAAACAAAACAATAAAACAAAACAATAAAATAAAATATTGAGTCTGGCACAAAAAAAAAAAAAGTTTTACACAAAAGGTGCAAGACAGATTTAGCTTGTAGAAGATGTAGGTACAGAAGCTTGAACAGTACTTAAGACTATGACAGTTGTAGATAGAACAATATAGACACCAGGTAGCTGAAAATTAACTTCCCAAGACAGAAAAAATGCAGACAACTTACTCTGCATGACCAAATGTGTTACTTTCACACAAAGATGCAAAATGCAAAGGTTTTCCCCAGGAAACAAACAAAATTTATGACTAAAGTAGACTCCATATGGTGGAAAAATTCTTGTTGGACCAATGTTTGTGATTTCTTATGATTGCTCATTTTCTTTTATTGAAATAGATCTGGGTATTATTAGTTCTACTTAACACAATCGTAGAAATGTTTTGTAATTTCTGAGATTTTTTCCTCACCGCATATAGTTATTGGTTTTTAATTTCAATGCTAAGTGTTTAAATGTATACTTTAAATGTACAAAACGGTCAAGTTTTCAAATTTGTTTTGAATGTGAAAATAATTGCTTTAGGTTTTGGAGTTCTGTTTCTACATAATCGTCCCTTCTAATGAAAGGTAAATAATCACAGAGAAAAGCTGAAAAGCATGAGTACTTAAAGTGACAAAAAAAAAGTTCCTAAATATATGCCAAATATAGGTTTGGGTTTTTTTTAATGAATTATTTCTTTTTTGTTCTCAGAATATTGGAATGCTTAGACACTTCCCAGATTCACTGTTAAAACAGTAGTAGCATTCATAATTTTAGTAAATTCACAGGTATAAGAATATAAGAATTAAAAATTTTGCCCAAAACTGTGCCATATTTTTTTCCACCTTCAGGAATTGATCTAATAAATCTACGGTCATAACACCCTAGAAAGTTTTTCACACTATAGTAGACTGGTTATATGGGATATGAAACTATTTAAAATAGGTGGGATTATTGTACAATGTGACTAAATGTATGTGATATGCCACTTTCTTATTGAAACAACTTCACAGTGATAAATTAGAAAAACTTTGAAAATACATGATAAGTCAAAGGAAATTAAAAGGATGTCACAAATAGCACTTTTACAATTAACTTGTCACAAAAATAAAGCTATACCTTTAGGCTGTTAGAAGTTAATACTGCAGATTAGATTACTGTCTGCAGTTTTAAAGTCTGTGGATGTTAATACCACTACAAACAGTGGCTCACCTCTTCTGATATTAGAAATCTGAAAGTTTCTACTCTCTGGAACGTCACATAAATATCAATAAACTCACAAACAAAGCAAGCTAAAAATATTAAATTGAGCTAACAGAAGCAATACCAGAGATTATATGCTGTGGGGACTAAAGGAATGGAATCTCTCTAAGGCAGAACTGATGATGCTTTTGTATGAGGTTTCCAGTCATGACCTAATTTAATGTAACTGTTGCCCCTGGTTTATAGTAAAGAAGATGTAGTTACCAGCTTAAAACTCTGCCTGTTTAAATTCCATTTCTGCTCTGTTTTTCTACCTGCATTTTAATCATGTCTGCCACAGATACAGCTTTATTTCTACTGATTTTACAAAAAGATTTTTAAACCTGTGTTGTCTCATGTAGACATCTAAATATGAAGAAGAACTAATTAGTATTTTATCTCCCTTCAATAATTTCAATATTCCTATAAGAAACTGTAAAACAATGCTACATAAATATTCATAGGTAATACTTAAAGTGAAAATGTGTAGGAGGAGGGCGTACCTTATTTGAGTAATGACAACCTGTCCTATGTATGCAAATTGCATTTGAAAGAGCTCTAAACACACATACTCAACTCTCCCTCTAGCTCAAACACATCTACAGCACAGACTTCACCTCAGCATATAAGGAAGCCTGTAGGAAGATTACTGTAACAAAACATTTGATCCAATTTCAATTTTTCATTTCCTCTTTTACAAAAATCTCTTGCTTTTTGAATGTTACCTTAGCTTTAGATTACATAAAACAAGTCTAAATGATCTGCTTTAGTTTTTAGGAGGTTTTGTTAATACACTGCCTGTGGCCAATGCAACATCCTCACCTACTACATATTAAAAGAGTTTTTCTACTATTAGTAGAGCTACTACTCAAACTGAAAATCTAACTGGTGTATTTTTGTACTTGGGCAGACAAGTCTTACAAAACCAGTGGAGTAGCCAGATGACCTGATTTCAGACCTCATTTTCAGATCTGTTTTTAGGGCCATGTTTGTAAAATTAGGATAGCTGACATAACACTTAGAGACCTTTGCATTGCTACAAAAAATCCGATATTGCTTAATCAGACTGGAGCAGATACAGATAAGAAACTGCAATTCAGAAGTCCTAGCAATTTACTCCAAATCACTTAGCTATATTTGGAATTCCAATCAAATTCTATATGTCAAGTTATATTGGAAACTGCCACCATATCAGAAATGGTAGTGATAAGTTCCTATGCCAGTTTATTTCAGTGTTGAAATCATCATCATTCCTTATGGGTTGTGCTGATTATAACTCAGTGCTGGATCAACATTTGTCCACTAGAGAATCACTAAGGCTAACACATATAGTTCAGAAATACGGGAGATTCAAAGAAACATATTTCCCTGACTGTGTTTGCATATTTCCTATGCCAAATGTGTCATGGAAAATTACGTTAGAAGTTAATTTAAAAAAGAGAAAAGATGCTGTGAGAGTACAAAGAAATATAGCATATTAATACCACTGTGTGTAGTTTTTATGCAAAGTAGACAGGAAGAAATGGCTAGAAAACTGTATTCAGAGGAAGAAATTGCTTTTATTAAATCTCCACTCAGTTCTCTATTTTAAAGCTTCACAAATACAGGTGGGCAGAGAATGGATTGAGAGCAGACGTGAGGAGAGGGACTTGGGGATGTTGGTAGATGAGAAACTCAACATAAGCCAGCAGTACATGCTAGCAGCCCAGAAGACCAACTCTATCCTGGGCTGCATCAAAATAAGTGAGGCCAGCAGGTTGAGGGAGGTGATTCTGTCCCTCTACTCCACTCTTGTGAGACCCCACCTGGAGTACTGCATCCAGCTTTGAAGTCCTTCCAGCACAGGAAGGACATGAATCTATTGGAACAGGCCCATCGGAGGGCCACAAAGATCATCAGAGGGCTGGAGCATCTCTCATATGAAGACAACCTGAGAGAGTTGGGGTTGTTCAGCCTGGAGAAGAGAAGGCTCTACAGAGACCGTATTGCAGCTTTCCAGTACCTAAAGGGTGCCTAGAAGAAAGCTGGAGAGGGACTTTTTGCAAGGGCTTGTAGTCATAGGATGACAGGTAATAGTTTTAAACTGACAGAGGGGAGATATAGATTAGATATTAGGAAGAAATTATTTGCTGTTAAGGTGGAACAGGTTGCTCAGGGAAGTTGTGGATGCCCCATCCCTGAAGTGTTCAAGGCCAGGCTGGATGGGTCTTTGAGCAACCTGGTCTATTGGGAGGTGTCCCTGCCCATGGCAGGGGGGTTGGAACTCAATGATCTTCAAGGTACCTTCCAACCCAAACCCTTCTGTGATTCTATGATTTAGAGGATTTCAACAGTACATAACATTCTGAAGATGCATTTATTCATTGACCAAAAAGACTTTTTTATAAAAAAAAGTCAACATAAAAACCAGAATTTTAATAGTAGAAGGATTTATAGAAAGATAGGATAGGGAGTTTTAAAAAATACCTTGGTATTCTACTATGCCTAGGGAATCTATCTGCATATGTTAAAGCTGCATGTGAAGTATTCAAAAGATTGGAGATTTAAAAATTAAATCATGCCACTCTACAGCCATGTTTCATTTCACCCTGGATTCTGATATAGTCCTTAAATATATAGCCATGCTCCAGCCATGTTTACTGGAACTTGTAATCTTTGTTATGTGCAGAGAATGGAGATGACTTTCTGAATTGTTTAACAAATATATTTTTTCAAATTCGCAACACTTAGGGTGTGAGCTTGAGTATCATTTCCATTCCCCTGATTACCCTCTGAATATGGAGGAATACCTTTAGGCTTCTCAGTGGTTGGTTTTGGTATTTTTTTTTTCTAATGCCAAAATCCACAACAGTCTCAGGTTTGATGATGTGGAACACAATATTAGGTCCCTAATTTGGAAAGAGAAATTTAGAAAAAACATGAATTATGAACCTGAATTCTTTGTGCAATGAAAATAGTGTTTGTCATACTTAATTGGAGCTATCCAAGAGTTATTTTATTTTTTTCAATAAATGTACTTTCAAGGATTTCTTTCCCCTACCTTGTACACCTGTCAGAAGCTGGATTGAATCCCCATGTGGAGGCACATATCTCTCACTTTCAAATATAGAAACATCTATGTATTTGATCCATAGAAGACAGCATCTTTAGCATGAAAGACATATCTAACAGATAACATGAGAAGTCCAAAAGAAGAGCATTTTTGAAATTCTGCTCTTTCCTCAAACTTAGACACTTGTCTAAGGCTAGAATGTAGGCATTTAATAAATATGAGTAGGTTTTAATTTTCTTTCAAAATAGAATGAAATGAATGGCTGTAATTATTTTGTTGTTACTCCTGCCTACACTTTGAAATACAAGAGCTACACTACTTGTCCAACAAATAAGATTTGCATTCAGTGCCCTCTTCCTTCTGAATAAATCCATACCCACCTGCTGAGCTTAGACTTGTGGTCACCTTTTCTGTAAAATCTAGCCCACAGTGCAGCCGTGGATACAAAAGTCATGAACCTTCAAAAAAGTAGTAGTAAGAAGGAGCATGACCCTTGTATGCTGATGAGAGCATTCTGGGTTTTATGTCATCAGTCTTGAATGAAAAATACTGAAGTACTCTACAAAAAAGGCATAAATTGAGGACTTGTTCTTCCAGAAGAACGCTTCCAACGAGAGTACCTTTATTGCTATGTTACATAATCATGCTATGTATTTACATTCTTACAGAAAAATATTTCATTATTTTTGTAAACAGAGGATTTGGTTGTCTGAGAGCATACCAGGCTCTATAAAGTTGTTTTATAGCGCCATGAAAGATGGCTCTTATTGTAGCCAGCTGATCTCAGTGTCTAAATGAACATTCTTGATTCTGAAAATCAAAATTGTTAACAGTAAGCACCTGGATGGTTGTATGATTTTCTTCATTTCTCACTTCTATAGTAAACATGTCAGAAATTGATGTCTTTTTCCCTCTTTTTTTTTGTAGACTATGTGAGAGAAGAGTCAAAATCTAATGGTGTTGTGAAAGTTTAGTCTTTCTGTTTGTTTTCTCCTTCATTTAAAATGAAAATAATTGCAGACAGGTATGAGAATGAAGTTAAATATGGTGAGATGAAATTTATTTATATTAGTTTGAAATTTTTGTTGTCATTGTATGTCACGTTTCATACAATGAAACAGAACACCATCCTTGCATAACACTGGCATCAGGAACAATTGTAAACAAGCAAGAAATTTCTCAGTAAAGTCTGTTTAATTACCTTGGAAAAAAAAAAAGTAAAAATATGTGGGTTTTTTTAGTATAGCTGTTCCTCTGGCTTGCTGCCTAAGAGCATGGCACTGTAAGATGATGTCACACACCCTGAAAGATCAGTTTCAAGTGTATTGCTATTTCAGAGAATCATAGAATCATTTGAGTTGGAAGGGACCGTAAACATCGAGTTCCAAAGCCCCTGCCATGGGCAGGGACACCTCCACTAGAGCAGGTTGTTCAAAGCCCCATCCAGCCTGGCCTTGAACACCTCCAGGGATGGGGCATCCACAGCTTCCTTGGGCAACCTGTTCCAGTGCCTTACCACCCTCCCTGTAAAGAATTTCTTCCTAATATCTAATCTAAATCTTCCAATTTAAAACCATTGCCCCTTGTCCTGTCGCTACACTTCCTGACAGAGTCCCTCTCCGGCTCTTCTGTAGGCTCCCTTCAGATATTGGTAGGCTGCTATGAGGTCCCCCTGGAGCCTTCTCTTCTCCAGGCTGAACAACCCCAGCTCTCTCAGCCTGTCCTCATAGGAGAGGTGCTCCATCCCTCTGATCATCTTCGTGGCCCTCTGCTGGACCCATTCCAACAGGTCCATGTCCTTCCTGTGTTTAGGACTCCAAAGCTGGACACAGTACTCCAGGTGGGGTCTCATGAGCGTAGAGTAGAGGGGCAGAATCACCTCCTGTGACCTGCTGGCCACACTTCTCTTGATACAGCCCAGGATGGGTTGGCCGCACAGGATGCGGTTGGCTTTCTGGGCTGTCAGTGCACATTGCTGCACAATTTACTATGTCTACTTGTGGAAAAGAAAAGTTAGGTATTTGTAACTTATGACTGAGACAATAGCACAAAATAATTAAAATAAAGTAACATTAAAGATTAGTAACAATCAGAAATTCTTATTTCAGTCCAGGATTCCAAGACTGCAAAAACCCCACAAAATGACATCATCTTCCATATTCTTGATGAGACACTTGAAGTGGAAAAACATTCAGCTGGGATTTCAAAACCACGAGGAATGTTGTTAGTGTGACAGTCATCACACATAAGGAAAAATATTATCTATTTTCTTCTGCTAAATGGTAGCTAAACTGGTTGAAGTATCTGAGATGATGATGACTGTTACATGTATTTTAATACTTCAAAAATGAGCAGACTGAAATTAGATGTAATCCACGGATTATTTTTCTAGTTAAAGCAACTAGTCTTAGCTAACTGTACAGTTTTGTAGGTTAAAAAAAAAAAAACAGTACTCAGTCATTTGGACCAAAAAAAAAAAATACCAGCAAATCAGCAAATGAAGGCTTGTATGGAAAAAACTATTGCATAATTAAAGAAAAAAAAAAAGTAAGGGCATATTACTAAAGATATAAAACTTATAAATAATCATTCTTATTACTATAAATCTTAAATGTACAAACTACATGACTCAAGTCAAGACACTCTGATACAACACCTTTATTTCTTTCACTTAGGAACTGATAGATTGGTATTGTTAAATTATGTTAATGCTTTAATGTTATGCTGTGTTATGCATAATTTATAACTTCAGTGCCAAAATGCATGAGTGCAGTTCTCTTGATTAGATATTTTAAGAGCTGAGAAATCCACAAACTCTCTGGCTGACGTTATTTTATTTAGCAAACCTGCTAATGCAATGTTGTTTTAGCATATTCACAATGAGTAGATTTTAGAAGAATGATCGATAGATCAATAAGTTTTGCCGTGAGGAGTGTACGCAGATAATCCATGACAGCATTAATTACTTCAATGTATCATGTTAACAAAAGTAAAGTAGGAATAGATTATCATAGACTACTACACCTGATTAAGATGTCTCATACTTGTTTCTGTAGAATATGTAAAATTCTCTCTGTTCTACACATTTAAAGATAACAGCATAACTCTGTTAAAATTAACAGAATAAAGTGTGAAGTGACACTTGATTCTGAATTTTAATGCTGAAACATTGCTATTTTTTATTCAGTGAAGTCCTTCATAAGCATTTCAAGTACTGACAATTTTTTAGGGATTCTGAATCTCATTTTCAGGTGAAATAACTTACTATAATATTGCAGAAGGAATAGAGGAGGTTTGCAACCAAAGAAGGCATTAGAAGACAGTTTTAAAAGACTCAGCTGCCCTAAATTTAGGTCATATTTCAGGCTAGAAAGCTGTTTGAAGAAGACTCCTGACTTATTGAATTCAAATGTTCTCAAGAATAATTATACTATCTATTCCATTTGGTAAAACAGTCATGATTCATCTTAAAACAAGGTACGATTTTTGACTCCCATTTTCCCACTGAAAACACGTCAGAGCCTTATGATTCCAACAACTAGAAATGCCTAACCTAAACTTATTCACAACTAGTCTATTCCCATCTGCTCCCAAACCACCAATTTTCTTTATTTTAAGATCTTTTCTCAACTCCTTATCTCTCTCACTACTCTTCTTCTTAGGATAATCAAACTATGCTATTTTTTTTTTGTCTGAGTCTTCATTCAGTTGTATTCACCTTCTAGCTTTCTAAATGTGACTCAAAGAAACATGTAAATTTTCAGAACAAACATCGACAGTGTCTTGTGAATCAAAAGTGATGCTTCCTCTGTTTCCTGAGAAAAGCTTCCCTGGAAAATTCTAAGACCAAGTCTGCCTTTTCATTACCTTACTTCATTAATATTGTGATCAATATTAATCACTCTGACTCCTCTGTTGTCATCCATTTATGATTTTTTCCAAGGTTGCAGCAAATGTTTGTTAGTCCATTAGTTTCTAAATATATTTTGAACTACCAAAATGTACCAAATTCTTATTAATCCAATTCAATGTTCTTCCTGCAATCCTTCTTGTTTTATACTATCTGAAATCCATTTTCTCCCTGAAAAATTAGATAGAAAAAAACCCAGAGCTGCAATTCATGGGTTACTGTAAAAGATCAAGGTGTATGTAATCAGTATAATCCACATAATCTGAATTACACTTGAAAATTGTGCTTTAAATTGTGAATACAACTGACTTGGGCCAATTTCTGAATCCAACAGTAAATTATGACAGAAATGGACACTTTTTTTCTCTTAGAGAATGACATCTTAAAGTTTTTACTGTTTCTTCTCACTTTCTGGTGCTTCTCTTGTATACATCATTTATTTGATACTTACAGAGGCTTATTAAATAAGAAATTGTCAGAAGTTCTGTTACTGAAAATGTCAGATAGAACCTAAATCTTTATCCATCTATGCAGAACTACTTAAAGGACTAGGAACTCAAGTATCTTTTTACTAAATTTTTCATTGGTTTTGGATATGACATTTGCCAGAACATGTAAAGGACTACGGTTTGAAGAGGCAAGGATGTGATATTTGGTGAGGCTGTGGTTGTTAAAAATTTATATCTAAAGAAAAACTACAGTATTCATATAGACATAAAATATTTTATATTATTATTTATATTTATTAAATTATATTATAATAATAATATAAAAACTTTCAGTTTCCAAGAACACTGAGAGGTTTTTTTGATCCTTCTTTTCTCATCCTTCAGTTTTCCTCTTTACTGATAAAGTCACGTTGGATTCATTCTTACAAGAGCATTCTCCATCATGATTTTCTGACCTCTAATCCTGCTTAGGGAAATTATCTACAAGTGCAGTGGTTGAAATATAGATAGACAAGTATCTTTAATTAATTGATTCTTCACTTAGATTTCTATCCAGCTAACATATGTGGGTGATGTGATCCAGCTAACATATGTGGAAGATTTTGTTAACAGAAGAAAGGAAGAATACATATCTTTCGACTCTCCTCTTCAGGAATGAGGCTATTATCCAAAACTTCTTGAGAGTGTTTCCAAACATATGAGACTGGTCTGAACAAATCAGTTTCAGAGGACTGAAACAGAGCATTATCAGCAACAGTGTTTCTGGAGTCCATTTCTTTCACTGGGAAGGTGAGGTTACATTTGTGGCAATTTGTCATCAAAAGGGAATGAGAAAGATAATTTACTAATCCATGTTCATATTTAAAGGAGAAAAACTGATCATTAACTATAGTGAAAAATGTGTAGTTGAGAACTTATAATACGAATTTTATTGCAATAATTTTTCTCCTAATACAGTCAACAGAAGAAAAAAAGTGACAAACCACTGACAATTCCACCTTCCAAAACTTTAGTTGCTATTGCTATTGAAACAGATAAAAAGAGAACAGAGAACTTAAGAAAAAAAAATTCAAAAAACCTGACTATACAAGACAAAGTTTCTACCATAAAAACTGCCACTGTCTCAAGAAGATAATAAGCATGGGATGTATGTATTTAAAATACTTGCACCTAATGATGTACTTAGAAAAAAAATCTAAAATCAAACCCAATCTATTATTATTTCTTAACTTCAGGACTGGGACTGTCATGTTAGTTAATAATAAGAATGAAACAGTTTTAAGTACAGTTGGGCCAAGTTTGCCTATATTGATCAATATTCACTGTCATAACATATGTCATGGACATATTGGGAAATAGGAGCCTTTAGGTAAATTATTTTAAGATTTAAAAACTAAAAAAAATATTGCAAGCGAAAGGAATTTGTTAGCCACAACACTGATTTAAACCAGAACAAAATAAAAAAGCAACTACCACAAAAAATGGTGTAAATCTCATTAGAAATAATGCATACATTAAGAGATAATCCTAATCTTTTTCCACGCAATGACTTTCCCTTTTTAATTCAACTGATTTGGAAAATGTTTTTTCTTTTTACAAAATCAACAATAGCAACAAAGAAACCTGCCCAATAAGTGACCAGTAGTAAAGGACTTACAATTTCAAGCACATTTGGAATAGATGAATAAATATAATATGATTCTGCACCATGCAAAATACTAGTTCATTTTATTTAGCATTCTATTCAAAACAGGTAATTGTTTAGATATTTATAAGACTTTTATATGTGTCCAATTAAGACTATTTTAGAATAATAGAATCACATAATGATACGGGGTTGGAAGGGACCTCTGGAGATCATCTAGACCAACCTCCTTGCCAAAGCGGGTCCACCTAGAGCAGGTTGCACAGGAACACGTCCAGGCAGGTTTTGAATGTCTGCAGAGATGGATACTCTCTGGGCAGCCCCACCACCTCTCTGGGCAGCCACAATCATCATCTAGAATGAAAGGCATACTTTCAAATACATTAATGTTAGCAGTCTAAGGAAACAATGAAGTTTATTTATACAGGAAAAGCATAAAACACTCCTTTATTATTTTTTAATTAACAGAATGAAGCATGTCTTCAAAGGTATTGGGTTTTTTAGCAGATTATTTTTACGGTCAAAAGTAAACTTTGACTCTAAAACTTTGAAATTAGTCAGAAAAGGTGTGGGGTAAACTATACATACCCAAAACTCCATAGTGATAATCATATAATGATGCAGCACAGAGTGAGACATGTGGAATGAATCTGGGCTTGAGTATCAGCTCACTCAAGCTAGTTGATCATATGTGCTGACCTTTTGATCATGTCCGCCTTTCACCACTCACATCAACTCTGTGCTTTCACAGGAGAGAGTTTAAGATTTTAAACAAACACCACTTTTGAACTTAACTGTGATTCTTTCTTCTAGCAGGCTAACTGCATGTGTCTTTTCTTGTCAGTGTTCACTTAACAGTCCTCCAGTGCAGTCTTTGAAGGGCCTATTTCAATCACTTATCTTCCACATAGAAATTTGCATGCAAGCTCAGGTTCCTTGTGATTACGGCTACAGTTGCTGTCATTCAGCCAGACCAAATTTTAGCCAGGACCCAGAGGACCTTCTCCAGACCTTAAATGAATTAAGAAATAATGCACTGGGACATTTCTAGACCTCCATTCTCCTTTCGTTTAGGAGGCATCTGACTTTCAAAGTACATATCAATATAAAAATATGAAGCCATGAAAAGAAATTGAGGGGGAAGAATGCATCAAGCAGTAATGAGACTACCTGATCTTCCATGTTAATAAACAGCAATTTTGAAGATCCACAAGGAAGGAATCACTATCTGAAACATTTTAATTTAGAGACAGTAAATCACTAGAGACAGAACGTAGCTGGCATGACCCAAGAGGGTCAACATATACCTCTATTCTTGTTTTTATACTTTTTTATTTTTATACCTCCATTCTTGTTTCTTAGAGTATTATCATCACCCACTGGCACCTATCCATCCTTTTGGAGTGACCAATGATCTCACAGCTTAAATATTTATCTTGGGTTAATTATAGTACTTACTATTTACTAGACACCAGGGAATTACCAAAGATTTCCATGACTTTGTTTTTCATATCTTCCCCAAAAGTGCTTTGAGGGTATCCATGTATTATTTAGATAACACCCAATGGAGGCTGTATTTGTGTAAGGGAGTATTACAACTTTTATAATACACTCTAAAAATATAATTATAAAATTATAATAATTATTAATTACTAAAATATTTCTAGTAATAAAGGATTTAGCATGCAAGATCATGTAGGCCTGGTTCTGGTTTAAGGGTGAGGAAAAATTTTCAAGACTGCACATACCATTCTCATTTTAAAGCTCATAAGTATTTCTATTTCCATCTTTTCTTGAAGAATTTTTTTATTTGTCCCCACATTTCAGCATTCCTCTTCTACAGACAATCTCAGCTCTCTCGTTTTTACAGTTTCTTTAACTGTTGAAACCTCCCTTGACTTCCTTCTCATCTTTTGCACTCATTCAGGCTAAGGTGTATCATAAATCTTGGGATCAGAACCTTCCCCCCCGCCCCGTAGAATTCTCTGGGTTTCTAGCTTCCAGAGCTAAAGGCTTACCAGTGTGACATAAGTGGGTGCAAAGCACATCACTTACTAAAAATAAGACATGAATGAAGCCATAGAGGACAGCCTTCCTTTGCAGCATACAAAAAGTTTCAATGATAGATACCATGATCCCACAAACTTCAAGACATTCTATTAGATCCATCAGCATTACAGAGTTTAACTAATTTAATATGCCGAGATTACCACAGGCTGAGGATGGAACAATTAAAAGAAGAACCAGGCCAGATTTGATCTCTAAAATTAAACTGTACCAAATTTAGTCATTAAAAATTCACTTCATGTTATGACCAGTTCTTATATAATATTAACCATCACTACATATACAAAACTGCTGGTGTTTAGCAATCATATTCCAAAATAGTTGTGAGTATGCAATACCACAGAGCTTATGCTGAACATTTAGCACTGACGGGGATGCTCCCTGGTTGTTCTTAGTTACCACAGACAAAGTGATCAATCTTGAGAGTTTGTTGGTGAGAGAAGCTGTAATTGAAGTGGCCTTGTCTTTCTTCTTTGACTTTCCTCACATCACTCCATTTCAGAAGGCGAGTGGGGGTGAGGGGAAAGGGTGTGTGGTGGTGTGTCTCCTCTGTTCCTTGTACTGCTGTTTTTATTTTACCTTCTCAGTCTAATATTTCTTGTGCATGTGGGAGAATGTTCTGTCTATTTGGAATCCATTGTGCTTGTCTTGTCCTTCATCTGGCAATTTTCATTACTTGGATGCCTCCTACGTCCAACTATATCCCTCTTTCTTCTTTGAGGATTATATTGTTCACATACACATGTAAAATTGTATCTAGCTATGCTAGTGGAATGTTATAAAATACTTAACATAATGTTGTTAGTTACACTATTTCAGTATGTTTCTAGTTGAGTTCAAAGCAAGTTCATTTTAATTACATCTTGATTAGTACACTTACACTTTTTACATGCTACAGGCCTCTGCTATGGCTACAAGTAACTAGAAAGGTAGTGCTTTTCTGAGTCCCAGACTAAGGTCTCTTTAATAAGCACAGATAAAAAGGGGGCCTGGAGAATTAAAAAAGCAAAAATAATATCTGATAGAACAAGTTCTTCTTAATGTTAGAAGAGGAAGGAGAAATGTAAATAATTTTGGAATCAAGTTCTTAATAGGAAAAAGCAGGCTCACAAACATCTTTAATCTCCAACAGATTTTTCTTTCATTTGTGTACGGGAAGAAAATAAAATGTAGCTTATAAATAAAAGCACTTTTAAGTGATTGGTTGATGTTGCCACAGAGAATTTGATTTTAAAAGTGCTCTTCCCACATTAATTCTCTGAGGATCAAAAGGGTGAACTAATCTTTGTTACATAGTTAAAGCCATGCTCTCCTGCCAGTTTAAAACACAAGAAACAAATTATTAACTACATTTCTACAATAAAATTTCCAATACTTTTCCAAAAAAACCCAGCAAATCGGGGCAGGTCAGGAAGAAATAATTCTTTGGATCTGGATATTGTTAATAGTAAGACTTTCTTTTGTGAAGGACTTGTACTGTACAGTTCAGCACCAGGCAAGGGCCTATGAATGAACTCTAGCCCTAGTACAGTCTCTTCCATCTACAGAAAGCATCATTTCTGTCACTGCTATATTCTGAACTTCACAAACATGATTACCATGGCTTGACCACTAATCTTCCTTTGTTTTCCTCTTCCAAAAGTTCAGCTGGCCAAAAAGGAGACATTAAGAAGAACCAATAAGCAAGAAGTGGAATTGAAAAATCCTCAGTCTATATTCAGACATCTAAATAAACAATTCAGTCTTGGAATGTGTTGAGTGCTTGTGTGTTCTGGATGACTGCCTATTTTTTTTTTTCTTTCTAGTTTTATTGTATAGGGTTTACATTCCTTTTTAAATACTAGCAATTCAAATTTTGTGTCATTTTTGTCAATACATTTACTGCAGAACCTCTTATATGAATGAATTGATATGATCTCGCTTAAAATTCATGTGCTAGGAGTGTTAACTTTCTAAGGGAATTTAATGTTTTTATTGAAAAAAAAACTTAGTTGTGCAAGATAGTTCTTTATGACGTGGGTTATACTAGATATGCATATTCATTTATTTTCTCCTTTAAGTCACTGAACACATTAGTTATGGATATCTATAATTTACAAGGATCTAGATCCCACTAAGATATAGGAACTTACAACAAGGCTTACCTTAAAATCATCACTTAAGTTCAGATGTGCCTAAGAATCCTGATTTCTCCCTTTTTATGCCAGGGGGAAAAAAATTTAGAAAAGGAAAAAGTTACTATATATAAAATCCACACACGCACACCCCCTTCATTAGTCTGAAAGTGAGAGCAATGACGTAATGGCATTAATCTTGGACCGAACATTTGTGGACAAAGGTTTTAGTTACAGAATTCTTATGCAAGAAATAATCTGTCCTTTCGAAGGCGACTGTGGTCAAGACAGAAGTCCAGACTCTGAATCCCAAAGGAAAGGAAAAACATCATTTCCCCACTAAGGTATCAGTGCTCTGAATTATAAGATGTATTGAATATTTTGTATTGGTTAGTTTGGGGAAGTTCCCTGATCTCTATGATGGTTGACCGAACTTTCATTTGAGGTCTCCATGAACTGTAGAGGCTGCCAAGCAGTGATTAAATTTCAGAATCGGATAAAATCATTCTTAAATCCAAAATTGTGATGTGCTCAGAGATTTTTCTGAAGAAAAGGTAGTACCAAAGTCTAAATTTACCTCAGTTCTCCCTCTCTAAGTGTTATATGAATGTGATTAATACTGTTGGAGTCATAATTGGCAAATTAACTTTCTTATCTGAATTGCTATCACTTTTGCATGACTAGCATTCATGGACTGAAAAAAAACACAAACCCAAACAAACCACCACACTTTTTCTTGAATGTGGTTTAGTCAATCAGATAAGTGAAGAAGAAAAATAATGCTGAGGGAATTTTTTGTCACACAGATAATATAATAGATGGTGGTTTACTTTTATTTTTTATACATAGCCGTAGGCATGCTTTTATTAGTTTTTGGAGACTGATTGAGTTTATTGGAAAGTGTCACTTTGTAATTAACCTTTAATGTTGTATACACAGTATTATTTTTACATAAGCTTTGCTACTTTAGTGTGCACAAAACTGGACTGATAAACTTTGCAATTATATGTCTTATAATTATATATTAGCTGAAGAAAGCAAATTAGCCTATTCCTGGTATAATGGTTATTTTAGTAAAACCAGAAACCTCTATGTTTTGCTAGCTATGCTGCTATTTGAGAAAAAATCTCAATCAACTTTAGAATACTCTCTTATAGTAAGAAGTGAAAAACTGTAATTTACCAAACCGTGTATGAGAATTCTAAAAATAATTTTATACTCCAAAGAAGATATTTTGTCAGATCAACGTTTTTTCCTATATTATATAATTTCTTTTTTACTTGCAAGGGCAGCTCTTTCCCTTTCAACAAAAGCACGAAACAAGTTAATAATCAAGGTAAACCCCAAATCAAAGTTTTGAAGTGTAAAACCAGCCTGCCAAACTACCTGAAAAATACTCAGAAATGTTTCCAGCATAGAAATTAAATATTTTGTCCATCTAAAGTGCTTTTCAAGTGCTTCACATGTGCTTTGTGCTGTAATTTCATTAATGTATAAAACACCAGAAAACATAAAAGTAGGACATCCTGGTTTATAATTGTGAAACAATAGCACACCTAACAAGCTTAATAGCATCATTCTCCAGTGCCAGAACATCACTTCATTATACAGAAAAGGAAGATATAAAATGGGTGACAAATCTGGACCTCAATGTCTAATGTTATTTCTCCAGTCTCACGTGGAAGAATAGGAGGAGGATCTCTTATTTGATAACTAAATTATTTGGACTTTCTTGCACATAACTTTTATCATAATGTTTGCTTATTGAATAGTGATTCTCAGGTAACTGAATAATCAATGGTCCTGTTCAACACAGAATATTAGAAACATCAGAAAGTACTAGAAACATCATTGAGATTTTGAGCACTCTGAAGATCTTGTAATTCATTCTGTTTTACTGATCTCCTGTAATGACTTCAGACATATTTGAATAAAGACTAATAGAGTAAATCTATCTTAAACTTCATATTAATAACACTTATGTAAGCTAGTAGTATTCTGTGAGCCATAAAAAGAGTGCATCAAGGCACTTACATCCAATTTTGTTTCTAGGTTTAACATATATTGAACTCTTTAAGAATTAAAATATGCAAGCTGGACATGTGCCATGGTATAACCCCAGCTAGGACCACACAGTTCTCCCTCTTCCCCCAAGAAGGGCAGGGAGAACAGGGAGAAAAAGAGAGGAAAGGAAAAGGAAAAAACTTCATGGGTTGAGATAGACAGTTTAATAACAGGAAAGGAAAAAAGCAGTTATAGTAATAATAAGGACACAAATCACTCTCACCACCCAGTGAATTGACACCTTCCCAAGCAGTGATCACAGATTTTCTCTCCTAGCCAACTCTCATTTATACACTCAGCATGACATTTCTGGTACGGAATATTCCATTGACTATTCCAAGGAGCATCCCTATGCTCCTTCTCAGCTTCTATGAGAAGCTGAAATGAGTCCTTGAAAAGTATAAACATTGCCTAGCAACAACTAAAACAATAGCATTATTGACATTCCTTTCACGTCAATCACAAGAAAGAAAATTAACTCTTTCCCAGCTGAAACCAGGACAAAAAGTGAGATAAATGTTCACCAAATAGAATTCTATTAATTCCTGTAAGCATGTACCTAGCTGTAAAGAATTATTATTATTATTATTATTATTATTATTATTATTATTATTATTATTATTATTATTATTATTATTATTATTATTATTCCTTTCCATATGTACCTAGAAATTAATCTTTTGCCAGTAGTAAATCACTGGTCAGTGAGACTGTTATAGCATGATCAGTATGCTCTCCAATATCTGTTCTAAATGCCAGTAATTTGGTGATTAAAAATGTTTTCAGTATTGCTACCTAAAATTCATCCTGTTTACTGCAGGATTACTTGTTATAAACCTAGTCATAACCATTTGTGTTTTATAAACAAAGCTATGACAGAAAAACATAACTTCTATGACAGTGAACATCCTGGTAGCGTATTTGCTTCCACCTCTGCCTAGTGGACATACATACACAAATCAATAGATCCAAAAATATGGAAATCAGATTTTTTTTAACCTGAATCTGAATCCCTTTTCTCTACTCACATAACATAATCTATGTCTAAACAGACAATGAGTTATACAGTGCTTAAAACACCATCTATTAAAGTATGACTTCATATGTTTCTCTCCTAAATATGATTCTTTCTTATTTATCTTCATCTACGAGAGAGTCACACAGGAATTAGTTTTAATGTTAAATAGGGCTAGGATCATAAACTGCTGGCATTGTTTATTATTCTTGATATGTCAGGGGTACACCCAATCCATAATATTTCATTACAATTTCTCAAAGAGCATCTCAGTTTCTGTTTGTGGGCTAGACTTCAAATCAGTTAACCTAGAAAGCATCTCTATTCTCCTCTGATAGTAATTGCATTTTACAGCATATTATTGGGAGATTTGAAGCCATTTGAGATGGCATATTAAGTGGAAAACAGACTGGAGAAGCCATGGGAGGGTTACAAGATTTGTGGCTATGAAAGTTTCTCCTGTTTTCTGGAAAAAACTGCTTTCTTTTCTCCAGTAATGCTTCTGTTTATCAAGTGGATTGATGAAATCATAGCATAATTAAGAATGTTAGATAGTGAAAACCATTTTCTTTAGTTAGGAACTTAAAACTAGAGTTGTATACTTCATTTGTTCAGAGCATCATGAAATGGTTCACTCACTTGAACATCTAAAATGCATGTGTGTGAGCAGTTTATTGTTAATCTTTAATTCCCTGACTGGACATGACTAAAAATACAATATTGGCTGCTTTTCAGTGTAATAATTTTTTTTTCCTAGAGGAATAAAAATATTTTTATGAAGTAATTTTGTGCCATTGTAAGTACTGGTAAATCAATTCATTAATCAATTTTTGTGAGTGATGAGAGACATTTTTTCACCTTATCTCTTACTAACCAGCATCCCTGAAACCACTCTTCTCCATAAAATGAGTAATTTCAAGAAATGTGCTACTGCAGAAATTAGTATCAAGATGGCTCCAAATCTGTGTATTTTACTGAAAATATTTCATTGCAGGTATATTTTAAGAATTATTTCTTGGTAATATTTTTTGGTAAGTTTTAAAAAAGAAAAAAGGATCAAGAACATGTGGCACTCTACATGTGCAAGGTGTTTATATTAAGTAATTAACACTATTTCATATTTTTTTAAGAAGTCTAGAAACAAGTCTGTAAAAAAAAAACCTTTCTATTCCCATTTTCCTATTCTGAATTACATTCCAATGCCTAAGACTTTGAAGAATTCATTTTATAAATCCTTACTGCAGCTCCAGTTATTTAGCAGGAGTGCTGAAGATATTGTAATTCTGTGTGACCTCAAGCCTGATGATAATCCAGGGAATTATAAAAAGAATGTGTTACATCTGTTTCAACAAGTTTTCATGATTTGAAAAGCATAATTTATAAGATTACTGCAGTTTCCTTATTTTTATTTATATTTTTCAAATTCTCTTAGCTTCATCTGCAAGTTAGAATAAGTCATATCTTAATACAGCAAAATGATAGAAAAATAATTTTTGAAATCTACATCATTCCAAACTGGCATGTGTTAATAATACTAGCTCACCATGCAGACATTGAAAATTCAAAATTAATATTTTTTACCACTGGCATCATCAGTTCCTTCTCACTTCTAAATGTGTTTAAAAATATGTTAGAACTCATTTGCAGCTGGAGGCAAACCAGGATACATTATAGCACATAAAATACACCAGGAAATCAAGTTTAGGAAATTGAAACCCACCCTTTTAATTTAAAATTATTTATTTATGGGGGGGGAAAAAAACATAAAAAGAAAGATAAAGAAAGAAAAGAAAAGAAGCATTGAATGAAATATGTTGCCTTAGCTTACATGAAGAGAAGCAGAATTTTTCAGTTATCAATGTTGAAATCACAACTTCTTTGTCTTATCACAAACTCATACACACATTCGCAAACACCTGTGTATGCACTCACTCTATAAAAATCTGGCCCAGTGAAAAAAGGCTTTGAAAAGATATGATCTTTCAATTTTTAAAAATAGGTCTTAAACATGATTTATTTAAACATAGATATTTTGCATACTTCAGATAAGGAGGAAGTGAACATTGTATTGATTAATAAATGACACTTATTTTCCTGGATATAGAATTTTAACATCTTACTCTTCCCATACCCACTTCCACATTCATGTCTCCATATTTAAATACAAAGTTGCCTTTGACATTTACCAAGGAGAAAAAGGGAAATAAAATAATAAGTAGGACAGGATTATAGGCTATCTTAAATGAAGGATGCATCTGTGGGCATGGGTGCTGCTCACTGAGTCATAACACAGCTCATTACTGAAATATAATGCATTAGAGTGGAAAAAAAATGCTCAAAATTACATGTTTCAGAGAAGCTCTCATAAAAAGTTTCAGAGAAATGGATAATGAGGATGTGGAACAAGAAGATAGGACTACTACAGAAGAAATCAAGAGGTATATTTTCCTCTGAGATCTAAAATAAGAGTCTTTGAAGGAAAGCAGGTCAAACAGTGGTTAATGTGCAAGTCACCCACTTGATACTATGAAAAAAATTGATACTTCAGTGAAGGCAAAAGGAAAGCCTAACAGATAAACCTTCTGAAGCATCAGATGGCAGGTGGTGAATCCCTGGCCTGGACCAGTAATGGATGAGGAGATGAAAAGTGGTACGAGAGAGAAGAAGCTTCTAATTATTTTGCGATTTCCTTTAATTTAAATCAGACTTTAATTTGTTGCCACAGCAGATTAACAATAGCTGCACAAACAAGTGTAATGAATTCAGGGTGTTTCAAAGCCAAAGGCCAAACCTGGATTTATTGTTGGCATGTGCTCTATTCATCTCACTTGCCTGGGCAGGACTTGTTTCTTTTTGCTTTTCCTTTTTTTCCTTCCCAGAGAAGTCAGTGATTTAAAGCGAACTAATGAGAAATAAATAAAATGAAGCAAGCTTCAACTGAACTTGAGGACTTGTGTTTGTGTGGGTATTTCAAAGTAATGCCATAAGCAGCTGTGCCTTATTCCATTTAATTTATATATTTTTTTCTGACTGAGCAAAGAGAAAAACTATTCTCCATCATAACACTGATTTGGACCTAATCTGGAATAGCCTTTTTATTAATATTGTACTAAACCTCAGGAAATGATGCCATAGGCCGCATATTAGTGCCAAAATACATATGAAGTCAGTTGATTCTATTTATTAAGACCATACCAGGTCTTTGACCTCCTTACAGTGCACAAACATTAGGCCAGCTGGCTTACAGACATTCTTTTATACTAAATCTGCACACTCATATCTGTTAGCAACTTTTCATTTCATCACGGCACAGGGAGTACCAGAACTGTAGCAGTGGTTTATATGATTATATTTAGACTGCATGACTAGCCAGTAGAAGTACATACTGTGTCATTTTCATACGTTCATTAGTGGTGGCTGATAACAACCATACTGGCTTCTTTCAGCTAGATAAATCATACTAAACTGAGAACCTGGAAATGATCAGACTAGGAATTAGCTTTGAACACCCATCTCACTATATAACACAGAAATATTTAATTTGGCAGGAATTTATCACTGGAAAAAAATCATCTGAGTGCAAAAACATTTAAGAATGCATTTTCAAAAGCTTGAATAGGTACAAATCCCTTTCTGAGGTGCAAGTATGAGTTAGAGGTGTTACTGATTTTCAAAGAGATTACCGGAATCTGTAATAGAAAGGTGCAAAGTAACTTTGTTTAATAGACATAACCCATATTTCCTGAGCCCATTAGGCTCTGCAAACCACAAACAAACACTATCTGTTTATTTCGTGAATAGCCTGTCTGTTCACAATCTTGAGGTCTCAACAGAGACCAAATTCAAAACTTATTATTCAAAAATTATCACCATTCACATTCCTTCACTAATTCACCAACCCTACATGGAAAGACATCATGTTACCTTCTGGTGTGGGGTATGTACTCCATCTTTACAATTATGTTTTCTCTTCTTATATTGGGCATAAATGGCAGAGTTGCCATGCTGGTGCTGCCAGTGTGAGCTGTGTGGGAGGATGCAGTGAACTGTTTCAGTCCCAGATGGTCCCATAAGGCTGTGAAACAGATCAAAACAGACCACTGAATGCCAAAACTTCAACAAGGCAGAAGAGTTAATGGAATATTGTTAAGAAAGAGCAGCAGCTGTCAGGGACTGGAGCCTTGGAGGCTCACCTTGGAAGGAGACTCTCCACGATGAAGTAGGCGCCTCCAAGGGGACTACGGCCATGAGTAAGGCATACCAGTGTAAGGACATCCCTAAGGGACTGCAGCCTGAGGAGGACTCATGCTGGGCCAGGGACATCTCCAGGAGGGCAACTGCAGGCGAACCATGCTTTTATGCCTGAAGTTTCCCCTGAAGTAGATTTCAAAATTATTTAGATGTGGGAAGGTTGTAGCTCTAATGTCAAATAATTGTAGTAAGTGGAAGCAAAAAGTGAAATATATCTATTTCATGGGAGGGTGATTAAGTTGTGTGTGTGTGTGTATGCATGCATGCGTGTTTGTGTATAAGGCAGAGACTCCTCTCAGAATCCCCATATTAAATTACCTAAGAAAACCAAAAAACACATATTGACAGTAGTATTCCTGCTGTCAGAGTTATTTATGAAGCAGCTCAGGCATTCATGTGAATTGCTAAAAAAGAGGAACTTGTAATTTTTTTTAAACATTTGCCTCCCTTTATAGAATGGAAATAAAAAAGTGAGCCACTCGACAAGAATAAAAGTGGATTCATAATAACTGGATTATAATAGGATGCTAAATCTCTATGCTATGATAAACAGTTGTCAGCTAGAGGACTGAGTTCACCAATTCACAGAGGGATTAGATGATGTATTTTGTTGTTTACATATGTATAAGATTTTGGGGTCCCTAATGGAATTCACAACCTCTATTTAAATCTCCTTTAAATCTTTGCTGCTGCTGCCTACTTTAATCTTTTCTCTTAAAGGGAATGTTAAAACAAGGAACATCAAGGACGAATTTCAACTTCAGTGCAGAGAAAAAGGGCACTCAGCAGTTTTCAATACCAGGTAGAGTTACGGCACTTGTTCCTAACAATGTCTATTAGATTAAATTTTAAATGTGCATTCTGAATAAGTAGTTTACATAATGCAGCACAGTTTTAGAACTTCTAGTTTTGCTTAAAGGTCGGCTTGTTTCTTAATAATAAAATAGGCCTGTGCTGCTAAGTTTTATTCTTGCAAATAAACAAATGGATTTTTTTTTCCCCTCATCCTTGTTAATGTTGTTCCACATGGGGCAATGAAAAAATGCTTTATTCTTATGATAACATTTAAGGATTTAAAGTACTCTATTTATGTTAGTGGAAATTCATGGAATTCAATACAGTCACTTCTGATTTACAACAGTACAAAAGGAAGAGAATTGAAATGATTAACAGTGTCATAGCTCTGACCAAGACTTTCTGGTCCAGAGTTACTTCCAGCAGTTTTCTTAAGGTGGACTGTGAGCAATGAAAATTTCTGTAACATCAGAACAAAGACCAGCTAGTTAAGTACTAGGAATAAGTAAAAAGATTAAATATAATCCTTGAAAATCTCATTGAAAGACATTTCCCTTCCATTTCTAAATATTAGAAACTATAAACTGAGTGAGTCATTGTTTAAATTAAGTTTTTTCCAATGAGACTGAGACTTTAATTCTAAACTAGTGTCTTCCAACAACAGAAGCAAAATAAAGGGACATGGGACCTTTGTAACCTGTAGGGAAAACAGTCATGCCTAAATATCCGATAAATTTAGCAGCATTGCAGCTAGATCTGAAATGCAATATAATTTAATGTCTTTATGACATATAATTTTCTGTTCATTTACAAAATTTTTCAATGAATAGCAGATAATGTGTATGTTATAATATATGGTTTATTCTTGAAATTCCAAATAATAATTATGCCTTGATAATTAACAACAACTGTCTCTACTTTAAGGTGTAGATCTATGACTCAGGAGTTGTGTTGTGCTAAATTATTTCTGTGGACTCTTCTGGTCCTCAGTTTGATGAGAATCCTGTTTTCTGCAGTGTAAAGATGTAAGCTGTACCCTGAAAGGGAAGTTTGAATTATAGCTTGCAAAATAAGTTCAAGCAGTTTTCCGTTCCTGTCCCCCTCTGCTTTTCTGTCCTTCCTAAAGAATTTGGTATGAAATTTAGAATTCCATCATACAAAAGCATAAGAAGAAAATCATAGGAAATGATAAGCAGAAAGGATTAATAGTCTGAAAGTGCATCTTTAATGGAACAGGGAATTCCTGTTCACTTTTCAGCTCTCAAGAATTATTGTACATCCAGCTTCATTCTGACATGATATCATTGTGCAGTCTCCACTTCTGTTCCTCAGTGTAGACTTACCCTATATTTAATAGAAATCAGTGTAAATGAGATCTGGTCTTTGGCATGGATAGCCAGGACACTAGGATCTCAGACTGTACACAATAGATAACCTTAGACATATACTTTATTTATAACTTTTTTATTAATTTCATATTATTAACAGTAAAGGTACTATTTACATTGTTGAATTGCTTTTGGATCGCATAAAGTTAATTCAACATATGTAGAATATTCCTGACAGGTATGAGAAAAATAATCACATTCCAAGATACTTCATAGCTCATCAGATATATTTTTTCCTGAAATTCTCTGCTGCTTCTAGAGAACATTAGGTATGCTGCTAGTGGTGTAAATGTTCATTTTTCATCAGCTCTAAGTACAAGTAGTAAGTATCTGTACTCTTCATTTCTCCCCTTAATACTGTTCCCCTGACCCTTCCCCAGAAATCTAAGATATGTACATTCTCATAAGAATAACAAATAGAACTCCATTCTTTAAAGTATTCCTTTTGAAAAAATGACAGGAAGGGTGTGAGGATATGAACTGTATTTCAGGAACATCAAGAAACAGTGTGGGAGAAAAAAGAAAACCAAAGAAGTCTTTAAAGGAGAGGGCATCTTAAAGAAGGCTGTTTGAGAGCACATTTGGTTATTTTCTCTTCCTTATTATAAAAAGAATCATCTACATTGAATATCATCTTAGGTGTTCTCTCTACTAGTATTCAAATTATATCTCCTTATTCCTGTTTATGGCTATTAAAGGTTTCCATGCTTTTTCAAGGGAATTGCATGTGGAAGAAAAGGTTTCTTGAATGATCTTCAGCTATTTTAAGATACAGTGTGTTAAATTTGTATTATTTCTGTTCACATTTATAAATATTTCAGAATTACTCTCTAGTTAATAAATTAATTATTAGATTTGTAGTTGTTTTTGATGTTAAGATTCTTTAAAATCTGTAAAATTGTAAACATTCCTTTCAGGCATGCTCTGCTACGTTAGGTTGAAAACTTAGTCTGAATTTGGCATTTGCTTTATTACTTATTTAGTCTGAGTTAGAAACAAACCTATTTTAGGTGCAGTATAATATTCATATTAGAATGTTAAAAAAATCTGAGGAATTTCTTCCAACACTGAACAAGAAATTCATTAAAATGAGAAAAAATGGTACTGGCCTTACAGTAGTTCTTCGTAAGTAGAAGTGTGGAAGTCATGCCTCTTGTTAGAAACTTTTTCAAGCACGCTTCCCGCAACAGAGCTAGAGAAAATCTGAATAGATAATCTAAAGTAAGTCCTGTAGTAAGATACGCTATGTTGTGAAACAAAACCCTCTAAAAATTTAGTTGTTTTGTTTTTCAGGTGGACTTTTTAAACTGATAGGTGAAATGGATAATAATGTCCATTAACAACCTGCAATGTTAAGAGGTGCAAAACTGAGGAGTGTACTGGAAAAAATTACAGGAACCCCTTCAGCTAGCTTTTCCTGTGAAGAGCATGTTGTGGCACACACCTTAATATAAATATTTCCTCAGTCAATAGGGAGAATTAAATTCTTGCGGAGACTGGACTGATTCTGTCCACATTCGATTAGGCTCCTGTCCTCCTTTTGGCTGGGGTAGGGTTAGTTTTCTTCATAGTAGATATTATGGGGCTACATTTTGGATCTGTTAATAATGCAGGGATGTTTTAGTTATTGTGGATTGGTGCTTACACAGAGTCAAGGCCCTTTATGCTCCTCAGACTGTCCCTTTAGTGAGGAATCTGGGGGCATATAAGAACTTCTGCTGCAGGGGCAGTGAGCGAGTGGCGGCATGGATCTTAGTTGCTTGCTTGGGTTAAATCAAGACAGCTTATAACTTTCAGGCTTTTGAAAGAAGAATCCAAGCCCAGGCCAATGAAATTTAGTTTCCTTTATCTTTAATGCAGACTAACATTTTTAAGGACGTAACACAAAAATACCAACAGCCTTTTCTGGGGTCCTTGCTTGAGTTTTCATTAAACTATCAGATTAAGCCAGTTGTTCTCAGGAGTGCAAGTAACCCTAATGAGATGAAAAGAGTGATAAAATACCCCTTGCTTTTATTGATTCTGACTAAATAACTAAGGACAGTAGTACTTTTTGTTTACATTGCTATCCATATTTTTTTACAGTTTACACTAAGCAGTTGTGTTGCCTAGCAATTTTATTAAAACCTCTGAATAATGCATAACTGTTTGTATACAACGTACAATCTTGGTAAATTGTATTATATTAACAGATGCACTGCAGATCTTTCCAGTTCAGGAAGTATTTGATTACCAAATCATGACGCTGGTAGAATACGCATGTAATCAGATTGAGTCTTCTACACATAAAATAATAATAATATTTGCACTTTGGGAGTAACTACCATCTATGGACCTCAAACATTTCATATCCATTAACAATTAAACCCTCACACCTCTCCACTGCAAGAAATTTGTCAATATTTTTTCTACCTGTATGTTGCAATGCACAATAACACCTATATATACAGAATGTAATTCATTAGCAATTCAGTACTATATGTACTGAATATGTAGAACACTGCTGGACCCTGTTATCATAACTTGGATTCTTCAGTGGTTTGTCTCATCAGCAGATAATCGTTTTACAATGATCTTATTTACCAAATAGTTTCAGTGCAAGACAGTCTCATTCATGACTAATCCTAAGGATTTGCCACCTTGGGTCTAAATATTGTAACTGAGCCCCAGTGTAATAGAGCTCATATATTCCTTCCATTATTAGAATGCTAATCATGACTCTTATAGAGCCAGATGTTAGAGATTTGGAAAAAATAATGTACCATGTCCTGACATGGTAGAGCTCTTTTCCAAACTGACTTCTTAATCTGAATTTTTGCAATATAATATTAAAATTTTAAGAATCTTCACAACTAGAGTTAAAAGCAGGGTTGGGAGTGTTTTTTGCCATAAATATGTTACAAGCAGCATGACTGTGTATTTTTCATTGTGATGAAGTTATTAATTGAAAAAAATGTTTGAACTGATTTTCTAGATATCCAGGAAAATAAACATTATTTAAAAATGTATTGTAAGGTCACATCTGTGTAGCATGAAAAAAAATCTTATTTCCTTTTGATAATGGGAATTGCACACATTTAACATCCAATATTAGTCTATCTGATGTAAGTAATTGCACAGCACAGGGAGCATGGGGGCATCAAAAGGACTTGAACTTTGTAAAAATTGCTTTGTTGACAGAAGTAATATAAACAAGATTAGGTGTGATGATGCACAACTGTATGCAGAGGGACAGATTTAAATAGATTGTAAATTGATCTCATAATGCACTAAGCAAACCAGGAATAATTCAAGATGGTGATGTAGAAAGGAATCTTCACAGTCTCATTGCTTGGCAAGAGGAAGAACATTCAACGTTCCTGTTCAAAAACAGGAGAGAAAGGTTTATCTAATTCTGAGATATTTTAGCTTGTTCCCATGTCTAGCAAAATATATGCAAGGGGAACAGTTCACCTCAGCAAGAAAAACTGTAAAAAAATTTCCCATCATTCCATATTGTGCAAATAACTGAAGAGGACATAGAAAGAGTAGAACGTTGTGAATGTTCATTTGGATTTTATAAAAATCATACATTTTTAAAGATTACACTATTTATGACATATAAATAAAGTTGATAGGAGCAAAACAGAAACCCAGAAAACTTTGTTTTGTCACAAAAAAAGAAATAGTTCTCTTGCTTATACTAACTTTGTTGCTCGGAAAATTTTTATCTGTAAAAAACAAAAAAACCAACCAACCAAACAAACAAAAAGGTCCATTAGAATTGAACATCATAAGAGAATTCATAGATTACTGGGCAAGATATCTACTAGTTATCTGAAATAAAAAACATGATAAAAACACCTATACAGTTATTGAAGAAAATAAAATTCACCATTAAAGTCATACAAATTAATGTTTAATTCCACTTCATCAGTCACATACTTGCTTCTGTATCTGCCATAGATTAATGAAAGAAGTGCTGAGGGATGCCACAGACCTCTGTGGCCATGAATGTCTTAAATTCATTTAATCTACTTCATTTATGTTGTGTAACAGAGATGCTGAATGAACCTTAGAGCATGCACATCGCACTTCATAAACATTTGTCTGTGATTGTCGCCTCCAACATACACTTGAAATATATAAGGAAAAAGCTCAGCTTTGGCTTCCTCATTCCTCTGTTCCAAGTAGCAATAGTTCCAGATAAAATTTCACAGTTAATCACACAACAGAATTCTTAAAGAGCTCCTGAAGAGACAAGTTTGAAAATGAGACTAAATTTGTCCTTATTATGAGATGACAAAGCATTTAGTTGAAAACTGAAAGTTCAGCACATATGTTTGCCAGAGATTTCAGCTGTGCTAAAAAGCTGTCAGCCTCTTACTCTCTGAAGTCTACACCATTTGCAAAATTCACCTGGGAGAGAGGTGAAGTTACAAAACTAACAATCTACAAATTCTCTGCTTTGTTCTGTACCCATAGCATCAGATGACAGTTACACATATTTTAGATGATATTCAGATTAAATATTTTTGTGTTTTCTAGGTGTGAATGAGAAGTGGAGTGATGCTTTGCAAATAAGAAAAAAAGGAGACAGAGAGGAATCGCTGTCTACCATTTGACTGTATAAATCAAAACCATTATTTAGATCAGTGAAAATGTCAGGGTTTTTAAGCTAGAGAAGAGAGGACAGAAGGATGCTAGATTTATAGTCCCAACTGCACTAGTGGCAAAATTAAAGTTATTAATAGTCAGTTTGTTAAATAAAACCCTCATTTCACTCATAGGAGGGCTCTTCAGGATTTCTTTGACCGGATAGATATTTCTTTTTTTTTCTAATAACTATCAATAAACTCCTTCAATAAGCTTGTCCAAGCACTTTGGGGTACTGAAGTGAGCTTTCTGAATATATGAAAGATTTCTTTCAGAGTTTTGATGTAATTTGTGAATATATAAAAGTAAGATTTATGGAATCATAATCTTCTTCAAGGCAAAGTGACATCAGAGTTACCTTGTCCGTTTAAAGGCATAGGGTGTCATAGGGAGACATAAGCATAAGACACGAAGAAGAAAAATGTTTCAATATAATCAGAATCATATTTAAAAACAAAGATAAAACAAAAGAAACAAAAACTAGAAATAAAATTAATACATATAAACAGCTTAAATAGCATATTAACATCAATTTAAAAGCAACTAAAACTGTTAGTAATGAAAATACTTTCTGTAAGAAAGATGATACAAAATGAAAAATGCTATTTGTGATACATATTCTATAATCCTGAGCATCCTCCTGTATTAATAAAACTGGGGACCATTTTGTGTAGACACAGAGACCTATAGAGTAACAGAATAGTTTGGGTTGGCAGGCGCATTCAAAGATCATTGAGTCTAACCTCCTTGCCATTGACAGAGACATTTTTCACTAGATCAGGTTCTTCAAAGCCCCATCCAATATAGCCTCAAACAATTCCAATGATGAGGCATCCACAACTTCCCTGCGCAACATGTTCCAGTGTCTCATCACCTGCATCATAAATCAGTTTAAAACTATTGCCCCTTGTCCTGTCACTACAGGCTCTGGTGAAAAGTCTCTCTGTGTCTTTCTTATAAGCCCCCTTTAAGTATTGAAACACCACAATAATGTCTCCCTGGAGTCTTTTCTTCTCCAGGCTAGACAATCCCAAATCCCTCAGCCTTTCCTCATACAAGAGGTGTTCCAGTCCTCTGATCATTTTTGTGGTAATCCTCTGGACCCAGTCCAACAGGTCTGTGTCCTGCATGTACAATGGATCTCAGAGCTGGATGCAGTACTCCAGGTGGGTCTCATGAGAGCAGAGCAGAAGAGAAAAATTGCCTCCCTTGACCTGCTGGCCATGTTTTCTTTTGATGCAGCCCAGGATATGATTGTCTTTCTGAGATGTAAGTGGGCACTGGTGGCTCATATCTAAGTTTTCATCTACCAATATCCCCAAATCTTCCCTGCAGGTCTGCTCTCAATCTATTCATCACTTTTTATTGATACTGAAGATTGCCCCAACCCAGGTGCAGGACCTTCACTTGCCCTTGTTGAACTTCATAAGGTTCACACTGGCCTATTCTTCAAGCCTGTAAAAGTTCCACTGCATGGCATCTCTTTTCTCTAGCTGCACCACTCGACTTGGTGTCATCTGCAAACTTGCTGAGTGGGCACTCAGTCCCACTTACTGTCTTGTTAATAAAGCACTGAGGTGAGGGTGACTGGCCGGTACTTCCTAAGGTCCTCTTTTTTACCCTTTTTAATAATGGGCATGATGTTTCCCTTTTTCCAGTCACATTATTTTTGTGCTCTAAGTAAAATGAAAGTTAGAGATATTGACATCTTTGATTAGAAAACCTGATTTTTATAGAAAAACAAACTATTATGAGGGCATTCTATCAGATCTGAAACATAATTGAAAACTTACTGGACAAATATAATTTAAGAACAACGGTTCAAAATTTAAATATGTTATCATGGAATCACGGAATTGTCAGAGTTGGAAGGGACCTCTAGAGATCATCTAGTCCAACTCCTCTGCTAAAGCAGGAATGCTTAGAGCACATCACTCAGGACTGCATCCAGGCGGGTCTTGAAGATCTCCAGAGAAGGGGACTCCACGACCTCCCTGGGCAGCCTGTTCCAGTGCTCTGTCACCCTCACCGTAAAGAAGGTTTTCCTCATATTTGAATGGAACTTCCTATGTTCCAGCTTGAGCTCATTTCTCTTTGTCCTATTGCTGTCCTATTGAAAAGAATCCGGCTCCAACATCCTTCAACCAACCTTTAGATACCTCTAAACATAAATAAGGTCTCCCCTCATCCTTCACTTGTTCAGGCTAAAGAATCCCAGCTCCTTGAGCCTTTCCTCATAAGGGAGGTGCTCCAAACCCTTAATTATCTTTGTTGCCCTACGACGGACTCTCTCCAGTAGTTCTCTGTCCCTCTTGAACTGGGCAGCCCAGAACTGGATGCAGTATTCCAATTGTGGCCTCACCAGTGTAGAGTAGAGAGGGAGAATGACCTCCCTCGACTTACTGGCCACACTCTTTTCTATGCAGCCCAGGATTCCATTGGCCCTCTTGGCAATCAGGGTACATTGCTGGCTCATGGAAATTGTGCTATCTACCAGGATTCTCAGATCGTTCTCCTCAGTAGTGCTTCCCAGAAATCCATCCCTAACCAGTATTGGTGCCTAGGGTTTTTCCTCCCCAGGTGCGGGATCCTACACTTGCCCTTGTTGAACCTCATTAGGTTCTTCTCTGTCCAGCTCTCCAGCCTACTTAGGTTGCACTGGATGGTGGCACAGCCCTCTGGAGTGTCAGCCAGCCCTCCTAATTTAGTATCATCAGTAAACTTGCTGAGGATACACTTTATCCCCTCACCCAAGTAATTTATGAATATGTTAAACAGGATTGGGCCGAGTAAATGTTACGCCAATCAATGAAATACATCAGAAGATATGAAGCATTAGCAAAGGTGCAGATGGTTACATAGTTATCTCCTATATCATAACTTTCTGCTGAAGATGGTTCTGAAAGAAAAAAAGGTGTTCTTTAAAAAACCTGTGCTTTAAAACCTGTCCTGCAAAATCCTAATTTTACTATCCAATTGAATAATTAATTTAGTTTCTGGGCCTGTTTTTTAGCCATTTTATATGTTTTCAGTGAAAGAATAACGCTGATAAGTCATTGATGAAGTAACTGTTTTCTACTAGTAGAAGGACATTTGTGTCCTTATAGATTGCCTGTATGAGATCACTTTGGTATATAACGGTTTTATTAAAAAAAAATAATCCAGGAGAGCAATTTTTAAATCATATAGCTAAGAGAATAATTTTACATATAAATGAATAAAATAACATAAAAAATACTTTTAAATGTATTGTTTGGAATAAGTATTCAGGGAAATAAGAAGGTTTTATGAAAAATATTGGTTTGATTTGCATCTCTGCAAAGGCATTCTGCCTAACTGAAAGGATCTCGTGACATCCTCTCTTAACTTTTGATGAGTTCACTGCCCAAAGTCCTAATACAGTTATTTTTTATTTGCTATCCAAAAAGTTCAAGCTCTCTTGGAAGTTTCATGATGGACATGACCTAAAAATAGTTCATTCTGTCTCTATTCTTCCCATCAAAAATGAATTTCTCTTCCTGCTTTGAAAGATTTTAAATGATGATGAACTTTTTTTTCATTGACAACACTAAAGCGGGTATTAGAGAAGCTAAAATCAGTTTCTTTTACAATTACAGAAAATTGATGTTACCTCCTGAACTAAACTGAAAGAAATCCTGTAAAATCATTAACCCAAGAATAGAAACAGTCTGTCACAATAATGAGTAGAGGTAACACAAATACTCTTTATATGTAAATCTGATTACAGAGATATCACTGAATATAGAGAAAGTTAGGACTAATAAACTGTACATATTTATCAAGGAAAATGAAATTTTGATCACAGCCATTTATAGAAATCCATCATATAAATTATTTTAAATTTAATCTCCACAGTTTCTTAATTTATTTTTTTTTTAATACGTTGCCTCTTCTTTTTTGATTTCGGTTTTGTTTTTACAAGAAGATAAAGAAAAGAAACACAGGCTAAAACTGAGAAGAAACACTTTATAGGAATATAATTGGAATTATTTCAAATTTTCCCTTTTGATAATGACAATTAAACTCTTAAAGTTTGATTTCTGAAGTTTTGTTCAGAATGTTTGCCATTAATAAGCTAAGTATAAGAAGAAACTTTTATTTTGAAGAAACTCTTATTTTCAGTTTTTTTTTCAAATTTTTTGACCAAGTTCCTCTTACGCACTTTCCTTCAGAAGCGTTGAGCCAAGTAGCTTTCTTTGAGAATTTTTATTCACTGAAGTGGAAAAGATTGTGTGTGCATGTATTTACATACGTGTTACTTCATATATATATAGATATGTATATACGTGATTGTCTGTATGTACACATGTGCATACATCTACCAGAAAAACATTAGGGTAATATCACTGAACTATATGGTAAAGAAAGACTCGGATAAGTTATAAATCTAAATCTGGAAAGAGCTTGCAAAAATGTTTGTTTGCCAACTGTCTGATGTATTGAGTTATTGTAATTTATTACTGACTTTGGTTAGCAGGTGTGAAATGCATCAGGGAAGATGTTTTGAATCATCATCATGCTATTTTCAGCCATTGTGCTTGCTGTCTGCAGTTGAAATATGAATGAAATGATGTATTTTATGCATTTTTTTTCAATGACAGTCAAAGAATATACATTCAAGACAAAAGAGTTTATGATGTTTCCTTCATATTTTTTACACTTCTGCCATGAAATATTGCCTCTCAAAATATTTAGACACACTGTATTGCCAGGTTGTATGTACTTTTCATGAGGCTAAGCAAAAGAAGCAGTGAGAGGACCTCAGTGGAAAGACCACTCATTACCTGCCTCATATCACATTCGCTTCCCAAAACTTTTGCCAGAGGCTCACATCAAATGCAGAACACTCAGTTAGATATAAACTTGACATTTGCTCCAAACCATACAGATTGATGCAGCTTCTTTGGCAACCTCAAACACAGTAAGTTATATCATTGCTTAAATAATGCAAGATAGAGGGATTTCCCCCTACAAGTTATGAAGACTAAATTGTAGCTTTCCTATTAGAATATCAGTTCTGAAAAAGGGATTTTCACTCTGAGTTATAACTGACCAAAGTTGTATATAGCTATGCAGAATTCTGTGTTATCCTGTTACTAGCACCTCTCTTCAGTTCCACTAAATCTACTGAGCCTTACCCAGTAACAAAAGTATGTAGGAAGGAGTTAAACTCTTCATTTTGGCTATTTCCCACTGTCCCACTCCTGGCTGTCTCACCCCTTTTAGGCAGCTGCACAAAGCAGCCATCCATCTGCCCTTTCTCTTAATATCTACACCTGGATATTATTTATTATGTATTATTAATTCTACACCTAATACTAAATTCAGGTAAATGCACAGTCACAGAAGATTTGGAGCATGTTAAACACATAGACAACTCCCTGTGGTTGTGCAGATCAGCTAATACTCTGGTTTAAAATAAATAACATTATCATCGAAAAATGCTTATTGAAATTATTTTATTTAAAGATCAAAGTATTTGTTGTTGCACTAGTTCACCTTGCACAGCCATAGCATATTTGGTATTTTACTATTAAGTCAGCTTAAGGTGTTATTTATATGTTTATGCACCAAACATCCCTGGTATATGTGCATGTTTTGAGATTACACTGTTCGAAATGTTTTGTTACTGGTGTTCCAAAATATAAATTCAGTCTACATTTTTTTGTTTTGCTCGGTGTGCAGATGTAGATGGCTTTTTAGATATTTAAAATAGATACACATAGACATACATATACACACATTTTATATAAGAAAATCAAAGAGCGTCTTGGTATAGATAGTGAAAGACTTACAGGAATGATGGATGTAAGATTCAGTATAATAATTAAATGGAAAAAGAGAGATAAGGTTACTGCCCAGGCTATGTTCAGTCACATACAACTTAGTGATTGGTCTTATGCAGCTCTAAGCCAAGATACAAAGTGCTCTGACATAAGCTGAGGGAAAATAAATACACAAAAATACAAGCAAAAAGCATAAGTCTCCAAGTAAAGTTACAGTGGCATGTGAGATAGTTAACTCAACATACTCCATCAAATGAGACTACTCACATACAAACTGCACTTAGCATATTAATTTGATAATTTTATTGTAAGTGTAATTTCTTAGAGAATTTTAATTTGTAGGACATTTTAGGAGAGTTAAGTATATTGATTTTGGGAAGCAACAAAAGTTTCATTTATTGAGTTATCAATGAATTGCCAAACTCTGAATAACTGGGAACTCATAGCCTTCCACCTTAGTGCAGTCATATATAAATACCAGTGTAGAAAACTTTAGCTCTACAATGCTTTTTAACATAGCTGGCACTTCCAGGCAAAACTTCTGGTATTTACGACTGAATACATGTGCAGTCAAAATGAATTGCATTCTACTCTTAACCCCAAAAACACAAACTTCAAAAGTTTAGGAAAGAAGTATATTACAGTAATCTGCTTCTGTAGTAGTAACATGGCATAGTAACCATGTATCTGCTGCATGTAAGGTCTAGTTAATTAGTTTTCTTGCTTTCTTATTTTTACTCTTTCCTTTTTTATTTTTTTTGTTTTGCTTGCATACTATATATAATTCTTGAATTCAAACTCATAAAAAACTGTTGATGAGATTCAGCTTCAGAGGAACAGTTTTTGACTCATAATATTTCAAAATACACATTTCTGGAAACTTTGCCATATTAAATCTTACTAATATAGGGGTCTGCTGCAGTCATTATTGAGTTGTCATCATAGCCTACAGGATATAAATCTAAAAAAAATGCCTCCAGTATAAAGAGAATTCTTTATTAAAACCACCTTTCTTTAAGACTATACTACCTCAATATGTGATTTTTGTGTGAGCAGGGCTTCCTTTTATGTCACCATGGTTGGTGAACTGCCTGCTTGTGCTGCATCAGTAGTAGAGATATTAGAGAATGTAGAAAGCAGTCTGATCAGGTAACCTCTAAAGAAAAGCTTGTCAAACCAGTGATCCCAGTTAGATCTTCATTAAAGTGAATGGAGTATCTCCCTATTTTTTTTTTTTTCAAAACTTGAGGACTGAAATATATTAGCGTGATTTAGTTTCCTTATCTTTGATACCTCCCTACTTAACAGTCCAAGTCTGAGTCTGTATGTATCCCAAGCAGATAATGCTAAGAAACACTAGAAAATTGTTTCATCTATTTCTGGTGATCATCTTACTGTTTCATGTTATTTTGGCAAAATTCTCTATAATGTTTTAAATGTTCTGCTGCAAGTAGCTAAAGAGACTGTGTGATGACAGAGCCATCATTTTTTTCATGGCTTTCTGCTTAATAGGTATGAGATATACAGAATATACCTGTAAACAAATGTAACTGTCATTAGACAGCAATACCAAATACATATTTCCGATCCTATTATCTGAAATGTGAATAATATCGGCAGGTTAAAGCTGACTTGCAGGGACACCCAACATGTATAGCAAGCTAACAGTTAATGTGATACCAATTATGGTGGTGATCAATGTATATGTATTGCGCTCTCAACAAACTTGTTGATTCAAGGTAGGCACCATCTTGTGTGTCTAAACTCTCTAGGCTCTCTGTTTAACATAGCATTTTTACAGTTTGCCTATAAGAATTTTCAGTGTATGAGTAATTGTATAAGGAATTTTTTATGTTGTCTTCCTTCAGTTGCCATCTACTTCGGTTCTTCAGAAGAGTTCAACTAGAAGCAGCTGACATGAAATCCATAGCTGTTGAGGTAACATTTCCAAAACTGTGGCTATGTCAGTAATTGGCTAGCTAGAAACAGTCATTAGGTATCATTAGTTGTTTCTAATTAGCAACCGCTTGGTGGCTATTATTGCCCCCCCTCCTACTCCCCTCTCCTTTAAATAACAGAATATTCAGGGCTACATCCTTTTTCAAAACAAAAAATAAAGATGCACTTAATTTAAAAAAATATTGCTGAGTGTATCCTTTAGATCAGTTTGTCCAACACTATAGTAAAAATACAACGTGACATAAGGATATATCATATACATCTGTAACAGGCAGAGTAAACTGATCTTTTCCAATTCTCAAGAATACACTTTTCCATGGGAACAAATGCTGTGCCTGTTTTCTTCACTGTATCTATCTGATCATTTGTGCTGTGAATAAAAGTGCAGTGAAGGTCTTGTTACTAAGCTGCCAGAAATTATATCACATTTAGACAAAAGACTGGATAAAAAAAAGCCCTAGTGGTGGGAGAAAACCAAACATTTTTACAGGTGACTTGGCTAAGGATTTAGTTTAGCAAAGACCCTTTTTTTTTTCTTTGAAAGAAATTGAAGGGAAAAAAAGAAACAAAGACTTTTCTTATTACTTGAAAAAGATCAGAGAGAGTAAGTACTTCAGGAAAATTACCTTGAAACATATCATAAAGTTAGTATGTCAGAATGGACATCTAAATAAAAGCAGATAGGAAGCAAAAATAGCCTTAATTATCATCTAGAAAAAAAATGGAAATAAATTTTAAAAATGTGAAAAATGGAAGTAAATTCATGAATCCAGGCTCTAGGAACTCTAATAGCATATTTAAAGAGCAAAATAATACTCATCTTGCCACTCAGTGCGATCTTTGTTTTAAGCTTACATTAAATTGATGTCTTTGAGAAGGCTACCAATAAGAGAATTCTAAATTCTTAGGCATTATTATTATTATTAATATTGTAATTATAGTTGAAATCTATAATATAATATCTAACTTAGGTTAAAGGCCTGTCTTGACTCTGAAGTACCCTTTTGATCACTCATACCTTTCTTACAGTTTAATTTGCCAGAATTAATGTTTGGCCAGGTGTGATCTCTGCCTAAACATCACATTTTAATATAACCTTCTAAGGAAATAAATTTTCTGAGATAATGTTGTTTGCCCTTCTTCCACTCCATCCTTTCCCCCAAGTTGCTGAGTGAAATGGCACTGAGCTAAATTTAATTATTTAAAGATTCTCCACAAATTCTTTTTCTTCAATCTGTGAAGAATTACTTTTGCAATTTAATTTCACAGTCACACACAAATCACATTTGTGTGTTCTTTAAATGGATAATTATTTTCATTCTGCTTTTTAAAGAAGAATTTAGCCTAAAAATGTTAATTATAATATGAATAATTAAATCCCTGTTATATAGGTAGTTATCAGAAACACTAAGATATTAATCTTTACATTATTTTATATATTAACAGATAGAAAGAAGAAATTCTGAGTCACAGTTCATTTAATCCTAGTATATGTGTTCTGAAAAGGATCAGATGAGTTGTTACTATTCCTCTTGACTCTTTATAAAGACTATTAAGGACTCAGCAGTATATGCTCACAGATTTATTGCAGAAATGAATCCCACCACTACTTCTGCAATAGAAAAACCAACACATTACTAGGGAAAATCTTTTTATTTCACTTGAAATGCTGGAAAATAAGAACAACTTTTAAGTCCACAAAGTTCCAGTTTCTTTAAAACTATACAGTCTTTTGTAATGAGTCTTTTCCTGTTCCTTGTTAGTGTAGGCTTTAATTGAGGAAAAGGAACAATTACGTTAAAGATTTCGAAATATAAGAGCTCTAATTTTTCAGCTTTGCTGGTGGTTTGCTTAACATGATGATGTCACAGAATATGAACATAGGAAATATAAAAAGTCAATCAATAGGAAATAATTGATCATTATAAATTGTAATTGAGACATTTGGATATTTTTTCTAAACTACATTCTGAATGGGGGTTCCTTGGAACCACTTTTCAACTGCGGAGTCGATGTCCCCTGAAAGAGAAATAATGGTTGCACCAGCATGCAAATTTGATATAACTCTTGATCCACCTGTCAGTTTTCATACACAATAAGACTGAATTTCAGTTTAAGAGTATATAGGTAAGTTTAAGTCTATTGATTTTGCATGTTATTTTGAGAAACTAGCAAAAATGCCATGTGAATAAAGTACAACCTGTGTTTATAGCCTAAACCAAGATGATCAACACAGGCAACGGTTCTGGCCACTTCTGCCAAAATTTGCAAAGGCAGAGGTATTATCATCAGAGATATTGCCATCAACTTTCCTAACAATTTCAAGTAATAAGTTTTTAGGACCTTTAGATTAAATTTATATGAAGTACCTCTTTGCCTTATATTTCTTACTACTTAGATCTCTTTGGATACCATAATATTAAGACCTTGGAAATGGTTTTAGGAGTCTTTTTAAGAAGGTGTAGGGAATGTTTATGATCATAACAATCCTCCAATTTTTGTGGCCAGTCTTTACAAACTTCAGTGGCAGTGTAGTAAGAATGAATTCTGTTTTTTATGGTGTAGTTCATATAGAGGAAGTTGAAGGTGCACATACTTCTTACATTTTCGCCTCCACTTCAGACTGATAGCTGAGGAGAAAACAGTTGTGTATAAATGTAAAGTTGGAAATAAGTTAATGAAAAAAACTCACAGTGCCACAGGGAAGTTCTTTCTGCTTTTCACATGCAGATATATTAATGTAGGGTGCTTTACTCCTGGAACTGATTCTGGTGGACAAGAACTAAAGCTCTCAGACAAAAAGTTTCAGGCGATTTAAATTACAGTACATAATTTAATTACGGTATGTAAAAAAAAAATAATCTTGCAGTCTGATCTGGTTATTTTGCTTATGCAAACACAAATGAAAGCTTAGTCATTGCTTTGGAAATCTTTTTTTTTTTTTTTTTTTTTTAAACTCAGGTACTGTACATGAATTTGTACCTAGATGTCTTTTGGGATGGATTACTTCATAGGCCAGTAGTAACTAAGATTTTTAGTCTTGGTCTTTATGTCAGATTATCTAGTTTTTCTCAGTAAAAGGTAATCACCTACACAATACGCAAAGTCCTCTTTTAAGTACTGCAATCTGTGTGATCCCAACAATTATAAAGATTTTTCTGTAAAGTTTACCTTTCATCCCATTTCCTGCAATTGTGCCTTTTTACATCTCAGTACCTCTCCTCTTTCGTCTATATAAATCTTGAATTGTGTCTATCCTTGGGATTTTGTCCTTGGGCTTATCCTTTCCTACCCTTCTCCCAACACTCTAGGGGAGGGACAGGAAAATTTTCCAGCAGAATTGAGCTAAAATGCAGGAAAATGGGAAAGGATGTTGGGTCTTTAGGGAAAAGAAAGGTTCTTCAGGGCTTTGGCATAGCTACTGGACTCAACCCCCCTGTCAGCAGAACTATTATCGAAAACAGCTTACTATTAGTTGACTCCTTCCTCTTAGCTGTACAGTTGCAGCTGCAGAAAGGAATCTGCAAACTGTTCTCCGTTTTGAAGCAGCATAAACTTTGGAACAAACATCTGCATTAACATGCTCAGGATTAGCCAGAGGTGAATATGATGTGGAGAGCTACATCTCCTCAATTTCGATGGCACATCTTCTCTCCCCTCTCCCCTAAAGACCATTTAACAATGTCTTTAAGATGGTGAGCTCCAATGAAGAGATTTCCAAATCATCCCCCACAAAGAAACAGATACGGTGAAGCTAGTGCTTTTCTACTTCCCTCTCAATTTATGTTTATGTGGATCTTCCACTTCAGGTCCTCCAAGAAATGGTGGAAAAATTTGGACGCAAGTGCATCACTGTCTTTTCATCATTGTTGAGCTAGCATATCCCCTGAAAAAGTGTTTTAGAGATCTGACAACAAAAGGCTGCATAGCACAAGCAAGCTCTGCCAGTCACAATGCATTCAGACTTCCATCAAGACCTTTCTATTTTTATGGCTCTCTGCATTCTGACTACTAAGTAAAAACAGGATTCTTTCAAATTCTTGGGCATTTTGCCACCACTTTGGGCCATGGGGCCAATAAAAATCATTAGCAATACATAAATTTTATCCAGTGGGCTTTCCTGAACATGTGCAAATGTTCATAAGGTTAGAGAACAGAAATCCACATGTTATATCTTACATGCTTGGAATGCATTGAGTTTAACTAGTTTAGAATAAGTTCATATGACTATCCTGGCATTTTTATATCAAATTAGGATGCATGTAGTTCAAGTACTACAATAAGAATTCTGATTAAATAAATGGATTGCTATTACTTTCCAGTAGATAAAATCAATCACTGTAAAAAGCACCACTTTTTCATCTCTCCTGTATTATGGTAAGACTAAGGTACAATATTCATGAAATATCCAGATTTTCTTAGATGGAAACTTGCCTTTTTAAAATAGAAAGTTTCCATCTTAAACAGTGTTAACATTTCCTGCGGGAAAGCAAGACACTTGAGATATTTGGAGAGGAGGAAGGGAAAAGCTGAAATTCAGTAAAGCATTTTTATGGCATATTTTGGACCGATTTTAACACAGATACCACTTGCTTTCTTAACATGACTAACTTCCCTGTTTATTCACTAAGAGGTGCATATCAGGGTTTAACTATAAGTTTGATAAACCTGGGAAAAAATACCCTATTTTTGGCTTGTCCTTGCACTAATTTGAATAAGCAAGACAACTAATGTTTTGTCTTATCTTGTGTGGTTTTTTTCTAGACCAGTGACAACTAGAAATATACTTTTAATATGAAAGACAAAACAGCAGAAGTAATCTGTAAAATTTTAAAAATACCAATAATTTTTAGCACCCAGACTACTGACTCGTAAAAATGTTTGGTCTGATAAATATGACATGAAAAATAATTCTGCACACATTGCTTTATGATGATACTGTACTGAAAATTGTGCCATAACAAAACTGAGCATTTAAACACCCTACAACACATTTTGGGAGTACGCTTGAAAACAATTTCATAGGATTTTTGTAGTTAAATGGAACTTAAGCTGAGCTTTTCTATAATTACATTTTGTTGCAGCTTCAGCTATACACTCACTCCAAAACTATTCCTTTCTTTGGGCTATTAGCTTTGTAAAAGGGTAGGACATTATTGTACATTGAGGCAGAAACAAAGTTGGAAACCAACCACTGAAATTATTTTGCCTGAGAGTTCTAATTACTATGATGATGCTAAAATGATTATAAGTGCAAACATATTTTAGCGTCAGTGGATGTAAAAAACAAACCCAAACAACAAAAAACAAACAACAACAAAAAAATCAATTGACTCCCCCTTCTCCTCAAGACCCAACAAAAGTAGTAATGAAAACCACTGTTGCTGAGATGTCAGAACCCCATAAAGTAGAAAATGATTAAATAAAAAAAATAAACATATCAAATACTTTGCTATTAAAGGCATTTGAAGTGATCTGAGGAGATTCAGAAGTTTTTACTTGTCATGATCTCAAGTTACCACTAAAAATTTTGAATCCTTAGGCTGATTGCAAATGACTATAGAGGAAATGTCTTCCATTTGTCTTCCTCTTGTCTTAAGTCATCATGATCTAAGTTTCCTAATATGTGTACTGGGGTGAGAAAATCTGAGCATTTTTCTTGCAATCTGTAACAATACTTCATCTGGGTAGATTGTAAAAAAAAAATTGTCTCTATATCCCATTTATTTCAGTTCTTACTAACACCTTTCTTAATTTATTGTGAAGTTTTCAGCAGTGGAAAAAAGATTTAAAAAATAACATATACAATATAGTTTTGCTAACATGTACAGTATGTTAGACACTTTTATGAAAATAAGGCAAAGCAAAGGTGAAACTACTTGAGCCACTGACTGTATAACACTAGAAGTACTACTCCAGCAACAAATACATTTAATAAATTAATTTTTATTTGTTTTTTTAAATAAAGCAATATTTTCATCTATTTTTCTCACATAATTCCATACTTAAGATGTGTAGAAATATTGTCAACTAACCATGTAAACATGAGAAGCACAGAATGCAGTTATATAAGAACTTGAACATCAGTATTCTGGGGAAGTGACACAAACTGCAGTGGGAAAGATAAAAATGTAATGTATTAATACATCAGTTTTGCTAAGCATGGAAAATTTAGCTTTATTTTTTCATCAGTTATTTTCTTAAATATAACACTCAACCTGATTGCTTTCAAGTGTTGTTTACTTCAGTTTTTTACTTGGTTATTAATTTTGTGCCTATTTTTTATGGGTAAAATGACAATCCTTCAAGTCTAGTTCAAACCAAATTACATGACTCAAGTTTTAATAAAGAGGAACGATGCTGTAAAAATCCTTGATCCCTTGGAAACATCTATGGGATTATCAAGTAAATCATATATACACATTTTTAATAACAATATTTTAAATAATCTTGAAAAAAAATTACTATTATTATATGTTGTAGGAGTTCCCAAATGAAAGTTAAAGGGTGTCTTCTTTATTAAATGTCTATAGCATCATTGAAATTCTTTATCATTCCTCTGAAGAAGAATATATGGAACATTTATAGTAGATAAACAGGAGAGAAAGTGTATTTAAGGTATATATTTATAATATATATATGTGTGTTTGTATATAGATACGCACACATATGACATTTTAAAATTCTTTCTCTTCTGTCTCTCATTTGTCTCCACTTAATAATTAAACATACCAGGGTTTCATGCTGACTGATGATGTGTTGGACTAAGCATTACATGCCTTGCAGTAGCACTTGCTCACAGTACAACCTGACTCATTTATGAGGTTACTTATGTAAGTGGTCACTAATAATAATAGCGTGCAGTGAGTTAAAAACTGCTGGCAAGCACCAAAATGGAGTAGAAAGAATCCTCTGAATTGTCACTTACCATCCTTTACATGTAATTATCCTTTGTTACATTAGCAGAGTAATTTAATTGTTGCGGATGTTGGTACCTGTAATCACATAAACAGTAGATCAATACGAACTTTCACTTCTACTCCATTTTTTTAAAACAGAATGGCTGAGGTACACAAGCACATTTTGCCAATGAAACCAACAGCAAATGGGTGTTGCAAACAGCGGGTAACTCAAAACATGTAATCACCTGATAGAAGGAAGCTGGTCCTCACCTATCTCTCAGCTCCAGGGGCCCACCAGTTTATGTCTCCTATCGGAAGCATCCCTCTCAGAACCCGTTACTCGTTCATATCTGTAACTATTCATCATTCACATCTCTTGAACTTGTATTTTGTCTTGAAATAACGCACACTCATTTTATTGTGGTTTGTGGGGTTTTTTTAAACATTTTTTTTTCACTTGATAATACTATACTACCACAAATTAAATATAACCAGGCCTCCATTAGTTTTACCTACCCAAACTGTTGTTTAACAGTTGCTAATTAACTTTCAGCTACTTATACAAAAATTACATCATAACTAGTTCTGGCCTTAGTTTATTCATGATATATTTTCTTCAGAACTAAAAGACAAATTGTTAAAACTTCTAAACTTCTAGCTTTTCATCATTTGTTTATTAATTTCAATTCACTATTTTTAAAATGGGAAACTCTGGATTTCTTTTTTTTTTTCTAACTAGAAAAAATAATAAGTATGAAAAGTTTTTGGTATGTGTATATAATATTTTTTTTGTCTTTTTTAAGGTTTATAATTAATGTTAAATTTAAATATCAGACATAAAAAGCCTCATCGATATGTTTCAGTTTATTTCAGTGGACTTGTTACATTTAAATATTTTTTTTTTATGTTTGCACAGAAAACTGTATTTTTTTTGTACTTCTCCCAGTTCAATAGAGAAGAAGTGTATGGAAAATCAGGGAACAAGTTCTGACAAATATAACAGTTCATCTTGGAAAGCAGTAAACAAACTTTAAGCACTTTACCACCAGTAGCACCCAGTCTATGCTATTCCTGCGCATACCTGGCACAAGTTACTCCCCAGCATTTTTTCCTTTTCAAAAGAAAACATTACTCAACCCTAATCTAACCGGCATTGTGGCTGTTGAATGTTACTGTTTTCTATACAGAACTACCCTTTTTGCCAGACCTTACAAACTTTCTGTCAACAGAGCCTTCTATTAGAAGTATTTTGTAAAATCTGGAACATCATTTGGGCTTGAATTTCCCTTAACTAAAACCAAATAAAGAGTTTTAGGTACCTGCTTTGGAAAAACATTTGGAAAAATTAATGAGAAGCAGCACTGGTGATTATAAACATCTGTCTTCCTGTACTGTTTTAGGTCCACAGACCATTTTGAAATCACTCTGACTGGTTTATTTTAAGTGATTAATACAGCAGTGTTTAAGAAAAATGTCTATGGGATTTACTGTATGGAACATTTATTGTAAAGAGAGTAATAGACCTGCTACTGTATGAAGGATAGGTTTGTCTTTTGCCTTCTTACACTGGTGATAATTTTTTGTAGTGTACTTTTATGAGAAAAACTTACTGACAAAATTGTGTTTAAATTATATATATGCATATATATCTCTCTCGTGAACACTGTTGAGCATCAAAAAGACACCTGTATGTCTTTTACTTTTTTCCTTTTCCTTCTGAATACTGGCACATGGAGCTGCAGAATTGTTCTGTATAAATAACATAAATTACATAGCCATGCACTTTTGGGAAAATAAAACATTTCTTAGCTGTTGAATAAAATACCTTTTTCTCTTTCAAAGCTGTGCAGAACTGCAATATTTTATACATTAGAGAATGTTTATACAAGTATGTTTTAGGAAAAAATATCTAGATGAACAGACATTATCGGGTGTCAAAACGCATCTGTTGATAAATGGCTTTGTATGTGTTCTGAGTTAACATTAATCATAAAAGGAAAGTATGCCTTCTTAATCCAACCTTCTAGAGTAATCATGCATTTAAACAGAATATAAATTAACTAGAATACATTTATAAGGCAGGTATTCCAAGATTTTATTACAGGAATAAGGCTGGAACAAGTAGGATTACAACTACAAAAATGACAAATATTTCACTTATTCTTAAAAGCCTGCATATTGTTTAAATTTCAGCTACTCTATTTATTGGATTAATGTTAATTTTATGTTGTAAATGGAAACCTTTCTCTCTTCCAAAGTGAAACAACTGTGTAATACATTAAGTATGATTGTTCATAAAGAATAATAGCAGGGTTCTGCTCTGACTTACAGTTATGCAGAGCTTTGATATGTACCTCTTAAAGGTGGTATTTGTTAAGCAATAGAAGCATTATTCGGTCATAAAACACAGAGTGAAGAGGAAAAGAAACCCAACCTAGATCTAAAAAGAATGCAACATGAATGACTGGATGACAGATCTATGTGTAATTCTCTGTTAATTCATTTGTACAATTCATTGAGTATACATTTTTGAGATGTATAAAAATTAGACAATGAGCCTGAAAAACTTCCCAAACACTTCAGGAAATCATCTGTGGAAATTCCCTCCTGAAGAGAGGGTTACCATGTCTAAACTGTTCCTGATAGATGTTTATCTAACCTGCTCTTAAGAACACCCAAAGATTGAGATTCCACATCCTGCCAGAGCAATCATTTAAGTTGCTTAAATATCCTCATGTCTGGAAAATTTTTCCTAATGTCCTAATTAGATGTCCTTCAATGCAATTTAACCTATTTCTTTTTCCCTCTCCCCTTAGAGAACAGTTTATTTATTCTTCTCTGCCATAATCTTGCACATATTTGAAGACACTTATTTTGTCTCCCTTTCATTTTCAGATCATCAGGTTAAACAGCTGAATCCCTCAGACTTTCCTCACAGGAAGTTGTTTTCCAGATTTCTGACCATTGCTGTGATTCTCTTCTAGACTGTGTCATACTGGTGTAAATCTTTGTTCAAATGTGAAGTCCAAAACCAGGCAAATAACTCAGCTGAGATCTTACCCATGATGCATAGACAGAAAGAGTTTGCTGAGATGTCTAATTTATGCTAGTATTCACAGAATCATAGAATCATGGAATAGTTTGGGTTGTAAAGGACCTTTAGAGGTCATCTAGTCCAACCCTCCCTGTAGCGCACAGGATTAACTAGATCAGGTTGCTCAGAGACTCATCCAACCCAACCTTGAATGTTTCCAGGGATGGCGCATCTACCACCTCCCTGGGCAACGTGTTCCAGTGTTTAACCACCCACATTGCAAAAAATTTCTTCCTTATATTTAGTCTCAATCCTCTAAAAAGAGGATTACTAAAAGAGTAACCCTCTTTTAGTTTAACACAAATGTCCCCTATTCTACTGCTACAGGCCCTACTAAAAAGTTTGTCTCCATCTTTCTTATAAACCCCCTTCAGGGATTGAAAATCCCTGGAGCTGTCTCTTTTCCAGGCTGAATAATCCAAATTTTTTCTTCCTTTCTTCATGACAGAGGTATTCCATTCCTCTGATCATTTTTGTTGCCCTCCTTTGGACCTGTTCCAACAGGTCCATACCTTTCCTATGCTGAGGGCTCCAGAGCTAGATGCAGTACTCCAGATGTTGCCTCACGAGAGTGGAGTAGAGGGGTAGAATCACTTTCCTTGACCACACTTATTTTCATGCAGCCCAGGATATGGTTGGCCTTCTGAGCTGCAAGAACAGACTGTTGGCTCATGCCCAGCTTTTCATCCACCAGTACCCCTAAGTCCTTCTCAGCAGGGCTGCTTTCAGTTCCTTCATCCTCCAGCCTGTATTGATACCAGGGACGTCCCCAGCCCAGCTGCAAGGCCTTTCACTTGGCATTGTTAAACCTCAGGAATTTCACATGGACCAACTCTCAAGCTTGTCCAGGTCCTTTTGGATGGCATCCCATTCCTCAGGTGTGTCAACCGCAGCATTCAGCTTAGTGTCATCTGCAAACTTGCTCAGGGTTCACCCAATCCCACTGTCTGTGGCTTTGATAAAGACATGAAACTGTACTGGTCCCAGTACAGACCCCTGAGCGACATCAGTTCTAAACTGATCTCCATCTAGATAATGAGCCACTAAGCACTGCCCTCTGGATATTGAACCATTGACCGCTACAGCCATTCTAAAGATACCACTTCAGCTGCAGGTTATGTCAGCAATAGGCTGTAAGAGGGCTGAATTCTTTCCTATTGAAGTTTACAGAAAAACCGCCTTTTGTCTGAGAACTTAATCCTGTCTTGTTACATCCCCACTTGACCCTGGGAAATCTCCCTCTTTCCTTTAGGCTGGTGCATGAGCTGGGTGTAAGGAAGGGAGCACGTCTGCCTCGCCTTTCATTGGTCACCTGCCAGGACTCACCTCTACCTTTTGCTGCTCTGGGTTCCTGTGTCTGTGGATTCAGCACAGCTACTTCATATGCACACTTAGAAGCTATGCCTCAGATTTCAACTCAGTACACACATAGTAGTGCTGTGACAGTTTACTCATTTATCTTCTTGGCCTTTTCAACAATTAACAGATAGTTAATCTGGTTTGTATACACAAAACCATTTTTCATTTGGAAATATACACTATTCATAGTCCATAAGAAGTGCGTGTACCCTGTTTGCCCTTACTAAAATAATAAAATCCAAAGTCTGTTTATAAAGTGAGATTAAATTAATTTTCAACTTCATATTAACACAGAGACTTCGTGATCCAAATCTCTTGCTGGTATATTCCAATGAGGAGTATTGCTCTCTTGACTTAAGAAGAAGTTTTGATTTTTTTTGGTATTGAGATTCTTTGAGACGGTGCTGGTTTTATTATATTTTACTCTGTTTCTAATGCAGAGTCCTTACTGAATTATCTGTTTCTTTTCCCTCACAGGACCTCAACTGATCTTTAGTCTCCCTCAGAAGTAGCTTGTGCTGTCTCAAAACAAACAGATCTGACATTTTGCAAATACATTGTTCTAATCCACTAGTTCCCTACCTAATATCAGTTGTTGAGCAGAGTTGATTAGCAGCTCTGCATGGAGCCTCTGCCTGTTTGCAGAGCTGTCCGTTCCTGCCTACACCACTGTATAGCAGAAATGGACTTAAAGTCAACAGTGTTGTCACACTGAAGACAGGGAAACATGCCTAGATCAATTTAAGTTTCAGCAATTTTTAAAAGGATTTTGTAATGTCAAAGTTTATTTTCAGTGATAATTTACAACCAAAAGTAGGAAAAAACCACCCCAGTTATAAATTTAATCTCAATCTAGTCGTACAGAAAAGGAAACCTTAGAAAAGTGGAAATCCAAGAAAAACATGCTTAATTCTTATATAATGATTCTGTAATAGAGAAGGTAATATCAGCTCAGCTTAATGATGTAGAACGAGATCATTATTCAAACTACTCATAGGTTCTTCTTCATTAGTTTAAGCTATGGCCTGTATTTGTAGACCAATTTAAATAAAGAATGACATATGATATCTTATTTACTTCTGCTAGTTCAAAATCCCTTTTCAATCAATTCAAATATGATAGCTCCCATAAATATTCACATGTATGTGTGTGTGTGTATACCTGTTGGTTTTTGATAAAAGGATAATTTAAGGCCAAGTATGTGAATTAGAAAAAATGACTTCTGACACCCTGAGCTCAAGAAAAACAATATCTGTCGGGGAACTTGGATATATTGATGATTTGCAGTTCCAATATCACATTGTGATATGTTGCTTCATTTTACAGTAATTTACAGCATTTAATGTTGTACATAGATTATTTTATGGTGATATATTATACCATAAAATGCAGTAAAAACAAATGCAGACAACGTTTGATTTATATGGAAGTTTGAATTCTGAGATTCATGCAGAAGAGGAATGCAAGAATCAAAATAGTTCTTTGGGTTTGTGGAAAAAAAATTGTTTACAGGAATAATACTTTGCACACACTTCACTGGCTTACAGTAGTACAAAACTGCATAACACATGACAGCATACAACTTCTCTTTTCTTTACGGAATTTCTTCTTTGGAAGTTGCACAAACTAAATCAAATGAATTACAGGATACATTTAATAACCCCTTGTTCTTGTAGTAGTTTCTGGGACGTGACACCTCTCTACTACTAAATGATTTGTTCAATTTCCTGACATTTTTCAGGAAGACAGCAAACTGTCAGGCATTTTCAAGTTTGTCTAGAAAGTTCACTACACCATTTAACAGGCAGAAATATCAAAGTTGTTGCATATCTGCTGGACAAATTGCAATTTGCAAACCCTCATAAAAGACTATCAAAATGATCATGAATACTGTCTGCAGTCTAGAAAGCAATAATCATGTACAATTTGCGGATGAAAAGTGATCTTAATTCCTGCAATATAATTTGTACTGCCACTTGGATTTTATTCTAAAGGAACTAAATTATTGAGTTTTAACATGGGATATTTTATAGTGTCTTTCTGGTTTTGCTAATACTGTATTCTCAGTGATTTTTAATGCTCATGCATGCCTACCTAATTTACTTGTCTATATACTTAAAGATATAGAACACACACAAATCTTTATATTTCTACACATATTTCTTTCTACTATGTTTTGAATTCAAAAATACTCATAATAATAATACAAAACTTGCTGCTTTCATTCTATAGAAGCAATAATTCAATGTCAGTATTTGCAGTCGGATATCTAATAACTTCCATCACAGTGGTAGCATCTGACACAGAAAAGAAAGGAGTTTATTCATCTTCTCCAGTGAACATATCTTGCTCTGTGAACTTAATTGGAGAATTTGATCAGGTGAGTACCGCTTGAGGTAAGTAAGGTCCTCACAGGTAAGCCCAAAATAGTTGAAAATGAAACTTACTGCACAGTTATTTGCATACATCACTTCATATATTGAGTATGCTATACTATAATATTTCTAATGTATTTTTTCCAGACCTCCACCAATTTTATCTTTTTTTAAAAGTCTTTTTTTTTTTTCTTACCAGTGTTTTTCTGTTAAATGTTCACTCTTTATGACTTTTTGTGATTTGATAATCACAAAATTAAGCTCTGTATGCTGTAGCGATGTCTCAGAACAACGGTACAGATAAATGTGCAATGAAAACTCTAGATTTCATTGTCATCTGTAGTAAATCTGTAGAGTTTAGACAGTGACTTTTCAGTGGAAAAATACTACATATATTAAAATGGAAGATGAACATTGCATCTCAAATAATACTTGATCTCCTTACTAACTGAACTGATAAATGGCTCTCCCTAGCATGCTATAGTTCGGGCCAGATCAAGAATTCTCAACCATGTAGCAAAATAATTTTGTCAGACTCTGGACCTGGGTCAGAGGGAAAGGTTTGGGGGATAAGGGATGGCTCACTTCATCTGTTCTTTTCAAAAAGCAGAATAAAAATCCCACTGCCTCACTGACTAAAGTGAAGGCAATGTTGCACATAGTAAGTTTAACATACTTTATTTTTAGCATCTTTACTATTTGTATTTGGAGTAAAAATTCCTGGCTTTCTAGTTTTTTTTGAAATTAGTTGTCTAGGTTCATTTGTTTTTTCTACATATTGTGGATGGGCCTCAAAATTAAAAGCTTTGAGATAATGGGCTTTCATGATTAAATATAATCATAAAACTGAACTCCCTGATGATTAACTTCAGCAATATTATTACGTCTGTTGGCTACTATAAAGTGCAGTAAAAATGAGAAAATTCAAATTAATTTCTTACTAATTAGCAGGTGTCTATAAAATCACAGCAAGATGTAAGACCATGAATATGGAATATTGGTTGGGGAAAATACAGGCTGTGTTAAAAATGGCAACATTATAATAAATATTAAAAGTAATTATGTTGGGATCTTTGAAGTAATTTAGTTACCTTTCCATCCATTTATGAAAAGTATTCTGATATAAATTCTGTCAGTTGTGGAAACTATTATTTAACTAACAGGTCATAAAGAGAGTTAGTGCCTAGAAGTGGATGATATAAATAATTCCAAGATACTTCTGGACTTAATGCAGATATTAAGAGGACCATAAGTCCCTTATTAATGGCACTAAAGTCCTCTTCCAAATTTAATCTTGTCTGAAAAGAAAAGTACACTTGGAAGAAAAGATTCAGCAGTTTTCTCTTCATATTACATAGGTGTTTCCATCACTACCTAGAAAACATAATGCTACTGGATTAGAAGATAGTCTATTATTTGGGTTTTTGAATATAATCTATTAAATCTGTTCTGTTTTCTGTTATAACAGTAATAGTACCACTACTGACATGTTGAGTACATTTGACCACCCAGAATTATATATTTTTAGAAAGCTTTTCAATCACTGAAACAAATTTAAAATCTCCCACTGGTAATTGTAACTATATCCTCACTACAGTTTAAACTAACTACTATTTTAAATATAACACCATGTTAGGAAACAGTTAAAAAGCTTATCTCCTAAATATCCAGAAATATTACATATTAGTTTAAACTTAAAATATCTGATAAAGCATCTTGACTTCTTGGGCATGTGTGTTTACAAGGAGAAAATGTATACACTGTCAAATGAAAGTTAAAAGACATTAATACGAGCTTCCTTTATTAACTCTGGGGAGTTGTCCTTTTTAACTTTCTGGTTGGCCACCAGCTTTGACTTCTCCCATCAGACTCTCAAAAGACAATTGAGCAATTAGCCTTTTCTTTGAGGCTAATTATCGACAAAACCCAACTGACCATTAAAGAACTACATAATCAGTATTTGGGTAGGCAGGAGAAAAAAATAAAACCAGAAAAGGCTGGACAAGGAAAACTTCCACAATTTAGGTGCATTTTGTTCATTCATTTAACCACAGCATATGTAATATTCCATTAGTGATATTCCATTAGTTACTCATCCAGGTACAGTTAGCTTTACTTATCAGGAGCATGCTGAAGGCACTACTAATAATTCATTTTTGATACTGTCCCTGGAGAAAAAAAAGTGTTCAACTTTGACAGACTTAATTTTCCACTGAAAAGAAATTACCCCCGCCTCCAAACCATGACATCAAAGAGTAATTGAAAATCATGGAATCACGGAATTGTCAGAGTTGGAAGGGACCTCTGGAGATCATCTAGTCCAACTCCCCTGCTAAAGCAGAATTACCTAGAGCACATCACTCAGGACTGCATCCAGGCGGGTCTTGAAGATCTCCAGAGAAGGGGACTCCACGACCTCCCTGGGCAGCCTGTTCCAGTGCTCCGTCACCCTCACTCTAAATAAGGTTATCCTCATATTTGAATGGAATTTCCTATGTTCCAGCTTGAGCCCATTGTCCCTTGTCCTGTTGCTGGAAACCACTGAAAAGAGTCCGGCTCCAACATCCTTCAACCCACCCTTTAGATACTTATAAACATAAATAAGTCCAGGCTAAAGAGTCCCGGCTCCTTGAACCTTTCCTCGTAAGGGAGGTGCTCCAATCCCTTAATCATCTTCGTTGCCCTACGACGGACTCTCTCCAGTAGTTCTCTGTCCCTCTTGAACTGGGCAGCCCAGAACTGGGTGAAATTGAAAATGAAATTTGAAATGAAATGAATTGAAAATGAAAATGAAATTTTCATATCAAGCACTTCCAAAGGAACAAAAGAAAACAACTAGAGTGAAATAAAAGTGACTATCATTTTTATTGTCTTAAAACATTTATATATGACATACATTATTATAAAGTTTTAAATTCTACGTAACTAAGCAGCAAACCAAAATCTTGCTTTTGCCCTTTGTAGAAATAATGAGGTATCCACAGCAGAAGGGGCTTGAACCATTTGGTCTACCACCTCTTACCCAATGCAGCAACTTCATGATCAATCAGATCAAGGCACACACACAGTTAGTTTTAACTCAAATCAGTTTCCCAAACCAGTTCACCCCACAATCAGGTGAATCCTCAAAAATAAGGAAGGGATTGAGGGCTGAATACACAGCCTAGGCAGGAGGAAGGCTTAAGTCCCAGCACAATTTTCCTGGCCACAGTGGGAGGTGTTTATTAAATAGGACTGTTTGACAAAGATGTCTACAAGGTGCCTAAGAGCATTTCAGGATCTAGGTTCCCCAGGTATATCTTGAATCCATATCAGAGTAAAACATGGATGTTTGTTGCCCCCTTCTTACTGCAACCCATGCCTTGCTTTCCCTGTAAAGGAAATTCCAGATGTGCTTTAGAAGAGAGGTAAAACAGGTGGTTTTCAGAAGAAAGTTACAGTGCATTTCTGTCCAATGCTTGATACAGATTCTTGGAACACTAGGATGTAGGGCACAGCATGGATTATTTTTGCATTTCAGTATTAATGAAGCTGAAGCCTATCACAGAACATGCTGTATACTAGTATAAAGGACATTCTGGGACAGATGGGAAACTTCAGAAGAGATTATACTGTTCTGTTTATCATTCTGGAGAGAAATTAAAACCATTGAGTCCCTGAAGAAGAAGTGGTTCTGATTCTGTCTCATTTTGTTTTGGATTTTGTTTGGATTACTCCTTATCATTTACCAACTCCAAAATCTTTTCTCTGCCAAATTGACCCAAATTCAAAACTAACATCATATTTTTCTGAAGTCCTACTATAAAAAGTTGACTCCTGTCAGTACTTTGGATTAATCCTTTGCTTACACAAAAGGATGTATGCAATCTGAAAACATTGTTATTCATTTGCTTTAATATCTGTTTACTTTGCCAGATGATGTAGATGTCTGATTTGCTCCTAGAACCTGTGTGAGTGTTAATTCACTAATAGTTCCCCTCTGGAGTGAACAAACTAATCCTTGCAAAACAAAGCCTAGATATGACTCTAAAGAATATTATTTCTAAGGAATTGTCCTGAAAGGCCATATAAAAAAAAATAAATAAAATTGCATGGGATTTATATATCTGCTATCTCGTGCACTTTTCCAACATTTTCCCAGAAGAGTCTGCATCCCCCTGCACTCCAAAATGCTTCCCAAGCATAAAATATATATAATCATTTCACTCAATCTTTACTCTGATGTTTATGCAACCATCTGGTCCGCACAGACGGCCTACTATACTTTGAACTGAGAAAAACCACTTACATAGAACGTGGGGGTCATAGAAACACAACGTAGCGCTGAAGAAATCCCATTGCTACGGGTTATCTGTTGTAGAAAAAATCAGCCCTCTCTGGAGAGGTGGACTGTTCTGCACCATTTAGTTTGTATGCCTGGCGTGCAGCTGTAGACTGGCAAAGAGTAAATTCTTAGCATGGCCTCATATCAATTCCTTAGGTAGTTTCATCCTGTTCTTTATACAGGTTGGACCTTCGTTCGTGTTCCTGAGTAGAAAGTTTTTTGTTCTTTTGATGAATGATGATGCAGAGAATACTACTTCTATTTTGATTTTCTTAACCAGTTGTTTCAGTCTCTGATATCCAAGTAAATAATGAATCCAACAATTCTCTCCCAGATCTTTTGGTAAGGACAGAATTTAAAATTTTATTTTTGTTTCTGTTACAGCTTTTATATTACTGTTCTTCCTATTCCCACTTGCTTCTTTTTTGTGTTTTTATATCTACATTTCACTTGCTATAATTGGTGTATCTTTCTATTGATTTTTATTGTGTCAAGAATATAAATTTTGTTGTATTTTAGGACTTTGTTATAATGGTATTCAGTACTTTTTTTTTTTTGCTTGATCCTTCTTTTTTAGTAGTATTTTTTCCAGGTATACTGGAACATAGATATTTTTGGCACATAAATACTTCATAAAAAGGTATGTGAATGATTAAGAAAACATGTCCATGATTAAGAAAACTCAGTCTACAATCAATGTCTTCCAGTTTCTGTTTATTTAAACCAATGATTTTTATACAAAGAAACAGTAGTACCCTCTTACAAAATGATGTGTGAATAAATGAATTAATACGAAAAAGTGGCTTTATACACTGTAATGGGGACATCTATATTATTATGTAGGATAAGAATCCTATTTTAATTACGATGATAGTCTCTGAAGAACTTCTTACTGTGCAATAAGTGAGAGAAATAGCACGTAAAAAATACAGTGAGTAATAAAGAAAAAGGTTTTATGGTGTTGTGTGATGCCTCTTATCCTGGATTTTCTAGAATTCTAATGTAACTTGGATGCAATTAAAGTTGTTGAGAAATTCCAATTTATTTTAAAAGTGAGCATGGAATGGACATACCATTAGTTTACCACAGGCTTTCGGAATTGTTCTTTCTTTCAGAGTTAGCTGACTAGATGAATGTTTTCTACCTGGACTTGTGCAAAGTGTTTGACATCCTGATCTCAAAATTGTAAAATCATGGATTTGATGGATGGACCACTTGCTGGATAAGGAACTGGCTGGATGGCCACACTCAAAGGGTTGCAGTCAATGGCTCAAAGTCCAAGTGGTGGCCAGTAACGAGTGGTGTTCCTCAGGGGTTGGTACTGGGACCAGTACTATTTAACATCTTTTTCGGTGACATGGACAGTGGAATAGAGTGTACTGTCAGCAAGTTTGCTGATGACACCAAGCTCGGTGGCGCAGTTGAC
>JAOQGH010000001.1:148357815-148380053 GCA_025769975.1 Gallinago jamesoni
TGAGGCACTGGAAGAGGTTGCCCAGGGAAGTTGTGGATGCCCCATCCCTGGAGGTGTTCAAGGCCAGGCTGGATGAGTCTTTGAGCAACCTGGTCTAGTCGGAGATGTCCCTGCCCATGGCAGGGGATGTTGGAAGTAGATGGTGGATGTTGGAACTTTAAGGTCCCTTCCAATCCGAACCGTTCTATGATTCTATGGTGATGCACCTTTGTTTTATTTTCCTCCTTTTTCTTTTGTTTACATACCTTGTTTACATACCTTTCAGTCTCCCTTACAAAACTCTCGACAAAATTTCTTGATGTGGGACGAAATATGACCTAGTTTATGAAGACAAAGCAGGTCAGGTAACAAGGAAGAAATAGTGTTTTGTGAAGACACACATACATGGAAAAACCATTTTTGTCTTGTTAATCTCTATCCCAATTGGATTTTGCACAGCCAGAGGCAGAAACAGATGTGATATCTAAGTGAAGAAGAATAGGAGTTCTAAAAAAAACATGGCCAGCAGCAAGCAATAGTGGCTGACAGAAGGCTATATACCGCCTCAGATCTGAACAGTGTTGGCTGATACAGGATGTAGACAATCAACCTGTCCATTTCATTGACATTTCTGTGAAAGAGGGGGTTCTTCGGCACTCTTCTTGCAGCAGCACAGATGATAGTGAGAAATAAACAGTGTTTTCATGGTTGAAATGTCTGCCAGGTATGATTATATGCAGACTGTATTTGAGGCAGCACAATACTGAGCAAAAGGTTGGGGTAGTAAAACAACTTGATGAGAGGTAGCCAGACCCCTATTTACTCTTTACATATTCAACCTGTATTGCCAATACATGTGGTTGATAAGCAGTGTTACAAGTAGAGCTCATTTTGAATTCAACCTTAAATCATGATCCAACCCTTTCTAAGACCTTAACCACTTATCCTTTTGTCAATTATTATAATGTTTATGGAGAATCAATAAAAACTGTGTTTTTCTTTTTCAAAAAGTCCCCTCAAGTCCTGACCTTACTACAGAGCTGAGAATTCAACATTCAGCTGAGGATGATAGCGCCCACTGTGCAGAGCAACTGGCCAGCTGGTGAGAAATTCCGGCTGTCATCGCAGTGCAAGAAGCTAACATATTTATCAGATACTTGAGATGAAAAAGTGGTAGTTCATGGGGACTTTTTTTTCCCTAAGCCATCTGGTCCTGAGGTGCCTATTACATCTATTATTGAATCATTAAAGTCAATGAGGTGAATAACATGATTAAACTTGTTTACTTGTCATGTAACAGTCGGTTAACAGTGAAATGTAACTTTTTTTTTCTGGTTTGCCCTGCAATAAAAATATATCTTGACTCCCCTAAGTGATACCTAAAATTAATGCCGGATAAATATCTTTTAATTTGTGGTCTAATTTAAAAGTACATTAATTCTTTTAACTTTGTTCTACATATGAATATTTTATTGCAGTCACTGCAAAGACTGTTCTTTATAATTAAAACAATAAAACATAAATAATTAGAGATAAGTACAGATATGTATAGTCATCATGTCACTCTACTAATCAAGTGGGTGCACATTTAAGGAGACCCTGCAGAAAACTCAGTTTGCTAATGCAGAATTGTAAGAAAGGCAAAAAGCTGTAAATCTGATCAATATATAAAAGTCTTATTTGCATAAAAAGGTTTATAGCATTTCATTAGGTGCACTCATAAAAGTAAGAATAAGCAGTTATTGTATTACCATAAAGAAATAATACTTCTTTGTACTAAACTGAAGTTTATATAATATGGATCATACTGTTTGAATTAATTATTAAATCCAAAAAACCTCATGGTAGTGACAGTGGAATTTAGTGTAAAGATTTCAACAGCAATAACTAATGTTACCCTAGAAATTAGGAACTAATGATGCCTTTTTATGTTTATGTTAATATCTCCTTTTGGGATCTGCAAATTTTAAAATGTGCAAATATTCTTAGACTTAACAAAATATTTCAAGTCGAGGATACCCTAGATTTCAGTAGGCTTTAAATTGGAGAATTAGTGAATAACGTTATAAAGCAATGTGGATAATTATTCAACCAAGAAACATAGAATTAAATACAGAATTGGAAAAACATCAGAAACTGTATTTATAGACATTGAATTTGTTCAATTATCTCTCCATAGTCAGTGGCCTCAATGCCACTTAGCAACCTCACAGTCCATGCATCCAAACATCACACATTACAGTACATTTTAAGACAAAAGTATAGTTTCAAATATGGCACTGAAGGGAATAGATATTCTGATATCTTGCCCTGGTACACACCCCCCTGAACAAATCAGACCGGGATTTAACACTGATGTCCAGCTACTAGTTTACCTAGCAGGTAAAGAAACGATACTTGGAACAACTGCAGCCCATTTTCAAAAAAATGAAATAAACAATAATATTTTTGAGGGTTGTTTAAACTAACTGATTTAACTTTACCTAGAAATGTACTGGGAATGTTCACAAGGCTGACAATAGTTTAAAGAGATGTCTCATAATCTTTGAGAAGTCGGCATTGAAATACAGTTCTCATTTCTTTGAAATGATTTTAAACCTACATTTGCATGGTAGAACGGAATATCTTAACTGTTTCAGTGTTCTGATGAATGATGGTATTGTGGATCATGATGAACTCACTTATCCACAATATCTGTGTCATTAAATGTAAGGTTTATTTCCAATGTTAGTCTATGGTGATACATTCCTCATAGAAGGATGTTATGAACCTTTGAATATTTTTATCTAATCAGGATTTGCTTTTATTCTTAATGTTCTTGTTGCTTTATCATTCAAGCTTTTTTCCATTATGAGCTTTTTTGGGTTTTTGTTGCTGTTGGTTTGATTTGGTTTTGTTTTGTGGTGGTGGTGTTTTTGTGTGGTTTGTTTGTTTGTTTGTTTGTTTGTTTTATTATTAATCTTTGTTTCTCAAAGAAGAATAAGAAATGAGAAGGTGTGTACCTCAGGACACATAACGAGATTTAATAAAGGTGCTATTGGACTCAGATAAATGCACACTGCACAGGCCTCATGACTATATTTAGGGGACTAAATGTATAATAATCTCAGCTATTTTTTTTACTGTCAGTTTCGACTCTCTGTCTGGGGACCAGAGAATGGATTTTATTTTATTACATTGCATCAGTTAATCTTGTTTTGTTTTTTATTTTGCTTATTTTCTTGATATTATTTGAACAAATGCCTCATTTTTTTCTTATATAATATCTCTGTGAAATATTAGATTAAAGGTATAATTAGTATATTACATTACCATTTATCTGTCTGCTATATATCTTCCACTTTTTTAATTACTCAGTAAAAATTACACATCAGTTAAAATATTTTTTTAATGAATATGAAACAAAAAAATTAGTAGAATCAATCTGGTCATTTAGCACAGCTGTAGGTAAGTGATCTAGGGAGTTAATTGGAATTGCAAAGGGCCTGATAACTTCTATGCATATCACCCTGAAACATCCGCTACTCTGTGCTCAGAATTTAGAATTATTGTAATGTTGCACAAATAAAGTGGGCACAGAAGCACCATTATGACAATCTTTTCCAGTTTTCCATTTTGAAGACAAGATAGAAAAGCAATATACAGGAAAATAATACAAGTGAGGTAGAACTGATATCTTTGTGATGACTGAGAACTAGATGGAGGCAGGAGACACAGCAGGATTTTGCCATTCAGCATTTAAAAACATTTTAAAAAACCCCAAACTCAAACAGTTTAGGCACCAGAAACCATTATATCTGTTCCCCATTCCCCAATAGGAAGTTTTCCAGATTTCATTTTTTTCCTGAGAGGAAAAAATGGTGTTCAGCATCTATTTATTTATTTTCAAATCAAGAAAGTTCCATTTCAATTTTAGAGTTCCCCGAATTAAGAAAAATACAGTAAGAAACAGTTGACATGATTTGTCTTGTAGTCTCCAACACCCACATTTCTCCATCTCTTCCACCTGGCAGCTTTGGAAAGTTGCCCAGGTTATACCAGAATGCTTTGGAACAAAACCAGTCCTTTAGCATACTAGGTGTTGACAGGCCAACCTGGTTAACACATGGTTCTGCCAGGAAAAAAAAATATAAAATGCTGCTCTCTGGATAAGCTGAATCATATTAGCTTTGAACATGTCAGATGATCACTTGAAGAATGTATCTACACTTGTAACATGATCCTATCTGTACTGTGGACTCTCAGTGACTGAAAAAAATTTAGGAGTTATCACTTTATCATCAGGTTGTTATGGCTTTTTGGGGAAGAACTAAGGAAGCTAGCTCAGAGAAATAGATATTTTATGTAGTATCTCTACTTTAACCTCTATGTTTACCCTGGTAAGTAGATGCATCATGACCTGGAACCGCTTATTTATTTCTATTGATAATAAACGGAGCCTAGAATGGAAAGTTTGGGGTAGCAGGCTCCATTGTTGCTGTTTACAGCTGATCACACAAGGCTTATCCTTGCAGACTCATATTCATGACAAATTATAGAATAATATTTTCTTCCATCTAGATAACATCAAAACTGGAGTAAGTTAGTTCCAATTACAAAGGAAACTATAATGTCATAATATTGGTCTAATGTCTATATAAATAATTCTGTGAGCAACAGAAATCATTCAAATTGGTTTTAGGGATTAGCTTGTTGGTGGGTAGTTTTTTTTCATTATTATCTTTATTATTATTAAACTAGTATCTTGTGATTGGATTCTCAGCTGTCTGGAAAGATGCAAAATAGATAATTCTTCATTTTTCAGCCTGACATTTAGAGATTTAGTGAGGTTTTCAGTTTTTCAGTAAGAAAGTTTATCCTACTAATAAGACTAAGAAGATCGATCTCCTTAGTTGTTTATTTCTGTGGCACTTGCAGGTAAACAAAATCTTTAAGTGCAGACCACTTTTTCAGGTGTGTGGGACACAATGACTTTTTAGTGGGAAGGACAAAGTGATGTGACTGTGTTGTCTCTGCTCAGATGTTTTGCATGATCAGAATGTCCTTAGGTAACAGAACCAGACCATTTCATGTGGTGTTCATAGAAAGGGATGAAATTCCTGCTGTTCCTAGAGAACAATTTCACCTTCTGACTTCTCTGCAGTAGAACTAGTTCATGTTCCACTTACTTGTGTTATAAAAATGACTGTGGTGTAGAGTTGTATCGAGCTGCCCAAGGTAGAGAAGAGATAAAAATTTCCCAATTTGTTCAGTTTTATTTTGATATTGGTATAAAGATGTTTTCTAAGAAGTAAGAAAAAACATGTAGAATGTGTCTTTGGAACATTTGGATGCTGTTTACAGTATATTAAAAATGTAATAATTTATGTACACAATGAGATATAGGGATGCTGTCTTGTATCAGACTTGCATCTCTGTGTTTTATAGTTCTTCAACTAAAGCACTAAACTTTTAAACACAATAAACATCAACAGCAGCAGAACGCATTATTGTGGTCATAGATATCTTTATTTATCTGAATTTTTCTGTGTATGCAGCACATGAAGGATACCCATGTGATCAGGCCCAGCCAGCACGGGTTCACGAGGAGCAGGTCCTGCTTGACAAACCTGATCTCCTTCTATGACAAAGTGACCGTCTTGGTGGATTAGGGAAAGGCTGTGGATGTTGTTTACCTGGACTTTAGTAAAGCGTTTGATACAGTGTCCCACAGTATCCTCCTGGAGAAATTGGCTGCCCATGGCTTGGATGGGAGTACCCTCCGCTGGGTTAAAAACTGGCTGGAGGACTGGGCCCAGAGAGTGGTGGTGAATGGAGTTAAATCCAGTTGGTGTCCATTCGCAAGTGGTGTCCCACAGGGAACTGGGGCCAGTTCTCTTCAACATTTTTATCAATGATCTGGATGAGGGGATCGAATGCACCTTCAGTAAGTTTGCAGATGACACTAAGTTGGGTGGCAGTGTCGAGGGTAGAGAGGCTTTGCAGAGAGATCTGGACAGATTGGATCGATGGGCTGAGCCCAACAGGATAAGGTTCAACAAGGCCAAGTGCCGGGTCCTCCACTTGGGTCACAACAACCCCCGGCAGCGCTACAGGCTTGGGGCAGAGTGGCTGGAGAGCTGCCTGGCAGAAAAGGACCTGGGGGTGTTGGTTGACTGTCAGCTCAACATGAGCCATCAGTGTGCCCAGGTGGCCAAGAAGGCCAGCATCCTGGTCTGTATCAGGAACAGCATGGTAAGAAGGACTCAGGAGGTGATCATCTCCCTGTACTCAGCACTGGTGAGGCCTCACCTTAAGTACTGTGTCCAGTTTTGGGCCCCTTACCACAAAAAAAGAGATTGAGGTGCTGTAGCGGGTGCAGAGAAGGGCAAGGAAGCTGGTGAGGGGTCTGATGAGGAGAGGTTGAGGGAACTAGGGTTATTCAGCCTAGAGAAAAGGAGGCTGAGGGGAGACCTTATATCTCTCTACAACTACCTGAAAGGAGGCTGTAGAGAGGTGGGGGTCAGTCTCTTCTCCCAAGTCACAGGCGACAGGACTAGAGGAAATGGCCTCAAGTTACACCAGGGGAGGTTCAGTCTGGATATTAGGAAAAATTTCTTCACCAAAAGGGTTATAAGACATTAGAATGGGCTGCCCAGAGTGGTGGTTGAGGCACCATCCCTGGAGGTGTTCAAAACACACTTTGACGTGGTGCTGGGAGACATAGTTTAGTGATGGTGTTGCATTTTTTTTGTTGTGTGAGTGTTTATTTTTGTCAGAGTTAGGTTGATGGTTGGACAAGATGATCTTAAATGTCCCTTCCAACCTAGAAGATTCTATGATTCTAAACCAAAATCAATGCAATTTAAAACCTTAATTTTATCTACTTCTAAAGTGACAATACCATGATGGAAAAGCAAAAAGAAAAATACGACTGTGCAGGGAATTGAATGTATAATTATGCATGTTTTATTACATTGTTGTATAGCCACAACTCATTTAGTAACTGACTATAAAGTGAGTTTTTGAGGTGAAGATTTGGATGTAATATTATATGAATATGATCAGCTATGAGCAATAAGATTAATTTATCTTCAATTGGAAAAAAATGCATTTCTATATAAGTATTCTAAGAATGTATATCCATAAATATTGCTTTTTAATCAGTCATATTTTGGAAATGTCTGATCCATTTTATAAAGAGTTTTATAAAATGTTTTATAAAGAGTTATAAAGAGTTTTATAAAAACTCTTTACATTCTCCCATATTTCTGAAATGATAGCATATAGAATGTATAGAGTATATTGAGACAGACTTAGTCACATATCATGAGCCTGACAATTCTTTCTGCATTTCTGTCCCGGTTAGAGGTAAAACCAAACCAGTTTTGTGTTCTGTAATCTTACACTTTAGTTAGGCGTCCTCTGACTCTCTGAAATTAACAGCATATTGTAGAGAAAACTGCTCATTCTCAGAATGATAAGGCCAATGTTTGGGCTACAATGCCAAGGAACCGTATGCAGAGAAGCCCTTGCTTATACTTACTGCGATAACAACCAAGGTCAGCCGATTTTCGTTATTTACCCCTTAGAGGGTCAGAAATGGAAAAGCGTAGAGGGGTCCGACCTGCGGGGAGGAATGGACAGAACAGGTGACCCAAACCTAACCAATTGGGGTATTCCATCCCATCTGCCCCATGCTCAGGATAAAAGCTGAGGGATTAAAGGGCCAGCCCTCTTCTTCTCCTCTTCTCCGGCTCTCCTGCTCCTTTGGCTTCTACCAAGATGGCCGACGTCTGAAGAGGACCCTGTCTGTTCAACCGCCTTTGATCCCGATCTGTGTGTGTCTGACTCCAGAGATGGAATTCACTTCCTATCCATCGCTGAGTCCAGCTTGGGACTTCCCCAGTGCCTGCTGGTGACAGGACTGATATCCTAGGAGCTTGATATGGTTTTGTATATTTTGTATCTATTCCATTATTTTTTTTTTTAATTTTTATATTAATTCTCCATGAAAGTAGTTTAGTTTGCTCTAAACTGCTCTCTCTCTCCTTATCTCTTCCTCTCCTCTCGTTTTGAGGGGGGGGAAGGGCCATCTGTCAGTCTGGTTGCAGTGATTTCGGCTGAAACCTCGACAATTTCCAGGTCATTATATTATTTAACAGGAGTTTTGAATTGTTTTCAGATAGTGTTATGCTAAGAAAAATTTGGTCCAAAAGTGCTAAGATTATATTTTCTACTAATATGTATCTATCTTTTCTCATGTTTTTATGACCCAATTCTCACAATAATAATTTTATAATAGTTTTAATTCTCCTTTTGCAGTGGATGTTTCAACTTTTAAGAAATCATGCAAATAAGTTTCTCAAATCATCCCTTTAATAAATGAATAAAGCACCTGAACTGGAAAGAAATATGAATGGTCAAGTCATTACATTATTTATGTATTTATTTTTCCAAAAAGACTTAAAGAAAAAATGGCAGAGACAAGGACCACACTGTTCTTTGCTGTGTTAACTAGGCAAACATCACTCTTTATTTGTCTGGAAGAAAGTACAGAGGTTGTTAATTATAATATCATAACCACAGTTCACTTATCCCTTTAAGAAAATTTGTTGCTATTTACTTGGGAATAAAAGCTTCCAAGAACTCACAATGATGATACCATAGAAACCCCTCAGGCAATTTGTTTATTCTCCCTAAATCCCAGATCTTTTTAAGAGCTGAAATTTGAAAGTTTAGACTAACAGTTACCATCAAAAGCTGATCATCTTTTAGATTTTTTTAGTGTATTATTTTGGGGATTGCTCTTCACTGTGAAGCAAGGTGGGGATACCAGTGAGGCTCCTTTTTATACTTTGTAGTGTAAAAGGGATAGAGGTGACACACACTCTGAGAAGATAATGTTTCTGTGTAACATCCTATCTGATTGTTAAGGCAGAGAAACCTAGAAAACCATAAAAGCTTATTAGAGAAGAATTTCTTCAGACATTAGACAATGTTTTCTCTCAATTGCCTTTGTGAAAGCTCCTATGGCTGACCACTGAAGCTTGTAGGTATCACTTTGTGGTTTGTTTAGTCAGGTATTCCCTTATCTCTAATTCCTTCCCTCTGCCTAGGTAAAACTATTGTAAATAATTTGACAACTTCCACCTAACCAAGCTTCTTGATGACTCTGAAATGTGAGTTTCAGGACACCAGAAGACTTACATGTCCCAGTCAGAGCACAGTGGCAGAATGAGAAGACTTCTTTCCTCTTCCCCAGTATTTCTTCTTCCAGTTTATTCTACTTTCCTAAATTCCATCTTTATGCATCACATAGGCTAATTCTTATATCACAGTAGTTTAATTATTAATTTGACTGAAACCTAGGAAACCTTTTTCAATTTCTCTTGCTTAATACACAGAAGAAGGGAAGTCAGCTCCTCCCTTCAAGTGCTTACAAGACAAACTCATTTTGAAAAATATGTTGTAATTGTAAAACTGCAGCCACTGTTCATAGCCTGAAAGGTCAGGGAAGAATCAAAGCGTATATGACAAGTTTCTTAGAAGAAGATAGTTCAGGTTAGATTCCTAAATGAGAAAGTGACCAAGCTAAAACAGAAAGTAGAAAACAGGAGAATGCAGCAGCTTGTACTAGCACTGTGCCATTTGTTTAACTGCCTGAGTATAAGTCCATCTTTAGGAAACTAGGGATTTTGGCATAGGTTTTTTGGTTTTCTTTAGTGTTTTTTTTTGTTGTTGTTGTTGGGTATTTTTACTATGTTAATATCATATAAAGTTTATATAAACCCTGGCTGTATTTGCTAAGTAACTTCTCCTAAAAGAAGTGCAGAGAGATGGCTGTTATAAAACATGCTTCAGAAAGTGTAGTTTCTGAGAAAATAATGCAGAAATCCTCTGAGAGCACAAAGGAAATAGTTAACACCATGTACTTGGGATACTTACTAAAGAAAGAGTGAACTTTACCTGTGAAAATTACTTGGTCCCTCAGGATTTACAAGAATTCTGTGAAGTTGTGATCCACGTCACCTTTCTTTTATGAAGATATATGTTCTGGAGCAGCAGACCACATAATGTCTGGGTAGAAAACAGCACCTTCTGTAAACTCCTTCCAGCAAGGCCATCCTCAGCACAGAAAGCAAGCCTCTCTGGGGCACATATCAGAATAGTCATGCAGCACAACAGCCTGTTCTCCACTCTCTGTTCTTAAAGAAACAGCAGACCAACCATCAGAGGACCATCCAATCAGCTGGATCCAGTAAAAAGTAGCATAAAATTTTTGCTGCTGTGCTGTGACTTCTTCCTTGTAGCCTACAAAAATATGTGTCCCTAGGACAATGGGACACATACTTCAGGTCCCCAGACTTGAACTTGAGTTAGAAGCCCAACTGATCCAAGCTCCTTCGGTAGAAATGTTATGTTTGCACCTTTCAGAGGCTGGGCTATGTCAGCTCCTGTGGATGATCCTTGCCTATGAGGAGATTATAATGGCTCCACTCCTCAGACAGATGTTTCAGTTAAGAGCCTACAGCAAGGTGACAAAAATGAAGGCCACAGAAATAGACATGAAAAGCAGTCACATCTATCAAAGGAAGCTTTGACTAAGCCCTCTTCAAGGACAGAAATAAATTTCTCAGTTGAGACACAAAACTTTTGTGGACAAATCTGATTAAAAATAAGATATTACATTGGTAAGCAACTGGGATAATTGACAGGTGTCTGCAAAATAAGAAATGGCTTCAAAGCTAATCAGGAGTCCTCACCACATACTTCAGTTACTGTGGGGAACAAGTCAAATTAAAGTGTGTGCCTTGTCTACACAAGAAAAATGTTTTCATTTGAAAAAATTGGTTTGCAGTGGATCTAGTGATACTAGAAAAAAATTAAAAGTGTTGATTGAAGATGGCCTCTGGTGGTTTTCACTTCTTGCTGCTTCTTTTAAAAGAAAAACCTGTAAATAGAGATGCTCAGATGCTATTATTTCCTGATACTGCTCAACATTTTTTCATAACTAATTTTCTCAACATATTTTTCCTATATTTCTTGAATAATTTGCCACCTTTTTTGATGTAGGGTGGAGATGTCTACATCTCTGCCACAAAGTATACATATAAATAGCTAAGTTTTTCAGTTCCAAACCACTCAAACCCAGATTTGCAAGACTAAATACAACTGAAACTTTTTTAACATTTCAGAAAGTATAATTCTTAGGGAGAAAATGGAGATGGGGGTGATGTTAGTAAGTTCGTGAGAGCTCTCCTACACTTTCTTCATAATATTAGTATTTTAAAATAGTTTGGTGCAATACAGTGCTTTTCAATGTGAAAATAAGTAAGTAATCTCAGTTATAAACACACTTCTGAAGACATTTCTGTCAGAGTTGGTTAGCAGTTTTCCAGAAAAAAAGTAACATAATAACAGAAGGGAGCTCTCCTCTTCTGATCCTCCTCTTGTAATTTATATTTTAAATTAACAGTGTTAATGAATCTACACTTAAATAATTTGTTTCATGTTTATTGTTGTTTGAAGAAAAACTCTTACAGTTTTCTGGCATGCTTAACAACACCTACTGCATTGAAATTTTCTTACAAAATTTTTGCTGTACTTGCATTTCTGTATTATTTAGATAAACCAAGTAATTTGACTGTAGGAAAGTGATGCATGTATTGTTCTGTATGTATGAAAAGTTGATTTCTCTCCTACTTCTCTCACTCTACCAATCTTTCCTTACTCCCTTCTACTTTTTCATTCTTTTCCTGTTTTTCCAGTGTTATTGTCAGCATTCATCCCTCTACTAGCTCTCATCCTTGTGATACTCTTCCAACACTCTTTTTCTTCCTCTATACCTATTTTCATTCCGCACAGTGGAGGAATTTTCATTCCTCATACATAGTCAGCTTCCTACTCCTCATAGTTTCCACATTACAAAGTATTGTACCAATTTTTCACATAGCTATTGTTCCTCCTACTCCTGTCCATGTTTGAGGCACACCAGTTTTCCATTACCTTATTCCCCAAATCAGTATTCCAATGCTGCTGTTCTTAATCACTCATCTGAACCCATCAGTCATGAACTCGCAGCTTCTCACAAGCAGTCACCTCCCAACAGCTTTCACTAATGACTACTAGACATCTAGCTTGATCACCACATCCTCTTTCTTTATCTGCACTTTCTGCGAGTAATTATTACAGCATCATCAAGACAGAATAATGCAACTCTATATTACTTTGCAGAGTCCCATATCTAATATACCTTACACTGTTATTGTACATTTTTTTCCTCTATAGACCTCTTGTCTTCACAGATTGTATACAAACCTACATGTTCCGAATAAAAATAAATCCCTTATAACTGCACATGGTATTACACTATAGTGTCTTCATTTAAGGCAAAGTCTGAAGTTTGATTTTCTATATGAATTTTTGCTCTCTAAAATATTTGTTCAGTCAACAGCCATTCTCTCACAGCGATCTCAAAGGCATTCAATCAAATACTTCTTTTGAGTTCCAGTAGGAAATGACTCCTACTTTCTGATGCCAGATGAATCATTAATGGGAACAGTCTCAGATTTTCTTGTATCTTGTAATAACAAGCAGCAGATAAAAACATAAGTTGAATACATTTGCAATGTCTCTGTTCATCTGTAACTAGAAAACAGGGTAAATCTTTTCTTTCAGGAATGCACAGTTAATTGCAATGCAGAGAAATGCTAAACATTTGCGTTGATTAAACACTATTCAAACCAATAAGAAAGGAATCGTTTAATCCATTTTAAAATCTATAATATAACATTCCAATACATTAAAGAAGAGAGAATGATCCAACACACTTTGTTTGCAATAAGTGGTTTTGAAAACTGACTCAATTTTTCTTCAAAGGAAGTCTGAAAATAATACATGTTATTTGGTCTGAAGTGCAAGTCCTCAATCTGAAAGAAAACAATTGTCCAGAGATTGTAGAATTTTTTTTAGGGGAAAAAAAAGATATGCTTCATCCCAAGCTTTAAGGGAAAGAAAAAAGAAAATATATAGAGAATATTTAGTATTATTTTTATATAACTTTAGGATTGTTTCAGCATCAAATGACTTTTCAAGGGTAGCACTGCTCTTCAGTTCAGCCATTTGATGATGAAATGGCAATAAGGTCATCCATTTTTATCTTATAAATTGATACACCCTACAAGCCTAGTCTTAGAACCATATTGACAAAGTTCCGAATCAGAGAAGATCACATTGACTCCTGAAAAAATTGTTGAATAATCTGTATGAAAAATGTTTTTTTTTTTTCTGGTCACCATGCACAAATGCATGATAATTGGGAACCTTAATCTGATATGAACTGCTCACAACCAAAGCTGTCTAAAAAGCAAGTATACTAGTTCAAGGCTTTGGTTTGCTGTTTTTTTTTTTCTGTTTTCTGGGGTTTTTTTGTTTCTTTTTCCCCAGATCTAATTTATAACTATGCTGAACAAAACGAATTAAGTTATCTATTTTCTTAGAGTGCCTTATTGCAAGATAACACAAACATTTATACTTGTAGTTCTTTTCTGTCTTGCATATGTCTTTTGTCGGCTGACCAGCATCTGAAAACCTTTTTTAAGGCATCTGATTGTTCCTGAATAGTTAGGAAGTCTGGAAGGCAAGCTGTAATGTTTAGTACTTCTTTAAGGAAGCGTATATATATTTAAAAATAAATACAAAGATATATATTAAATATATTAATAAATTAGCTGTTTCTACGTAGTTAAAAGAATCTTATATACCCTATCCACAGTGCTAAAGCTTAAATAGGAACTTTTTGCATAGTTCTTAAAGTTTTGTGGTCTTCATCTCTTTAAAAACAGGAAATTTTGTAGCGGAAAATTCTTTCATTTTCATTGAAAGTTATATTTTACCAGCTTACTGATTTGCTTAGAAGAATGTGAATACAAGATAATTTTTAATTCTGCTTTGGGTCATTTTTGGGCTTGTTTTTTGGTGGGTTTTTTTAAGTTATATCAGTGTACATTCCTATGATTCAAGTACCAAAAGGAGGTACAGCTAGCTGACTCCGTAATATGTCCTGTTTCACAAGGCTCTTGACAGAGAAGGTGAACTATGCAGAGGAAAAATTTTGCAACATATCTTGCCAGCAGGATTAGGGAAATGTATGTTAAGTTCTAAATAAATTCAATGGCTTTGTGGGTGTGGAGCATTTACTGGCCTGGATGTGCACAGTCTGCCTACCATATCTTTATGCACTGATTTTCACTGGAGAGCAACGAAGGCATACAGAGAGCAATGAGCTCCTGAAGATCCCCTGGGCCAGATGACTGCCGGGCTCCAGACTCTACTTAGAAGCAGGTTTATCCCTCATTTAGACACAGGCAGGCGGTCTCCAGATAGATGTTTGGCTGCCTCTGTGGAGTGAAATTAGGAGACTGTGGCCATGAAATACATTGGTAAGAAATATTAACACCTTAAAGGTGATTCTTTCCTCTTCTTGCTTGTTAGCAGTATTCTGAAAATGCTAGTTTTTACAAAATAATTACTTCAAATGCAATTAGTTTTTACTGTCTGGAACTAGTAGAAAATCTTAAAATTATGGATCATAACTGAGTGCTGTTTGAGTAGTGAGAGCATGGTGCTTTATCTTCTAATCATCTTCAAAATATTGACTTAGTGCCTGTGAATGTTCATCATCACTACAGGATAAACCAGAAAGGCTGTCTTAATGAAGTTTGATCAGCAGCTGTGGATGCATGTGTTCAAAGAACCTACCCTAATATGAGAGTCAATATGTTCAAACTTACTGCTAGCATCTTTTTTTAGAGAAAAGGAATCAACAGTTCTGTCACATGCTTTCATTATGTATTTTTGGGAGTCACTCCGTGACAATTGCAATTATGTGTTAGAAAAGATGACTACATGTTAGGGAATTTGTTCTAGTTTGAGTAAACTTATTCAGAAAGAAAGTGAGGTGCATTAGATTTCTGCAGCTGCTGTGAAAGGTAAGTACATGCCATCAAACTGTTGTTTTAATTAAAAGTTTTGTAAATCTCACATACAAATAGTCTAAAACCATGGGGACATCAGAATAAATACATAAAATCACGTTTTTTCCTCTGTTTCTCAGTAGTACGATATTACCTATGTTACACACATGTTTATCCCAGTTCTTTTCAGAAAATACCAGTTCTTCCATGTAGGTCACCTCAATAGCTGATCCTTTTATAATATCTGTCTGTCTTGTGCACTATTGATAATAACTTTTAAATTCAGAGTTGCTTATGTTTCCCTCAGTTTCTTCTTTCAAGGGAATGAATTGCAACTGTTTCATCAAATTAGTCAGCAAGTAATTTTAAGCTTCATCTTAATTAGTTCAATAAAGGTTAAACCATACAACAGTATAGATAAGTCTTGATAATTACACACTTAACTTAGGGAAAAGAAGTGCTTATAGTGGATTAAATTACTAGGACTTTTCCATTCTTCTTCCTTGGCATTATCCCTATTTCACTCAAACTGAGTATATCACCAGCTGGAGAAACGTGAAAAAATAGCTTCCATAGGTGAATATATCTAGCTGTGTAGGGCCATGCAGAGTGTTCGTAGCAATAATAAAAGCAGAAGAAAAACTTCAAACCACAAGAAGAAAAAACCCTACCAAAAAAACAGGGAAAGGTCATGTGACAATCTCTGCTGTATTCATGCATAAAAAAAGGACAAACAACCAAACTAAACATTTCTTCTTGACAGATTCTATGTCAGTTGCATAAATCTGGTGCAAATCAACTGATTTCCATAGAAATAATGCTGATTTAAGAAGGTATAAATGAATTAAGACCCAAGAAGTACCATTTTATGATGCTCAGTTGCAAAGTGTCTTAAAACCATCCCACTCTTAGGGTTCTGGAGAAGCAGTAAAATAAAACAGAAGAAGCAGCAGAAGCAATTTGAGTTCAGTTTCCATTTTATACTATTCAAGGCCAAATTCCAATTATCTGTAATAATTAAGTAGCTTCAGCACTAAGAGGTTCCAACCTTCAACAAGGGAATTGTTCTACAACTTCCAGCAAAGGGCAACTTTCTATTGACCAGCTATTGATTAGGCTTCCTGTGTTCTTGCAATGTGAGATTGTTAACAATGCAATGATTTATGAGATTGCTGAATATCTTTTTGTTCTTCAGGAATGAAAAACAGCAATAGAAATACATTTTTATTTCGTTATATTAGAAGGGTTTTAGATACAAATTCAGATATCATTAAAGGAAGTCCTAATGCATATTTTGTCAGTTCAAAATCTGTTCCTGAACACTTTTCTTCCTTTAAACTCATCTTTCATTCTTTTCAGCTAAAAATAATGGCATTCAAATATGTTCAAATTTCTTGAGAATCCTGAATTTCCACAGGTAAATGTGGGAATTGACCAAAATTAGGCTATTCCTTCAACTTAAGGAGAACCCAAATGCACAGAAGCTCTCAATCAATGTTAGAGAAATGGGAAAATCTGTGGTATAGGCTACATAATTTTTCTCCAAAATTATAAAAAGATAAATATTCTTAATATATTTTTGCTGATATTGGAAGCTGTTTTCATTTTTGCAATGCAGTAATACTACAGTGCAACTAGCTATACAATTTTATGCAACTTCTTTCCTCTTTGTTTTCAAAATTTATGAAAAGAACACTCTTTTAAAGATCCTTAATGCTCCTGCGCTGTCTCTAAGAGTGCTTTGACCATGCCCCATGCCCTTGTGGACACATAATGATTTAAACTGCATAAAATACTCAGATTTTTTACCTTCTAATTCTATGTCTGTCAATAGGTAAATGAAGGGAGAAAATAATTCTTTCTGTTCAAATAGGTATCTGACACAACAAAATAATCACTGTAATATATGATCAGTACTAGTTTATAATGAGTGCTGCTATAAAATTACTCCCATTATAGGCATTCACTTCTACAATCAGCAGGTGATAATCATTCAGTTCTGAACCTGACATACTACAACTGTCATCATAAGACACTTTTAATCATTATGTGAATGAACATTTAATCAGGTAGCTGCATATAATTACCCTTTGAATACACACACAATTAAATTCAAAATCTCAAAGAGAAAGTTTACAAAGTGCTAACTAATTTTGGAGAAGTAGGTACGAAATAAACAACATTAAATGAGTTCAGAAACCTAACCTCTTAGCTCAATTAATTTTAATCTGGCATAAGTATAGGTTCTATTTCCTTTACATGCAATAAATAGCATCTTTCCTCTGTGAAAAACACATTTTAGTGAGAAAAGCATTAAATAGTATATGAATAGCAAAAATTAATCCACAGTAAATAATTGAAAACAGTTTCTTGGGTTCACTCATGTCTCAAAAAAAAAAAGTCAATTAATTACACAGATTTAATATTAATCTCCAAAACATGCAATTTGACACAAGAATAACATAGTGTTTGTCTTTGCTGACTAAGAGTGGGGACTAACTTGAAAGATTTGTCCCTGATATAATCTGTATTTCCTCTGGAAATCACATCATATTTGACCAGAGTACTACTATTTCTTTTAGGGAGGAGAAACCGGCTTTGAGTCAGTCAACAAGTTTTGTAAGTGTCTGTCTACCAGAATTGCCACTTCTTGTAGATAGTTGTGTGAATTATTTCTGCTGTGTAGAAGATCACTCAGTAGTTTCAAATTATATGTTCAAGTGTTATTCATTAAAAATTGAATTAGGAAAAATGATAGACTTATTGCAAAATACCTGGAAGGATGACACAAGGGATGCTTTTGCATGAAGTATGATATGTCTCAAAAATTCCTGGTAACATGAGAAGTCTTAAATTCAAGAGTCAAGAAGACTAGAAGAAAGGTGTTCTCATGCAGAAGAATAAGCCTATCTCTTAACTCTGATATGTACCTATTTCTGTTCTTATTTTCTTCCTTTTCTTATTTGGGCTGATATGCTCCTTCTATTTTGCATCAATAGATCCTTGCCATCTTTGAAAATACTCCTAACGGAATAGTCACAGGCAAAATATTGGTAGCAATAAGTATAGCAGTTCTGAGGTCTTTATTTTTTTTTTTTTTTCCCGAGATAGTAAGAATCTATCTGTATTCGTAAACTACCAATCTTCCACAAAATTCCTTTGTCCTGATCCCATGATCACCTGACAGATTTTAGCCCACTTCCATTGTCTTCTGGACTAAGACTCATTCCTTTAAAATTCCTCCTAGCTGAAGTTCTGGGGAAAGATTTTTTTAGAGATCTCTCTCAAAAAGCAGCCTGGATCAGACTGTGCTGGGTTTACCTCCTTTCTTGCTTAACATTACTCTAAAGTTATGACACATATTTTATTCTGTTATGCATTCTCACATACCATTTATGTTGTAAAATTTCCAATCCAGTAGGCTGCAACACAGACCTTTCATTACTACAGATACTTTGAATGGTCCTTGGTGAGCTGATTATACCTGAAATTATGACATAACATTGTCTAAACACCTTTACTGGGTTAAATTAATGTCTCTATATCAGCTATGTATGTATCTCCCATACATTTAAATGTGTGCCTGTGCATATATATATACAGCAAAGTTTCCAAATGTTTGCTACAATAAAACCTTTGCTCTAAATTATTGCTGTTAAATGAATGTCTTGCTGTTCTATATAAAACTAAATCAAAGGTGTTATTGATTTGTTGTTGCAGATGTTTGGGTCACTACAGATGTTTGCTCTCATTGGCTATTTACTAGCTGTGTGGAAGACCCCTTTGAGAAAATCAGGAGTGGAAAGGGCTTTATTGTCAGTGGCAATTTCATGAGAACTTTACACATTTAAAACTGAGTGTGTTAGTAAAGACAATTTCAAAAGTTGTAGCATTGCATTGCAATTCTTGAAAATCTGGCTTATCACAGGGTTTGTCCGTTCTTACAAGAAGAGTCCCCTCAAGATTTAGCTTTGAAAAAAGGGAAGAAAACCATAACTGTGGCTGCCTGTCATGAACTTTGAGGGAGCTTCAAAGAATACTTCTCATAGTATACAGCTAAAATTGTATGTTTACCGAGAACATAAATAACCACAGGATACCCATTGTGGGAAGTTCTTGTTATTCAGTCCTATTAAATGTCAAAGTGCCTGAGAAAATTAAATAAAAAGGTCTACTGATAAGAACTGATAAACTGTAAGCCTTGTAAAGTATATGAAATGGAACTGAGGGAAGAGCTAAGTGAAGAATTCTAATATAATATAAAGCACATTGCCATAAATTTTTTCAAGTTACTTACATCATAAAGAATTTACTTGCTTCTGACTGCTTGTTGCTCATTTCTGAATATTTCTTCATCTTTGCAATTCCTAGAAGTAATCTTGAGAATCAACAGAAAATGAACCGTGAAGGCTTTGGGACCCAGGGGGAATGATGCGAGTAAAAGAGCAGCAAAAGAAATAACAGCAGTGATATAATAACAACAGAACTCCATGCCTTCTGCCATAGATTTATATACCCTGTGCTGTTTTATCCATGAACAACAGAGCATATTTGCATTGTTGGTCTTGTTTTAATAAACTCATCAATTACTTATTTTCTCTTCTTATTGATGCACCAAATATATCCAGCAATGTTATACATTTTAGGTGTAATCAATTGCAGGCATTTCAGAACACAGAACAGAGAAAATGAGAAAACCATTCCAGTTTCAGTTCCAAACCACTGTTTAATAATACATGGAAACTGTATGATATGTATCTAAATTAACTGATTTGTTTTCAACTTTTGATAAAATAGGTGTCATATTCATATTGCTTACAAACTGGGATGAACTTTCATGGCTTTGAATTATCAGTGGTTGGGTTTAATAATAGTCACTCATCAGCTATTTCTTTTTGCTGAGAAAACTAGCATTCTCACTTCTGTCTTTTTGTCTTAAATTTAAAACCTGTTGTGTGACAATCTTATCAACATTGCCACATCTGATGATCTTAAAACAGAAGAAGTGCCATCTATTCAAAGCAATAATTGGCATGTCCAGTCTTTCAAGAATAGTATGTAGTACAGGATATATGCAAGTTTTCTGGGTTTGTTTCTTTGATGCACAGTTAGACAGATGGACTTTACATTCAGTGATATATTTGGTTTTGATAAGTACCACACTGGAATTTGATAAGCAAAAAATTTGAGATTTCTTAGGAAGTGTAGAGGATTTAAACAGTGACATGCTTATTATATATAAATATACATATTTTTTCTGACAAATATTGAAATCTATAATCTGCATTCTAGATATTGCCAACAAATCAGAGAGAATGAAAATAAACTACGACAACCACAATAAGCACACTACTGAGAGAAATGAATCTCTAGTACTAATTTTACATGATCAGTGCTCATACAGAGATGTGACCAGAGTGCTGGTGAGACCCAGTACTATTTTTACTTGGTTTTGCTAGCCTCTGGAGACATATATATAAATATATTAATTTCATTAATCTTAATAAACTGTTAGAATATCAGTAACTGCCAATTGTAATTGGCATTGTTCTAGATGATACTAAATGTTTTTCTAGTTACCACAAAATTTGATACTAAATTTCCTAAACAAGGGCAATTGCTTCAGTTTTGGTTCAAAACTTTATTTCTGTATCACAAGTGGACCTAAATAAAACAATTGTGTGTTGCAGCTCAATATTCCAGTTTTCATTTATATATTTCCTCTGGAATTTCCTAATCATTCTTCAGTCATAAAATTATCACATCATAGAATGACTACAGTTGGAAAGGATCCTTAAAGACAATTTTTAAAAATCCATTCCAACCCAAAGCATTCTATTTAATACAAAAGTACATATGAGCTGTAACAATGGCCCTTGTTTAGGAAATTTAATATCAAATTTTTTATTAACATAGAATGGTATGAGATAGAAATGAACCTTTCAACCCTAACCCTTTTACAATTTGATGATTTTACGATCATTTAGTCCAACCACCCTGACATCTTTCACTGGATCAAGTTCCTCAAAGCCCCAGCTAACCTGACTTTGAACATTTCCAGTCATGGAATGATGGGGCATTCACAACTGCTCTGGGAAACCTGTTCCAGTGTCTCACCACCCTCATAATAAAAAAAAAGTCCTCTTTTTGTCTAATATAAATCTACTCTCTTTCAGTTCAATAGTATTGCCCCTTGTCCTCTCACTACAGGCCCTGGTAAAACTTCTTTATCTTTCTTAGAAATCCCCTTTCAGTATTGAAAAGCCGCAACAAGGTCTCCCTGGAGCCTTTTTTTCTCCAGGCTAAATGACCACAGCTCTCTCAGCCATTTTTCAGAAGAGAGGTCATCGAGCACTCTGATCATTGTCATTACCTTCTTCTGGACCTGTTCCACTAAGTCAATGTCTGTCTCGTTTTAAGGGCCTCAGAGCTGGATGCAGCTTTCCAGGTGGGTGGAGAGTGGAGTAGAGGGGGAGAATCACTTCCCCCAAACTGTTGAACACATTTCTTTTTTCTGCAGCCCACGATCAGTTTGGATTTCTTGGCAATCTGACGTTGCTTTCCCATGTTCAATTTTTCATTGACCAGTATTCCCAATTCTTTCTTGGCAGGAATGCTCTCAATACATACACCCTCATGTCTGTATTGATACTGGAGATTACCCCAACCAAGGTACAGCACCATCTATTTGGCCTTGTTGAACTTCATGAGGTTCTCACAGGCCCAGTCCTTGAGCCTGTCAAGGTCCCTCTGGATGACATCTCTTCCCTCTAGCAAATCAACTGCACCACTTAGATTAGTGTCATCTTCCAACTTGCTGAGGATGCACTCAATCCTACTATCTGTGTGACTGATGAAGATATTAAATAGTACTGGTGGCAACATGGAACCTTGAGGGACACAACTTGTTACTAGTTTCCACTGGAACATTGAGCCATTGATTGTAACTATTGGGACACACTCATCCATCCAATTCCTTATCCATCTAGCAGTCCATCCATGAAACCCTTGTCTCTCCAATTTAGCAGCAAGAATGTTGTGGGGGACCATAATTTCTCTTTTTATGTAGTTCAGATAACAATCACAGAATCACAGAATCTTAGTGGTTGGAAGGGACCTTTGAGATCATTGAGTCCAACCACATAAAAAAAAAAAACAAAAAAAACCCCACAACCCACAAAAACAACAAACAACAACAAAAAAACCACACACAAAACCAACCAACCAAACAAACAAAAAAAACCACCCACCAACTAAACCCCACACTCACAACCCCACACACAACACCCCAGCACAAACCAA
>JAOQGH010000001.1:148386766-148409224 GCA_025769975.1 Gallinago jamesoni
CAGTACCGGTCCCAGCACAGACCCTTGAGGGACACCACTTGTCACTGCTCTCCATCTGGACTTAAAGCCATTGAGTAACAACCCTCTGGATGTGACCATCTAGCCAATTCCTTATCCACTGAACAGTCCACCCATCATCTAGTTCTAGATCATCTAGTTCCAAACACCTTGCCATAGTCAGGGACACCTCCCACTAGACTAGGTTGCTCAAAGACTCATCCAGCCTGGCCTTGAACACCTCCAGGGATGGGGCATTCACAACTTCCCTGGGCAATCTGTTCCAGTGCCTCACCACTCTCACTGTAAAGAATTTCATTTTAGTATCTACTCTAAATCTCCCCTCTGCCAATTTAAATCTGTTGCCCCTTGTCCTTTCACTTCACTTCCTGACAAAGAGTCCCTCCCAACACATCCATGTCCTTCCTATGTTGAGGACTCCAAAGCTGGACATAGTACTACAGGTGGGGTCTCACAAGTGCAGAGTAGAGGGGCAGAATCACCTCCCGTGACCTGCTGGCCACGCTTCTCTTGAGGCAGCCCAGGATGCAGTTGGCTTTCTGGGCTGCTAGTGCACATTGCCGGCTCATGTTAAGCTTCTCATCCACCAAAGCTCCCAAGTCCTTCTCCTCAGGGCTGCTTTCTAGCCATTCTCTGCCCAACCTGTATTTGTGCCTGGGATTGCCACTTCCCAGGTGCAGGACCCTGCAATTGGCTTGGTTAAACTTCATGCGATTTGCATGAGCCCACCTCTCCAGCCTGTGCAGGTCCCTCTGGATGGCATTCCTTCCCTCCAGCAAGTCGACCTCACTTCCGTGTTTGGTGTCATCAGCAAACTTGCTGAGGGTGCACTCTACCCCACTGTCCATGTCTCCAACAAAGTTGTTGAACAGCACTGGTCCCAGTACAGACCCCTGAGGAACACTACTTGTCACTGGCCGCTAATTGGACATTGAGCCGTTGACCACAACCCTTTGAGTGCGGCCATCCACCCAGCTCCTTATCCACCGAGTGGTCCATCCACTGAATCCATGACTTTCCAATTTTGATATCAGGATGTTGTGCAGGACAATTAGAACCCCCAGGTCTCTTTCTGCCAGGCAGCTTTCCAGCCACACTTCCCCAAGTCTTTAACAATGCCTGGGGTTGTTGTGGCCCAAGTGGACTTGGCCTTGTTGAAGTTCATGTCATTAACATTGGCCCATCGATCCAATCTATCTAACTCTCTCTGTACAGTCTCCCTATCCTCATGCAGATCAAAACTCCTGCTTAATTTGGTGTCATCTGTGAATTTACTGATGATACACTCTATGTCCTTATCAAGATCATCGATAAAGATGTTAAATAGAAATGGTCCCAACAATGAGCCTTGAGGAACAACACTTATGACCATCTGGATTTGACTCCATTGACCACCATGATCAGAAAATTCAAATGAAATTGGGTTAGAAAGCAGATTCAGCGCCCTCTGCATTGTTTCTCTGTCTAACGTTTTATCAATTAAATAATTCTTAATGTTTTCTGCAGCTTTTGTTAAAAAGTTCCAGGAATGAATATGCAGCAATCAAAGTGATCTGTTTTAGTGCCACTAAAATACTTCCACTTACTCTGCTTTCCCTAATATCTAACCTGAAACCTGAATGTCCCTCATTGTTATATATGCCTGTGGCTGAACAGGATTGTGGAAGAAGCAGAGACTAGGAGAAGGAATAGAAAAACTAGGAACACTGTCAGGGGATGGCCATTTGCAACTCCAGACGACCTGTAAACAATGCCTGGCGACCGGACTGATTGAGGGGAATTCCACCCACTTGGAAGTTGGGGGTTGCAGGGGCGGGTTGGTTGGGAAAGAAGATACATTAGTAATATATAAGCTGCCTGTTTGTTATAATAAATGATTCTGGTTGCATCACTGGGGTCAATGCCTTCATATGACACAGATGCCCATAAATTCTTGTATCCCATTGGCTCTGAAGAATTCATTTCCTCTCTGCAACAAAGATTTACAAATTTAAAGGTTACAATTCTCCTTTAAGCAGAGAGAATTAACCCAGCTCATTTTCTTCTCATCAGCTAGGTATTGAAATCTCAGATCATTCTTGCTTCTCTGGGCCTTATCCTTGCAATTATCAGAAACAGTACCATGCTTCGGATAAAATGTCCCAGAATTAGAAAAAAAGTGTTTGTTATGGAAAGGGTATGTCTTTTGTATGAGATTGACTGAATCCAGGATCTAAGTATTTTGCTGAAGCCAGAGTTCTTATTAGCAAATTTAGCACATTTTGAACTGTTCTATAGAGCTAAGGCCAGCTGATACAGGAGTGTCTGTGATGCCAATATTGAACCCTTTTAAGCACAAAATAGTGTGGTTACATGCAAACTGACTTTTGAAAATGGTCTCTGGCCTGTGCTATCTGCAGAAACATGCACAGAAATGTTTTAGAAAACTGCTAATTAGCACTGGCCACAACTGTGCCACAGTAACTCTAACCATTTACCAGTTCAGATAATCATGTTCCAGTAACCGGGATCATTCCCTGCTAAATTTACTAGTACAATTTTAGTGTGTCTTTAAGAAATGATACCAACCATTCCTTATAAAAATGTATGAAAACATAGTGGTACTATATATACCAAGAAAACAAACCAGTAAAACCTTAATTGAAAATAGGATCAAAAAAACCCCATGTATGCTAATTACTTCTTAAAATCCCTAAGAAACTTTATATATCCTTTTGCATTGCATTTAATTAATTGTCCAATCATCAGTGAATATGAATCTACTTGGGCAACGAATTTTCCTCTCTTGACTCAGGGGGCTTTTTCGGTCTTCCTCTGAAGTTAGATGTTCTACTTCTCTGTATTTAGAAAGGAAATGTTGATTCGTGTGATGTACTGAAAACATATCAGATGTCTTTTTCTCATATTCTCAGGTCTACACAGTAATTTTATTTTATATCAGGGACAAATTTTTCCTTATTTATATTCATAGGATCTGTTCTTCCTTTTGTAAGATGAAGCAGAGACATCTTCAGCTCCTGAATTCCCTGAAGTTTCAGAGACCAAACCTATTGTTGCTTCCCAATCTAATCTTTAGTGTTACCTGCTTTTTCCTAAATTCTTGGCCTTCATGTATTAAAAATCCTAAGCACTATGAGGAGAGCATTTTGTAACTTTCCATATGTGAAACAGGCAAGAATATGTGATCTTGTGGACTCTTCTGAAGTTCCATCTCATACATGGGACTGATTTTAATTGTCCTGTCTGTGTTTCTACATATGCTGCTTCATCCAAGAATTTGATAATAAGACTTTACGAAATATCTATTGGGATATCTCTTTCTTACAAGAAAGGATGGATGCCTTTCTTGTCCAATTTGCTATCAGCTAGATGGGGCAAAAGACATGACTTACACAGATCTTACTTCTTGTGCAGTCTACACTAACACAGTGCAGAAGCAACATCAAAACAAATCCAAAAAGAAGCAGTGGTTCAGGGATCCTCCAGAGCTGAGACATGTTTTTCAATTACATAGCACCAATGAGTTTTCTGGATCAAATCTTTTAAGTGCTAAGTATGTGCTTGTTCCCGTGACGTAGGAAAAATTTCACCAAATGTCTTCCATACATAATTTTGCTTATCTCCAAGTTAAAGCTCCTAAACCTAAAGAAACAACTTTTTTCTCAGGAACACAATACATTTAAATAGATTGTGATGAAACACTTTTAATAAAAATAGATTTCTCATCAGACTGCTGCTATAAACTCTCACTCTGGTTGCAGAATAATGCTGTCAAAATAAACACATAGGTAGCATTTGTAATATGTGATCAACTACATTTTAAATTTCCACCAGAGCATCTGTTCCTAAACCACTAAACTACTATCTTTCTTACTTTTTACAGACAAGACATTTGGGGAAACAAGGTATTGATAACATAGAGACGAATGGGAAGCATTAAACTAGACTTTAGTAAAAGAGACACCTGATGTTTTCCACAGTTTCTCTTACAAGCAATTTTTAATAAGTAAGTGGCAATGTCAGAGAGTCTGTTTCTAGTCTATTTTAATAACTACAGTCACCTGTCACTTATCTCAATTGAATATTATCTGGTACCAATAGGTCAGCTAATTACCCTGATCGTTAACCTTTAAGAGTACAGAGGCTGTGGTAATCAATGCCACCCTTGGAGTGTGCCATATCATCTAATGAGTCTGTGTCAGAAAATGAACTCTCTGACCTCCCAATGGTGCAGTTTTTCATCATTAACTTTCTTTTTCATTTGGTTTCTTAAAAGAAGATGAGAAAAAGTGGCACCTGGCATGAATCAGCTTATTAGGCAGAATGTGTAATGTAAAACTGACTGCTGGAGATGGAATAAAGGAAGCAATAATTTCCAAAAATGCTGTATGAATCATGGTACAATTTGAAAGCATCTGGAAGTTTTAATAGTCAAAAAAGTAGCATAAAGTAATGATCAGTTAAATACAAGAACAAATCTGCTGCATGTAAATAGTTTATAATACCTGTTTGTGATCAGATGAAGGACACAAACAGACTGCTGAGCAGGGACTTAATAACACCTTTGATGAAATCACTACACCAAATTTTTAAATATAACTTCCATGTTAATCATAATATTCTCCTCCCCTTGAGGAATATGTAATATAAGAATGAATGTGTAGAGTGATGAAGGGCATATAACTTATGAAGGTAAGCATATGAATCTCACCTAGTAAATGGCTAGAATTAACCATGTAGTCTCAGGTGATTATCTAATAATCGAAGGAGTGGGAAAGAAAGACATCTTCAGGACACCATTTCCCCTCTGTATTTTACAGTCAGGTGAATCAGTCTTTGGAAATACCAATTTCTTTGAAGGGTCTCTTGATTTTACTCAACTCTTTTTGTGTCAATGCCTAGCTTTCAGAAGGCTAAAGTCAGGGAGATGAATCCCAGTTACACATGACATGATAGTTACTGCCATCAAACTGAAAACTGAGCTGGTAACATTTTTCAACAGTTTTTGTAGTGTTAGAGTCCTAAAACTTTTTCCTTTGACATTGTGGACAGATATTTTTCATTTAATAGGCAGACAGGACCGTATCAGAACATTGTGACCCTGAAAAAATTGTATGTGGCTTGGGCTACTGTGATGTTCTTGCTTCCTGCCCAAAAGTCATATTATACATCAGTGTCAACATGGAGTCCAAGAGAATATGGGAAGGTCTATCTACATTCTGAAGCCATGCTATGATCATGGCATCATCTTCAGAACTGATGTAATTCTATGTATGCAGAAACATCTCTTATCAGAGGATTCCCCTATCATGAGGACTGGAAGATCAAGAATGCTGGTTTCCCTCATATGAGGAATATGTATAAAAAACCCTATTCTTTAGAAAACTTACAGTGAAGCTAAAGGAGTTGTCATGAATCTGAATTCCAGTAACCAAAGTGTACTTGGAGGCAGGGGTTATAACATTTTGGTAATATTGCTGCTGAACAACAAAAAGTTGTATGAATTTGCAGGGTCTGGTACAATGTTGAAAGAAGTGTGATTGACATCAGCAGAAACTCACCTTGATCTCTGTCTAGACCCTCCAACTCCTCTCACGCCCTGTTGCTGTACCACAAAATTACACATTCCAACAACATTCCAACAGCAGCTTTAATTTAAATAAGGAAGCTACCAGCTGATGAGAGGATGTTGCTAAAACTCATAATCATTTGTGGACATGATAGACAAATGGAAGTGAAGTATTTCATAATGCCTTCTTCTTATTCTGATCACATGACTTGTGGCCCTTAATCTTGATTCATGACTCCTGATTTGTGATTCTTGATTTCTGATGTGTGAGCAGATCCATGACTTGGAGGAGAAACAGATCTATCTTCTGATGATAGGAATTTTCAAGACTTTGCTCAATAAGTATAAAAGTCATTATATGTTTTAGAGATATCATTACTGCATATGTAAAATACCGGCAAACAGAGAGACAAGACTAAAATGTATCAATTTCTGTTAAGCATATAAGTATAAAAACTCATAGCTACTATTTTGCAAAGCTAAATTATTTACAACGGAAATGTTTATTGTGTGAAAATAGTTAAATTAGCAAAAAGTTATTAGCTACTAGAAATGTAAATCAGAAAGACAGCCAATAAATTAGAAAAGCCTCTGATGGAAACCTATGCATAAGGCTTTCTTTAAAGTTTATCATATATTAACAGACAGAGCAAATAAAACCAAGCTGTGAAATACATGGTTTTTTAGACAAGGAAAAAAACCCAACAAACAAACAAAAAATATGGACTTTGGCAAAACTCCAAACACAGCTATTACAGAACTATATTTAAATATATTTCAGGACGTTAGCATGATAAATGGTAGTGTAAAGCTTATGAAAAGATGTGTAAAAAGTGTCACCACAGAAACCTGTTTATGAAAATAAGGATATCTCATGGAACTTTGACATAAATTTGTGTAATGCCTGTTAAGTGTATGCATATCTTTCACAGAGGTATACTGAAAACATCATTATTATGGGAAAGAAAAGCAGATTAAATTAAAAGAATAAAATGAAGATTTGAAATAAATAATCTGGACTGTAAAATAAATCTGGTACATAAAATAAGAAAGACAAATATTCTGACAATCTATTCATTAGTACAATAACTGAATTGGAAACTAAAAAGAAAAACAGCTAATTTCCTGATCAGTTTTAAAAAAAAAATATTAACTATTTAAAGAATCCTTTTACCATCCTTAGATATGTACTAAGGAAACAGAAGGAGATTTTTATTTTTCAGTTATTAGTTATTGTCAGAGTTGAAACATTTTGATGAATCCAGTGATGTAGTTTTAGCAGTGACTTCAGCTAAAAAGACATTTAAAATTTTAAGACACTTTTTTCTTTCAAAATATGCTTGGGTTTTTTTTGGAATAAACTCCATTTTGTTTATAGTTCCTTGGCTCTCTCCCTTCAGATGAAGGCTGAAATGACATGCATCTTCCAAGAAAGACTGTCAGAGGCTGTAAGTTTTCTATACAAAGTCTCTGCCTCTGTTAACTGTACGGTGAAACCAAGTATAAAAAAACCTACAAGAAAATGTTCACCTTCCTGCAACTTAATGGGAAATTCTGGGGGACTGTGATTTTTCCCAGGAGGCAAAATGTGGAATTGTCAATAGCCAACAGGGTGCAATACTTCTTTTCCACTCATCACAAAAAATATTAACTTATTTCATACTGAATTTCCTGTTGGAAATACTTCCTTGTGAAAACGTTTGTGGTTTTACTTTCTAATGCTAATAGGCAAAATGATAAAAAAATATTAAAAACTAGATAAACCCATTTCTTGTTCACCTCCATTTATTATTTGCTATACTATTTGATTAAGTAATAAATAAATCACAGTTTTGATTTTAGACAGGTATTATAGTAATGTCTCAAGTCTCCTGCTTTTTACATATTGACTAGACGTTCATGACATCATGTTTCATTGTCTCAAAATAATTTTTTAAGTTTCAACCTTCCTTCCATCTTCATTCTAATTAATATTTATCATATTTTTGTAGCACCTACAATCTATTTTACAGTCTAGAAAACATATCTGTGTCTTATCACTGACAAAGGCCATAATTTCAGACTTCCTCATCAGCTTCTTGAACCAAACCAAACCAATATATGCAGTTTTGGAGCAATGCGTGAGGCTTTCATGCTTATTTACCTGCTTGAAAGTCTAGGGATTTGCATTAATTACCCCCCAGCTTTGATAAAACAGCCTTTTCCTGAATCTATGCATCCATAATGCTGTGCATCTCAATGTTATGGTCTTTGAAGTTTCCATGCTTCCAAAGACTTTCATGTGTCACAAATGGAAATGAGCCTGTACTGATGGGGCGAAGTCGCAGTGGCATAACTCCAATGGTGAATTTACTCCTTGATATTTGAAATATTAGCAACAGTTACCTGTCACATAGATTTAATCACAGTATATCACATCTAATAAACTATGGGTGAAGCATGAATAATGAAAAGGGTTTTCAAAAGTGTAAAAGCAAGAATTCTGGTATGAATTCTATGATTTTCTATGCTTAGTTTGGAATAAAAATACAAAAATTCATTAAAAAAAGACAGCTATTTTTCCTGTCAGATCAAGACAATTTTTTGCAGGTATTTCAGGTATTACTACAGCTTGTAACTAAGTGTTTGAGGGTGTCATTCACGAATGACTGTTAGACAAGAAGGTACTTAAAACATATAACAAAGTTAATGAATAATACAAAACAGGAATGCCAAAGTTTAAAAAGCCTTGTGAAGCTAAGATCCTGCTGCCCAACTCAATCTAGCTGGTGCTTAATAAGTTCTAAAGGCACTCTTAAGAGATTCAGATATGAAATCTCTGAATATCTTATGGATCATATTAATAGAATCATCAAACACTCACTTATGAATCCCTGAGTCTCAGATATGAATCTCTTAATCGATATGAATCTCATATGTGAATCTATAGACCTCTAAATTAATACATTAAACCAACCTATGGTTCAAATCACCATTGATACCAAAGAAAAGGAAGGTGACTTTTATGACGTTACTAAAAAGAGCATTGGAACATTGGTGGAGATTTGTAGACTACTGTCATGTGTTGGTACAAACAGTGACAACAAATAGTATGCACGTGAATAAACCTGATATATGGAAGAAGAGCACATGTGTGACTTACAGTTTCATTAATCTTTAAAGAATCAATGTGACTGTGGAAAAAGGTGCATTCAAAAATCTTTCAGCAGGATCTCATGTCAATTGCTCCTAAAAAGACAAAATTCTAATGAGTTGTTTTGGTTTAACCCCAGCCAGCAGCTCAGCCCCACACAGCCACTACCTCACCTTCCTCCCTCCCCCAGTGGAATGGGGAGAGAATTTGAAAAATAAAAGTGAAACAACTCACAGGTTGAGACAAAGACAACTTAATAGGTAAAGCAAAAGCTACACGTGCAAGCAAAGCAAGGAATTTATTAACTACTTCCCATTGGCAGACACGTTGTTCAGCCACCTCCAGGAGAGCAGGGGTCCATCATGTGTAATGGTTGTGTGGGAAGACAAATGCCATAACTCTACACATACCCCCTTCCTGCTTATTCCCCATAGCTTTTATTGCTGAGCATGACATTATATGGTATGGGATAACCCTTTGATCAGTTGAAGTCAGCTATGCCAGATGTGTCTCCTCTCAACACCTTGTGCACCTCCAGCCTTCTCACTGGTCAGGTGCTATGAGAAGCACTTGGCACTTGATGCTGTGTAAGAACTTCTATGCAGAAAATTAACTCTATCCCAGTCAAAACTCATATATCAGCTAAGACAACTGGTCCTTCTGAGCCGTGGTAAGCAAGGAATAAAAAACAACTAACAAACAAAAAAAGAAGATAAATTAATTTTCAGTGTAGTTTACCAGTGCAGGAACCCCACCAGAATATCTGCTAACATGATTAGTATAGTCAGAGCAGATAGAAGAATATGGTGAATAGTGAGGGATAAAGTTTGCACGTGGTGTACAATTTCATACAAATTCATAATTACCAATTTTAAATCTGGCTGGTGAAGAAAAGCAATATTTCATAATCCTGAATTATAGAACAGGAAATTCAATGTTAATAAATACTTTGAAATGGAGTGGATAAGCAAAAAGCATGAATGATCAATGTCATGGAACGACACAGAATTAGTTTGGAAACCTCAGGAAGAGAGATTGATAGTGAGAGGAATGAGTGTTCTGTGAAAAAACAGTGTGGAAACAGAACACAAAATTATTATGTGTCTGTCATAATGAAAGCAACAGCAAAAAAGGATGACTGAAATTATCAAACAAGAAATTTAGAGCAAATAAAATTGGTTATGTATAGTGTGCAATTAGCCTGTGGAGCTCATGAGCCAAATGTTACAGACAATAGAATCACAGAATCACAGAATGGTATTCTGGAGATCATCTGGTCCAACCCTCCTGCCAAAGCAGGTCCACCTAGAACAGGTTGCACAGGAACATATCCAGGTGGGTTTTGAATGTCTCCAGAGATGGAGCCTCCACCACCTCTCTGGGCAGCCTGTTCCAGTGCTTTGTCACCCACAAAGTAAAGATGTTCTTCCTCATGTTTAGATGGAACTTCTTATGTTCAAGTTTGTGCCTGTAAGAACTGTAAATAGATTTTTGAAAAGACTAGACAAATTCAGACAAGTCACTTTTATTTATTTTTAAATGGTTTTAGCTACAATCTTGATTTGAAGAAGTATTTAAGCATTGATTGTTGTAGTTGGAAGACTCTATCAGCCAAAAAACTTGTGATTACATCAGTCATTGAATAGGTCTGTGATCTATAACTCTGTATTTGCCTTGTTTCTTAATATCTTTTTCTTCAGTTTCTCTTTCAGATTGCAATTAAGAAAGAATGAACTCAGTCAAATGGACCTTTTTTGTGAGCCAGTAGAGCAGATATATTTTTAGGGAAGGGAATAATAGAAGAAAAATGGTAAAGTAAAGCAATTCCTGTTGACAGTAGAAGAAAGTTACCATTTTGTAACTATATCATAAATTGATGGTTTTACACTGAAAAAAAATAATGACCTAATTTATGGCTGAAACAGAGGTAGAACATGTAAATAGGACTCAAAAGGGGACTTGAAAGCTACTGACCATGCATTACTCTGTTGGCTCTTTTCAGAGCCAACTATGTGGGACAAGGAAAAGAATGTGCAAATCACCTTTCATCCTGACATAGTTCTGAAAGACCATTATAAATTAGCAATTGCCTATCTAATGAATCATATTCAGGTTTGTGATATTGTCTACCAGGTAATTATTTTAGATTAATATTTGGTTGTTTAATATAAAGCTAGACATAAAATTGGGCATTAAGTTTAGAGTCTAGACCCAAATCAAGACGAGAGAGAAAATAAGAAATGACACAGTACTCTCTCAGCAAGAGAAGGGGGCAAGTATAAGTGGTACATCAGCACAAGTGTAAGAAGGAAATTATTTTATGTAAGATGTCTAATCTTTCATTAATAAAAATCCATTGTTAGTAAAAATTAAAAGTTGATACTGAAGAGTTTGTGTGTAGCAGTATGAAAGTGTAAAGGCTTTTTTCAGTCTAACAACTTTTTCTGTTTTCTTTCCTGGATTACTTTTTCAAGAACTTAGGTAACATGTTACTCTATATATGACCTAAGTATGAGTCAAAATAAATACATAAAGTTGCATAAATTTACCAGTCTTTCAAAATGTTTTGGTACCCTATAGATCAAAACTTGACAATGAAAATTCTATTAGACATGTTGTCATTCCTTTAGGTGGGTGGTTCAACTATGCCCAACAGAGAAGTATCAATGTGTGGCCTGAAGAGAAAGCCAGAGGATAAATCATGTCTCAGAAATTTCTAGGTCCAGGGAAAAATTAAACTGGACTTTGGTTTATACTGAGCAAAATGTAAATCACCCAGAATGCCAGCACAACGCTGAGCTGAGAATGGCATGAGGAAACTAGAAGCAGCTTATTTTACTTTTAACTTTTGTGTTGGCATGTGGGAAAATCTATGCCTGACCCTTAAATATGGCTCTGCATTTGGATCATCAAATCAATTACTCCTTTCAGTCTCATTCAGCATTACCTTTGAAATACAACTGAGCTGAATTTTTAACACTATAGCCATCTAACCTACTTTGTTCTTTATGTGAATGTAACACAGATAATTGATGGTATGGATGCTGGCAGTGAGGAACTATTGATAGTCAGGGACAGTGCTCAGCTAATAATAGTTGTTATGTTAATCTCAAGGAAACATCTATGAAGAGAATTGTATTTTGTTGAAACAGTGCCATTGAAATATTCAGGACTAGAATTACAAGTAGGAGTGAGGTTACTAACTAAATTTTTAGCTTAAAGTCTAGATATTCTAAGTCTTTGTAGCCTGGGTTTAAATTTCTTCTAATAAAGTCTTAATGCTTTTTGAAGGAGTGACTGCATCAGTGGACAAGGGAAGAGCTATAGATGCCATCTACTTGGATTTCTGCTAGGCCTTTGACATGGTTCCCCACAACATCCTTCTCTCTAAATTGATGAAATAGGGATTTGATGGGTAGACTGTTTGATAGATGAGGAACGGGTTGGATGGTTGCATCCAGAGGGTAGCGCTCAATGGCTTAATATCCAGATGGAGACTGATGACAAGTAATGTCCCTCAGGGGTCCATAATGGGACCAGTACTGTTTAGTTCTTGGACAAGATGACCTTTAAAGGTGCCTTCCAACCCAAACTATCCTATGATTCTATAATAGTCAGGAAACTGGCACAGAGAGACTTAGTAAAGGAAAATTCCTTCTCCATTTTGTCAGAGGAAATAATTCAGGCTTTGGGTAGTGACAGTCTCACAAGAACCTTTTCTACATATTGAAGCAATTATTAGAATCTAATTTAAAGACAACTGTCATGAGCAGCTTCTGGAGAAAGAACTCATTATTTTGAAACTATAAAAGCACTTTCCAGTCCAAGGTTTAGGCAAAATTTATTTTTTTTTTTTAAAGTAGCTTAGATGAGTTCTTTGAAACTTAAAGGCCCCTGTTGTGAATTCTACTAGCTGGAGTGATTACCTTGGTTCAAGAATGCTTATTTTAAGCCCATATTGCCCATCTTTTGAAAAACAAAGATTATCATAAGCTCGTGTTACACAGGAAAGGAAAATAATTTCAACACTCATAGTTGCACTCTACATTCAAATTGTCAATTGTTACCCAAAGAATTTATTGTCTGAAAATATATATTTTTCACTATATAAATAGAACATTTTAAGTCACAAAGATATTTGCATTCCTGTTGTGGACTCTGCCTACTAATCATAGAATCATAGAATTGTTTAGGTTGGAAGGGACCTTTAAGCTCATCTAGTCCAACCATCCACCTAACTCTGATAGAAAAACATTACTAAACTATGTCACTAAGCACTATGTCAACCCACCTTTTGAATACCTCCAGGGATGTTGCCTCAACCACTCCCTGGGTAGCTCATTCCAATGCTTAATAACCCTTTCAGTGTAAAAATTTTTCCTTATATCCAACCTGAACCTTCCCTGGGGGAATTTGAGGCCATTTCCTCTTGTCCTATACCCTATGACATGGGAGAAGAGGCCAATACCCACCTCTCTACAGCCTCCTTTCAGGTAGTTATAGAGGGCAATAAGGTCCCCCCTCAGCCTTCTCTTCTCTAGGCTGAACAACCCAGGCTCTCTCAGCCTCTCCTCATAAGACTTACTCTCCAGACTCCTCACTACATTCCTTGCCCTTCTCTGGACCTGCTTCAGCATCTCAATGTCTTTTTTTGTTGTAAGAAGCCCAAAACTGGACACAGTACTCAAGGTGGGGCCTCAACAGTGATGAGTACAGGGGGACGATTACCTCCTGAGTCCTACTTCCACACTGTTCCTGATACAGGCCAAGATACTGTTGGCCTTTTTGGCCACCTGGGCACACTGCTGGCTCCTGTTCATCCAATAGTCGACCAACACCCCCAGATCCTTTTCTGCCAGGCAGCTCTCCAGCCGTTCTTCCCCAAGCCTATAGCGCTGCATGGGGTTGTTGTGATCCCAGTGCAGGACCTGTCACTTGGCGTTATTGAACCTCATCCTGTTCATCTCTGCCTATCTGAAGAATCAGTAATGGATAGCAGTCTGAGGGCAATACCAGGATAGTAAGCTTTAACCCTGCCCCTAGGGAGCAGCATACTTTCTGAAGAAATGGGTTGAGTCTGCATATTGGGCTTTCTGTTTCCGTCAGGAGAGAGTCTCCTTTGACAATGACCTATCTTTTTTCTTTTTTTTTTTATGGAAGAAGTTATGATACAGGGCATAGGTTAACCTCGGTGACACCTCCAAGTTAGATGAACCATCCTCCTCATTATTGTTCAGTTCCACTTGCACAGTCTCATACCTAGTATACAAGGGCACCTGGGAAGGTGGAGTAATTGCAGAGGAGACATACCTGCTGTGCCAGGCAGAAACTTGTTGCCATTGTCCCCTATCCCTCGAGTTACTGTGTTCAGCCAGGTGGAGAGCTGATGATAGATAATATCATGCATCCTGTCTGCCTGTTGGGCCTGTCCCATGGAAGGTAGGGTGTGAAGGTATTAGGTGTTTCTTGATATTCTTGTAGTGCAGGAGATAATACAAGGACAGAGCAACAGATTGGAATATTCCTTTAAAGGTCATCTAGTCCAAAACCGTGCTGAAAGCAGGCTAAACCTAAAAGAGACATTTTAGAACCTTGTTAAGTTGGGTTTGTAGAGTATCCAGTGATATAGATTGTGGGAGGAGCTTCCCAGTGACTGGAAAAAGGCAATGCCATGTCCACCTTTGAGAACAGCAGGAAGGACTATTTGGAGAGCTACAGACTCATCATCCTAAATGAGGTCTCTGGAAAAGTTATGGATAAAATCCATCTGGAAGTCATGCCCAGGTACTTGAAGAACAAGATTGTAGTTGGAAACAGAGATCAAGGAATTACCAAGAATGAATCATGTCAGACTAATTTGTTTGTCTTTTATGATGAGATTCTTCAGATTCCCTCTGAAGGGGAGAAAAGTGTAAGTTGTATATATTGACTTTAACAGAGTCTTTGACGTGTTGCCTTTTTTCAGTCATTGGGAAGTTCCTCTGATTGCCATGATCTATCAAAGGTGCAAGGAGTAGACACACAACTCCTTCCTCGACCTCCTCAACACCTTCAGAGACATCTTAGGTGATCCCATGGGCTTGCACATATTCAATTTGCTTAAACTGTGTAGATATATATGACTACAAAGATATAAAAGTATACCTTTAAGTATTTATTGATATATATATTTTAATATTGTTCACACATTGCCTTTTGCACCACTATGATAACTAATAAATGTGAATTATTTGGAAAGAACGTAAGTTTGGCTTAGAAAAAACAATTCTACTAGACAGTGCTGAACTGGAAAGAGAGATAAAGAAAAACAGTGTTTGTGTAAAAATAGCTTTATGATCAATTCTAGATTTTTCTAAAGGAAACACTGAGATTAAATAAATAATACATTATAACAACATAAAAAAACCTAAAACTAAAATAAAAAATATTTTAATACATTTAAAATATGCTATTTGTAACATGCAAAATATTCTACATGCATGAATTGCATTATTTTATTTTGCTTTTAAATCTATGACTAATTACTGGAAAGTTGAAGATGGGAGAGAGCTAAGCAAAAAGTCTGTGTTTATATTTCTACTTTCTTGTAATTTGGATGAACTTAGTAGTAATGACGCTTAAAAGACCAGACTAATAGGAATTTTGGAGAGAGCATTTTGGAATTAAAATGTTGCTAGAGTATTAAATGTTTGCAATATGTCTTAAACTTGTTTGTAGATGTAGTCAAACAAAGACAAGTTACTGTCCTCTTCTGCATAGAAGTACCAAGAATAAGACATACCAGACAACACCCCCTATGTCAAATTGCCAGCTTGCTGAACACAGTAGAACAAAGACATCAGGATTCAAAACAAGCTGCTTTCAAAGCAGCTATTTGTTGGTAAATTTCTTGCCTATTGCTCTCCTTATGTGTCAACATCACTTTGATATAGACATCAGAGTATAGCCTCAAGGCCAATTTCTTCCCCCTTGGACTAAATCTTAGGGGGTTGCCAGCCTGTAGCCTAACTCATACAGTAACCTCCCTCCTATATAGAAAACTACTAATATGGAAAATACAGACATCTGAAGCTTGAAATGCACTACAGCACAAGAATGACAGATACCCTATGGAGCCTACTGTGCCCAATGAGACTTTCAGTGTACCTGAAAGAAAATGACATTGTCAGTGGAAATTCAGAAGTCTTCTTGTAACAGCATCAAGCACCTGTGGTATATCCCCACATCTCTCTCTCTAAACTACCGAACACTATCAATTAGATGATAGCATAGAAAATGTTTTCTTTTTCACATCTTGAACTTCAGAGACTTAAACATTTTCTTGTGGAGAAACTATAGTTTTGTTTTCCTTGTGTATAGAAATGTTGATAGCAAAGGCAAGGAAGCTGCAGATAGATAAATATTTGTAAGTGAAACTTCCTTTTTTATTTGTTGAATTTATTATTCAGACCTTAAGATACCATTAAATCTTCTGAATTGTTTCCTTCCTAATGTTTTGGTGTTTTTTTTCCCAACTGGGAGACAGACCTTTGATTGATGGAGTTTTTCCTAGCAATTTTAGATTACTAGAGACCTGAATGTAGATTTTAGAGGAGTGAGTTAAATTGTGACAGTTTTTCCTGTACTTCTTCAATTTGAATCAATGATAAAATCATTTGTCACTTTTTTTTTTTTTTGCTAAATAATTTATGACCCTGACATTTTACAATTCAAGGTTCACAAAATAGAAAATGTTTTGTCTTCTCTTTAAAAATATAAGCAGATCATTAAAAATGACCATATATTCATGAACTTACAACTACTTCATTAATTGACTCAGCATTGATACTTAGTATTTAATAAGAACTGTGTAGGTTAGATGTTTGGAGAGCTAAAGCACACAGAAACACCTTACAAAAACAGAAAGTGATGTTTTATTTTCTTTGCTTCAAGCTATTAATTTGGTTTATTAATGGAGTGAGTGAGAGAATTAGAGGGGAATACCTGGGTTTTCTTTATCACTGACCGATAATTGTCTATGAGGTGGGACCTGATCTTTCAGAAACTAGAATTAATAGAGTAATTTAAAGAATCAGGCAGATTAAAGGGCTACATGGGTGTCCCAGTTTGAGGTAAAACCGAACCAGTTTCGTGTTCTGTAATTTTACATTTCAGTTAGACCTCTTCCAGAGCTGGAATCCAGTTCCCATCCATTGCTGAGTCCAGTCTGGGACTTCCCCCAGCATCTGCCAGTGATGGGACTGATATCCCAGGAGCTTGATACGGTTTTGTATATATTTTATCTATTTCATTATTTTTCTTTTTCTTTTTTTTTTATTTTAATATTAATTCTTCATTAAAGTAGTTTAGTTTGTTCTAAACTGCTCTCTCTCTCTTTATCTCTTCTCTCCTCTCTTTTGGGGGGTGGGAAGGGCCATCTGTAGGTCGGGTTGCAGTGATTTTTGGCTCAAACCACGACAATAGGAAATACAAGGCATAATATAGAGTAGCACCTCAGAGAATCATTGACCTAAACAGGCAGAGTTGTATTCATTGAGCCGAAACCCCAGTAAGTGCTTAAATTCTGTGATGACTTGAAGACTCAGTAAGTTACTGAAAATGGTACATCAGAGGTGAAATAAAATGAGAAAAGGAAATAAAAAGCAGTACCAGATATTACATTAAGAAAAACAGCATGTATTTATTTGTTGTTAGTAGCTTCCTTGGCACTGTATAGAATAAATGTGTTGTGTATACACCAATCTACATTGCAGATTTTCAAGGGCACTTCTGAATTCAGTCACGTCACCATAGCTTGGAAAGCAAACTGGAAACATTTCCTATTCAACAAATTAATTCCCAAAGCAAATTGTTTCCCCACCATTACAAGGAGTCCCAAGGAGCTTGTTATAAATGTTCTGTAAGCAACAATGGCAAGCAAATAAAAACATCATATATTTAACTCATTTTGTTCTGCCTATTGTATAAGCCAGAAAATAGAAAAAACCCTCTGATTTATCAACACCTTAACAAAGCAGATTCTTCTTTTTTTTTTTTTTTTTGTTGTTGTATCTGAAAACACAGAATCAACAATTGTAACTATATGGGGCTTGACTTTGTTAACGGTCGTGGTTTTGACCAAATTGACCAACCAGAATGACAGATGGCCTCTCCCTCCCCTCTCTATCCTAAGGAAAAGAGAGGAGAGGAAAAGGGAAAGGAAAAAAAAAACTTCTGAGTTTAGAAAAACTAAACTACTTTAATAAAATAAAATAAATAAATAAATAAATAAATAATAATAATAATAAGGAAAAGGAGAAAAAATGAAAAAAAAAAAACCTATACAGTATATACAAAACCCAACGCCTCCGACGGCTGTTGCCTTCGCCAACGCCGCCCGGGAACCTCAGTAAATTTGGGGAGGCGAAGGGCAGGCGGGGAGCCCCCGCCCGGCGGGGGAGCGGTGCGGGTGCCCGGGCGGCGGGGGAGGCACCGGCAGCCTCCCGGGGATCTGACCGCTGATGGGGGGGGGGGGGGCTCCGGCGGCCCCCACGGAGGGTTTCGGGCTGGTCCGGTTATTCCTCTGCGTGACTTCTGCTTTTCAATAAACTCATCAATACCTCAAAGTTAGAAGTTACTTATTGGTAAGCATGGAATACCACAAAAATGGCTTTCCCCCCCGCCCCAAAACGTGAAGGGGGTGTGTATTGCATGTGTTGACTGTAGTCAGAAGCTTTCCAGAACACAATTTTTGTGCTCTTTGGAAGAGGAAAAATAAATCCTTCAAGAAGAGTCAGTTTCAGTGAGAAGGTTTTCCTTTGAGCCCTGAGGATGAGAGCGGGGATGTGTGTGTCTCTGCCCCTGTGTCTGCCCTGAGGTATGATCTGCTCTCAGCCCAGGGCCAACTTTTTCTGCTGCTTCTGGAGTTAAACTCTTGTGAACTTCAAGAATAGCAGAATTTGGCTGGTCTGTGGCTGGCAGAGCTCAGCCCCTGCGGACAGCGTTGGTGGGCGAGGTGATGTAACTTTGTCATGTTCAGCGCTTCGTTTTTCTGCCGCTGCTCAAAATCAGTCATTCTTAATTTGCTTTCACTTTTTTGTTCTTTCTCTGTCCCGATACCTCCGAAATAGTTGTCTGGAGCCCTGCAGAGGAGCGTTGCGTGCTGCCCGGGGAATCGCCACCACGAGGGCTGTAGCTTTTTCTTACTGGGAAAGCAGAGTTAGGCTATTAGACAAAGTATTGCATAACGTCAAACATTAAGATGTAAACTTGGAGGCTTTTAATTAACAGACTTGCTGCGAGTTAGAGATGAAAATCAGAGCCATATTTCTTTCTTTTTTTTTTTTTTCTTCTGACCTTGTGAACTGTGTGAAGTGCAGTGAGTATGCAGTGTGCAGAAGCCTCTATCCTCTAGCTCTCAAAGAATGACGTCTTTATACAGTGACCAAGCTAGAAGATCTCTGACTAAATATAACAACTTCTTTTTTTTTCTTTCTTTCTTTCTTTCCTCTTAACTGTATGTTTACCAAGGAATAGAACCTAATCTCAAATTCCTTTGATAACACCCAAACTAATGCGTGCAGGAAGGTTGTGTGTGCACAGCTGGCCTTGCTGTGTGTACAGGGTGCAGCGTTAATAGCGCATAACTTTCTGCAGCCAGAAACTAGCTCTGACTTCACGCGTGATGCTCCTACGTGCTTACCTGGAGCTCTGACCCATGGGCACAGGCCCAGAGATTTTTATCCGCTGTCATAGTTCACTCTAGCGGGCTTCAGAGAACCTTTATGCACAGATCTCTGCAAAATTAGAGGAGATTTAGTGCTGAGTATTTTTAATACTTCTGTGCCTGGAACTGCGTACTGCTTTTTCCAGTATGGCAGATGAATTATTCTAAAACTGTTTTGACAATTTGCTGTAGTTTAGACCAGCTATGTTTTTTAAAGCGTTGAATGCACAACAATAAAACTGCCATTGAAGGGAACTACTGCATTTAGTTAATTCTTTTTCTGGAATGTGCTACCCCCTCCATAAAAGCACTGCCTTTGTATTCCTATTCATCGTGGGTTTTCTGGTTGTGGATGTTTTCGTTTGTTTGATGTTTTGAGGTTGGTTTTTTTTTGTTTTTGTTTGCTGTGTGTGGTTTTGTATTTATTTTTTTAACAGATAGGTATTCTGAATAGCTAACTTGCTGTCAACTGACTTTTGCTATTTGAAATAGCAATCTTCTGTTTATTGCTTTGTGATACATTACTGTGCTGTTACTCCGTACGTGTAGCTTTTGGATTAGGCTACAGGAGGAGGTGGGAAAAGATAGCTTGCCTTTTTTTCTGACGTATTCCGAAGGAAGGCAGCACTCTGATGTGGCAGAATTGTTTCCTGAGAGAATAAATTCAGTTCTCATCACTGAAGGTTACAGCTTGGCAGCTCTCTAGTGTGGGGCCTTGTGTAATAGCTGCCGTCTGGGCAATGGTTTTGTTGAGGCGAGGATGACGTCCAAGCTGCTGGTGGTGGTAGTTTGGATTTTGTAAGGTTGCCCTTAGTTGAAGAGCTCTCTTGTGTCTGACATTTGCTGTGACCTCTTGCTGTAAGCAAAAGGAGACAGTCAACTATTCTGAAGCGTGTCTTTCACTCGGAGCTGAAAGCGAGGATGTTTAGTTCTAGTTCCTCTTCTAACCCTCAACCGTGGTTGAGTCTTCACTTTTTTGATATTCTATTGCATCCCTGTGACACTTGAAGTTTTTTACATACATATGGAAAAAAAAAATCATCCATGTACAGTAAACTGAAATACTTGCAGGTTGTTTTATAGATACAGAAGTCTTAAAGACAAGACTGGCTGATTTTTATAATCGTTATCTTGATTAACCAGTTAGTGTTTACAGAGGACTATTAGAAGTTACAAGCAGCGAAGAAAGCAGTGTGCAGAAGGTAGGCTATGGGTGGCAAACTGGGGACTAAGAAAAAGAACAATGCAATGAAGCAAGAAGCAGGGGATGGGAAGCAAATTGAGAGGGAGGGAAGTGAAGAAATAACTGGGAAAGTGGGGTGGAACTAATGATAGCTGGCAGGGAAAGAGGAAAAATGTGGACTTTTATTTGACCCATCGCTTGCATCAAATTGTAATGAGTTAACAATCTGATGGAGGATGAAAGGGGTTTGTTTGTTTGTTTTTCACTTACCAATCCTTATGCTGATCCTGCCTGAGACACTTGTGGTGGGCAGAAGCTCAAGCCTGTAGAGGTGAACAGTCCTGCAGACCCAGCTTAGTGATCTTACCCTGTTGCGGTAATTAATTAATTTTGTGCGCTACCTCAGTCCTGGGCTCTTCTGCTGAAGCAGTCCATGCGACTGGTGTGTGGTATCAGCACGTTTGCGCTCCAGTAATGGCACCAAAACCAACAACTTGAGCATTCAAAGGGTGGTCGGTGGTAACTGCTTTCCCTCATAAAGGCTGGCATGGAAATTCCTGACCAGTGGGTGAAGGCCTTTCCAGTCCATTGCAATTGCTTGGACTTTTGAGACTCTTCCAAAACAGTGCTTTCCAGCCAGGCACCACTGATTCTTTAATTCTGTGAAAAATAAATTGTTTTTCCTTGAATGTGGCGTACTGTGGTGCAACAGGATATTTTTACTGTCATACCAGACATCTAAATCCTTCTGACCGAAAAAGGTGACGTCCTTGGTCTTGAGCCAGCGCAGACTAGCACATAAACGTTAACATTAAGTTTATCTGTAAGTCTCTCTAAATTTGGGTTCATAGATTTGGATTCACTAAAGGTGTCTGGGAACTTGTATACGGATATATATGCAAAATTACCTTTTTTTTTTTTCTTTGACACACTTGAATAATGGTGCTTCTTCCATTTTTCATTTAATGCAAGCTGGAATTGGCTATATTCTTGAATGCCTCAGAATTCATTAAATAATGGAATGGTAGTTTTCCAAGCTGCCAGGAAATGAAATAACTCCAAACACGTATGCAAAAATCAAGGAAAACACTGAGATATTTGCTGCTAACGCTGAGGTATGCTGCCAGGTCTTGAGCTAATAACATTATTTGTGCCAGGGCAGTGGGTTGTGCCAGGAGAAGAAATGGGTTTTGTGGCAGAGACAGAATGGAGGGGGTCAGGTCCCTCTAGAAATATACCTTGATGGCATAGTGAAGGTTTACTTTTTTTTTTTTTTTTTAAGGGGATATTAAAATGATTGATTGTTATCCCTTTTGCTCTACCTTCTTTGGGTGGGGGAGGAGGAACAAACCCTCCTTTAGCTCCCAGTTGGAGACCTCTTGAGAAACCCTTCATTGGCTCCCTGGAGAGTCTCCAAATGACTTGATACAGTATTTGAGTTTGTGCAATTGAAGGGTAAGTCTGTGAAATCTTGTGGACCGTGAGTGTTTTATTTTTATTTTTTTTTTACATAGTGTTGCTTTTGGATTTGTTACTGTATAGTTTCCCCCCCCCCCCTTGTATCTCTTCCTTCCTCTTCTAGCATTCTGCATCTTTCTACTTCAGGCCCCCAAATGCCCCTGTGCGATTCGTGAATGTGTGGTTTGGGTTTTTTAAATTTTTTTATGCAGTATTGACTAAAGTCAGTTTGTAGTTCTTATGAGGTGCAGGGGAAGCTGTTCCATTCCTATGTCCCTTTTTTGAGCCTGGTGAGATGTGAAATGGTGCCTTTGTGGAAGTCACAGAATCACAGAATCTTAGTGGTTGGAAGGGACCTTTGAGATCATCGAGTCCAACCACATTAAAAAAAA
>JAOQGH010000001.1:148409324-148424803 GCA_025769975.1 Gallinago jamesoni
TTAGTTAGAAGAGGCCCAGCTGGAAAAGTAAAATCACTGAACAGAAAATTAGTTCTGTTTTACCTCAAACCAGGACATTAATTTTGTTAATTTGAAAGATAGTTATTTATACCATTAAATAATTAGTAATGCTTTTACAAGAAGAAAATACAACTTCAACTGTTTGCAAAAATATGGAAAAAATTATCTTTTAGATAATCAAATCACAGAGGCATACCAGCATTCTCATCCGAATGTGATTCTTTTACTCTGGGCTAAGTTTCATAAAAGATATTACTCAATAAAGGCTGATAGCAAATTAATTAAAACAACATAAAAGAAACATATCAAACAGTAGCACTTTTTTAAGATGAATGATCAACTTTGGTGATGGATGTAGAGCTATGGATGTCAACTTACACATAAAGAACCAAAAGTTTCTTGTGAACCTTGATTATGCTAATTCATGCTTAAATTTACCTCGTAGCTATACATGGTTGCCCAGAGAAGTTGTAGATGCCCCAGCCCTGGAAGTGTCCAAGACTAGGCTGGATGGGACTTTGAGCAACCTGGTCTAGTTGGAGATGTCCCTGCCAATGACAGGGGGGTTGGAACTCAATGATCTTTAAGTTCCCTTCCAAGTGTAACCATTCTATGATTGCATGACACAGGCAATGTTTCCCATATGCATGTGTATACAACGTGCATGTATACAATGTATAAAATTTTCAACAGGACAGATGTGTGGTACTAAATTTTCCTCCCATAAGAACATGTGAAATAGTAGTTGTGCATCTAAACTAGTAGTTTTGTGATAACACTAGTAGAAATTAATCTATCCAGAGATTATTTGATTTACATGATGATGATGGAGTATATGGAAAGCAATTCTAAAAAGTCTGCATAGAGCATTAAGAATGCACACCCATGTGTATTTCATCTAGTCTCCAGCTGCATTTCTAAAGCACCATTGGTATCCCACATATTGTCCTGTGGCTTACCTGGCAACCCCTTACAGATGTTTCTTAGAACATTTAAAATAGTTCTCAAAATCAATATTTGGGTATCTCAAACATTTTTTAAAATGCCATGCATCAGTGGAGGTAAAGACAATCATTGTGTGGGTCTTGAAAGAAGACGAGAAATCTAGGGTTCTAGAACTCAACAGACTGGATGTGAGGTTTGGAGGCAGAAAATGGCAATACGGATGAAAAGCATGGGAGGAAATGTAAAGTGCCAAAGGTAAGTATCAAGGTGGACCCTGTCTAGTTGTTAGTAGATGTTCTGTGGCTCTGAACACTGTTGACCACTAAGAGATGGACTGTAGAAGTACAAGGGTAAGCATAGAAATATTATTCTATTACCCCTTACCAGGCTAGTAAAATATACTTGTGTCCTTTTCTGAGGTAAAACAGAATCAATTTTCTTTTCAGTAGTTTCACTTTTCAGCTGACCCTCTTTAACTAACTGAAGTCTCTGAAATTTATGGCATATTTTTAGATGGTAGTCTGCTTTCAGAGTGATAAGACCTGATGTTTATAATTTATACCAAGGAAAGATGTGCAGAGAAGCTCTTGCTTATTTTTATTGCTACAACAACCAAGGTCAGGTAACTGAAAACTAGCAGAAAAGTGTAGAGGGGTCACACCTGCAGGGAGGACCAGACAGGACAGGTGATCCAAAACTGACCAACAGGGCATTCTGTCCCATCTCTCTCATGTTCAGTATAAAAGCTGAGGGATCAAAGGTGTCAACCCTCTCTTTCAATGGTTGGTGTCCGAGGAGGACTCTGCCTTTGATTCTGATCCATGCTTTCCTGAATCCAGATCTGGAATGCAGTTCCCATTAGTCACTGAGTCCAGTCTGGGACTTATCCAGTGTCTGCTGGTGATATGATCATCATCCTGGGAGCTTGATAAGGTTTTGTATATATTGTATATATTACATTATTTTCTTCTTATTTTTTTATTAATATTTTCATTAAAGTAATTTTGTTTCATTTTAAACTCCTAAGTTTCTTTTCTCTCTCATCCTTCTCTCCCTGAAGGGAGATGCTCTCCCTTCTCTGAAGAGAAGGAAAAGCGAGCATCCGCCTTTCATTTTAATGGCCAGTCCAGACCAAACCACAACAATCTAACCTTCCAAAAAAATTTCATTTAACAAATACTTTGGTTTTTTAGTGTATGTATAGGTCTTCCATTGGATTTTAGCATTGCTGCTTGGAATACTTAGCTTTATGGTGATGCTGCCAGGTGACTTCTCAGAACCCAAGTTAGTGCCTTGTATTCCCATGCAATACATAGGAAGATGCTCACAGGGTTAGCATGAGTTTTTTTCACTGATGTAGGCATATAAGAGAATATTCTCATTCTTGCAGTACCAGGTCAGTAAAACAGCAGAATTTAAGGACTTACAACAGATGTCTTCTGATGATGCTTACTGGAATAAATGGAGACTTGTAAATGACTGATAAAGCCCAGAAAAATGAGTGAACTACTACATAATGTAGATAAAGAGGAAAGAAATATTGAAGAGTGTTAAACACCTTCCTTTGGGTGGCATGAGTGTTCTCACTTGGATTCATAGTTCTATGTGTAGTGTTGGTAAGTTATTTCACAACTTCATTTAGAAAGTGTGCATGTGTAATTAAAAATTACTGATATTTCCTTTGAAAACTGAACTACGGTATAGGAGGCTGCTGCTTCTTTTAATATCTTTTAGTTCAGTTTTTTTCTGCTTGAAGAAATTTAACATAATTCCCATAATGTCTTCTGCTACAGTGAGCGTTCTTGAAGGTGTTTCATCATGGAGCACATAGTTAAATATACGTTTATTAATAGCAGGGTTGACTCTACAGAAATGCAAATGTCTGCATGAGAGAAGACATGGACTACAAAGTTCTGTCATATGCTCTTGCCATTTTGGACATATATTAGTTGAAATGGAACTTTCTGGAAGATTTCTGAGGGGGGTTTTGCACGTAGCATGAGTGCACAAAAGCAAGTCCTGAGAAGAACTCCTAAGTTTCTATAGGAATTTAAAGATGACAGATGAAGAACCTCTGTGTATTAACCTCTTCAAGACTATATTGCAGTACAGGAAGATGAGTTTTAAGTGCCTACAAGCTGGAAGTGGATGCCAAGAGCAAGAACTAAATTAGTAATCTTCTTTCATGAACCTTCAGGAATGTTTTGTACTCAAGACATGTTCCTAACCTTTACTATATTTAAACAAATCTAATCTGCCTTGTTTACATGGTATACTCTAAATTAAGAACATTTTCAAATATTTTTCCAACTTGGAGCAAAAACCTCTCTCTGTCTCAGTTCCATGTCTACAAGTAAGAATTGCAATATGGGTCCATTTAGTTCCTGTTAGACTTCAAACTCATGTTATATATCCTTTTAACTGATTATTTAGCCTATCTTTTATTTTGTAAGTATTTTTGTCCTTTTCTATTACATATTTGTCTCCTGTCTTACCAGAGCTCTGTCTTCCATTTGGAGGCTTTGTAACTCTAAAAAGTTAAACTTAAATACCTGAAATATGTGGTTATTGCACCAAATTTTTACAATAAACTTTCTTTTTTTTAAGCTTTAATTGACCTTAATTCTCTGTGAAGAGAAATTTTGTTGTGTTTGAGTGCCAGAAATCAAATGGATAATACTTACATTGACTCCAAAGCAAGAGGTACAGTAGCTTTCAACTCTGTCTTACAGTTTTCATCACCATTATGTGATTCAGACATAAGGGTTTGGGGAAGTGAACATAACTTTAATGTAGTGAAATTGACAAAAAAGCTGTGGGGGTAAATGAAATTTTACTTCCATACTGCAAATGGCAAATGAAAAAAGTCATCTTCCCAGACTTGCTATGGGTATAAAGCACTACTCAGTTTGGCAGAGTTTGTAAGATTTTATGAACTTCAAGCCTTGTCTTTTGGGACTGAGCAATTTAAAACAGACTGAAAGCTTAGCAAGTGATTAGCAAGAGTTTGTAATGGATTATCTTCAGTTAAGATGGTTCACCCAGATGGAACTCATGAGTATGAAATTGTGAGAGAGAATAGAGACCACATCAGTCATCTCGCACTAGAGAGAAACTCCCAGTTAGGTTTTCCTGGGAAGCAAGCAAACAAAAAAACCCCAAACAAAACAAAACCAAAAGGAAAACAGTAAAATAAAGGAAAAAACAGCACAGGTGTGGTTACTTTGAGAGCCAAAGAAAGCAAACTATAGACTATATACATATATTGCAGAATTTAAACAAACATGTTAAATGATACAAAACAGGAAACAAGGCTCTTTTAGTTTTCAAAATACACAAAAATAAACTAAAAACTACAATTAAAAATGTATAAGATTTATTTATTATTCTTTCCCTCTCAGATATGACTCTTTTCCCTTGTGAAATTAAAATATAATAAAAAAGAAACTAATATATCATCTTACAGATTTTGCTACTGCATTCTAAGTTACGATTATTTGTAGGGATTTTGTGTGTCCCACACTGGAATTAGAGAGATTGATTCTGTTCTCACAATCATAAATGAGGATAGCATTTGGCCTCCCACCTCATCTGTCACACTGACACTTAAATAGTAACACTGTGTGCCAAGCAGACCTGGAGTGAATTTTCCTACAGCCATAGGTTGTAAAGTAAGCAGCAAAACAGATCTGTACAAAGAACTGAAGAACCTCATGATCAGAAAGGATGAGCAACAGTCACTTGAACAGATGTGATTTCACAGACAATAAATGTCAGTGCTATTAGATACCAACAAGACAGAAGAAGGTGAGGCGAGGTGAAGTGAGCCAAGGAGAGGCAAGCAAGGCAAGGAGAAGCAAGGCAAAACAGAACTGCAGAAGAGGCAATCCTAAAATAACTTCAAGAGATTTGAGTTCCAGGATATAAAATATTTTATGGTATCAATATCTTATAATTACATGACTAAAAATTGCGGGTCTCTCATCTGCCTTTATAACTAGGGTTCTTGTTTGAAATTCTCCCTTCTGTAATGTATTAAAACTTGCATTTTTACCAAGACACTATCAGCCATGAGAGTTACTTAAGCAAAACTCTAGTTGCAATCTGTCTTGGACAAATACACAAAGCTTGTTCAATAATGAAATCAGTTATACTTACCTTTCAACATATTGATTAATTGATTAATTGAATGATTGATTGATTGATTGATTGATTTTCCTCCAGAAGTGAAAGAAAAATTGTATGAAAAGTTATTAAAAATAAAACTTTTCCTTTCACTCTGCCATTTCAGTTGTCTCTGATAAATGTCACCATTAGATTAAGATAAAACAAGCCATGTTGCTCTTTTTTATTTTCATAGTTGTCTTCATCATAGCTATCCTTCATTGTGCTTATTACTTCTACTGATCTTCAGCAGGTCACATATTTTTGCTTGGCACAAACCAGTACTATGGGAAACAGGACGCTGCAAATCACAGTCCTGTGAAGCAGTAGTGTTTTTGATTCCCTGCTGTGTTCAAGGTCAGCAACAGATGTGGCCTAAAGCTCTGCCCCTTGAATCTTGACCTTCACTGAGTGATTCTCTAATGACTCGGGAGGGACATCATAATAAGATAAAATTCTTGCCTATCTTTATTAAAGGGCACCAGATTAAACTCTCTGCATGTTTGATGAAAAGTGATTGTTTTCCCCACTTCAAATGCTTCAGTGTGCCTTTTCATTAATGTTTTATCATTTACATACTGAATTCTGATGCTTTCAAGAGGTTTTAAGGAAAAGTGAAACAAAAAAAAAGAAACAAAACATCCTCCTTACAAAACTGTAAATCTTCTTTTGATGGAAATTCTTTCAAAACCAGTCTTATTTTCCTTATATACACTTCATGCACCCATTTGAAAAGGTGACAGATTACCTGAGCAAAGTAAATAAAAATCAGACTGAATTCACACCATATTTATAAGTAAAATCCAGTCACAAATTACTTCAAGGTTTCAATACAATAGGCCATGTAATGTAATCAGAGTGAATTAAATGCTTTTATTCTTTAAATTGTTCTGTAAACCTATTGAGTTACAGATAAGCTTTTGAAGAAAGCATGATAAAATATTTATTCTGTTGCAGCTGAAATAACAAACATTCTGTTGTTCATTTTATTTTAGTAAAAAGATTTACAAAAGCAATTTAGCTCCAGAACACATTGCTGCAGGCATTCATCAGGCAGATCTCTTGCACGACATATTATCACTAGAGCAAGAGGTGAGATGTTAAATAAGAAGCAGAAAAATGCCAGTGGCCTTATCAAATCAGAGAAGAGAGTGCAATTGTTTTGAGAGTGAAATTTGGTAGCAACTCCTAATCATGGTGGACTCCTGATAGTGAAAATCAGTCACTCTTAGTCACTTTCAATTTGTGGGCCTCCTCTTTTGTATTCCCTGTATTCTTTTCAACTTGTTTTTTAGTATCTGATTAATGCATCTCTGGGGAAAATCTGACAAGATTCTTTCTGGAATCTCTTCATGATCAATCTGGTATCATATACAGCTTAATGTGTTCTTTTTTCCTTTGCATCTTGGAAATGATAGGATGTGTTACAAATGCCCAAACCCTTAGAAGCAAAGATATTTCAGGCTTTTCCTTCTGTCCTTTGGGTTATTAAAAGCAAGAATAAGCTTTAAAAATTAATAGGATATGGCTTCAGGATGGTTACCTGTTAAACACACAAGGCAAAACAAATGCTCCAACACTCACATTTCATTGTTATTACAACTATTTTTGTCCTGCCAACTCTGTAGGAGACCAAATTCCAAGAGACTGTCTTGGCCTGTTGCTTTACTGCTCTGTCCCCCAGGGAACCTAGATTGCTGTGTGTCACAAATTTTAGCTCTTGTGTACCAAATGCTGCCTGCGTACATCATAAAGGAAAGCAATCCACCTGAAGTATGGTGCAAACATGGTTTCCAGCTCTTGGAAGAACAGTGTTTGAATGGTATGTATTCACTGCTTCTTCTGCTTTCTGGTCATGACTGGAATTGGCACACTTTAATGGCTTGAATTTCTTCTGTTTCTTGTACCAGGTTTTATCACTGTTTGAACAAATGCCTCTCAGTGTACTCTACCTTCCAGTCTTCACAGTTCTTTTAACTCATTTGCATCATTATAGTGTATTAACAGAGATGTTATATTTGCCTGATAGTTAACATTCATTACTACTTTTGGCAAATTTTGATTTTCTTATTAACCACTGATATTATTTCTCCCAGTCAACCTTGATATACATGTTATCTCACCATATTTCGGGTTGTCTTAAGACTTTGTGAAGGCTGTGGAGAGTTACCTCACTTGCAAATGAGCAAAAAACCACTTTCCAATTCAAAAAAGAGAATTCAAAAATATATAAATTAAATATTTCTAGACATGAGTGATAGAGTAGTAGAAACCAAATACAGTCCAAAAGAGAATCAGATAATAAGACCCAATATATATTTGCTCTTCAAACTTCTGCCAATTTTTTCTGGGTTTTTTTTTCTGTCTTCACTAATAATTAAAGAAAAAAATAAATTGTCCAAGTTTCCTACAATAATCTAATAATTTTGTGTTAACTTGTGCATTTCTTTCTCAAGGTATACCATGCTAAAAAATACTCCTTTGTATTTAAAAACACTTTATGTATCAAAAAAGGGGGAGAGAAAAGGTAAAATGAGTTGCAGAAATCTCAATCAGTTTTACTTTGCATCACAGATATCCACTTTTATAGTCCACCACAGTAGAAAAATTTGTTCAAGTTCAAATTTGTATTAATTTTCTGTGTGTGTCATACACAGATATATTAATGTCACTGATCAATGAGAAACCAGCTAAAGGTTGTGAAACATAATACCTTTACTCTGCAGTATTGAACCAACGCTGCCTGGAGAAAAGAAATGAATGATTTCTACATCAAGCTTAAATAAAGAAATGTGAAGCTCCTTCAGGTTGTCTGTGACTGCAGCTCTATCACCTTCACAAAGTCATCATAAACACGTGCTCTCATTCTCTGACCTTTAATGGCTAAAATAAGAATGAAAGTACAGCAAGCATTCTTGACCTAGGATTTCACCTAGCTTGAAAAATACTGTGCTCTAAAGGCAGTCTTGTGTCATATAATAGGATACAGCTATTTTGTAATTGGCAATTTGTAAGGAATTACATTGATGAGATGGCAATAATTCTAAAATCCCCGTTTGCCGGGAACACTAACGTAAATTTGCTACAGCACTTTCTCTTTACAAGTATATTAATGTGGTAAACTTAACTTCAAATCCTGCAGTCAGACTATGTTTTATGATGCTGAAATTATTTGATTAATATTCAAAACTTATAACAAACTATATTTTTCATTATTTCATTCTTGAACGCAGATGGTACCGTTTCCTACCAGTAAATCCAAAATACTGAGAAGGTATTTTTATGTATGTGCTAGCCAGAATGCTAGCAAAAGACATGAGAGAAATTGGATAGTTAATTAATACCTGTACTTACCTTTTAAAATGTAGAGTATTAAAAACCCCAAAACAAACAAACAAACAAAAACAATACCCCAAAATATAAAAAAAAAACAATATGCTTTTAATAATAACCAAAAGTATTTTATAAGAAAAAAAGAATTTTATCTTTTTCATTTGTAGTCCAGGTCAAGTATTGCAGCAGTGAGAAAGTGCACCTTTTAAAAGGAACCTTTATTAATTAGTGTCATTAGTTTAAAAATAAACAAGCATAGTATCTTACAAATCCAAATGTTATTATTACAAAGCCATACTTACTGCATTATTTTCAAATTAGTTCAATATAACAATTCTCAAGTACATGAGAAATACTACCTGTTTGGGGTATCTATGTCAGTGTTCCTAAAATTACTTGTTTTTTACTGAAAGTGCTAAAATAGTTGGGTTTTCTTATTTTTAGACTGAAGTGAACTATGTAATAGTGTTATTCAGGCATTACTGTTGGAAATGGGTGGCATTGCATAATTGTGATTGCTATATCCTTCTGCATAATTTAGATTGTCTTTTGAAACTTAATAATGGGTAAGTCCTTGGGGAATCACTTTAATGTAACAGTTAACCTTCCCTTCATGATAAATTGACCTCTGTCTCTATGAAATATTTGTAATTTTCTATTCTGTCTCAAAATATTTGAGACATATTTCTTTTATATATTCCAAAAAAAAAGACACAACAAAAACTGCTAGGAAAAAAGTTGTAGAAAACACTTTAAAACACCTCTGTTTTTTTTATTCTTAGCTGGCTATTTCTCAAAACAAAATAAAGTATTAAATTAAATAGAGTCATTTGGGTCTCATTAATTCTCAGTGCAGTGATTTATAACATTGTTAATCAGACACTGAAGGCAAAAATCATGATGGACTTTTAGATTTCAGATTTCATAGAACTGCATAGATTATTTAATTAAATTAACACACACAAGAGCAGTGTAACAAAGATTTCATATACACATTTCTGTTGCCCTTTTCAGTGACATGATTTAGCTGTACTTATGACAGTATCTTTATTTAGACCAGATGCAAACTATACAAGGTCATGGAAGTGAATAATTGCATGGTCAATAGGAAGAAACTAAAATCTCCAGTAATTTTATGAAATTTCTAATATTACTTAAGTAAATTTGATAGATATAAAGTAAATGACTACAGGTTCATGAACACAAGCTTTAAAATTCTCTTGCATAAACATCTCATAAGAAATGTGGTATATAGCTTTGCAGTATAGAAAGCTGTTCTCTGTGTATAGGCTCTTTTGGTTTACTTACCAATAGTGATGAGGCAGTTTTCAGCCACTACTGAAAGTAGGTCTGATGTTCCACATCGAGGTACATAATAAATGGTGTTGAGAGTAAATTCCAAAATCAGCAAATTTTTAGCAAATTTTTTTCTACATCTATATCAGATTTCTTTATTCCTTTAATGTATTGAGAGGATTTTTGACTTCCAATAAGTAGATAATATTGGTTAACATTACTATAGGCATCCATTTGCTTTGTGTAAGAAATAAGAACACAATTTAAGTACTAACAAGGGAAACCAAGTTCATAACTCTTCAAAAATTAAACTGCACTAGGCTGAAATTCAGCAAGCTCTTTTAGAATGCTAATGAGTTATTCATAAATGTCACAAAACCACTGAAAGATCCTCAGAAGTTTTCTGCTTTGATTCAGATTCTGAATTTTATATGATAATAATCCAGAGAAGTTTAACAGTAAGCAGATACTTTTCTCTGTCTTTTTAGACAATCAAAAATGTACAGTTGTGATTCACAATCCAGCCTACAGATGCACAAACTGGTGCTGAATGCACATACCAATCTCCCCAGCATGTTGACAGAGACAGACCCCCAACACCACATAGTACTCTGTGACATGCTTAACTCTGATGAGTAGCTATTATAAGTAGTATGAAAAATTTGAAACTGAGAAGTCATGCTCTAAGTTTCTCCTAACTGCAATATTAGTACTGAGAAATAAAAAGCCATTTCATTGCTTAGGCTCTGATGCTTGTTTCCAGTTTAGGTGGAATGTAAGTAACCTAGACAGGATATTGCTTTGTTTTGCTAGGGAATTTTGAAGGTGTGCAAATTACCACTCTAACAAGACGATGCACTTGCAAAAATGCCACCTCCGATTTGTTTTTTTTTTGTTCGCATATCCCTGGGATTTTTTTTGGTTTTATCACTGATTTTGGAATCTTATGATTCCCCTGAAGAGAATTTATCATTTATTTCCTCACAAGGGAACCTTTTTGAGAGTTTGGCCCCAGTGTTAATAGGTTACTCAAAACTATGAGATCGTGTATTTTTTTAAAATATAATTTCTACTTTGTCCCTTTCTGCTGAGAAATACATGTTACTACCTTGTAGGCAAACAATTTAATTTGGTTTGTTACAGATCTTTTCAACATATGCAGTCTTTAAGGCAAAATCATTCATTTTTCAGTATCGTTTTGATTGTCCTCTAGCTGTACTTTGATATAGAATGCTTCATATGACAAAAACTTATCAGCAAATGTATACATGAACTCACAGTGTGGGTTAGAATTGCACACAGTTTATGAAAAGCAAGATTCCATGTGCTGTGCATAGAATTTTTCCAAACTATTCCAGGCAAATAACCAGGAAGGAACAGAGAAAACAACTTACAGTAACAGTTTTATTGTTATTCCTCTGTGGGCTTTGCTGCTGCTATTGTTATTTATCTGTTAGTTTGTTAACATTGGTAGAGCAGCAGAAGTGATACACTTGACTTATAACTGAGTAGCAACACTGTACAAATACCACAAGGGAGGTTGATTAAATATATTATTTTTGTTAGATTGATTTCCCAAAAGAATGTACACAAACTTGAGTGCAATACCCCCTGCCCATGTTTATATAGTGTTTAGAGAGAGATTTTCCACCTTACCCTGTTATCATTAGATATTGAACACAGAAATATATGTGATATGTTGATCAATAGGGTATGGCAAAAGTTCTCATATAAAATGTTGTAGATGTAGTACACTGTCTGCCAAACCAACATGTGTATAACCGATTCATCAGCTTTTTATTTTTTCTTTTTTTTTTCTTCCAAGCAAAGCTAAGCCTGCAGACAAGAAAAAGACAGATGTTTGAGCTGACTTTCACTGTATGAAATCTAATGGTCCAGGTTAATAGCTTGATCCATATTTGTGAAAGAAAACTGAAGCCACTCTTTCACTTGGTTTCGATACAGACTGCAAAAAGGAAGGTATTATAAACAGTGAACAATCCAGTCCCCCAATGCCTTGCAATTCCAACTCAGAATTGCAATGTGACCTTAAATAAAGCCCACTATTCACTGGTTGTAGAAAACTGTAATGATGCTGGTAAGAAGACATCAAAGACAGTTAAGCCTGCTTTGGTAATAATGAAAGGGAAGTATTGATACAACTTTTCAAAAGCCACATACTTCAACAGACCTGGCTAAGAACTGACAGCAGCTGGAATTTAATCTGTTTCTCCTTTAGTGAAACAATACTTACAGGATGGGAAGTGTCAAGTGGAAGGGGAGAGCTCTCATTTTCTGAGAACTGCAAAGCTGGGTTTGGCAATTCATGCAATCCCTGTTTCCCCTTTGTGCAGCATCAATCATTTTATCTTATTGCAGGTGACACTGTTTCCCAGACACTAGAAGTTTGAACTCTTCTGCCTCTTAAAAATAGATCTGCCCTTACAATTTGTCATTCTTTTAATTTACTCTTTACTAAGTGAATCTGTCTAGTTGAATATAGAGCCCAAACTGCATTTGAAGTAAAAAGTGCATGTGTGGCCATACACATGCATATAAAGGTCCATCTCACCTAGCAGGTAAACAAGTAAGCTAGCAAAAAGCCACTACTAACAAACCTCTGCAAAGCACATTATATAAGAACTGCTGTAGCTCTGACTTGGAATGATAAGCTTTGCTTATGTTCAGGGTATTTTGCTTTTGAAACGGCAAGCTGAGCTCAAACTTATGCAACGTGGTTTAACCCCACTTTTCCACTTTAACATAAATAAAACTGTAGCCATGGAAAACATTTACTTCCCTCTTTATTTGAATCTAGATGCGTCTCCCTTGGTGTTTGACATGAGTGTTTATTCTGCACTGGTTTAAAATATGTTAAGAGAGAGTTGGCACACAGCTCTTTATGTTTCCATTAGTGTTAATGAGAGCACTTTGTGTAAATCTCCATACACCCACATGAAAGGTATTTCTGTATGTGCCTTCTGCAGAAAAGGAAAGAGACCCAAAATATTTCACAGATTTTATCCTACCTAAAGGGAACTGTAGTTTTTACAAAAGCCTTTCTATATTAAAGGAAAAACTCAAGAAACTCAGCTGAATAGTGTTCTAAAAATTTTGTTACATTGTTTTCTTTAGATTTATAACAACAAAGGGAAGTATTCTACCCTTGAGCTCTAGACACCTTTTCATACAGCTTAAAAAGGAAATTTTTGTTTGTTCTTTGTTTATTGACTTTATAAGACAGAAACCGTAAAGCAAAAGAAAGAAAATGATTGTACACATGTATTTGCCAGCGTGTTCTCTTAACAACAGTCACTCATTTCTGTTTAGCATGAGCTGTAGTTCTATAACTATGGATAATTTGGGACTGTTTGCATTTAATTTTTCAATTAACCATATTGCTTCTTTTTCCACATCTACCTAGATGTATGGCATTTATTTTTTTATTTTGAAAGAGAGATTGCCTGCCTGCCTATCTATTAACATATTGTGTCTTATGGGACAATTTTTTACAGTAATTATCTTTATGGTTAATAGTGTTCCTTCACTCTTCCCTCCTTCCCCTTTCTTATAACATCTTGTAATAAGTTTAAAAAAATCCTTGCACTAAGGAGAGTCCTGTTGCTTACAGAATCAAAGAAATAAAAAAGGGTTGGGATGGGAGAAAAAGGGAATGACAAATCCTTTGTTTGGGCATAAATGGCAGGGATTTAGGGGCCAGGACACTTCAGGACTGACCTCTGTGGAGGAAGCCAGCAAATTTCCTGTCCCAGGTGGTCCCAGCCCAGGCTGACACAGGTGTGAGCAGGCCATTGCCAAAACTTCAACCTGATGTGAACCCCTTTAGTGCACCAGCTCAGACATGTCAAAGAAAGAGCAGCAGCCATTTCTTGAAAAAGCAAGCAAGAAAGAAAAAAGTCAGAATGTCTGATAACCTAATGCATGACTTATGCTTGTGTAGATAAGTAATTCCATCTTGTTATGTCAAACTCCTACTGTTTTTTTTCTATTTAATAGATAACTGTAGCAGGCGTATTTTAATAAGATACCTTGGTATCTTATATATGCTGGGAAGATTTTCTTAATGTGGACAGAATTAGAGCTGTCGTTCATAGTAAATCACTAATGAAGTGACCTTGTCATGGAGACCACTGAACAGATGAATTAACTTCCCTCTTTACTTCAACTCTCTGTCCATAAGGTACTGTTACTCCCTTCCCAAAATTTTCTTTCAACATTTTTCATTTCCTCCCACTATTCTCATGTGGTTTTTTGTTCTCAGTTACTTTTCCTCTCCCTCTTGGATTCTCTTTGGTTGTCCTCACAGTAGCTATTATGTATCTTTGCCTTTCAATTTAAGTGTAAAATGCCTTGAGCAATATCACAGGGAGAAAAAAATGTGGGTAATATGATTAGGAAGGTTATATTATGGAAAGGTTCTCCATGTAAATGGTATGTTTCATTCTCAGAAGAATTATTGTACTGCATTCTGCAACATTGCACAACAAGGATAATCTGCTCTCTGAAAAAATAAAATAACTTACTCATTTTAGGCACCTTTCAATACTGGTTAATATAATTGCATTAAGAATTAGTGAAAATCATTAAAAGGCAACTTTTCTAGAATGAGGAAAATATCACCTGAGCATGACATGTTATTGTGTGAGAGAATTCTACCAGCGTTACACTGTGCACATCTGGTTATTTTATGTGCATTGTTATAAAGATGGCCATTTAAGGACCAAATCAATAGAATGACACTGCACTGAAAAACATCGTGGACTGGAAAACTGAATGATTTTTGTGCTTGTGGATAGTTACATATAACCTATGGAAGTTTTGCTATCTGCAAGTCAAAATCATCCATTATGTCCCATTAGTGCCTTTTTTTCTTATCTCTGTTTTCAGCATTAGAACTGCCAAAAGGTACATATACAAGAGGAGAGAGGAAAAAAAATATTGAACTTCAAACACTCAAAAGATTACTTAAATTATGTTCATGAAAACATTTTCATTCACTTCCTATGACTTTGCAGAATATAACTAGTAAAACAGTTATAGTTAGAAATTTCAGTTCTTTACAAATGAGAATTCAGAGCAGAGGATTTCATATCAATTATGAGAGTATCTGATAGCCATAATAACCGTAGGATGTTTGTATAACAACCTGGCCAATATTTCACAGTGTAGATAATTCATAGTATAATAGGATAAAAATGACTAATTGTATTGATTTAGAAATTTTTCCTTTATGACAGAAACTAATAAAAATGACTGAAAAGAAAACAAATTAGTTATTCTAATAAACTGTTACCAAAACATTTATTTTAACAGCACATCACCATTCCTAGAAATAAATATCCTACATATTTATTTTTTGTTTTCACATGGAAAAGTACGAACCTAGCATTCACAGAGAGTAATATAATTATTTCAGTATGATGAAGAAAATAATTGATTTGAATGGGGTAATGAATTTTGTCTGTCTTTTCTATACAATAAATTTTCCTTCCTTCTTGTCTTTCACACCTTTATCTTTTCCACAAAAGATTAATGTTAAGATAAATTTGTCTGTAACAGAATATTCCATTTATCATAGAATCATAGACCAGTTACAGTTTGAAAGGACCTTAAACATCACCCAGTTCCAACACCCCTGCCATGGGCAGGGACACCTCCCACTAGACCAGGTTGCTCAAAGCCCCATCCAGCCTGGCCTT
>JAOQGH010000001.1:148424903-148458692 GCA_025769975.1 Gallinago jamesoni
CCAGTGCCTCACCACCCTCACTGTAAAGAATTTCTTCCTGATATCTAATCTAAATCTCCCCTCTTCCAGTTTAAAACAGTTACTCCTACCTATCCTATTTTTACACTCCCTGATAAAGAGTCCCTCCCCATCTCTCCTGCAGGTCCCCTTCAGGTACTGGAAGGCCATTATAAGGCCTCCCCAGTCTTCTTTTCTCCAGTCTGAACCATCCCAACTCCCGACTCCCAACAAGTCCAACTCCGCCTGTCTTCATAGGAGTGGTGCTCCAGCCCTCTGATCATCTTTGTGGCCCTCCGCTGGACCTGTTCCAACAGGTCCATGTCCTTCCTGTGGTGAGGACTCCAAAACTGGACAGAGTAATCCAGGTGGGGTCAAGAGTACTCACAAGAATAGAGTAGAGGGGTAATTATCAATTAATTTCAATTGCCAAGTTGAAATTGAGAAAGATATTATATTTAAACTCACTAGTATTTAATATTAATTTCACTAGTAAAACATTTTTATATGAGTAAAAATACCTGAGTGATCTATAAACTGTATGTTATATATTTGCTTTCCACTGAGGTATTAAGACACTTTTTGTACATGAGTGGTTAAAAGATTTTTTTAAAATTTAATGCATTTTGAACCTGTATAGCATTCACATAACTAAAGCACTAACTGATATTTTATTCATTACACAACTTAGCAGGAAGTATTGAAAATGTTGGTGGCTACAGAGTGCTTTACAGCAGGCAAGCTTGTATTACCTGAAGTCTTTCTGATCTGTTCTGCTTCTTAGTAGATTCACAGAATCATAGAATTGCCTAGGTTGGAAGAGACCTTTCAGGTAATCACGTCCAATTATCAACCTAACACTGACAAAACCAGTCACTAAATCATGTCACTAAGCATCACATCTACCCATCTTTTAAATACCTCTTCCTGATCAAATGTTCAGGTTTACTGGGATAAAATGGAAGCACTGTTAGTTCAATCAGACTTCAGCAGCCAAGTTCATATTTTGCTTTTATAGTTAACCTTATGTAAAGATACAAAAATCTTGTTCATCCTGCTCTCAAAACTGGTCCGGACATTCCTGTTTGCTGACTTTCTGGATAACCTTGTTAAGTTACTGGAAAATACAGTTCTCTATCATATTACTTTAGAAGGTTTAAGAGGCTTAGAGTGTTTCTTTTCCTTGTCTTTCTCTAAGAATTTCTCATGATATAAGAGTTTAAATTTTTGTTCAATTTTTACATATTACAGAAAAAAAAACAACTCTAAAAGTAGCTAGACAAGTAGACTATCCTCTATACCCCAAGTTTCTCAACAAGTCCATGTCTCATTTAATGAATAATCACAATGAAATCAAATTACTTTATTACATTTCTAAGAAAATTATATCCTTCTGAATACATATGGAAAGGGATGAAACTTTTTAGTAACAAATGTCTTTTGCAGATAATTTTCACTTATATTCAATGATTATAGAAAAAGTGCCAGCTGGGCCATGTTCTGGTAGGTAGGTAGGGGCAGAATAGGACAGAATCCATTTAAGTCCATTTAAATTAACATACTCTATGATCATGCTAAAGTAAACAATGTGGCATGGGACATAAGCAAGAGGAAAGCATTATTATAGATATTTGTCACATATCAAACTCCACTATAGCTGCAGAAACAGCAAAAAAAAAGATGCTTGATTTTTTGAATTCTTCCTTTAGTACTGAACTAGGAGGTAAGACTGGTACAGGCTAACCTAAAGTCAAGCCCATCGTAATCTCTGTTTGAAGATCCTTAAGTGATACACATAGTTACATCAGATCCCTGTCACCAAACTCACTTTCCCCAGGCCTGAGATTTACCTTATCCTAACATTCTCTAAACTATGCCTTAGCCTCCACATGTTCATTCAGGAGGTGAGGAGAGAGATGAGAAACTAAAGGGAAGTTCTGAATGTGATATGCTCCTGGAGCAGAGAAGGTACAAGAGAGGTGTAAGAAATGTTTATGTGTAAAAATACATATGTAAGCATGCATACATCTGTTAGCTGAAATTTAGAACTTTAGAAGTACCTTGACCATAGATGCCAATGATATAAAGGGCATATCTGTTCTTTCAAATTTACAAGTATACCTGAACTCATTTTCACTTTTTCTGTAAAACAGATGTACACTGAAGGTATGCTAAAAGGTACTTACCTACCTTGGCTCTACCTTTAGTTTAATATATTATGTCTTTAATTTTCTCCTTATCAAATAAAACTACATTTTCTTCAGCTTTTATTTTTAAAATAGCATAAAATACAAATTGATACAGATTGATATCACAAGTATGTCACCTGTAGATGTATGTCATTCAGTCAAAATAAATTGTGTGCATACCTAGATATTTTCTATATGAAGTTATTATTGAAAGGACAGAAACAAAGAAGTCTTTCAGAAGTGGCATAAAGAAAATAATCACACTTAACCAAAGATTTTATCCAATATCATTAAGCTCCAATTACTTCTGTTTTGAATAAGTAGATAGGCCAAAAATTCCCAGATGTTGAAAGATGGAGAAGTGCTATTCAGGGTATGTATAATATATGTGTCTGTCTCCTGATATGTATAAACTTATTACATGATTTTCCGAATTCCTTTGTGCTATTGTAAATAATTTTGTTATTTCTAGCTAAAGAAAAAAAGTAAAGGCCAATAATAATAAAGCGCTGAGCTTGTGAAATTAAAAACTAGTTCAGCTCCTCAGCATGTTACATTGTTTGTTCTTAACAGTTTGTTAAACATCCTAAACCACTTTTATCAGATTTCTCAATTGATAGTGTTCTTAATTTCTCTTAGAAGTGCTGATAGATTGCACATCAGTTCACAGTTGTTCGTGATTTGTGACAGCCACCTCTTTGGGTGTTGGTTTTGGCCTTTTACATTTTTGTCCCTTTTAGTCAAGTTGGCACTTGCAAAAGAAATTTTCATGAGGGGACTTGAAAAGTTAGTAAAATGATTCAGTCTGTATATGTTTTGATGCTCATATATCTATGCACTACAACATAGATATATGCTTTTGATGCAATACATATCAAGTTGAATAGTGATGTTTATTTTTTTAATACACATTTTTGCAAGTGTTTTGATTGTAAGAATGAGAGTTAGAAATAAATAATTGGTCGCATACCGTATACATACAAATACCATGCAGGTTCTATAAATAATAAAAGTTTTTTGCAGCCCAGTTCTGCACAGGGAAGGTACTTTTATTTTATACAAAACCAAAAATTTGAAATGCCCATATCCATTTTTTAAAGGCATGACTAGCTATGAGGTTCTAGGGTGCAAAAATGCTTGTGTTCATGTTGTTTGAGACTGAATACTTCTACAACTGACAGCTAATATCTGCCCTTCAGAAATTACTTTGAGTTTCCTTTCCATTTTAAAAAAAAATCCATTGCCCATGACTTTGTGACCTTTTTGGGGTGATTTCTTTCCCATAAAAAGTCACAAAAACCACGCAGAACAGATTTTTAACTGCTTAGTTAAGCCAGCTGGAACACTAACACTGAACTCCTTAATGTGCATTATCTTGGTTAGCTTACATTTAATGACAACATCTTTAGCCAGAAAATTTGGCTCATTTTCAAAATGTCTAGCTGCATAACCGTATTTTCTTAGCAGTAACGTATTTTATAAGTTTATCCTAAAAAGTTTTCATGTTCTTATTGAGAAATGCGAACACATTTTTGTTACACTGCAGTGACACACTGCCTGTCATCCAATATCAAGGAAGTTACTTAAAGCTTCTACCTAAGACTGAGCATGGATTTACAGCATTATTTATTCCATCTTCTCCAGACATATAATTTGTGCATGAGTTTTTGCTTTGAAAGTATTTTATGTGTAATATGTATGCTCACACCTTATCCCCAAGCTTCAGTTACACTGGAGTGAAATGTATCAGTGTATGTATCTCATCATTGGTTAATCTCAAATAGTCAGTTCGGAGCTGAATATTCTACTGCTGCCATTATTTCTACTACCTAAATCTTAAAAGCAACACAGTAATTTGCATTATTTTTTCCACTAGATCAGATGCCAGATTGCTTCAGATAATTTCAGTAGCTAACTTTTCTATCTCTAGCACTGAAAAATAGCTGATAAAAGGCTCAAAAAAAATCTTTTAGCTTTTCTAAGGGATTTCTTAAACTTCCACCTACCAGACAGATATGGGTTAGACACATGTAGTAAATGGAGTAAAATCCTGACGGAACAGATACATCAGCTTTTGCATGATGATAGCATCACTTGCGTGGCACATGACATTATTAAAATGAAACACATACCTATAAATAGGCTAAAAAAGTGTTGCTTGGAACAACCAGCTCTGGTTAGATATGACTTCTACTTGAATATTTCTTCTTTATTTCAGGTGATGAATAGTAATTTTCTATCTTCTTTTCATAAAATTGTTGAGATGACATGATCCTATGAAGTGTTTTTCTAACAGTAGTGTTAGACAAGCAGGTCTTCCTCTTCATGTAAACAGGCATATCCAGCAGACATGACACTTCAGTTCACTATTTCCATAAGACTGAGAGTATGACTGAATGGTCAGTCTTTGAGAGCAAAGTGTATGTACCCAATCCATTAGAATTAGATAGAATATCACAGATCACTATGAGTCAAAAGTTCTTTCTTCACTTTTGAACATCTAGAAACCCAAGCTAGTTTTGCTAGCTACCTTGAATGTCATTTTAGCAAAGTATCTTAAGAAAGAATGTAAGTTTTTACAACGAATTGCCAATATTTTATTAAGTATATGTATCTATGTATTATCAAAATACTCTGCAGTTTTGGAGATTTTAAAAAATTGTGAGGAATGGGGAATGCGCAACATTACAGTAGAGTAAAATCTTTCTGGAAGGATGCATAGAGAAGACTGTCTATAGTCCTTGGAAGAATGATTCAAAGTGAACTTGCAGCTGTAATTCTGAATCATAGTTGTGAAGTCCATAACATCCTTATGAATAATCCTGGAAGATTCAGTCACAAGATAACAAAACATGGGCAACCAAAAGGAAAAAAAAATCCCACACATTAATACAGAAAAATAGATTCAAAGGAACAATTTTCACCCATACTCATCATGTTCCATTTTTTTTCTTTGTTTTTATTTTTTACCTTTTTTTTTTGCTATTCTTTTCCTCCAAACTCATCTTGTCCCTTCTGTCAGCAAGTGTTTACTCTCATTTCTTCATTTAAACATCATCCCCATCCTTTTTGAGGGCTCCCTTACTTTTTCTGCCTTTATTTGACTTTCCTTTTCTGTTTCCTTTTCTTTCTTTCTCTGTTAAATCTTTAGCCAACCACCTTACAAGCTACCCAACTGTGCATATTCCTCACTTTGAATTCATTGTAGCTGGAATACTTCCCAGAACCAGTGGGTGTATAGATGTGTTTATAGAAAGAAAAGGAGTGAATGAGCTCAGTACGTTTTGGAAGAGATGCCAGTTCTTTTTCAATATTTCAGTGTCCTGTATTGCAGACAATAAGAATCATATTTCTTTAACAAATGGGAAGCCATAGGATTACTGAGATCTCCAACATGAAAATAAAGTATGTAACTGATCTTTCTTTCACTTTTAACCAATAATTACTTTGCACAGCACAGAAACTTGTGATCGACTTACTGTGTGTATGAGATTGCTCATAACTTCTTCCTTGGTTGTTTGTTGCCTGAAACATTCTCATCCGTATCCACCATTTTATGTTTTAAAATAGTGAACTCACCAACAAAAATCAAAATCTGCTTGTGGGTGATTAAAAAGCAAAAAATCTGTGGATTTTGTCTTTTGCTCAATTGTGTAATATCAAACTATTTCCTTAAGAGTTTGTTGTGCTCAAATCTGAACTTCTGTTTTTCCACACAGCTGCTTTGCCTGTTCAATTAACAATTACATTGGGGAAGGGAAACTGTCTACTTTCTGTGACATTACCAAGGGGATAAGGCTAACCATCAAATACACTCATTTATCCAAATAATGGAGACATTTACAATTCTCATTGTAAATGATGATAAAGTAGATGCTGACAAAGCAGCATGGGAAGGGATCTCTTATCACTTATGGGATATTTTAAAGTTAGTATCAAGTTTGATCAACAATTCCAATTCTTGTTAGTGAATTCCATTTTTAAGTAATAATTTTTTCTTAAATAATAGAATAAATAATTCTTAAAATAGGCTCTTTCTTTTATTCTATTAGCTCATAAGCAATTAATACTAAGATAAAAACAGTTAATGAGGTTTTTGTATTTACTGGGAAAATTGCAAACTGAAAACACTACTTGCAATTTAGCCATTAAGTTGTGTGTGTTTCTGCATGCATATCTGGTTGTCCTTTGCTACTCTTTCTGTGTTAATGTGTGTAATTGGTTTTGTATACATTTTTAATGTGAAAATTATTGCAATATAACATCACTATAAGAGATACCTACAGATTTCCAACAATTGTAGCAAACTTTATTGCAAAGCACCACTTTATTGCAAAGAGATAGTAGGTATAAGCTGAATTATGTAAGATATGCAGTGTAAACTCATGAACATAATCACAAAAATAATGTTTGCTTTAAATAAATTAAGTTATTGTTAAACAATCTTGGCTGTTAGCACAGTAATACCTTTGATTTATTACTCCTGAAAAACTAGTCTTGGGGCAAGGCTGCTCGAAGTTCTGCATATTCAAGCCCGTAAAATTACCATCTAAATAAACAGAGAGTAAAAACCCGTTCATCTGACAAATATTAACCCAACACTGAAAGACATCCACTTTTTAATTTCCCAGTGTTTACATACATGCAATTTACACGCTTAGTCGTTAATGCATGGGGTTTAGTTGTCATACTTTCTTAATTACTATTACTTATACATGTATGTAGAGGAAAAGGTTATGAACTTCTATAACAAGAGTTTAAAAAAAAATGGTTGGTTTTTTTTTGCTTGTTTATTTGTTTCCTAAATGAGTATCAAGCCTTTCAGTAACTGGTTGAATTAATTAATAATGAATTAATTAACCAGTATAACTGGTTCACACCGACAGAGAGAAATACCTTTGGGACACTGGTAATAGCTGATGTTGTGTCAAGAACATTTTGTAACTAGCACTTCTATACCTTTATATAAATTCATTTGTACCATTTAATATGAGAAAGTGATGATAACTGAGAGCAAGTATCAGAAATCATATATTTTGAACCTACTCTATTATCATAATGCAGAAGCTGAAATAAAGGCCTGAGCATTTGAGGGACTGGAATGTATCTTAAGTGTAACAAAAATATTGCAACAATGCTATTTTTACTAGATAAGAGTTTCAGAAATCACATACTGAACAAGAAATAAGTTAAAAAGGAAATCACACAACTGATAAAACCAGAAAACAAGGAAAATCAATATTCATGGCCTTTGTTAACATGAGAATTAATGTCATGTTTGTTCCATCTTTATAATTCTTTGATAAAAGATAACTAATAAGAATGATCAATATTAACACTTATATGAATGTATTTTATGCAGTAGGTCTAGAAAGGAATTCTTACAGCAATGGTTATATATGTTTTACTGACAGTATTACAATTTTCTAAAATTCTTCAGTTTCACTAACAGTGCATAATTCAAGATTACCTCTTTCATATTGAATCTTTGCAGTGAGAAAAACTTAAAATGCCAATTCAACACTCCTTAGAGTTGCTGGCATGGACAAGACATCTGGAGTCAATTGGTAGAGCTCATACCTTGGTATTTTTTTATCTTTCAGTGATTCAGTATAGTTTTTATGTCTCTTCAACAACAACCCTTGTAGATGAATATATAAATAATCCATTTTTCTTTGGCTGGGTGTCAGAAAGTGATGAGTACTATTTTGAACAAGTTTTTTTGAGCTGAGAAGATTTGAAAACTATTTTCTATATCAGTAAGAATCGGAATAATTTTGTCCTGTATTATGTCACAGTTGACTGTTTTCCATTTGACTTTTCACACTGACATCCTCTCTCTTTGGTTTAATTTCTGAGAATAACAGCTAAAGTTAATATTTCATGGCTTTACTTCCTAAATTATTTCCCATGATTTTCCACACTTTCCACTCAAATTCTGTCAACCCTGATGTGGATTTTGAGTTTTCCAGATGACACTTCAGCCTGCTAGAAGATCTGTGTAGAAGATCTCTGATACTAAAACATTTTGAAATTGTCAATTTGTCAGGCTTCAGAGCAGCTGTTACTTCCTGTCCGTTGTCAGAACGTATATCAATTTATATTCACTCACCTGAAAATCTTGCCATGGTCTTGGCAAGCATCCTACAGTTCTAAAATCTGTTCCAGTAGGCTGCAAATTTAACGTAATCTACAAGATCAAGCTATTGTAGTTTCCTACTATTTATTTCTGCATACTTCTTGCATGTGTCTAATGTTTATACCATAAATCAAGCGATTGTCCATTGTTTCACCACATTGTTTGCTACTAGCTTCAAAGTAATCAAGAACTGAACTGAATTCAAAAGGACCATCTTTTTATTCTTTCAATTTTTTCATTATGCCACTTTCTTTTCTACTTTGTAGGTCTTTCTGGATTTTTCCTTTCTCTATATAGTAAATCAGATAGTCCTTTGGTGGACTTTAACCTCATTTATTTTCATGATGACTCTTCCATTGCTTGTTTTACAGAGTAGAACTGAATGTGCTGAATATCTTATTTTAAAACTCAACAAACATTTCAAACACTTAGACATATGTTATTCCCTTAACATAGTCTTCAGAATAATTTACCATAAGCAATAAACTAGGTATTTATTTTGGGTATCAAAGTATCATGCTGATCACAGATATTACCCTCAGAAAAGGAGTCTGTTTCTTCAGACTTCGTTCCATATCACACTGTGTATGTTGTTTTAGCAATGCACAACCAGATGTAGATGCAGATTCAGGCACCTAGATTTATTTATTTGTAATGTTGGCATCTCTATATCAAATAAGGCTTGATCCAGTTGCCCACACGTTTCTAGAACTAACTCGGCTGTCCTACTCTATCCTGGCCTTCAGCTGTTACTCCAGAAAGTGTCCTGTAAAAATCACAGATATCATTATGCTCCTATGCTTAAAATGTTGAAAGCTGTAGTTACTGTCTGAGGTTTTGTGCCATCCATATATCAGTCTTGATTACAGGCCATATTTTCTGAAATTTTGTCTCTACTGTTAAGGTGACTGTCATAGAAACACGGAATCACAGAATCATCAAAGTTGGAAGGGACCTCTAGAGATCATCTAGTCCAACTCCCCACTACATGTTACAAAATCCTACTTGAGAATCTGGAACTCTGATTAACTATAGTTTGGTCTAACTCTCTCAGCAAATGCTTAAAATGGTAAAAGCATTTTGATTTTAAGCATTTAAGCAGAATTTTAAGCATTCTGATCGTGTGGATCAGTTTTTTGTTTGTCATTCCTTAAATTTTTCCTCTTTCTTTGAAAGCGTGTGAGCTTTGAGGGAGTAATTCCTCTACCTCTCTAGGTTAAATGACTGCCTTTACTTCCTACTGTACCTATCCTTGACAGGATAATTCATTTTTGTGGACTGAAGTTTGAAATATCTCCTGATGAAGTATGGTTATCTTTTCAGTTTTGGAATGAAACAATGATCTGTAAGGAGAAATGGAACTCATAAAGATTTTAAATGTACAAATTATTTTACTATGCAACACATGATTGTTAAAACACACACTGATCCATTGACAGACTCTTGCCTTTTTTATTTTCTGATCTGAATCACCAAGTCACTATTAAATGTAGATAATGGGTCTTCTTCTGGAATCCAGAGAGTCCTGCTCATTCTAAGCTTGGCTGTTGTAGTGTCAGTAATATTTCTACATATATACATTATATCTAACAGCTTTAACTTTACATTTTCATTGTAAAATGTAAGCATCAATAATTATTGGTTTTAGATAGCTTATAATTTCCTGCACTTGTTCAGCTGGTCAGATCAAGAACCTAAGAAACATCAACACAAAAAATGGTAGTAGAATTGACTAATTGGCTTGGATATATCAATTCTTTACAGTAAGAAACTGAGTACCAACAACATATTTGTTTGTGATTATGTCTGGTGTCAGTGTTCATTCAGAGATGCCAGGCTGCAACAAATGCACAACACACAAGACAAAATGTATCTCAGTATGTCACACCTTTAATCACTCTCCCTGCATATTAAATTAGTAATAAATTACTGTGATCTTCTTATTTGCTTAGTCATCAACCACATTGATAAGTAAGGAATATGGAAGGTCATTAAAAATTAAAACAAATGATCTTCATTCCAAACCAACCAAGCAAAAATATCTGCAATGATTTTAAGTAGAAAGTCTCTCTTGTGACAGAAAGTAAATACTCCAAGATACAACAATTACTTTTCTTTGAATACTAGTCACAACTTCTTAAGGATAAGAAGGACAAAGAGATTGAGCTTCAAAATAACTTCTCTGTCAAGTAGGTCTAGGCAGTCTCAACACTGAGAGGTTGCTTCCTCTAAAGCTGTGATCTGTCTCCAGATAGTCTCCATCATGAGTGATTATTTTATTTAATGTGCAGCAGTCTCTTCTTATCTATATGTATGTTGATCACCCACCAATATTTTACTAGGGAAAACACATCTTGAGCAGAGTACAAGATGCAACAGAAAACTACCTGAAATAATAATCAAGGAACCAAAGATAATCAACAATAAATGTAGGCTGCAAAAATCTCTTTAAGAGGATATTTCTTTACCCTACCAGAAAGTTTGTAGGTAAACTGGTACTTAAAATCAGTAAGTGGGTTTGTTTTGGTTTTTTTTTTTTAATTCAGTGCAATTTAGATTCAAAAGGTTCTTTAAAATAATACCTGAATTTCAATGATAGGAAGAAGTAGAAGAAGGATAATAATAACAATAATAATAACAACAAAAATAATAATTGGAAGAAGGAGGGTTAAAGGAGAGTGGTTCAGATCTATGTGAGACCAAGTACTTAGCATGGGATACGAGAATCAGGAAGGTTTGAAACAAGAGTTTTAAAAACATTGGGTGGAGGTTACAAATCAGCAGGAGAATAAGCTGGGCAGCTACAATATTATTGCATTGGCCAAAGCCTCATTAACAAAGCTAGTTGCAGACCCTTTTCTATGCTTCACTGCTCACTTAAGCTCCTTTCACAGGTTATCTTTATTTGCTTTTAATACTGAGGCATTAACAGTCCTAAACATTAATCATTACTTCAGCATCAGTTTGGTGTTTGTTTTTTTGTTTTTTTTTTTAAATGCTGTATTTAAGGTAGTTGTCTTTTTGATGTTAATCCTTTAAGGGTCATATTTTCCAGCACTCTGGCAACAATGTGGAGTAGAAACGTACTTATTTTTAGTGAAAGTCTGGTATAGTCACATGACTCTAGGAACTAGTTAATAGTCTAAGAACTATTAACAGACCATCACATATCATGTAACTAGCAAAAAGATTGTGAGAGTTGGCATAGTACTTTTATTTACTTTATTTCCAAAAACATTAACAAAAATGACTGTTAATCAAAATAAATGAAAAGTCTGTCTGCATGGTCTGTTTGGTCCCACAGGAAATCCAGGCACAGCCATTTGAACTTCAGTTAAAGGAATCCTCTGGGAAAATACTGATTTAGAGGCTTTAAATTCAGAATAATGGATCTTGCTTTGGACCTCAGTATAAGTTACATGAAGTTTCTTCTAGCTTCTTAATATTTTCTTATAATTTCCAGTATTGTGAAATATAGTCAATTTCCATTGTGAGTGCTATTCATGAAATTCATGTTTAATGTTCAGTTCTACAGCTCTTACTAAATTCATATTCTGAAGCTGCCAGGATCAGAAAAGGAAAAAGAAACTAGGAAAACTAACAGTTTACTCGATGATATACCTAATTCAGGTTCGCTGTTTAACACTTGCAGTTGTAAATATTTTACCTTTATCAAAAACTGTATATTTTGTCTTAGTTAAAAAAGAAGATATAGATCTGCTGTAACAGCACAACAACAAAACTTATGCTGCTTTACTGATGGCTAACAAGAATTCCTTTTCCATTACTGGAAAAAAAGAGGATAAAAAACCTCAGGACTTACTACCAGTATATCCTACAGAAAGAAAAAAAACTAGTAAGATTTATGAAGGCTATATTCTTGGGCAATTACATTCTATTCCAGTACCAGACTATTTAGAATTAGAAGTATTATTCTTTTTAGTTTTATTAGAGTCCTTAGTATGTGTTTTTAGCGCTGTAATGGAAGCAGAAGGTAGCAACTCTCAATAATTAGATTGGACTGGACAGACTCAAATTTGCCTCCTCTCATTCATGCTTCAGACAGAATTAGGGAACATGCACAGATTTCTGAATGTGTCCCATTGCTGCTCCTAAAAAATGAATGCTCAGCCTCATGTGGAATGACCAGTCAATGTAAAAGGGGCTTAATGGCAGCTTAAACTGTGGTCATATATCTGGTCCGAGAAGTCACAGTCCACCAATCCAGCCTGTCCAGATCCCTCTGTAGAGCCTTCCTACCCTCAAGCAGATCCCACCCGACTTGGTTTTGTTTGCAAACTTACTGAGGGTGCACTCAATCCCCTTGTCCAGGTTGTTGACAAAGATATTAAACAGAACTGGTCACAATACTGAGCCCTGGGGAACACTGCTTGTGACTGGCCACCAACTGGATTTAATTCCATTTACCATAGCTGTTTGGGCGCGGCCCTCCAGCCAGTTTTTCACCCAGTGAAGAGTATGCTCATCCAAGACATGGGCAGCCAATTTTTCCAGGAGAATGCTATGGGAAACTGTGGCAAAGGTTTTACTTAAGTCCAGGTAGACAACACCCACAGTCTTTACCTCATCTGCCAGGTGGAACAACTTGTCATAGAACAGGTTAGTCAAACAGTACCTGCCTTTCACAAACACATGTTACCTGGACCTGATTGCTCGGTTGTCCTGTACGTGCTGCCTGACAGTGCTCGAGTTGCTCCATAACCTTCCCCAGCACTGGGGTCAGACTGACAGGCCTGTAGTTCTCCAAATCCTACTTCTGGTTCTTCCTGTGGATGGACGTCACGTTTGCTAACCTCCAGTCAACTAGGACCTCCAAAGGACTGCTGATACATGATGGAAAGTGGTTTGGTGAGCACTTCTGCCAGCCCCCTCAGTACCCTTGAGTGGATGTCATTTGACCCCATAGACTTGTGTGTGTCTAAGTGCCATAGCAGTTTGCTAACCATTTCCTCTTGGATTATGGGGGCTTCAGTTTGCTCCCTGTCCTTGTCTTTCACATCAGAGGGCTGGGTACCCTAAGAATCAGTCATACTACTAAAGACTGAGGCAAAGAAGGCATAAAGTGTCTCAGCCTTTTCATTATCCTTTGTTACTACGTTTCCCTCTGCATCCAACCGAGGATGGAGATTCTTCTGGGCTCTCCTTTTGTTGCTAGAAACTTTTTTTATTGTCTTTTACAGCAGTGGCCAGATTAAGTTCTAGTTGGGCTTTGGCCCTTCTAATTTTCTCTCTGCATAACCTAATGATATCCTTGTAGTCCTCCTGAGTTTCATGCCCCTTCTTCCAAAAGTCATAAACTCTCCTTTTTCCCCTGAGTTCCAGCCAAAGCTCTCTGTTCAGCGGGGCTGGTCTTCTTCCCTGCCAGCTCATTTTTCAGCACATGGAGGCAGCCTGCTCCTATATCTTTAGCATTTCCTACTGCTTGAGAGTGGTACTCCTCACTAATTTCTAAACCCTTAGTTTTCTGCTTATCCCCTAGCCCTCTACTGCACACTTCTTCTAGAAAGCAAGCTTTTAAAACTATGCACACACAGTCATTATTTCTTGTGCCCTATAGACTATATCAGGTACTGCCAGCATAAACATCCTAGCTCTCCAGTTTTCTCAGGCTCCCTTAATACAGGCACCAGGAAAGAGAGACTTGAAAATGTACAGCAACTAAACATGACATGTTTTAAAGAGCAAAAATAACATTCTGAATGATGCACTGCAATTTCTGGAGCACAGATGTCAGATGGTTTCCTTGTGAAGTTCCTTCCTGTGCAGACAGCCAGTACCAGCTTTATAAAACATGTAAAAACTCTCAAAATCCTCAGAATATAGTTAAACAAATTTAGGTGCTGCCTAATCTCTGTGTCAAACCTTTGTGTGGGAAAGAGTTCCACCATGGAGATGAAAGCACTGTCTGATGCTTAGTTACAACCCCATGCTACATCAGGATACCAAAATAACGTGGTAATAATCTGGATATGAGCACTAAGTGGCTAAAAGTGGATAAAACACTAAGTGGCTGACTGCAAAAGTTTTCTTCTTGGTAAAATCATGTGAAGGGGAAAAAAAGGAAAGAAACGTATCAACCTCTGTTGCAACATGGGCATCCAGTAAAAGTAACACAACAAACATTGAAACTAAAACCCCCATTTATTTATAAAAAAGGAGAAATGTCAGGCAAAACCACACAAACAGTGAGAATTATCTTTTTTCACTTATTTATAATTATGATTTATGATTATTTATAATGTTTCTTCAGACCCTTTTGCTGTTATCTATTCTTGCTAGTCCTTCAAGTAAAATTCCTAGCCTGCATCTTAACAGATGTCTTAACATTGTTATCACATCCACCTGCAGTTTTCCAGGAACCTCAAGCCATACACCAAATATAACTAACTTATTTTATTTTAAAATGCCAGTTTATCCTTCTTCTTTCTATTCTTCATCCACCAGAAATAATTGCAAGCCTCATTAGATATAAATCTCAGCCTTTATTAAATTTAGTTAATTAAATTATTGAATGTTTATTACATTTCTTGATACCTATTCCACTGCAACTTGGCTGTTTTATTTCCTGTTTTGTACTATTCCACAATTATCTGGTGTCACATTCACAGACATATGTAAATCAAACACCACATCTAACCATTTAACTTTATAAAGTTTATCTTCCTAATAATGACTTGAAATTTCAAGGAAAAAAAATTAAAGAATTACATGGTCAAGCTCTCCTATTTAACTCATACCTTTTTCAGGTCATTAATGTGACTATTTATGAGGTGGAGGTGTGAAATGGAACCTATGCTGTTGCATTTTATTTATGACATACAACTTTGTCTTTTTGTTCCTCTTTTGGCTTTCATTGGAAGAGTAACAGCTAAATGTTAATTACAGTTTTAATTCCCTTGGATTTTTGTGAAAGAAGAAGATACCAGACAAACATAGTACCAACACTCATGGCTTAAATATACATGAATCAGGATTATTCAATTTAAATGGATACCTTACAAGTGTTTCTCAGGAGCTGTTAAGATTTTTGGGGAATTTGGTTCTTCTTTTATTTTTTTTATATTCCAAGGAATGTTCTTAGTCCTTCAGATTTTTTTTCCCATGTTTGTTTTCCATACATAGTATGTAACATTTTTCTAGATTTCAGATCCACACATTTAAATTAGGCTTTCTTCTTGTGCTTTTTCCAGCAGGGAAATAAATTCCATAGCAACAGACACTGATGTTTTAAATACATGCTTAACACATAAAATATAGTGTTCTGGGAGAAATCAAAGCTACTTATTCAAGGACAGATATCTTCCCCAAGGAGAATTATTAATACTGGTCAACAGAAGTATTTTATTTACTTTCAGATTTTATGCAGAGTTAAATCAGTTACGGATCCCTTTAAAGCACAATACAAGTCAGTATTTAAAATATTTCCTATCCATTTTAAAATGAAATGTTTAGAGTAGGGTATCAAAAATCCACAATGATTCAAGCATATATTTTCTAAAATAACAGTTAAAACTGGTGTGAGAGAACAGAATTCAGAAAACAATGTTAAAGAGCACTGAATCATATGCTTCAACTACATAGTAGACTTGAACAGTCTAGTTGTCTCAGGTGGTGAACACCATCTACTAACCAATGTGAATTAAAATTCTGTTGATTTCTTGACCTCATCAAAACATCACCACTGGACTTGAATAAATCCTGTTCTCTGTACTTTTTTCAGGACATCCGTGTTTTGACTGTTGTGCATTTGAGTGCCACCTCTGAGCCAAAACTCATGAAGTATCATTATTTTAGAAACAAGAACACAAAGTTAGGATTTGCCTGAAACAGGTTATTTAAAAACAGAACTCAGCATAGTGAAAATGCTGTCCATTGCTGACCCACTTGTTTCTTGCTTCAAAGGTGGACAGACAAGGTGTATAAGGAAATCTTTCTAATGAAATCTACCTCCAGCTTTAGCTGGAATCAGCAGAAACATAATAGGGCAAATGGCAGTCAGAACCTCCTTCTTTGACCCAGTAGTCCTCTGTTTCTGTACCTAGATATGGAATCATTAAACATGTATTTTAAATTCTGGGGTATCAGAATACTGATTGTAGCTGAAGAAACCCTGAAAAACTAACTCATGTTTGTCTGAGTAGCTGAATTTTTGTTGGAAGTGTTCTGAATGCAAGTCAACAGCTTTAACAAAGTCAAGATTCTTGGGAATACTTTAAATTTAAACAAAGAGGTATTACTGGGATTGTTTACACCAAAAACGTGATTTGAAAGTAGACATCAAAAAAGTAATACAAATATTATGAAACAGTTTAAATAGCATAAACGGTACATTTTTAAATCTCATCAACAAAATATCAGATGAAAATGGCTTGCAAATGGATTTATGTGCAGATTACTATAGATTTATGGAATCAGAATAAGTTACAACATTGGAATAAAGTTATCTAACTATAATAGTGTGAATGGTCCAACTATAATAAAGCAAATGACCTGTAGTGCTATCTATAACACTGAGGTACTGATACATATTCTTGTAAAAAAAAAAAAGAGATATGCTGATGGAAAGCATAATTGTGAACTATAGTTCAGTTGATGGGTTTTACAAATGCTTTAGTCATGAAAACATAATACTGAAATGAGTCATTATGCAAAAAAAAGAAATATCAGGCCAACTATAGACAAATCTGAAGTATGGTCTGGTAGCATAGCTTGTTGAGCAGAAGACACTTACTTAAAATCTGAAGCTTTATATATATATGGAGGAGGAATATATATATTACAGAGGAAAAGATGAACCTGTCATCTGTTTACCTGGAAACTTAAGAGCACATATTAGAAGTTATTGCTGAAAATTTACATAAGTTCAAGGAAAAGCCTGGACAATATAATGTATGAAATCAAAATGTGTGAGCATTTTACTTTCTACTTAGCATCTGGCAATCTGTAGCTGACTTGCCATAACACTCAAAGGTTATGACTGAAAAAGTAGACCACGTTGTACATTATTTCTTTAAACTTATTATGAAATAATAGTTTTATCAGTAGCACTGTATCTGCATATTGAATCCTAATATAAAAGTTACTATTTAGTGACTTTATTCTAGTTGTAACAGATAATTTTATTATGCATTTGGAAGAGACACAAGGATAATTTCTATATTTAATATTTAATATTGAATTGGTTAAGTCTGGCTATCAGAGAAAAAATAGGGGAAGGCGGAGTTTGAAAACTTACCATCTTTCACAGCTTTAAAATGTTGGCTCTGTTGTCTGGCATAATTAAGTCAACAGTCTGCTGGTCTGCTTCCAGGCAGTTTGACAACTGTTCTCTCACTACCACCAGTAAATTAATAGGACTGTGCTTTTCCCAAGGGGCACTGTACGGAGAATGAGAATTTTCTTGTCCCTTGGTCTGCTGCTGGTGAAGTGGTGATGGGCAGTAATGCTCAGTGGGTAGGGGCTGTCAGGTCATTTGCTCTATTATAGTTGGACCATTCACACTATTATAGTTAGATGTGATAATACTTACCCTCTTTTATCATCAGGGGTTTATCGTATCCCAACTGTTAGCACTGCCTCTAAGGTAATAGACAACAGCTGTGAAGTGAATTTTTTGCCACAAAACAAGAAGAGAGTCTTTTTAGGCTTTTTCAAGTTGTTGGGAGTGTAAGAGCTGCTTGATATTCATCAGGGTTTTATACAGGTTCATAAGATTGAATAGAATTCTTTTCTTTAGTTTTAGCTTATATAAGTTTTTATCCATCGAGTTTTGTTTTGTTTTGTTTTGTTTTGTTTTTTCCTGGTCAACTTTGAGTTTAAAGTAATCCGAATACTAGCAGTTTTCACCTGCTAGTGATCACTGAAGTTTGTGATCAATTCACTGGAAAACTATACAAGAGGTGAAATTTAGTTTTCTTAGAAATGCAACAGCAGAAACGGGAGTTAAGAAAATAATACAAAACCTGCTGTTATTTTCTGATAGTAAATGGGAATTCATTCTAACTAATTAATCCATTTATGTTGGTTCTCCTAAACAGCATACATGAACAACTCTTGTTGATACAGTTCTTGGTGTTTACCAATTTGTAGAAGAATTTTAAATATATTTTGTTAAGTTTTTAAATTTAATTTTGTTTTCTGTGTTAATATGAAATAGACAGAAAAATACAAGCATGAACATACAGATAGTCAACCTCCTATGAACACTCACACATACTTTCATTTGTTGTTATCATCTATTTCTCTGGGCATTGTCCACTAACTCTAGTCTATCTTAAAATATTGCTTTAAAATCTAGAAAATATTGTCATATCAGTAAATAATGTGGGAAAAACTTACAATTCCAGCTGAAATTGTTCTCTAGATTTAGGTAACTCTTCATGCCTTGGCATGCTGTTCTTCTATTTATGCTTCTCTTGAATTTCACCAAAACTTGTTTCTCATGAACTTTCTTCAAAGATTCATTAGTGCTGGCAAAACACCACCTTTTTTTTTTTCTTTCTCTTAGAAACACAGTGTAAAACCAAAGACCAGTAATAATGACAATGCTGCCTATGAAGCTGCAAGTTTAGAATTATTCAAATCATTGTCTTGAATTTGGTTTCTGAGAAGACAGAGATGAATTCCAGTGAGATTCCAAAAGCCAAAGATGCACACCTACTAAACTTCAAGCAGATTCCCTTTGACCAGCTTGAGGGTTTTTTTTTCCAGTTTTTGGCACTTAAAGAACAAAAAAGAAAGGTCTTTCTGTTTCCTAGACTAGTCTCAGAAATCTCAGAAGATCCCTGCTAGTCCTCTGAGGTACCAGCTTTGAAACCTCCCCCTCCCCCTTTTCCTGTCTAATCAGAAGCAGAGCTTTTGAAGTACTGGAGATGTTCTGATGTAGATGCAGGGAAAAACACAATGAAGATTCACTACTTGTGCTGTAAATAGTTGTGACTTTGGAACAAGAACAGATTAAAACAGGCCAAAAGGTCTAACTATGACCAAATTAAAAAAAAAAAAACAAACAACCCAAAAGTCCAGCTAGATCCATGTAGATGTTACAAATTATTGCTACTAGAGAAAGGAATTACTATAAGCAACCAGAGGGGATCTATAGAGTAAAACAATTGGTACTGAAGACCCAAGATCAATGTTGTACTCACTACTTCAGGGTTTGTTCTCCAGAATAACGCTAGTCCAACCAGTTCCACAGAATGTATGCTGATTTGTACCTGCAGTAGATCATGTGTATTTCTGGAATGCTTTTTACAGTTGGGTTTTATTCTAACATAATCTAGTTTATGAGCTCCAATATCTCTTTGTGATATAAAGAAAACACATTAAATAGAGATGTTCAGGTGTTTTGCTGCCTAAGCATACACCTGATCTAAACTAAACCACTAGTGTATACATACTGTTATGTAGAACTCCACTCACTCACATCCATGCTGGCTGAACCAGAAGGTCAGATCCAAAGCTGCAAGGGTGAAACAGTGAAGTTTGCTCAGTAGTGCCTAAGGATCTGTCTGGAAGGAGCTGTGCACTGTAAAGAACAATAGATAGGCTTGATTACCAACCAAATGGGTTCCAAAGCAGAGGAACAGTTCACTCCTTTTAAATACTTCAATCTGTGGAAGTACTTAACCATGTAAGAGACCCATAGTTAATTTAAATTCAAGGACCAAAATGTCCTGGTGATTGCCCTTGCCATCTGAAGTTATTTGACAAGTGGGAGAGAAGGTGAAGAAGACATCCGTTGTTCCTTGAAGCCCTCTCATTCTTCATAGATGGCATCTCCCAGAATCACTCTAAAAGGCCACGGTTACACGTTTCCAGAAGGATGTATATCTCAAATTTTGATAATACCTGAGATGTGTTCAGATTCAACCCCCCAAGCCTCCTTCCAAAGATACACATAAGACTGTATCTATATAAAAGATAGAGGATCAACATACGGATTCCTTCACATTCTCATAAAATTTTACTAGACTGAATCAGAGTAGGTTGTTGAGCTAGTCTTATTCACTCTACAGAAAGATCAAAAAGACTGTTATTCTTTCATAATTTTAGGCATCTTATTATGACCTTATTCTGACTTTCATAAGAGCCTCGATGATTTTTTTCTCGTGGAAAACAACCATGATATGTTCTGTCCATAAAAGATGCAGACAAATAGGGAAGTTCTCAAGTCCTGTAATCACCACAAGTGCTACATATCCAATAAAAATTAACTAGCCTGTCTTGGGTTCTATCAGCTAATTGTAATGAGCTACTTACAAGTGATTTATGGCTAGAAATTATTTGCTGGCATCACTCAGTAGATAATTAGGAAAACAATCTCAAGTATACCAAGCTACTCATGAACAGTTTGTGAAGCAACAAAAAGTAAATGTTCCTTTACTATTTACTATTTTTTTTTATAAAATTTATTGCTCTAGTTTGATTTCTAAGTTTCTATATTCTGATCTACAAAATCCATGGCAGTTTGGAGACTGGAGTACTGGAAATTTGTATTTATGCAGACCCCTGCTCGTCCCCAACCCACACTAGTATAGGATATTTTTTTCCATTTCAAGCCCATTTAGCATGGTTGTAGATAATATAGCAACAATTTTTTGATATAGATAACCATTTTCATTACAGATAACCATGTTTCTAATTACTTCTCCTCTAACCACCACCACCACTTTTAAAAAAAAAAAGTTATGACTACCTTTAATGGGTTGTTTTTAGCCAGTTATTTTTCTAAAGACTACATCTGTGTTCTCATTACCAGGGAGAATGTTAGAATTCAAAGCCTAATCTAAATCCTAGAAAAGTCAGCTAGTGACCTCTTTGACTCAAAGGTTGTGTTCAATTCTAAAAAGCCTGGAAAACTTTAAAATATATTACATGGTCTGGTTAAAAATTAAAAAAAGAAATCTGCAACACAAAAGAGTGAGATAAAGATAGCAGTTACTATTTTCTGATGACAAACTTTTACAATTCTCAGACATACCTGTATTTAAACATAGGTTGAGTCTTCCTTTAACTTGATGGGTCTATCAGCATTTTTGTTACAAACCAGGTATTACTGGGTTTTTCATGAGATTGTTTATAATTGGCTATCATTTCAGCCCATATAGAATATATTTAGATATCATGGAACAATTAATGTATTTTACAAATTCCTAAGTAGGAGGGACTATTGTGGAGTGAAGTTCACTAAAGTGAATTTATTTGATTTGGGAAGCTTGAAACTGAGTTTCATCGTTCTTTTACCTAGCTACACCTAGGACTGAAATTCTAGGACTACGGAAGGAGTGGAAACAGATACTATTTGCAAAGGGTCAAATTCAGGGACAACAAAAATTCTTTTAGACTTTCAAGTGCAACAGACTGATGTTTGAAGAGTGGTCTTCAAATATCATATGGAAGATTAGGAAACCATTATATAAAAATTTAAAAATAATGGCTGTTGTTCCAAAGAACAAAGAACTCCAGAATCTGGAGTAAGAGAGGGATAAATTCATGCCCACGTTTTACATGCTCTTTTTTTTTCCTCTGCAGCTTATTTTTCTTTTTTTTGTAACTTGCTTAAATGGAATAAACTAATATGTGGTTTAAATTCATAGTGGTTAAGGAATTCACAAGGAGGTTATCATTATCATCCTGTTTCTGAAATACTCATTGAAATTTCTCTTTCAGTATAAAAAATATTAGCTGCGTGTCAGTCTTGTCTTAGTATCCTTATCAATTTCAAAAGTAATGCTACATCTTCAAAAATCTAGGCCAAAAACCAGTCTATGTAAACACTTTAATTGGTCTTAAAAACAAGCTAATTGAAATAAGAGAACTCATTGTAAAGAAGTGAGAACTCACCTTTGGGAACTTCTTTTACCCAGTCAGCATCCATTCCGGCTTTAATCTCTCAATTTAACCCCTTGAATTATTAATATTATGCTTCCTTGTTTGTTTGTTTTCTTTTTGTATGAACATCTTTTTGATATAAATCTGTTATTGCTGCTGATTTTCATGAAACCTCTCTTTCAGATATTCAGTATGTTGTATGAAAACAATTCAGACAAATATCTGAATCTTTTGGAGATTCATGCTAATAATAGGAAAATTAAACTCGAGATATTTAGTCCAGAACAGTATTTCCTAATGGAGGATTAAATGTTATGTTGGCATTGCCTTCCTTTCATTCTTCTCGGAAAAGTTCTGAACAAAGAATGCATTAGCTTTCAGTGAGCTGTTATGAATGAATCTAGTCTTTCATCTCTTCAGGACTTAGCAGGACTTTGTTTTCTGGAGCAAGATTTGCAAGGGGGAACTAGATCATAATCACATTTCAATAGTTCATCTTAAGATCAGGAGTCATAGACCAAGGGTGAACATAATTGCTGGTTTGTTGTTTTCTTTTGCTCAAAGTTCTATGGCAAGCTGACAGGTGTGCAGGTGAATCGAGTGTACAGTGTGTCACAGGACTCAAGATATAGCTAAAACTGAATACTGAGAACAGCAGTTCTATAACATCCTCCTCAGAAAATGCAGATATTTTAGCTGCAGGGAATTACACCTGATCTGATCAAAGACAAAGTTTAGTATTTTCCTCTCTTTTGACCTTAGTCTAGATTTCAGAGCTGAGGTGATTCTCAGTGTTGGCAAGAAGATTGAGATGGTGGCATCATTAAAATTTATCTCCTGACTTAACTCTCCAAAGAGGTCAAGGAATTGAATGACAGTCTCTGTCAGGGGCCAGTGGCATTCTGTGAGAAAAATTGGTATTTAAGTCCTCAAAGCAGAATCTTGTCAGAGGTTCTTAATTCTCATTCAGGTACTGTGGCATTAAAAAACAACACACAACTTGGGGTATAGCTGGTTCATGGTGATGTGCCATTCAATTTATGAACTGTTCATTTTGGCAAACATAGAGAAACATTTGCAGAATGAAGAAGTATTTGCTACCAAAGACAATTATTTTAGCAGAACATTAATAATGAAAAATCACCAGAGCTTGGAGCCACACTCCTTAAACATACTGACATTATGTAATGTTAATAACATCATTTGGATGACTACATAACTTTTATGGGCTCAGACCACAGCAACATTCTCCTCTCAGTGTTAGTAACCCTCAGTCTTGACCTTGTATGCACCTTTTGAGAAGAACCACCCAAAACCTAATTTGACGATGTATGAAGAAATTATATCAGAATCTTCATCAAGTTGATAAAAAATGTTGAAAAAACCTTTCCAGTCTGGCAAACTCAGATTTGAAATGGAAACACTGGAGTAAGAGAAGAGTGGTTTTTTTTTTCCTCACTGGATTGTCAGTCAAATACACAACACTAGATTTCCTATAAAATCTTAAAGTGACATTAAAATTCTGCTTCCACTGTTCTGGTAGTATAACATTTTAGCCACAAAGGCTACGGTAGTTTTTGTATTTCAATACAAGTTCCAGTGAACAAAGTAAAATAAATAAATCTTTTCTAATCCAAAGGGACTTGGAAAATGGAGGAAACCAATTTCCTTCATTTTCTATTTACCATATAACACTTTTCTGAAATTAGACTTTGGCAACCATATCCTTATATATTGATAGTTTACGTATCATGAATAGTATTAATACTATATCTACAATAGACTTATGCTTGTTGTAATGCCTTTGTGCTATTCTTTAAGTTTGCATTTGAGTGGGCACTGAGAATACAGAACAGCTGATCGTGTCTAATAGTCTTAAAGATGCACACATCCCTATTTATTTTATGCCCTTTATTTTATGCGTATCTATTTTATGCCCTTTATGTCCTTTTATGCTAGGAAGATACTAGTTACAAAGAAAAGAGTAGTCTGAAAACAAGGTATTTTGAAAATAATTCAGAAAATAGCATTGTCTGAAATTTGCATAGGGTTGCAAAGCTTACTATCAGACAGACAGACAGTTTAACAATTACTTTTGAAAGCAAATAGCTTTCATCTGAATTTAAATGCTCAGAGTTGATTTAATTACATGTACATGATATAATTGAAGTATGTTACACAGCCTCTTGTTATTCATTATTGTAATAAGCAAAAGTGTTTTAACTATGCAAATTAAATGTAGTTCAATACAATCAATATAAAATAACAAAAGAGTCAGTGTTGCTTTATTTTTCATAACAACTGCCCTTTCTTATCTTTGGAAAGTAGAAATTATACAAACCACCCATTTTGACAATGCTTCATGAAACTGCTTAGTAACATTTTAAAACTTGTAAGCAAATCAAAAGGAAGAAGATGGCAAAACCATTTTTTTATGTTAATATTTTAATCTAAAAAAGACTGCATTATATTTGGTACTAATTCTGTTAACTCGTCTTTAAGTGAAAAAGTCTCTTTTATTCAGAAAAAGGTAACCTAAGCTATTAGTGATAAGCTCTAGGTTTATGCTGGTTCATAAATTTATAAGAAAAAGGATCATTTTCTGGATTACACCATTTATAAATTATAAGTATATAACATATACAGTACACACAATGTTAACTTAGTTATAGCTGTATAATTTAAATATAAATAGTCCCTAACTAAACCATTCTGTGATTCTATGATAAATGTTATTGTTATCCCACATTTTTTCAGAGTTGTTACTTGTAGCAAATTAAATCTGCTTTTCATTTAAATGGAATTGCAGTTCTTCATTATCTGAGAATATAATATTTTTTTTTATTTTTAGAAGGATGTTCTTGGTTTTCCTATATGTAATATAGGAAATATTTATTAAACTGTATTCTTTAAGTCTTCAGTTTAATGAAAATAATCAAATAAGTTGGAGGGTTTTATGTATTTTCCTTTTCCCCATCATTATCCACCATGTCTCTGTTTATTTTCCCACCTTTTCCATTTCTTCTAATCTACCTGTAAGTTGATTCCTTATTCCTTCAGCCTGTCCCAGCAAACTGAGAAATCAACAGCATGGTGAATTTATTAGATAAAATTACCCAGAGCCACTTAAGAATCTTATTTATATTTTAAGCACTTTGGCGCTCTCTAGACTGATCTTATTCTTAGTATATCTTGTACTTACTAAGTTACCTCACAAAAAGGACTTCCCTTTGCTGGGCAGTAATACATCCTTGTGATCTGTGTCCACAAAGACACCTACAGGGTGGTCTCCATTTCACTGGCCTGACTTCATGTCACTGCCTCATTGTGAGGGCTGTGCTTATTGTTTTACTCATTTATTTATTTATTTAACCAGTTTGGTTAAATAAATAATTATTTTTTTTAGTTATATTTATTTAACCAGTTTGAATTCTTGCTGTCACCCATTGATTCCTCAAACAATAAGATGAAAACAGTAAGTTTTAAATCCAAGTAAGTAAGTGTATTTGTGAAAGCTAGAATGTGCTTTCTTTGGCTGAAGGAAGAGCATCTTAAGATTTGGGGTGCTTCCTGCCACATTTTGTCTAGAATATGACAAAAGGTAGACAAGATTTTTCATATAGGATATTATAATTGGATGATAATTATATTTCACTAATTACTTTTGAGTAAGCACCCAAGGATGATTCATGTTTAATGATCCTGTGGGCAACCTCCTTATGACACATTTTTCCAGATTCTTTAAAACCATTGTCATTAATATGCATAGCTAAGTTAAATATGAGCCTTTATAAATATCCACAAGATTGGAATCTTAAGAAATTTTACAATTTATCGTTGTTCTTCAGAAAAACATAGGTATGTACAATCTCTAATAATAGGACAACCCATGCTAGGAGCAAAGTTAGTCCATCCAAATACAAGAAAAAAATGATCTGCAGTGTATGAGACAAAACCTAGAATTCATCTGGTAAGTTAAATAGTCAAGTTAAACTTCCTGTCTGAACTATTAAAAGAATGAAGTTTTTCTGCTCAGTTGAAGGTTTATGTTGGGGGTTTTATTTTCATTCTACACTTTTCAAAATTTCTTTATTGGCACCTGTCCTTTCAACTTACCTTTTTAGCAAGAGTCTTGAAGCCTGTATTGAGATGAAATCTCATTAATTTCATTTAGACTTTCTAGCAAGAAATGACTCATTACACACTTATGGTGCACTGCAGAAGATTTGGGAGACATCCTGCCTTTCCTAGAACTCTTCCTGAAACCTCCAGAAGTCAGGCAGCCATTGATTGTGTACGCTGCTGTTGGTCACCTTTGCTATCCAGGGATCAGTTGTGATGGACGGGATGTTGAACTGGTGGTTTAGTGAATGCGAACTCATCCCTCTCTAAAGAAAAAGCCATAATTAACTTTGTCAAGCTTATGCTGCCTATTCTTTGGGGTTTTTTCTCTCCCTGTCTCTGTCTCTTGTTCAAATTATTCTCACATTCCTTTCTAAGAGTAGGACAACTTTAATAGTCAATTTGACTTACTTACACATTCGGAGCAGATTAACTCATTCTTTCATGAGGTAAAAGAGATGGATGTGGTCAGAGTAAGAAGGGAATTGACCTTAAATTGCTTTCCTACCCAAGTAGTCTGGCTGATGGGAACAGAAGACCAGTTGCCCCGCTTTCTTTGCTTAATTGTAAAGAAGTGAGTATATTTTCTGATTTACGTTTTGAAATACAAATATATATTTTATGGAATTTTGGTAGCAGGACTTGAGCAATGACAGATTAGAGGGAGCTCAAACACTGTCTATTTTGAGATGGTATTTGCTCTTCTGATAAGTTGGTGAAGGTTGCTTTTGGTGGCTATCAATGAGGGAAAGTGTGCATTTGCAGGCCTTGTAGTGAGAAAAGGTAACAGGTCAGGCATCCCAGCCTGGCATGAGGGCTTTACACGGCCAGTCGTATCTCAGCCTGGTGGAACAGGGATCCTGTTGATGTGCAAGGGCCCTGACAGATGCTTTCTTGCTGCTCCACAGGGCAGATTTAAACCATGCAAATTGAGAGGGTTTCTTCCCCCCAAAAATGGCGAGTGAAGTTAAGGCTAATAGCACCATGGCTACCCCTTTGACAAAATCTGAATTTCACTTAGACCTCTATTTTCAGCTGCTCCCTGATGAAAAAGCAACCAGGCTTCTTGCTTTCCTTCAGATCCCTCTCTGAGGGTGTTGGGGGTCACCTCATGCTGGCATGAAGAATTTAGTTACCTGACTGCTGTGACTGGAGCCAGTGCCTCCCAGCACCCAAGGGCAAGTGCACAGGTATTGCAGCTGCACATTGCCATTTCCTCTGGGAATCTGAACCTCCTCCCTGAATACTTTGTGACCTGGGTTCTTCCATCTGTATTGTTCTCCCAGGTTTTATCAGATAGACTATTCCATCCTACTTCTTTGTACAGAAAAATTTTTTGACATTTAGTATTGACTCAATAGGGTTTTAAATAATCTTTAATAGTGTTTATGAATACTGTATGTAATATCAGCAATAATAACATTTGGTAGCCATTTGTTTGATATACAGCCCTTTACTTTCAGAAAACGTTGCATCCAACTCTACATTAGCAGCACAGTAAACAACATACATTCTCATCACTTTAAAAAGATGAGGATATATATCAAATACAGGCACAACAGCTTTTTATTAAAATTCAATAAATATAAATAATACATTTTTTAATGTTTTGTTTTGTTTCTTTTTCCTCTCTGTCTTACTCTCTGCTTTAAGGTGGATAAAGCTATTATATTTATTCTAACAGATTTGAATTCCCCTTAAGGCTTTTAGTGACTAAGAATTGTTACAGTATTCTGGTTGTGTTCAAGTCAGATTAATAGCTTGAGTCTCTGGGAAGAAGACCAAAAATATAAATTGTAATCAATTAACATTTATTACAGACAGCTTGTGGCTGAATAAATTTTCACTACATATTAGACAAGTTCATATTTTTTCATCTCTTTTTACTGCTTTATCATAATCTTAATAAAATCGGCTTCAAACATGATTTTATTTAAAGGTATGGTACTAAATTTACCGTAATCTAAATATTATATTAATTAGTTAAAATAAACAATAGCATGCAAAAAGGGGGTTGTAGGGGAAGTGCATATACTGGGGTTTTCAAATCTCATGACATCTTATGATCTCTTATAAACAGGAATAATCCCAATATGAACCTATGCAATAGTGTCCCAGGTATAGATGAAAAAGCCTGTTTTTTTACATTCAATCTCAGTTAATTATCTATTGACCTAAGTATTGCACTTGTTTGGCTGTCATTTGATGTGCATATACAGTTCAAAATGATGAATTGAGTGGTAGATCAAATGCGAATGTAAATAACCAGACAATAACATATAAATAATTATAACTGAGTGTAATGGGAATCTTGATACCACATTGCAAGCTCAAATAAGATTGGATTCATCAACTAAGATCTAATTCTGAATGTGTAAATTGGAGGCATTCCTTTGACCACAATATTTACTTTCACAGCTAAGTTTTCATTGACGAATTGCTTTCAGGTATGACATCACACAAATAAATAAAAAAATAAAATTAGAAAGTCTGTTATTTAAAAGAGAAACCTAGGTAGGTCTGTAAGGCATAATGTAAAAATGCCTTTTAAGTGTTAGAAAACAATAACCATATTCTTGCTTGAAACTGGCACTTCATTCCTTTGGTTACAATTCAGTAGGTAAGTTATGTGCCTGTTTTAAAGAAAAATTCATGTTTAAATTTTATGTCCTAGTGGCTATCAAACATGCAGTAGGCTTCAAAGGTGTTTTGCACTCAAAAAACACTAAATATTTTCAGGATTTTTGTTTGGTGGGGGTTTTTGGTTTTGGTTTTAATCAATTAATTACAAGATTCTTTTTCCTTACTTTGAAGGGTTTCTTTTGTCAAAAAAATGAAGAAGCAAATTGGATGAAATCCCATGCTTGTCCAATACGCTGAAGATCTATTGACTTTAACTGAGCTACAACGAGTTATACAAGTGGAACATATGACCCTTTCTGATTTATTTTGGCAAAGAAAAGTTTCTCTATTTTTTGGCACTAACGATTTTCTGCGATCATGAGTTCCTATATCTCTAGCAGTATTGAGAAAGTACCCTGAACATACACTTGTAGCTGACAGCCCCAATAATTCCAAACTGACTTCATTAGAAATTTCTAACTTTCTAACCTTTATTTACATAAAAAATTAACAGTAACATTTATAGGTGGATCTATAGGGATACAGATCAGTAGTAAGTTCTTTCTCATTATTTATTTATTTTTAAATGAGGTCCAAAAAGATAAGTGTATTCAGCAAGACATTTAAATAAATACACGTCCCTGGATTTACATCTAATTACAATGTATTTTATTTTGTCCCAAAATAAAACTCTATTTTTGTTTTCACCTTCACTGCAAAAGAAAAAGGAAATGTAAAAAATGTCCAGTTTGCTTTTCATGGAATGCAGCTTAGAACACTTGCTATATATATTTGGACTGCAGGTATATGATTGAGACACATACTGCTTTTTGGGTGTTGAGATTTGAAGTCCTTCATTAGGTGTCTCCTTATGTATGTCTTTCAACTCTTGAGGGTCCATAACAGTCAGCAGTAGCTGAGGTCATGTGTTGATTTTTATCTAAGTTGCATAGTAGCTTGATCTAAGCCTGCAAGTCTTCTAGAGGTCTTCCCAGCACACTCTTTACCATTAGTTGCTTCTACACATTTCATCCCTGAGTCTGTTTTCCAAGAATGCAAAAGAGGCAGAGGAGTTCCCACTAGTTTTAGTTGGGGTGAGGTGCTTTTGCTTACTTTCTCTTACATGAAAATTGTACTCAGTTTAAAATATAACAACAGAAAATTAGAAGCTCTTATGGACTTCATACAGCAAATAAATATGACTGAAGTGTTTTCTTGATATTTCAAGGTCTGTTTTTGTAAAAAGATGTTCAGAAAATATTTAGATACATAAAAGATCTGTTTTCCTAAGACAAATTTGAAGTCATTTTACACAGATAAAATACATTACTATAATTTTGTTAAACTATGCCTATACTAGGCAGGAACTAAACAGGAACAAGGATTAGGATTGACCAGCATGCTTGCTGGCACAGTTTTGGCCTAGACCAGCTAGCAATTTGCCAGACAGCATCACTGTACAGAATGGGACAGAGAGTAGGCCAAGGATTACTCTGTATAGGGCTGCCTGTTAATTTCTGGTGCATCTAAGGAGCTGAGCAAAGACTCTGAAGAGCTTCATTTGAACTTAAGAGCCCAAAGAGCACTTCAATATGTAAACTTTATCGAAGCTTGCAAGTATAGACACAACATTTACAAACGCTGAATAGTAAATAACATGTCTCATACTAACTAGACATCTCACTCTGGCTGTTCATTTTGTGTCTTCATTTCCACCTCTCACCTTTCTGTTCAACATGGAGGGATACAGAACCCTAAGCACTGCCATAAAACATAAGGAGTCTTGCTACCAATCGGGACCAGCTTTGGAAACATAAATGCTCATTCTAACTAAGTAAATTGTCAAAGATTACTTCATCATTTACACTGGATAGTCAAGATAGGTGGAGTCCAAAGCTGTCAATGTTATTCTTTGACATGCCACTACACATGACTATAGATACTATTATTTGTTTGTTTAAAATTGAATGTTAGAGACATCTTTGTCCTTCCAAGTCACTGTGCCACTTTCTCTTTATAAAAAAATTAAAATATCCATAAATGTTCCTTTTCATTTGTTTACATTAATTGAATTCAATGGAGTATTTTGTTACAAAAGAACTATTTTAAAATAGGATGGAAATATTAATTTTTTAGATTAAAATTGAGGACTATATGCTTAAAGTTGAGATGCCTTCTATGCTTTAAAGAGTTTTTTAGGTACAAACAGCTGGTAGGGAGACAGTACAAACCAACATTTAGGGCTTCCAAAGTGTTTCTATCTTAAAGTGTATATATATATATTTCTTCTAAGTGAGAAGAAAACTTGAACTTTGAAAAATGTTGGCAAAGGTCATAAAGGTTTTTACTTAATACAGTTGCCATTTTCAGTAGGAATTTTCTAAATATATTTTCCTTTCCTAAATGTGTGTTTAGTACACTTGAAAAGTGATAGATTAACAGCAATAGAAATTGCCCAGTATTGACTAAGATGTAGAAATGGTGTTCTTTGATGAACAAAAGTTATCAGTGACTCCTCATGTTTACTTTTGCTAATATTATCTTCAGCACATATACTTTCCTGCAAGATTTTTGTAAGATAATACCATTGGTGCCAGTTAAAGGTAAAAGTGATTGCTAGGTATGTATTTAGGTTTTTTTTAATTATTTCTTCCAATAGATTTGTAATGGAAAAATTGACTTTGATAAGGAAGAATTCAGCTCACATGTTCCATTCTTCTGGATAAATAAACCCTCAGCTAGAAACCATATTAGACTAGTAAAAAAAAACAGCCAAAAGAAGAATACACTGATATTTATGATCTGTTTAACCAAATAAACCAATTTTGCTTTTTTTTTTTTTTAAATGAAGTGGAATGTGTCAAGGGATGGAACAAAAGCCAGGATCAAACTGTAGAACATATATTTTCTAAATGAAAACATAGTATCCAGAAGGGTAAAAGAAAATCAGAATGGTTTTTATTGTTTATGGGCAAGAATAACTGATTCACTGACTACATTCTGATATCAACTGGCAATTATCTTATCTGAAAACTATGCATTATTTGAACTGGCATATCTATTCTGTAGATAGAGCATAAACTACACACAAGTTCATAATGTCATAGAAACTTTCTAAAACCTTTTAAATGATGTCTAATGATGTCTGTTTTATTTTTTTTTTTTAATGCTTAAAATAGCCCTGTTATAAAAATAAAAGTGCTGAAAGTTAAAATGACTTGAATGTGTATTTTTAACTGTCCCTGAATCTAAGGCAAAGGCATACTGATCTGATCTCCCTAACCTGCTTATTCAGAAGGGGTTATGTTTGAAAGCACAGTTCTTCAGTCAATAACTTTGTCATTGCTATTTGATAATCTCCCTTGATATTTAATTTCTGTTTATACAATACAATCTTTTAAAGCTATTCTGAATAGGAAAAAAAAAAAAAGGTCTTTGGGGTCCATTTTAGATTTAGAAACACAATTAACTCTAAAAAAATCAAATTTTACATGTACAAATGTTTAAATGTACATAGGTCCATCAATTTAAACTGTTTAGGTTGGCATCACTGAAGAATTTGTGACACACTTCTTAAACATTCACCTAAATCCTATGGACATTGGAGGTGACTGTCTCAAAGCAAATGAATCTAACTTTTCATTAACCAGCCACAGAGGCGGAAACATTCTGGGAGCTACGTAGACCAATTCTCAGGTTTTTTTCTAGTCCATCTTGCTATCTCATTGTCTTACCACTAGTCTAACCCAACATAAGCAAATTCTAAACTATTATTTCTTTTTCCATCTGACTTGAGCAAAATATCAATCCATTCTAAACTATCTAAACTGCCTTCTTTAAAGAGCTTTAATTTCCCTGTCATATGTATTACAAGTAAAAAAATCACTAAAAAAATAGCAAAAATAATTCTGTTCACAGCTTTAACCACTATAAATAAATATAACTGACAAACTTTGTAAGAAGTTGATACATGCTTCAGCTTTTTCAGACTAGAAAGCCTCCCTCAAAGCATCAAAGCAGAATGACTAAGGTAATCGAAGCAGGTAGGCCTGGTAACTTTAAAGCCTTCTGATCTATTTGAATGCTGAAGAGCTTGATAAAAAAGACATGACAAAATTCCACTTACCCCAGCATGACAATTCAATATTGCTTCTTTATAGGGAGATTTCAATTAGAAATAAAACTTCCAGAAAAAGGAAAAAAAAAGCCTGCCCCCCCCCCCCCAAAAAACCCAACAAATAAACACCCCCCAAAAAAAACAAAACCAGAAAAACTTTTTCACAAACTAGGATAAGGAAAAATAAATGAAAAAGAAGGGAGAAGGAGAAATATTATTAACAGCAATGACAGGTGTTTCCATTGCTTTAGTTCTTTGGATTGTGAACTACTCACCTTTATGTTTGCTTCTGATTAAACATTCTCAGATTCTTAAGCACATAAATGGTAACCTTGCAGTTTACTATCTAGCTTGAGGTAACTAGTGTTTATTATATAGACCTATGATGTCCTTGTGGGGGATGGGCATTTACTTTTGAGCTTAACAGTATCCATGTCTAAATTCCAACTTGTATTCTTTTATGTGCTTCCAATATAGTTTTCAAGACCTTTTTTAATGTTCTGTAGTGCTGTTTCTGTTGGCTGATTGAATGCAAGTCATTACATGGGTCAGAGTGGACATGAACAATGAAAGGAGTTAAACCCAAGGTTTGAACTTGACTCCCATAGTGACTTTGCTCATAAAACATGACAGAGATATCTTTTTCACTGAATTTCACTGAATTTCACAGAATTTTTTTTTAGAGTTGGAAGGGACCATAGAGATCATCTAGTCCAACTCCCCTGCTGAAACAGGATTGCCTAGAGCTA
>JAOQGH010000001.1:148458792-148475774 GCA_025769975.1 Gallinago jamesoni
AGCCTGTTCCAGGGCTCTGTCACCCTCACTGTAAAGAAGTTTTTTCTCATATTTGAGTGGAACCTCTTATGTTCCAATTTGTGCCCGTTGCCCATTTCTTGAAAAAGTACAACAGTTAAATAATTTTTGACTAAAACCAAAAGAAATTTTGTCATTGACTTTCAGGGCAACAAGATTTAGTCTGTATTCTTATTTATTTTTTATGATTTTATGGTTTATGTCTTTGTGGTTTTCATTAAGATAAGTTTTGGACATCAGTCACATAAGGATACTAGATATTAAAATTAATTTGCTATTTTTGTGCTTGATTTAAATCAAGAGCTATTGTGTATACATTAATTTCTGAATTATTTGCAGATATAAAACATAATGGGACACCACATAAAATTTTTGCATTCTAGCTCATTGAGTCAAGGAACCTATTATAGATCTACAGGATGTGACACCTTACTGAGAAAGGAATATGCACATCTTCAGTGAGATGAGATATGCCATAACTTAGACAAAAAAGAATGAATACTGTCTCTTGAAGTGGTAAAATTTGAATTGACTTTGAAGGAGAGACAGAATAAGTGTATGGAAACTCACAAGAGGATCCTAAGACAGAGACTGACTGGTTTGATTACCTTTGTCTATGTCTATATATAGACATATATATAGACATATAGTCTATACCTTTGATTACCTGACATAATGACTGGTTTGATTACCTTTGTCTATGTCTATATATATAAATAAAATAGTGTAGGGAGTCATCTTTAAGGAGGTGACACCAAATGGTGTTGTCAGGTCCACATTGCATAAGTCTAGTCTCTTTTATATACATTTTTGTGGCAAAGATCAAATTGATTCACTGTTTATGCTACCAGGTAAACAGTATGGACAATGCATGTCAGGTGATAAAATTCACTCTCTGTCCTATTTTTGTATTAAAGTTGTGCATATCCAACTTGAAATGTGGAGTGAGACAGAGGAAGAGTCCTTGACTACACAGACCAGGAATATGTGTATGACAAGGTAGCTGGATACATGCATAGTATGTTATCTAAAAGATAAGATCTTTGTATAAGTACACTAGGCAGGTTTTGTTTCATTTACTCACATATGCCTTTCACAAACATATGAAGCTTCTTTTTGTATTTGAGGTATTTATAATAAAATTATCTCTCTGCATTTTACCTTTTCATAGCTGAGACTGGTAGCATCATGCCCTCCATAATCAAAGAGATGTTATTCCTAATGAGTACATTGCGACTCCTTAAAAAATCATCTATTTCCTACAGCAATACACAAAGACACTCAAAGAAGAAAGTAGGTCCTAGATTTGATTTCGTAGGTAGAGAATAAAGCTTCCTATGATTAGGGACAGCTAAGAAGCTTCTTTGGATCTTGGGGGTGGGGGCGTGTCTGGATCTCAGAGGTCTAGAAGTTATTAGTAAGAGTTATATTTGATATTTCTGTGAGAATTCAGAAAGGCATTACACTTCTCCAAAAGGCAGACAAGGGCATTGCCTCACCCAAGATGCTTTCAGGCTAGCTACCCTGGAGGTGATGAAATGAGGGGGAAACTAGAAAGTTGTGTGGGAGCTGTAGGAGGAAAAATGGCAATAACATCAATAAGATTATGCTGCATGATGTAGTAAAGAAGAGGGTGTTTTTATGACTAAATGTGTGTGTGACTTACATGTTTTATAACTCTTAATTACTCAATAAATTACCATATGCTTTATTTATACAGAGAGGAAGCAGAAGAAAAAATAGTTGGAGATCCAAAACCAAGCAGTCAAGATTGCATAAAAAAACACATTCAGGATTTTGACTATAGTCTGGCCAGAAAATGTCAGGACATGGAAATATTTGGGAATAATGATACAGTTAAAAAATCAAAACATTATGCTTTTTTAGGCAGTTCTAAATTAGGTGAGGGTGCAATTAAGGATATAAGTGTGCTTGTGGACAAGCAAGATCCAGGCACACTTATTTTAAGTTGGATTTGACCTCATTGAAATTATTATCTTTTTAAAATTATTATACTGACACTGGCTAGTGTTGAAATCAAAGGTCTGTCAACCTTGCCATTATAAATGCCGATATTTAGGAGTTTATAACTCAGCTGTAAAAATTTCCTTCAGGCTCAAAGTTGGCAGTGAAAGTTATAAACCAGAGCTGATTTTTTCCTCCCCCCAAAATCATTATAGAGCAGGTTTGGACTAAATCTGAGGATACTGGAGCAAAGCAAATACAGACATTATGTGCTTTCTGATCCTTTTTTATGTCTTGCATAAAACTCAAGAACACCTTCTATCACTTTGTTTATTTGCTGTTTTTACCATTCTTTTTAGTTGAGTTTAATGCTCATAAGAGATGCCAAATTTACATATCTGAAAGGTGAACTCTTCCGTTTAATTGCAGAGCAATTCTTTTAAAGGCAATGGCAATTTGATTATATCTACAAATGTGTCTTCATCTTCCAGTATCTTCAGGGATCATGAATTTTTAGTGATACAGAAGCAGACCAACAGCAGATTATTTGTAGCAACAATAATAACATTATTAATATAGATTATATCAAATTAACATAGCAAAATGGTCTCCAAGTTGAAATATTTAGATGACTGCAATGTAGACAGAATATTTTGACTCTTGTATTGCTTTAGGCATTAAATCATATTATAACTTTCACAACCATACTGATTTTTATTTTAAAAGGTGTTTAGGAGGTTTTTGGGGTGTCTTGGTTTGGGTTTTTGTTTTTTTTTTTTTGTTGTTGTTGTTTTTTTTTCAGAAAACTATCATGGCAAGAAATCTTTTTACTTATTTCCAGCTATTCATGTTCATAGCTCATATCCATTCTTTTATGTAGCAAATCTATCTTTCTCTGGAATTTAAATTCTTAGTACAGTTATAGAGGTTGACCGTACTTCTTTCAGACTTAAGTTTGGGTGAGCTAATCATGCCGGGATCTTTACTGTGCCCTGGTTTCATAGTTTCACTTGTCCATGATCTTCATTGCAGAAAAGAGTAAATGAAAAAGCTTTAAATTAGGGAATAAGAAAGGATACAACTGAAGGAGTAGATAATAGGATTCCTTGATGTCATTGGTGTGTTTTGAAGGTAAGCTGGCACATTTTGTCAATTCAAGAGCAAGGGGGAAATAAATTCAATAACAAGGCAAGTTGTCAACAAATGAAAGAAGTTCTTTTCTATGTGAAACTTGCTGCTAGAGGAGACTTGCACCTACAAGATATAATAGGATAAGTTAAAAATAATCCTTATATCCTACTTCTGAATTTCTTTTTCATTCCAAACAGAAATTTGTTCTAAGGGCATCTGAGATGCTCAATTTTATTACACACCAGTCTGTATTCAATGCTAGATTGAAGGGAGAAAAGAAAGAAAGATACTTTCAAAACTATTCCAAATGGAATAACTCTTATATAATTAGAATAATTATAGAATATTCCAGGTTGGAATGGAACCCTAACAGATCATCATATTCATAAGTGACCTGAGTGAGGGGACAGAGTTTATCCTCAAGTTCGCTGATGATACCAAATTAGGAGGGCTGGCTGACACTCCAGAGGGCTGTGCCTCCATCCAGTGTGACCTGAACAGGCTGGAGAGCTGGGCAGAGAAGAACCTAATGAGGTTCAACAAGGACAAATATAGGGTCCTGTACTTGGGGAGGAAGAACCCCAGGCACCAGTACAGGTTAGGGATGGATCTTCTGGGAAGCCAGAGGGCTGAGGGAATGTTTAGTTTGGAGAAGAGGAGGCTGAGGGGGCTCCTCATTGCCCTCTACAACTATCTGAAAGGAGGTTGTAGAGAGTTGGGTGTTGGCCTCTTCTCCCAAATGAATAATGACAGAACCAGAGGAAATGGTCTAAAGTTGCAGCAGAGGAGGTTTAGATTAGATAATAGGAAGAATTACTTTACTGAAAGAGTGGTCAGGCACTGGAACAACCTGCTCAGGGAGGTGGTGGAGTCACCATCCCTGGAGGTATTTAAGAAAAGTGTAGACATGGCTCTTCAGGGCATGCTCTAGTGCCCAAGATTATCGGTTTGTGGGTGGATGTGATGTGGTGTGGTATTTTGTGTGTTTTTTTTGCTTGTTCATTTATTTGTTTTTGTTGTTTGTTTGGTTGGTTTTTTTGTGGTTGGACTTGATGATTTCCAACCATGATGATTCTGTGATTCTGTGACTAGCTCACAAGTAATTAATAGGGAGAAGAGAAAAAGAAAAAAGTAATCAAATAAAAAGATATTCTTATAAGCATTTAATCTCAATTTCTTGAAATACGTATTTGAAGTAGCAAACTAAATTAGGTGTAGCTTACTGGCAGGTTAATTTATCTTAAAACACTATGAGTTTAAGATAGAAATTAACAAGACTAACACATCATATAATTTATAGAGAAACTTATTCAAGAAATGTGAAAGAAAGTTTTTAAAAAAGCTTCATTTATATTTGGTAAATTAACAAGAGAAAAAACATTGCAATGAATTTTGACATTCTAATTGAAATAGACTTCAGCCCAAGTTTTCTCTTGATTTCTGAAAACAGCAATGCAAGAGCACAGAGTTATAATGTCAAGGAATAACTATCTCACAAGTAATTCTGAGTGTCTTTAGAGATGGGATCACTGATTGTTCCACCTCATAGCATTCAGACAAAAGTAATAGTGAGGTAGCGCTCTATGAAGTGGTCTATTAAGAGATCTGCTTCGCTGCCTTCACTGCATTACCAGGAACAGATCTTGCTATCTGAAGAAACAGTAAAGTATTATGTTGAATGAAAAGTCAGAGTAGCCTCCTAATTTATATTTTAGTGGTTTACTCCATGTTACTGAAATATGCATTATAAATCACATTGTCATATAATGATCTGAATTTGAAAGTAAATTATTCTAAATGGGTAGGTTTTGTTGGTGTAATACAATAACTAAATAATTTAGAGCTATTTAATGTCTCCAGGTCCTCTTCGGTGCAGGTATGAGTATAAATGTATGATGAAATGTTACTGGTTTGATTTATTTTCAGTAAAGTGATAAATATTATTTCCTAGCATTTTCAAATGCAGCTGAATACTTTAGGACCTGTGGTAACCAGTATGTGTCTCTGATAGGCTTTTAGCTAGGCTTAAAATGAGCTTTTAAACTGAATCACCCAGTCATCTCTGTTATTCAGAGCAAGCTTTGATTCACGTGACAGAAATGTATTGGACCACATGAACTAAATTCCAGGATGATGCATTCCAGGGGTGCATCTATGCACACCAGGGCTTATTAAGTATTCAGCCCACAAGATCAGACTAGAAGTAATTCAAAGAAGCTGCCTTTGATATTAATACATTATGGTGTGGAATCCTTAGCAGCAACTGTTTCACTACACAAATCCTCTCCCATTCTTATTAACTAAGGATGCAAGTTATAGTTAGAAAAGATGTTGAACACCATGCAAGACTCAAGGGTACATTATCTGCCTTCAATTTGCTTGAAAACTACTGTTCAGCCACAGAGAGTAGGGTTGGTCAGATGCAGGAATTCCCCTTTTATGATTCTAAATGTTATGGAAAACTATTAAGAAGCTTCAACACCTCCACACTGAGCCTAGGATTTATGGGACTGGCTGGTTTTTGGTGAAGCAGCAGTTTTAGAATCCTCAGAACAGTGGATCTCTCCAAGAATTTCAAAGAGTCAAGGTCTCTGAAACAGCAAGAAGACTTGAGTTCAGTTACATTCTGGATGTCCCACCAATTTCAGGATAGTCAAGCTGGAAGGAAGATACACAGATTTCCAAAGTTTCTGCTGGAAGATTTAATAAACAACAATATCTGCCATGTCCCCTGAATATCCTTCAGTTTTAACCAATAACAGAAAATTGTAAAGTGTGGACCTTACTAATCATCTTTGTTGCACAGGAGCTGTGAATGGAGCTGACAGAAAGTCAATAGTTTCTACAGTTTTGATAGCTGGTTTTGTTCTTTTTTTTTTTTTTTTTTTTTTTAAAAAAAAATAAAGACAAAGCCTTTTACAGGGTTTTGTAAAGCAACATGGTGTCAAAAGATTGTTCTTTCCACTTGTAACAGAAAACAATTTCTTTCAGTCTTACTTTACAAATCTGGTTTTTTTTATTCTCCTCTTTTGAAGTCTCTTATTAGGACCTATTCCATCATTTCTCAGGACTAAGAAACCATAGCATTGCAATAGTCAACAAAATCAACAGTAAAAATGTTCTATTTTGTTGAAGTATTATTCTTTGAAATAAATTCATTTTAAGTTTCCAGCCAACTGAAATAGTGAACATCATAACCTCATAGGATAGATTTTATGTTGGCACTTCACATGAGGGGTTATGCGGCTACAACTTAGGTATTATATGATGGAATTTAATTAGGTCAGATATGAAGTGATAATATTAGAATAGTAAGTTGTATTCATTGTGAAGACAAGTTCCTTGCTTTATAGCTGAAAAATTTATGAGTGCTCTTAGAAACTTAAACGTCAGAAAGCATTTCTTAAACTATGTAATTCAAACTATATAAAAGAAGAATTTATATACTTTGGCTGTGAATTTTAGCTCACTTAGGAGTATGACACATAGGCTACTAAAGACAAAAAGTTGATTTAGAGGTTGATATTATAAGAAATATAATTATTTTCCTTCCTGAAAATCACACACACACACACACACATATATATATATAATTGTGATTTTTTGCAAAGGAAGAGAATTACATGAGAAGGTCCTTTCCTTCTCAAAAGACTGCACAACATCTAAGCTGAATTGGACTCACATTAAATTTAACTAAGTAACAGTAACAATCTGAATGTTACTTATATAGCTTCATCCCTGGGTCGAGTGTGAATTTTAAGGCTTTGAAGAATATTGGACTAATGCAAGGTGTACAGGTAGTCATTACCTGACATCAGTTATTACCAGACAATGTCTTTCTTCCCTTTCCTATGGAATAGCCACTTGTCAAGTACAAACAGTGGATAATAATTCTGGAATTGATGAAGAAGGACCTGAAGCAAAAGATGAATCTGGACATACATATGATTGTTCTTCCTAAATTTTATCCCAACTTAATTATTCTGAGAATTCACTATCTGGAAGTGTTACCGAAAACATTTTCTGTTTTTCCAGAGTTTATAATTCTCATCTCCATTCACAGTTATCAAAATTACTGCTTGGTCAAAAATTTGCTTAGGCAAAATCTTTTGCAAAAATCAAAATTTCTACTTTTATTTTCACTGTATTGGCTATATTTATGTCCAAGTGTTTAGTCTATCCATGGCATATTTAACAAATGAATTTATCCAAACTTGGGAAGAAAGGCTGTATTATCTTTCTTTTAAAAAAACATCTAAAAGTTCAACTACCTGTCTACCTCTACTGTCAAAGTGCTTAACTTTAATAATATACCTAATTTGTAACATGGTTTCACCTATTCTAACTTCAGATTTTTTTTCATTCTTAAATACACATTTGTAGTAGCAATGATCTTGTTTTGTATACCACTGACAACTGATTTTATTTGCCAGTGGTATTAGTTGAATATAGATACACATTGAAGTGACCCATTATAAATTTTAGTTTGGAAAAGCTATCAGCACTCGGACTTTAAAACATGCATAGCCATTCTATAGTCTGATTTACAGTACAATATGTGCAATTTGTTAAAGAATATGTTTATTTGCAATCATTGCATTTGGTAGCCTAGCTAAATACAGACCACACAGAAATTTTGGAACTGTTTGCTAAAATGACTCTAGAGACTCTAGATACCAGAAATAATTATTTTCCTTTATCTTTTGTCGTTTTTTAATTTAATTTAAGAGTTATTTAGAAATTATTCCTTAAAGCAGAGTGTATAGACATATCCTTTCTTTCTAATGCACTATGTTGTTTCCTCTCAAGAAATATTGAAGGAGTTTTTCCATATACACCTCAAAACACCCAGCAAAGCACCCACAGTGCTCTCATCAAATCACCCACCAGTGATCTCATAGTTAGTATCAGAAGCATCTGCAGTACTTGCATTAGTAGAGGAAATATTGAATATCTCTACTAAAAGGCTAATTTTAAATTCCCAGGTGTCCTTTCAGTGGCTATGGCTCCACACCCCCCAATAAGTCTGCAGACAGATTCCTCACACACTGTGACCCTGAGAAGTTTGGTGTACCCATCCTCAGTGAATTACGTCGATTCCACAATGAAGAGTCAAGCTCCCACAGCATTCCAGCTAGCAGTCTATTTCTCAATATTCAACTTGAGGGACATATCCAGACCTACATATGAAAAAGAATCACATCTCGCCAAGGACAATAAAGCTAAAAATGCAAATGAAGGAACAAGGTCAGCCTTGAGCTCCATTTGCCTCCTCACTTTCTGTCTGGGTACCTTGTCATCTGCCTTGCTATTCCCTCTGAGGGCAAGGAGTGAACATAACAGAGGAATGACTACCTGTGCTGTGAACCTGGAAATCTGCTCAGTCCTCCTCACTGAAAAATCTATAAATATAGCGATAGCTGTTTCTCTAGGATCTATCTTTTCCACTTAAAACAGTGCTTTTGTTGTTCTGCTCTAGGTAGCCCATTTCTCCTTATTCCTCTTCTTCTTCCTCTTTCTCTTCTTTTCTTTGTTGTTGTTGTTGTCTGTTGATCAAGTTCTAAGGCTGGCTTGACCCTACAATACCATGTGATTAATTCATCTCTTTTATTCTGTGATTTGCATAAAATCTGTGAGAGTTATTGCTTCTGAAAACACTGATTACAGCAAGTTGTACAGGAATAGTACTAAAGTTGGTGAAACTGTAACTTCTCACCTGCCAAAGTTTTTAAAGAACAGGTAAATGAAACAAATATAAGTTAGCAAATCTGCCTTCTGCCTTAAAAGTTCCCCAGAACTCAGAAACCCAGTTTAATTTGTTCTTACAATAAACATTAATTGCATTTTTCTTTTCAGTAAAAAATTTTATGCTTATGTAGCATGACATTTGTGTGTATTTAATTTCAGTTATTCTAACGGCTTTCATAGTACTACTGGGATTTTTCCTTTTCTTTTCTTTCTTTCTTTCTTTCTTTCTCTCTCTCTCTCTTTCTCTCTTTCTCTCTTTCTTTCTTTCTTTCTAATTTTAATACTTTTTACTTTATTACATTTTAGAAAGAGTGTTTTTAATTGTACGTAAAGGTTCCCTTGCAGTCAGAATATAAGGAAATTTTCATATCTGAAGAATTAGCTTAATAGAGCAGTTTTAAAAATCTGGTAAAGTAGACCTAATAGTTTGGGTCCAATCACTGTAATTGTATTTTATTTATTTATTGACTCTTGGTGATGTTCCTCTTCTGCATCTGGTTCCTACTCCCAGTCCCTTGTTACAGCTCTTTCTGTGGCTTTATAATGTCATTATTACTTTATTTCATTACTTCCTACAGTTGCCTGACTCATTTGACAAATAAAAAAAATAAAAATAATAATAATAATAATAAAAAAAAGAACAGAGGAACCTTCTGTACTGAATGTTTGTCCAGAACTTGAACTGTGAGAACTCTGAGTTTTAACCTGGTGAACCCATAGAACTGTTGCTGTTTTGTCCACATCAGGACATATCCTGCAACAGTGTTCAACCAGGAGGTATTAGGCTCATAGTATGACCACATACTCAGTGTAGACATTACACAGGTCAGATATTGGCTGAGGCCATGTTATTGAAAATTAAATAATTGATACATGCCCCATGAAGTGGGGGAAAAAACTGAAAAAAATCCACCAACATCCTCCTCTGAAAAAACCTCAACCCAAGTAACACCACCACCACCACCCCCATCCCTCACTCCCCCGATTTATTCCCTACTCTAGTTGTTTAAGTTGGGGACTTTTAAAGAATCTTTGTACACTATATCTATCCTTCCCTCTTCAAGGAACCTCAGCAGGAGAACAAGCATAGGAAAAACTTGGGTAAAAACAGAATCAAACTTTTTTATGCTTCACAGACAGAACAAGACAATCGGCTTCAGTCATAACCACATCCTGGCTATTTGTATTTGGTTTACATGGCAAGATTTTGGTAGAGGAGGGGCTGCAGAGGTGGTTTCTTGTGAGAAGATACTGGAAGCTGCCCCCATGTCGGACAGAGCCAGTTTCTGCTAGCTCCAAGATACACTTGCTGCTGGCCAAAGCTAGGCCAATCAGCCCCGTTGGTAGTGCCTCTGTGATAACATAGTTCAGAAAGGGTAAAATCTGCTGCATAGCAGCTGGGAGAGAGGAATGAGAAAATGTGAGAGAAACAGCCCCTTAGACACTAAGGTCAGTGAAGACAGAAGGGGAGGAGGTGCTCCAGGCACCAGAGCAGAGGTTCCCCTGGAGACCACAGTGAAGACCATAGTGATGCAGGTTGCCACCCTGCCACCCATGGAAGTTAATGATGGAGCAGATATCAACCCTGCAGCTTGAGGAAGACCTTGCACTGAAGCACATGCCCTGAAGGAAGATGCTGCCCATGGAGAGGAGCCCATGTAAGAGCAAGTTTCCTGGCAGGACTTGTGACCCTGTGGGGGAGTCACGCTCGAGCAGTTTGTAAACTGCAGCCTGTGGGAAGGACCCACACTGGAGAAATTAATGAAGGACTTTCACCCATGGGAAGAACTGCATGTTTGAGGAGGACCTTGCACCAGAGCAGGTAGATGTGCCCTGAAGGAAGTTGTTGCCCAGGAAGAGTCCATAATAGTAACTGGCAAGTGATGTCCTTGTCCTTATCTCAACCCATGAGCTTTTCATCATATTTTCTCCCTATGTCCTGTTGAAGAGAGGGAGTGACAGAGCAGCTTGGTGGATACCTGGCGACCAGGCAACGGCAGCCCACCACACCATTAAGCAGATGGAAAAAGGGAATGTACTTAATGCATAGATAAATTTGCATTGAAAATATGCTTCCTAGAAACTTTTAAGAGAAATCATTTCCCCTTTGTTTTTCTCCCCTATACCTGTGGTGGTTTGTTAACATATTTATAAATGAGAAGTTGGTGGATTTTATTTTACAGAAGCAAAGCATCATATCTGATAGAAACAAGAAAAATAAAAATTACACAGGCATATGTCATCAAAAAATTTTGGGCAAATCCAAAACTTATTTTTCTTTAAGGAAAAATTTTAAAATGTAGGCATGCTAGTTACACAAAATGAAGAGGTAAACATGACAAAAAAATATCTTTCTTTTCCCTGCATCTTAATTGTCACTTAAGTATTCAGTTATGACTGAACTTATGTTAATCCAAAAAAAAGTTTTGTAAAGTGAAATACTAATAATGGCCCTACATAGAAGGGAAACTGTTACTTCCCTATTAAAATAAGTAGTATAATAAAAATGTCAGGGAAATTCCTTTTTCTGGCAGAACAAATCTACTTGCTTAATAAAATGAAGTATTCATGTTCATGTTAAAACAAATTATTTGTGAATTAATGTATTCCTATGGAGATCTTATTGATCTAATTAAGGTGTTGTCTGCTTCTACCAATCCTCATATTGGAAGCTCAAACTTAGACAACATAAACATTTCCTACAAATGAAAACAGAAGTATTGAAAATAGTAGGATATATATTTCATGCAGTTACATGTGAAAGTATCTGTAAACTGTATAGATTTGTTATTAAAACGGTCACATCAGTAATAATTTTACAGTAGCAGATGAAGGCTATAGCAAAATCTGGTGCACATGCTATAAGAAACCTTCTGGCAAACTTGGTTTTTTACTGATTTTTATAAAATATAGCAACATACCCACATAACATACATTTCACCATATAAAGTAAAAAAGTAGCTATTTAGATAGTTTGATAGTTTTATAGAAAATAATGGTTTAGGATCATTTGCAAAAGGACTCAAGCACTGACATATATATTGCTCAGGTTCTCAGTGGTCTGTGAAACACAGTTTTCAGGTAGCTTGGGAATGACACACTCAGTAAGCTTAGTTACTTAAGGTACTGGAAGCAGGTTAACTGTGCCATCTGCAAAACATAAAATACATAATGGAAAATCAAACACTTAAGACCAGGTTTCACAGCTGGCAGCAAGCTGGCTGGACTATAATGCCAATAACTTCTTTTCTTCCTCTGCAGCCCACACCAGATCAGTTTTTAGGTTAGGAAAACCAAAAAAGCTTTTTTTTTTTTTGCTTCCAGCCTAATGTTGAGACACCCCTACAGACATCTTAAGCTCAAACTCTTTCTTCAAACTGAAGTAGAAAGCGCATTTAGAAAAGCAAGCAAGCAAACCCCACCCTCCTAGCCCTTTCAGTGAAACAAAATGGCCCATAAATATATCCAACTAGGAAAAAAAAACAAAACCAAAACCCAAACAAAACCAATCCATCATTTTTTGCTAAGGCCAGACATTTAGTTATATGTGATACTTGTGAGTATCATAGATAGTGAATAATGTAATGTGCCTGATCTGTAAAATTAAAACCTTGGAAGTATGTGGTTTTTTATCCACAATTCAGACACATACTGAGTAAAATGAGGTACATAAGGTACCAAAAGTAGATTATATGTCAGCTAAGCAACAATCAGGACAAATGGGTCCAGACCTAGGGTTTACTTTATTTTGCTGTGATATCCATTGATATTGATCATTGTCCATTGTACCATTGATCCTTAACTCTGTAAACTGCCTCCAAGATTATACAACTTCTCCAAAACCTGCATTTAGGCATTACTTCGGGTGACCTTTGCACAGTCTCCTGATTGTGAGATTCCTCCTGCACTCAGAGGAATCTGTGATTGTCTCCATGAGTGTGCTTGAAGGGGAGTGCTACAGTGGATAGAAGCAGTTCTAACAGAGGGATATTATCTGTCTGATCCAGTGTCATAACCTGCAAAATAAAATGTGACTTCCATTAAGCGCAGAACCTACTTTTGTGTTATTTGATAGAATATATGATAAGCCATTTAAAGCTGGCCGTTGTCCATTACTGGTCTGACATCATTAAAATTTTCAGTAGCTTCTTTAGAATGGTTATAATACCTTGTCACTCAATACTCAGGACACTGACTGTGAAGAATAACCAAGGCCTCAGGGGAATGATAGCATCTCATGGAACAAAAGAAAAAAACCGTTAGCACTTCATGTACTCATTGACACACCTTTTAAAAAAACTTCTTCTGTATGATTTTGAACTCTGTTTTAAGGGGAAAATATTTTTTTTTTAATTCTGGAAGACTCTCCTGTAAAGAGGCAAAACCAATTTTCTTAATGTGATCAATTTTGGAAAACTAGGTGGATTAAAAAAAATAATATGAGGTGTTGATATATGCCTACAGGTTCATACTTTACTGGACGTATTAAGAATATAATTCTAATGATCATAAGATGATGACACGGCATTTCTTTGGGGGTTTTAAGTACCTAAAATAATATGTTTTAAATGACTGATATAATAGTCTGAGTTGACCAAGCCCTTTGTTGACCAAGGCCTAGGACCATTATGAGTCCAGAGTCTTCAAAGTTCTGGGCCTACTTGGCCATACAGAACATCCAAATTGTTTGAATAAATGTTATCTGAGTAGTTGAGAAGAGGACATTAGCAGAAAAACCTACACATACTTATGAATTATCTACCGGAGGCCACAAGACTGATGGTGATCAAATCATGTGCTGTAACCTTAAGAAAAACTCCTTTAGTTCTTTTTTTTTCTTTTCTCTTTTAACCTGTGTTTTTGTTTCACTTCCTTCTTTTTTCCCCCACTTTTTGGAAATATCTGTCAAATGTCCAGAATTTTTTTTAAACACTTTTTTATGAAATTAATCTAAGATTGCTAACTAAACAATTCACCAAAATTATAGATTTAAAAGGAATAGTTATAAAATCAATGTATACTTCTATGTTTCTGTGGGATATTTCAGAACTCTTCTAAATTTATTTCAGGTCTGGAATTTTTCTTTCTTTCTTGAGAGCTTTGAAAAAGATTGTAAAAATCTGAGAAATCTGTTCATCCAGAACAGTCGTAATGGCACAGTTAACGATAATATATCCAGTGAAATGCTTAGGAAGCCACAGGACTTCAAAAATATTATCCACAAATATTAAAAAGATTTACGTTAATGCTTGAAGATTGAATTCAGAATCTGCAGAGACAAGCATATATTTTGCTGCATCATAACCATTCTATGATTTGAAACACTTGATTTATTTATTCTTAGTTCTGTCGCAGTATTCTGACCTGTGTAAAAAGACTGATAACCTTAATTCAGACTATCTTTAATAAAGAAATTACATACAGTACACTGTTGTATGAATTCTGTGCTTTATTATTCGTAGAGATGGATTATTTTATAAGTGAGGATCAGAAATAATTCTTTTTCTAATGACTCCAAATCCAAACTACAAGACTGAGAAAATACAGTTTTCTCTAAATGTTAAACACATGGCTGCCTGGAGAGAGTCATGTTGTCACTATTTGTCTTCTTTCCAGGTAAAACTGGAAATATATCTTCCATGAAGATTTCAGTGTGTAAATGTAAGGTATACAAGGAATTGAGAATGCTCCCACAAGAAAATGCACTGAGTATAACTGTAGCTCAGTGTTAAAGAGATGGCATTACAAGCAAGACATTCATTCACAGAGATGATCCCACAGGAACTACAAAGACTCTTGTAGAAGCTTAGCTGAAACAGTAGTTGGCAAAGAATTTCTTAGGGTTTTTGATCAGTCTTCTTTGTCCCATATGCATGTTGTGTATAGCCTTTTGAATAGGAATATCAGGAAAGGGCTAACAAATTAAAGAATTTGCAGTTAAATACATAGAAGTGCTGAGAGTGGCCATTTAAATGCATAGACATAAATTTAATTTCTTTCTGTATAGATTAATCTGATCAATTGGACAACTTTCTATTCATTAGCATTAAAGACAATCTTTATTAAAAAGACATTAATGTTAAGTGTGCATGTCAATAAAAAAAGGTTACAGACCCGTATGAATGTTATGCTTATCAAATGTCAACCATCAGCAATATTGGCCTTCAGAACTTCTGTGGGATTGTGCCAGAGTCCTGTATTCTCTCACCAGGTTCTTTTAAATAGTTCATGTGTAAAGGGTGTAATGTCTAATATAAAATTTACTTATTTGAAGATACTTGATGCTACACAGGATTTCTGATTCAGCAGAGTGAGACAAAATATGCTGAAAACACAATACAAACATAAGTTCCACTTAACAAAATAAAGGAATGACAATACACAGTTCAGTCACAGTGTGATTCCTGTTACCGATCTCTATAATATGCTCACCACCATGACACTGGGCATCCCCAATTGCTAGGCAGTAATATGTATGTTGAAGCCAGATCAAACCTGCTGGTCTCTGAAATTATTTGGTTAGTTGCTTCGTTGTCGTCCTGTGTTGGGCTAAGCCATGTATTCACTCTGCCCATGCTGGCCCTGCAAACTCAGGGAGACAGTCACAGTCTTTGAACAAACAATGGGAGAAACATTTACACCACCAGCTGATCCACTCAACTGATATAGCTGTTTATCTAAAGCAAAGGCCATTCTCCAGTCCCTTTTATGATGAGATGAGGTCAGGTTCTTTAGAGAAGCTTTGGTCAGTCAAAATCTTTCTAATTAACTGAGGTTCATGAGCACATCACCCTTGCTCATCTCCACTGAGCCTTTTTCCATTGTATGGCTTTCTTGCTCAGTCACAGATCAGAATTTAGAAGAGGATGACTTACTATTTGTGGTGTTCACCTCCACTAGTATTTTTTTGCTAGATTTTCAGAAGGCATTGAAATTTTTCCATTGTTCTACATATCATGTACCTTACCTTTTGCCTGTAAATATCAAAATGTAACTGTCATTTTGCCTGTATATGTTCATAATCCCGGTAAATGGAGTAATGTTTATGTTAGTTATTTGTCTGCCATCTTACTCCAGACATCTGAAAGAGTGCCTGCTATGTTCCATTGATGATGAAAAGATCAGCTAGTATAACTACCTGAAATAACTACCTGAAAGTCCTGTATGTTTTAAGTGACTACATGTGGCCCCATGACTAAGAAAAGTCTTCAACTAAAACACAGCTTCCAATAATGAGAGGAAAAGTAATGGAAGATGTGGTCCCTCCCTCTTTCCAGTCATTTCTTCTGTACTCTAAAAAAAAGCTTTTAAATGGCATACTATGTAACATATATTTCATATATTTTCATATATTTCATCTACCTGGACTTACGCAAAGCATTTGACACTGTCCCGTATGACATCCTGGTTTCAAACTTGTAAAATCATGGATTTGATGGATGGACCACTTGGTGGATAAGGAACTGGCTAGATGGCCACACTCAAAGGGTTGCAGTCAATGGCTCAAAGTCCAAGTGGCGGCCAGTAACGAGTGGTGTTCCTCAGGGGTTGGTACTGGGACCAGTACTATTTAACATCTTTGTCGGTGACATGGACAGTGGAATAGAGTGTACTGTCAGCAAGTTTGCTGATGACACCAAGCTCGGTGGCGCAGTTGACACACTGGAGGGAAGGGATGCCATCCAGAGGGACCTGGACAGGCTGGAGAGGTGGGCTAGTGGAAATTGCATGACATTCAACCAAGCCAAGTGCAGGGTCCTGCACCTGAGACATTGCGATTCCAGGCACAAATACAGGTTGGGCGGAAAATGGCTGGAAATCAGCCCTGAGGAGAAGGAATTGGGAGTGTTGGTGGATGAGAAGCTTAACATGAGCCAGCAGTGCATGCTGGCAGCTCAGAGAGCCAACCGTGTCCTGGGCTGCATCAAGAGAATTGTGGCCAGCAGGTCTCGAGAGGTGATTCTGCCCCTCTACTCTGCACTCGTGAGACCTCACCTGGAATACTGTGTCCAGCTTTGGAGTCCTCAACACAGGAAGGATCTGTTGGAATGGGTCCAGCGGAGGGCCACAAAGATGATCAGAGGGATGGAGCACCTCTCCTATGAGGACAGGCTGAGAGA
>JAOQGH010000001.1:148482756-148500222 GCA_025769975.1 Gallinago jamesoni
CAACCTGCTCTAGTGGGAGGTGTCCCTGCCCATGGCAGGGGGGTTGGAACTCAATGATCTCTAAGGTCCCTTCCAACCCAAATCATTCTGTGGTTCTGTGATTCTATGATTCTAAGTCAATACGACACAACCAAGGAGAGCTTCTAAGGTCAGATTTGATTATTTGATTTTTTAATTTACATTTTATCAAAAACTGCACTGACATATATTTACATTTCATCTGCAGGTTACAGTCAAAGATATTGACACCATATGTGCTCTTCAAATGAATATAAAAACTTAGTCTGTTCCCTTCATAGAGAGTTTCCTGCATGATTTCAAATTAAGGAGAATAAACTTCTCTAAGAGTCATTCATTTTCTACCTGACATTCATCTGAAGGTGATATTGTAAGGCCTAACACTAGTGACAAGAAACATCATTTTTAAAAGTTTAATAGCATCATGGAATCATGGAATTATTGGAGTTGGAAGTGACCTCTAGAGATCATCTAGTCCAACTCCCCTGCCAAAGCAGGATTGCCTAAAGCACATTACTCAGGACTGCATCAAGGAAGGTTTTGAAAATTTCCTGAGAAGGGGACTCCACGACCTCCCTGGGCAGCCTGTTTCAGTGCTCTGTCACCCTCACTGTAAAGAAGTTGTTCCTCATATTTGAATGGAACTTCCTATGTCCCATCTTGTGCCCATTGCTCCTCGTCACTGGGAACCACTGAAAAGAGTCCAGCTTGAGCCTCCCTCAAACCACCCTTTAGATACTTCTAAGCATTGATAAGGTCTCCCCTCAGCCTTCTCTTCTCCAGGCTAAAGAGTCCCAGCTCTCTCAGCCTTTCCTCATAAGAGAGATGCTCCAATCCCTTAATCATCTTTGTTGCCCTACGTTGGACTCTTTCTAGTAGTTCCCTGTCCCTCTTGAACTGGGGAGCCCAGAACTGGATGCAGTATTCCACTTGTGGCCTCACCAGTGCAGAGGGGGAGAATGACTTCCCTTGACCTTCTGGTCACACTCTTCCCTATGCAGCCCAGAATTCTAGGCGACAAGGGCTCGTTGCTGGCTCAAGGACAGTTTTACTATCCACAAGGACCCCCATACCCTTTTCCTCAGAAGTGCTTCTCAGCAGGTCCATCCTTAACCTATATTGGTGTCTGTCATTCTTCGTCCCCAGGTGCAGGATCTGTCCAGGTCACGCTGGATGGCAGCACAGTCCTCTGGAGCGTCAGCCAGTCCTCCTAGTTTGGTATCATCAGCGAACTGGCTGAGGATGCACTCTGTCCCCTTGTCCAGGTCATTGATGAATATGTTGAACAGGACTGAGCCGAGTATTGACCCCTGGCGGACACTACTGGTTACAGGCCTCCAACTTGACCCTGGTCCATTAATTGCAGCCCTCTGAGTCCTGTCACACAACCAGCTCTCAGTCTACCTCACTGACCCCTCATCTAGCCCAAACTCCCTCAGTTTCCTAATGAGAATGTTAAGGGAGACAGGGTCAAAAGCCTTGCTGAAGTCAAGGTAGATGACAACTGCTTCTCTGCCCTTGTCCAGCCATCTATTTATAATATCATAGAATGTTATCAGCTTGGTCGAGCATGATTTACCCTTGGTAAATCCATGTTGACCACTTCCAATAACTTCCTATTCTTCAACGTGTTTGGAGATGACATCCAGAACAAATTTCTCCATTACCTTCCCAGGGACAGAGGTGATACTAACTGTCTTGTAGTTCCCTGGGTCCTCCATCTTGCCCTTTTTGAAGACTGTAGTGAAATTTGCCTTCCTCATGTCCTCAGGTACTTCTTCTGTTCTCCATGACCTTTCAAAGATGATAGAGAGCGGCTCAGCAATAACATGTGCTAGTTCTCTCAGCACTCGTGGATGCATACCATCTGGGCCCATGGACTTATGGATGTCCAGTTTGATAGTAACCTTTGAACATTTGTTCACTGACCTTTGAACCTTTCTCCAGTAACCTTTGAATGTGAAGAAGATGGGACTGCAAATATGCTGAGATTCAATGTTCATGAGCAAATGACTTTCCTGGTCCTACTAAGTTATTTTTGAGACCTTTTGCCTTGCTAAGGGCTTCAAAAGGAGTCATCCTTCTATTTTTCAGGTGTAAAAATAATTTATCCTTATATCTTGTAACATTTCATTAGTAAAAATTAACAATGAATAGTAAGATATACTGCAGGGAGAGTTTTTGCAATTCTTTTTTTTAAATTATTTTTATTTTTTCATTTAATAATAGTTACTACCTTAAATTTTTGATAGACAGTGGCATGGTAACATTTTGAAGTCTTTGTAATGCAGTGTATATTGCAGAAAGTTGTTTCTATCTATGACACAATATTACAACACAGCTTAATAATAAAAATCAATACTCTGAATTATATTAAACTGTTAAGAACTGATGTGCATTTAGCAAAGTTGCTCTCAACCCATGTTGTCTCAGCTAAGAAAAGTATTTCCGTAGCATCAGAACTATTTTGTCAGAGCATTTTACCTGAAACAGTGCAGAAAGAAAAACCTACCCACTTTTAAGACACATACATACACACACTTTATTCTTATTTTAATCCACTTCTGTTACAATGCTCATTCTCTTTTGTAGCTTTGACAGAAAATATCTAGAGAGTTTAGTTATAGTATGGAACCAGCACTTTGTAGATTCAGTGGTTGTGATACACAGATACATGAGTTTATACCACTCATCTGACTTTGTGTCACCAGTCACCATTTCTTTTTCTATACTTCTATATTATTACCCAGATTCTCAAAATATATGCGTACATGAGCTGACTCCTCTGGTAGAGAGAAATTGATATAGAACACATACCACAATCAAAAGAGTAGTGTTTTAATGGATATAAGGCATACAGCCAGAAATTATGTGAGAGAAAAACAATGGTCACACTGGGCAAGAACAAGTTCAAAAATGTTCCATGTTTTGCAGATACAGTATATATTTTTGCTTTATATTTATTTTTCCCCTTTCTTTCAAAAACACATTGGTAAAGAATTGAAGTATGCCTGACTGATTCTATCCACCATTATCATTCTTTAGTGCTCCTTGCAGGAAACTGAAGAATCTGTAACCAATTGAATTTACCTACCAGTGGTACCTGAACAGCACAAAACAGGAGCTATGCAATGTCAATTATTCAGGGAAAGCAAGCTCTTCTTCTGATGTTCAACAAAATATGGAGACAACTATATGCTCATTGACTATCCCTAAAGATGCTCACTAAACAATGTACATCAGCAAAACTGAATCTCTAGCTGTGGAAAGCAGAAAGATAAAATGATAAGCCCTTCCGAACTATTTCAGCACATTCAGATGTGAACTCGATGCCATTAAGACTGTGTTTCTGAAATGTTCTTTGAAAATTAGATTGGAATGATTACTGGTTTGTTCACTTGTTTGTTAGAGGAGAGGGAAGAGGACTTTCAGTTCACAAAATAACAAGCTTTCATGGTGTTGTGTACATCTGCAGGCTCTGCAACCCTTCTTAGGAGTCTGACTGCTGATGCGGTCCAGCTCTGCCACCTAGCACATGCCCATGACTCCCAAGTAGTCACCACATCTGCATCCCACAGGATCCCACTAAGATGTCCTTTGGATATCATATGGTATCTCTTTAGCCTGGAGACACTACTTCCCCCAATGTTCTTTTCCCTCTCATTCAAAAATAAATTTAAAAAAAAAAAAAAAAGAAAAAGAGAAGTGACCACATCTCTGCCTACTGCAACAGTGTTTATTTATTTTTCTTTCCTCTCTTCAGTTACATAGCATTTCACATATATCATTCTCATCTTTGTATCAGGTTAAGTGGTATTGAAGCAATGATACAGGTAAAATGCCCCAAAAACTTATTGTGCCAAAATAGGACTACATGTATTCTTACTGTTAAATATTCATGTTGTGAAAATAAAATTTCAGACCTAAACAAAAGCCAAAAAACCCTCTAAATTTAAAGTTGTTTCAATAACTGGATAAAAAAACACATCAGTAGAAGGCAGTGGGGTTTTTTTTGTTGGTTTTTTTTAAGGGAAAAAAAAAAAGCTAATCCTGATAAACCAAAATAAACCAAGTTTTTTCTGCAATATTAATTTCTGCATGCATTTTTCAGAGAAAAGAAAGCTGCATATTGGATTGTTTGGGGGTGGAGGGAGGACACCCATTGTGGGTGCTACGTAGATTTTTCAAATGTGTGTATACCAAATGAACTTTATGACTATCATAAGAGGAGAGTAAGAGGGGCTTTTGAGAGCCAGAGGCTGTAAGTATCTACTGAATCCTACAAGTACTGAACGACATGGACAAAGGCTATAGTCGTCTATTTTTTTCAGCTACGTATTTTTCTGTTGCATAGGCAGGACAAACCCAGTAGCAACAGTCATCAAGATATAGCTAGAGGTTGGTTCATTTCTAGCAGCTGTTTGGAACAGAACAGTTCTGAGTGAGCCATTTCAGCAACTAGAAATTGCAGCCATCTACTGGTAACTGCCAAAATGTCATTCAGTCAGAGACTTTAGGGCTTGACATCTATTTATATTATCTCCCCAGACATATCCAGACTTGTACAAGTAGCTGTTGAACACCACTTAAAGAAAGTGAAATCTATAGTGTGACATCTGGCCTATTTGAACCTCTGTTATTTCACTACTGTACCTTTTATTTTGTTTTTGCATATGCACACTGGTACCTTTTAAACATTTAAGACATTTAGCATGGTTTATAAAAATATAAAGGAATTTAATAATATACTTTTTTATGGTTTTGTTGCATTTTTTTCTAGTGCCCTATTAGGCACAAGTAGTAATATTAACTGATAAATCTTGCCCTGTAGTTATAGAAAAACAAATGTACTTGCTGTTTGAAAGAACAGCTTAGCAGTGGTGGTCTGATTGCTTGAAACTGTGCAGAGTGTGCATAATAAAGCACTAAGTTACTTTTATGCCCAAATTACTGACTTCTGCTCTATTTGAACTTTTATTAATTTACATTCTAATAGACATGGGAGATTCCTAAGGTTTAAAGGTAGGAGAATCCTTGCTGTTATGATCTCCAGCACAATTTCTCTCTGGTTGCTGGGTTACATTGCTTATTAACCATGCTAGGAATGCAGAAAGATTCTCTCTGTTGCTTTGGGAATACCATGTTTTTGTGTTTTAACAAGGGGTAGACTGCTTTGGGAGGGCTCCTAGACAAGGGAAATCTCAAGGGGAACATGAGAGACAGAGAAAATATTTGGACCAGGTACAGGATATGAAGGATTTTTCCTTCCTTAAATCTTTTAATTGAATGACTGTTTTATCTCAACATTAGTCATGGCTGTCTGGGTTATTTCACTTCTTTTCAGGCAAGATCCATACCTTCTTTTCCTTTTCACCAGTCCCTGGATGACAATTTTTTCTGAAGTGCTATGTATGTGCAGTTTAGATTTTAAAGTCCCAGAACTTTTGGTGCCTTGAAAGATATCCTAACATTCAGTATTGTTTTTTTTTTTTTTTCTTTCTTGTGCTTATATCCTTTGATAAGACGTAACAAGTACCCATTTTAGCAGGTAAGGAAAAGTGATGAAGAAAAAAGGTTTTTCATGGCAGTTGTTTTGGCTCAGTGTCAAATAAGTACGTGTTACTGTGCCTTGCCAGTAAATTCTGACATAAGTCACAGGGTACACTAACAACTTAATATATTCAACTTTGGTAGAAAGTTCTGTGTATTTTAGCTAACAACCTAACTCTGTCAAATGAATGATGCTAAGTGAGACTCAAGACATGGACATGTGCCAGTTTAAAGTTTTCTTTTCAATTAGTTGTACAGCAAGTTTTTGTGTCTGAAAATCAGTGGAGTTCAATGGCTGCGATGGTTGCATCACATCAAGTAAGAGCATGACACTGTGACATACATAAGGTGCCTGCCGTGGCAAAGGTGTGCTGTTAATTCTGCTTGTGTTAAGAACAGGATATTCCACTTACCTGGACAGAATACCACTCACCCATGTTTTTAATAAAATTTCCAAGTGGAAAAATATAGTTTAGTTTTATATGAACAATATTTTCATTGCCTTCACTGACACAGCATCCATGTAAATAAATAAATAAAACATTTTTCTTCCTTAAAAATAATTCATAGTTATCTTGTAAATTGTAATATTTTTCTGAAAAATTACGGAAATTTCCCACTTTTTTCTTTTAAAGGGAAGAACTCAAGAAGAAATAAAACTAAGATGTAACATATCTAGCTTATATTTTCCCCTCTCTGGAATGTTTGTTGCACTTTAAAACTCGAAATCTATGTATATAGGCACACATTTTTCTTTGATATTCTTCTTTGTTTGTAAACATGTTTTTTCAGAAATATAATTATTAATCTCTTACTGTTGTCCTACTCAGCACAATCTCATTGCTGATATGTGTCTGTTGAAATAGCATCCAGTTAATTGTTTACAGTGATACAGTTTATTGGAACCACCTCTCTCTTGTCCAAATAATAATTTTAAATGTTATATACCACTATATGACTACTACTGAATGCAGCAGAATTATGAGATCTCATAGGACTCCCTAATGGAAGGTAAATCACATATAATGAAATACTCAAACTGTAAGCTGCTCTATTTATATAGGTGTATCAATCAAGTAGACTAGTAATTCCAAAATACTATACGACTGATACTTCAGTCCAGAAACTTCATCAGTTTCCAGTTTGATTTCTGAGAAAAAAACCCAGACTTCCAGCACAGACTGAGTTTAAGAATCTGCCTATATCACACAATGAAGTGCAGTGCAGGCATGAAAGAAGTTGTCTACCTACTAGGTAGTCCCGTCTGCTTAGTCTTTCCCTGGAGTTTCTGGTGATGAACACAGAGACTGCTTTTCAAAACTTCTGTGGATGTTCTTCCTCAGGTGTTGATGGCATTTCTGAATGATTACTTAAAAATAATATTATATCAATCAAACCATTCCACTGTCATTTCAAATTTATTGTAAACAAGTGAAAAAATAAAAATGGTCTCAACAGATAGGCTGATACAAAGCAAAGCAGTCCAGGTTTATGATTCTTCAGTTGAATTTCTCTCATTGCCTGCTAGGTAATCAGATAATTCCTAGATGCTTTTAGATGACTGCTTGTTCTCTTTCATTGATTACCTCATGAGACATCAGTTCTCCTGGTTATATCCCTCATTAATTCATTTTCCATGAACTGTCATTATTTTTGCATGAATTATTTTCTTTTTAAAGCAATCATACCTACATCAATGTCTTCTCTTGCAATCTTGCAATTGAGTTTCCCAGCAGAAGTACCAGGTTCTCAAACTGTGATAGATTTTGCCAAGGTTTAGACAATTAAAAAATGGGAGAGGAAATCATGAGGAGCTCGTGTCCTGTTCTGGGACCTGAGCTAGCCTCATTTTACATTATTTTCTGCCATGAGGCCAGAGTCATCCATTTAGAGATGGCTCAGGGCTATCACACCAAGGCACTGCATTGCACAGCATACATTGGATATGACTGAGCTTACCTGCCTGACACCCCTTCTGGACCGCATCATCTTTCGCAGATCACTGAATTCATGTAATTATTTTGTAAAATCGTGTATATCTGTGTTTCAAATGGTTTGGTATCAGAGTTTCCATTTCATCTCAACACATTTACTTAATCTTAAACTGTGATAACGATTAAAAACCTACTTAAAGCCAAATAAAAGTGGTACATGTGAAAGAAGGAAAATGAAGCATGCCACAAATCTGTTAGAAACAAAAGAGCTAAACAGAAAAAAGAAAAACAGAAAACGTTCTGTACATATAAAACCATAAAACTTCTGCAGTGAATGTGAGGACTTGCCATGACTAATATTGAACCAAACCTACACGTGGTTCTACTGGTGACAATTGTAAATATCGCTGGAGCCAATATAATCATAGACAGATAGCATTAGAGAATCTTTCACTGTGAAATTCTTGGTGAACCAAAGAAACTTTCTGATTATTTAGAACCTTAAAATGCTAACTGTTCACCTTATTCTAATCCAAGCTTAACACAGGCAACCAGCATAAATACCTACTCTTTGCATAGACATTTCTCTTCAACCAGAATATTTTTAATTTATGAACATACAGAAAAAAAATTATGTGCATATACAATGTTATTCTCAGCTGAGAGAACTCTCAGGAAGGGCTTGGATTTGCTTTTCAGGTCTGGATTTCTCCCCTTGTATTTACATTTAACTTTTCCCAGACATCGTTGTTCTTTAGGCTGCTCTCTGCATGACTTTGTGGTCTCTATCCACTCTGTTATTCTAGCACCGTACCTAATCCAGGATCTATCTGTGCAATGCTGAGTAACTGATCTCCGTTTAATAAACTTATCAGTCCTCTGGTACTGTACTTTTTTGATTGATAAATCAATCAGAAAGTATCTGTTTAAATGAATGTGTGTGTACATGTACTGTAAGCCTGATAAGTCTTACATAATTAAGAAAATATGTGCCCATTTCTTATGCAGCATCTTTATACAGATATTACAATAAAGAGGACAAAGGAAAAAATTACTCAATTTTATTTTATTTTGGTTTGGTTTAGTTTATTTTATTTTGGTTTACCTTCTGTTATACAATTTCAACTTCATCTTATTTTTCACACTGCACTCAAAGGAAATATATTTGGCAGGTGTTTTGAAAAGTCTTCAGCAAACAGACATAACTGAATACTAACCCCCAAATAATATAGCTTTAACCAAAAGTTTTCAAATAATACAGAAATTTTCCAGGCATATCTTGCTGGACCCATATATGTGTTAGCAACAAGTAAGTCTGAGATGCTTACTGTGTTTAAATTCCTTAAATGTATTTTTGAATGAGCTTAGGTTTGCTTTATTTTGTTTTCATTTATTGGGACGTAAAATAGCATTGAACACTATTCTTTTTGCTTTTGATTAATTCTCTTATTGAAATGGCTTGTAAGAAGTAATAATTTGGAGACCTCAGCTGTCACACAGAGGAGCAGAACAGAAGAAAGAGAAATTTCAACTAAGTTTCTAGTGATTTCATTTTTTTTCAGTTTTCTCAGAAAGCTAACAAGCAGAACCACTTTGCAATTTAATGATTAAACCAATAAAACAAGACAAACAAAAAATGAATTTTCAATCTCACTAAAAGCTGTGTCTGTAATGATCTGCTGAAACAGCCTTCCTATGTCCGCACACCCACTTGCAAAAAGTTTAAGGCCACCCACACATCACACCTATAATGGCAATAAGACTCCTACAAGTAACACGTGGTGATGCAAAGTAGAAAGTTAAATCTGTTTTTAAAGTTTTTTCCAGGATCACAGTCTGCATCTGTAAATGCTGGTCTGCATCTGCTGAAAATATCTTTTCATTAGTCAGCCACCTGCTAGATAAAAAGTGTTGCACTAGCAGCACAGCATCTGAGAATATGCATGCAAAGTTTGAGATCAGCAACTGGCATTGAAGGATAAGGAGTGTGCCATACAGAGAAGTTGTTATTTTGACATACACACAAATCGAAGTAATTCTTTGTGCAAGCGTTCCTTGATGAACTTTTATTACTATTCATTATCTTCTCTTGTCTGCGTACAGAGTGCAGACTTCCAAGCCATTATCATTGGATTTACGAGGACTCTTCAGTACCATGGATCGCAGTGTTCTGCCAGATTATCAGCCAGCCCTGGCAGAAATAAAAGGCCGATGGCTAAAGCAATTACTCTCACAGAGAACAGACTGAATCCAAAACTGAGTAGTAGGCATTTTCATGCAGACACTTTCCTAACAGAAGGAGTGTCATCTATAATCTTTTCGGTACTAATACTAAATGCTAATCATTAATTGCTGATGAAATGTGAGATGTCCAACAGGGCATCAGAGTTTGTTAGTATGAAAAGGAGACCGGAACAAAATAATTTTAGCTCAATTACATAAACTTTGAAAAACAGCTTATATTTTGGAATTAATTACTTCCCAAAAGCCAGCCAGTATGAGTGGTTCAGAGATGACAGGAATTTATAAATCCAAACTACTAAAAATACTTCTGTTTTTTGAGTTTGTATATGTTTGAAAGAGAGTGAGGTTGCTACATCACACTTTGCTATGCCACCTATAAAGACTGCAAGAGAGTGGATTGATTCCATATGCCACTGAAATCCCTGAATCTTGAAATGCCACATTCATACTGTGATACTGTGATAGTAAAAGTAATGGAGACAAACACTTGACCTAGCTGGAGCCAGGTCTGTCTTCAGATAAGAATGCAAATACAGCCTGTTCAGGTTCCTTTTGAACCACATTGGGAAGGTACTTTGGTGGGGAAAAAAAAATAAAAAATGACCCTAATAATACCAGTCATACACTTTGCAGAAAATCTAGCTATTGAAATTGGCACTATGTGTCTGTTTAGATCTGGAACCAAAATAGAAAGCACTGACAGTGTTGAAGAATAAATTGAATCTGGTGTCAACTACAAAAGTGTAAGATCAGTGTGCATGTTAAAACTGTCATGAATGAAAGATCATAAGTGAAAACCTCTGTGTTCAGAGAGCAGAGCTGTCTTAATTCAATCATTCTATTCAAGAAGTCAATGTGACATCTCACTGTCCTATTGCTGCAGTTGGAATATCTTATTTTGATATTCTATTCCAGTAAAGTTTTGTGTTCACATAATACTGCAGGTTTTGCCTGGAGCTTCAGTACTATTGGAACAATTCATTTATGATATCTTAGTCTGTACTCTGTTCTGTCGAAAATGGTTTCTTGGATTTCTCATGAAATTTTCAGTGGGTTTGTGATACCCATATTTTTGCAAGTATATCTGTCAGACAAACAGCACTATTGCTTCTCAGATCCATACAGTTGTTTGAACACTCTTAGCTTTACATACACACCTTTTTGACACTGTTCACAAAGAAGAAATATTAGAGTACAGATTAAAAAATCCCTTTCTACATGCTTACTGTCAATGGCTTACAATAGCTTTCCAGGTACTAATCCTTCTTGTGCCTAGTGTTACATATTTAGAACAACCCTAGGCCAATTTCGGTCCTTCACAAGTAGCATGATCCCAAGAAAACACCGAGACTTAGTTCAAGAGTCATCACAGGCCAGATCCTACTTTGAACACTTAGTTCACATCCAGGGTCACTAAAATTTGGAGGGAGATTGAGCAACCCAGCAGAATATGGAAAGGTCCATGGCTGCTGGCCTAGAGGGCAGAGATCAGTCCTGGTATATTTATCACAATAGACACTGCTACAGTCTATACTGTTGTCTAGTTTTAGAAACATTTAACAAAATAGGAATCCCTAAAACAGCGATTCAAAGAGGAGAAGGAAGATCTTCAGAGTAGAAAAAAATGGAAAATACATTACATCTTTCCTAGTCCCAAGAGGAACTGTAATATGATTCATCATAAAAATCTAATTTGACAAAAGTCCTTTTGTTCAAGAGAGAAGTAACCAAGTGGTGTTGATGAAACTGAATGGAAACTCTTCAGAAAATCAGAGCACTTCAGTGAAGTACGTGCCTATAGTGTGTAGAGTAAATTGAGTGTATAGAAACACAGATCTAGGAACTTCAAAGAAAATCTGCTTATCAGGAGTCTAAAGTTGCTTTTTTTTTTTCAGGACAGAAGGGAAAAAAAATGATACAGGAAAGGTTTAAAATAATGATATATAAAGACATAAAATCCCCAAACACTGGGAGATGATTTCAAGGTCCAAATAGTGATCAGCTCTTCTATGAAGACAGTCTGAAAGAGTTGGGATTGTTCAGCCTGGAAAACAGAAAGCTCTAAGGAGATCTTATAGTGGTCTTTCAGTACTTAAAAAGGACCTACAGAAAAGGTGGAGAGGGACTCTTTATGAGAGCATGTATTGAAAGGATGAGGGGTAACAGTTTTAAACTGAAATAAGGTAGAAATTCTTTACTGTGAGGGTGGTAAGACTCTGGAACAGGTTGCCTGGGGAAGTTGTAGATGCCCCATCCCTGGAAGTGTTCAAGACCAGGCTGGATGGGGCTTTGAGCAACCTGGTCCAGTGGAAAGTGTCCCTGCCCATGGCAGGGGTGTTGGAACTAGATGAACTTTAAGGGCCCTTCCAACTTTACTGTTCTATGATACCAGTAAAAGCTAGTAAGAAAGGACCGAAAACCAGAGAAGTGGTTTCATCTGTAGCAAAATACCTTCAGCAGATTCTTACAAAAGCAGTTAGGCCTTGCAGCATTGGTCATACAGAAATTTGTGTTTCTCTGTACTGAATAAAAACCAATGGTAAATAAAATCAAATTACTAAATTAATAAAACATAGTGTCAGCCTACCCAAGTCAATTGATGCACATCTTACATATATTACCAGCAAACCTAATTAATATGCGATTCCATCTGTAGCAATATTTAGTTGAATCAATGAATGACACTACAGAAAACAAAATTGTCTTATGCTGTTCCAAAACATCATAGTGCCACATCTCTTTTCATCCTATCTATCCATAATAAATCTATGGTCATAATCCAGTTTAAACAGTCTAAATAAGTTTGGAAATGTGTGATGATCCCTAGCAGTTGGATGTTGAATATTAAACAGTGTGTTTAATATAAATGGTTGACATTACAGGGAACAAATTTAGTACAAATGAGATAAATTTAGTTTGTTCTCTTTCAACATGTTAGCATTCCTATAAGAGAAGTTATCATGTGTGTTTCATCTATACTAGTGTAACTATGAAATTTATTCAACTCTACCAAATAAGATTATAGGAAAAATAAATAAACCTGTAATGTCGCTATGTAAAATGGACAGAATGTTTTCATACTAAAACCATCATGAATTTGAATCTTTTGATGGATTGAAAGCTCTAGTAAAAGGGTTGTTAAGAGCCAGAACACACTTGCTCTCATGGTAGTCCAGGAAAATGAATCTCATGTTTTAAGAAACTGGGGGTTGTCGTAGCTACAACATTCAATTACTGACTTGCTGTTTCCAGATCAATGGCCTTCAGGGAAAGTAAGGTTAATTAAGCCTTAATTCACTCAAGATAAATTGACATTTTTGTCTCACAGCAGTAATTGTCTAAACAGAAAGCTTACTATTAGTGGTGGAAGTTAATAAAAAAATAAAATATTATGAACTTTATTCCTTGTATCACTATTTAATAAAACCTTCCCTGTGTTCTACAAGTTTAAAATCCTGTAAGTATAGCAACAGTCAAAATATTTGCTTACAGTAGTAATCTACAAATATTCAGAAACATTAAATGATTCATTGTAAAATCATTCTAAATTGCCTTAGAAACTAATCTAAAGCTCAGATGTAATTTCTATAGTTTGCGACCGCAAGAGGACCTCTAGCTTCAGCTTTACCCCTACAACTTAACGGCTTGTTAATAAGTACAATTTTTGTAGGATAGAGAGGCAAAGTTGAATCATCACAGGTAGAAGTAGAAAAAACTCCGAAATCACCTTTAAGACCAAACACTAGTGAAAGAATATTCAATGCACTTTGATTTCTGTGTTTAGTCAGAAAATTAGACTCTTCATTTTTTAAAAACTGACACCACTCTAACAGATTGTTTGGTATTCCAACTAATACAGTATTAAAGTAACCAGTCACTGTAAAACAACAACAAAAAAACAAAACAAAACCCATAAATTGCTTTACAACAATAGCATTCAAATAGTTATGTTATCAATATTCCTTTGCTTTAGAAAAAAAAATCTTTTCTGCAGTCTATGTAATGTGTCATAGATATAATTTAAGTTAATACACCTGATTCCCTACTCTCCCTACCTTGTCACTGATGTCTGAAAAGTCTGAGTGAAAAGTTCTAGGAGTCTGAGTTAGCTGCAGTTTCACTTTTCATCATACAGATTTCAGGGCAAAGGCAAATCAGCTCCATTTTGCTTTACAGTCTGAAAAGAGAAAAAGATGTCTCAATTTCTCTGACAATTTGTACCTTGCACCATTACAATAGTCCAAATTTTATTACTGATCCTCTTCTGACCAATGATGTCATAAATACTATGCAGACTATTAAAATTCCACACAGGATATATGAATCTTTCAGGGCTGAATTCCATCTAGTGCTCTTAATTGCAGCATCTGTTCCTTTGCTGTAATGACATCAAAATTCATTACAACATAGCATCATTACAATGCAAAAGAACATAATAACATCATTGCCATATAAAAGCCTTATAGCAAGCTAGATTTCCAACAAAAATGTGAAAGGAAAAATGATTGTTTTTCAAAGAATATCAATTTGATACCATTCATCTTTTTTTTATTCCCCCTTTTAATGATCCTTTAACTACGATAGTGTTTCTGTGTGTAGAAATAAAATGTTTTGGGGGTTTGTTTGCTTGTTTGTTTTGTTTTGTTTTAATTCTAAAGCTATTCTTGCCAAAGTGTTCTTTAGCATGTGGAAGTATCTGGTGATCTTTAATTTACTTGATTTGAATTTAGGATCATCTTGACTAATCTGGTATTCCGAATTTCTAAAACCATGTAATGCTGGTTTTTTTTAACAGTCTATTTCATGAATCACACATGCATTGGACATCAATCTTAATTGGCTTCTGGAAAAAGTATTGGCTTCTGAATCAAGTCTTTCATATAATTGAGAAGCAAGCAAACTCACATCTTGAGTTTGCTAGAACTGTGATTTCCAGTTCTCAGTGGCAGTATGGACAACAGTGGGAAGCAAGAAATATGCTGCAGGCAACATTGTTCTTTACTTGCCTGTCAGCCTGGACCATAGCAGCAGTGACAGTTTCCTGAGGCTGAAAGTAATATCAGAGGATCTTGAAACAGTATTGCCAGTGAGCCACATGTCAAAGACCAGAGCTTAAAGGAAACCTTATTTATTTTTGTTGCCTTTCTATCTTTCCAAAATTGTTCTTTCTTTAGGAAAAAAAAAGAAAAATATATGAAAACGGTTGACATTTTAGCCATTATGCATTTATTCATATCCTTCTTTCTCACAGTCTGAAGATCTTCACTGAAATGGTTTTGAGAACAAACTTTTAGTCTTAGCAAGACAGCCACTTCCTCAGTAATTATGCTTTCCCTTTATTGGAGTGAATAGAAAATTGAATCATGAAAATATTTGCTAATCTCTATCACAGCCTCAGCTTGACAGAACTTCTCCCACATTCAAAATTGTCACCACATGTCTGCATATGTACATAAAAGGGGTGTTGGAGAGAAGTGGTTACTAAAATAAAAGGGTAGAAGGGTAGTACAAGAGAACTTGTATTTAAAACTGAGAACACTGGAGAAACTAAAAAAGAGAGGTTTCAATAGGTTTAGGTGTTTCAAAAGAGATTTCAAAATAGATTGATGGTTTTTACTTGCCCCAAATCTATACTTTCCATAAGTTGTTTTGTTAGTACTATAATTATTTATCTTGCAGTATGCTAAAGCTTCCTAGGATCAGCTAAAAATTAGTGTTACTAAGCAATACTTGTCTTTATATTTATGCTCTACATTTTCCCTATATCCAGCTATGGTCCAGAAAGGACCTCCATATTAAAATCACGGTCTTCCTAAATGTCAGTAGTGCAGGGTTTCATCCTCATTCCTGAAAATATACAGGAGAAAATTTATTACTAGGTTATTTTCTACTGACTGCCTCATATTCATCCTGATGCTAGCAAGCGTTTCCTTTATTTAACTTTTGCTGAAGTGGACTGTTAGGATGGAAGAATGCCAGGGTTGACAGAGTGTCCCTGGCAGGTGGTAATAGCCTGTTGTCATATGGAGGAAATCTGACTACTGTTCAGCCCCAGTCCAAATTGGTGATCTAAAATTAGGCATGAAAGTCATGGAATATCCTAACATTGTGTAGGACATGCACACTTTTCATGACAGATAAATATGATTTTTTAAAGCTTAAAGAATAATAACTATATTTAATTTTCCATTGTACCCTTAGTCTCAACTCAGAAGCAAAACTGAGAGGCTTAATTATGACACTTGAACTTCTTTAAACCAGTTTAAATGTGAGTGTCTACAAAGGGAAAAAAAAAAAACCAACCCTAACCAAAAAAACCCCACCAAACCAAAATACCACCCGTCCAAAAAAATACCCCAAAAAACAGAAAAAGAAAAAGAAAGTGTCTCCCTCTCCCTTTGTTTCCTGGTCAAGATCTCACATGATCTTCCTTATAATTAGTTTTCAGTTGGACTAAAACCCACCCCCCAAGAGGCTTTGAAAATGCTATTGTTAATTAAAAATTAAAAATCTGTGGTTGAAAACTGGGCCCTTTGAGGGCCAGCTTTGTCTCTCAAGCCCTGAAAGATTGCAGGTATGGCAACATCTCTAAGATTGACCACAGATTAAAAGCCTGATTTGGGAAATTCACATATTCCCTCTGGCCTAGACATAGAAGGAGAAGGTCTGTGAAGAACTCTGGGATATAGGCCTTTGTTCCTTAGGTTGGCACACTTTTATGACAATTTAAACTGAAATAGGACAACGTCATTGTAGTTGTGCTCTAACTTTCTCTCCCAGCCTCCCATTTGCCTTAACCATGGTTTGACAATGAGCTGAAGACTGCAGCCATGACTGAATTGGATAAAGCAATCTGTCTGTAAACTGAGCCTGCCAAAATATGATCTGTTTTCTGCCTGTGTATCTCTCTGAACCAGCTCGTTTAGTGTCTGACGTGCATCTGGCTGAGGCACAAGGGAATGGTGTTGCCAGGTAGAGCTGGAAGAGGAATGTGACTGCAGAAGGTGCAACTTATACTGGTTTATATAAGAATTCATTTTTAATGTGCTTTCATATAAAATGGGATGGTGCCTCCTTTTCAAGACTGCTGTAAGAATCAGTTCATCATAAATCCTAGTGAAGGCACTTTTAGACCTCAAGATGGAAAACAACATATCTGGAAAACATTCTTTACAATTCTATTTTATTGAAGTTGTTACTTTATCACAAAACCCTGAGATTCTCAAACCTTTGTTCACATTTATAGCAATCCATTTTAGGAAAAATAAGAGACAACAAATCACTACAAAACAAATCAGAATAAATCACATTCTGAAGGAGACTGCACTGAAATGATCTTATTTTGAACTTTATCCCTTGATTTTCCCAGATCTGTTAGCTCTAGCATACAGAGCAGTTTGAATTTCCCTGTGGCTCCGTGGTGCCTTTTAGCAGCTTTTTTTAAGGTTCTGTCTTCATTGAAAGCCTAATGGGTGAACAGCAGTTAACATGGGACCTAAATATCAAAAGCCCACAGGGGCAAATGACTCATTACAACTACAGTAAAAAGGTACTTAGGGAAAGAATGACAGGGTCTTGGTAAAGAATGTCAATAATGCTTATTACAGCCACACTATCTCACTGAACCTTTTCTTTATTTGTTTTCACAGAATCACAGAATCACAGAATCTTAGTGATTGGAAGGGACCTTTGAGATCATCGAGTCCAACCACATTAAAAA
>JAOQGH010000001.1:148500322-148514282 GCA_025769975.1 Gallinago jamesoni
AACCATTTCATGGTCACTAAACCCAAGACGGCCTCTGACCTCCACATCCCCCACTAGCCCTTCTTTGTTTGTGAACAGTAGGTCTAGCAAGGCACCTCCCCTGGTAGGCTCACTTACCATTTGCATGCATTCTGGGATGTAGAAAAAGGTTAAGGCTGAGACTGCAAGCTTTGGTCAGTTAACAAGTTATGTTAAATAAATAAATAAATGTTATGAGTCTACGATATTCCTGAGAGTCCAGATTGCCTATTGTGGCCTGTGCCTACATTTTTCAGTGTCTAGTGTTTTTAATACACCCATTATTTTATGTGCAGCTTCAGCCATTTTTAAGCACTTTGATTTCTGAGACACTGGAACCCCCTTCAATGTGTCTTTGGATAAGCAATGAAAATGCGAGGAAATCATAATTCTTAGTCACCTGAAAAAATGTATGTTTTTTATATTACTATCTGTTCCAGAACAGTTTCTTTCAGGAATGCTGACTTCCTAGTACTGCTCGATGTCAACTCTACTGCTCATATTCAAGTTAACTGTTCATACTGTAAAGAAAAAAACTAACTCATAAATCTGGAATAATATGGAGAAAAAAAAGTTTAGTTACACAGTATTTGGTGGGTGTCTTATACAATTGCTAGTTTGAAGTCCCCCCATTGCTCCACATCCAGACATTCAGGAAAACTTAAATTGTTTCAAAGTCCTACTATTTACAGTTTTAAATGTATAATCTGTATGAAATCTTCTCAAGGAATTGGTCTTTCCCTAACTTCCTGTCAATGATTTAAATCTTCTTCTGTACCAGAGTTTGGTCCTTGAAATTTAAAGATGTTTTACCTTCCCATATTCAAACTAATGAACATGAGACGCACCATATCACTTAACTTTCACATTTTTAATCTCTAAATGACATGTCCTGAGAAGAGGAGTTTAGCTACAAAGTTTATGTTCTTCTCAGAATCAATTTTTCATCTTACTCATACTGTTCATATATTCATGTAGGAGTTCAAGAGTAAAACTTATATTTGCATAGCACAGATGACTATTGATATGACAATTGCTATGAAAATATGACTATTGATATGACAATTGATATGAAAAAATACAGCTTCATATTCATAACAGAATAACTAGATACTATTCCTTGAGCTTTCACAGTCATGTGCTTAGAAGAAGCACAACTGGACAGAAGTACAGCTGGAAATTAAATGGTAAGAGGATTTAACAAATTGTTCAACACTATCTTCTACTTGGAGAATGTCCTGGTTCACTGAAAGTGAAGTTTGGTCACTACTGTCTACCAAAGTACATAAAAGAAATGACCAAAATGGAACATGATTTTAAGATGAGAAAATTTTATCAAAGAAATTGTGTGTAGAATAAAGTACTTAAAAGGAAGACAGCAAAGGTTCCTTTCCAACCTGGTAACAATTAACTAACATGAACTGAGAAGCAATGTGAGAATAAAATTGTTTTGTAACATTTACATGCACCTACGTATATTGTGATTAGTAAGAGATTGTTGGGACACTGTTCCTTAGAGAAGATTCTATTTGTTACAGTAATGTTGGTATGAATATTACAAACATGAATGCAAGAGTAATGCTACTGATTTCATGTAATAGACAAATCACTTCAGTATTTCATGTGATGTCCAAGCAGAGCAGTCAAACAATACAATGCCTCAACTCCCAAATATTTCACATGATGTCTGAAACTTTTAATTACTTTATGAAGACAATGACAAAATTAATTTTATGAATCAAACAAGAATTTTCAAATAATAATGCTTTTGTGATATGATCTGCCATATATGTCAAATGCCTGTGAGCTCACAATAGAGAAATGATGAGGAAATTGCAAGATAAATGAAGAATGATATGGAAAAATATAATTAAAAAATCACAGGAAAAATAGTGCAATTGAATACAATGAAATAGTTGCTGTTCTTTTGCCCTATTTTGGAATACTTATGCATGAACTGAATTGAAATATTTGATTTCAATTTATAATATTACAGCTTAGAATTCACATATCATATTTGAAAAATGCCTGGAAATAGGAACAGTGTAAGTATTAAGGTAAGAGCTACTGCAAATTCTAGTCTATCACAGGATGAACAATAACATCAGGAATCTTGTTGGCCTATCTTAGAACAAAACACCACCCTCAACATGCACACAGTTCACTCTATTATATTTTTTTTAATATCTGTAAATAAGTCTGACAATCATGAAGCAAAAAGAGACCTGCCATATAAATGACTGTTATGTAATCTAAATATTGTTTCCATCTTTTCTTAATGGTGGTCATTTTACAGTAGACTGGAGTGGTGGTTGAAAGTAGCATTCCAGTATTCCAAGGTGTAGTAATTAGTGTAATTAATTTATCTTGAAGCTTTATATTATGGAAAGCCACAGTGAAAGTAGAGAAATATGTTGAAGTAAGTCAGATATTCTGCTAAAGGAATTTCAGTCTCAGAAGGCTGTTGGTATAACTGGGATTGTTTTTCTCTCCTTCATCATGACTCTCAGCTTGCAGATACTTCTTTAGCAATCAGAGAGCAGAGATTAAATTGGCAGTGAAATAGGAAGAAAAACAATCAATGTATTAAAAAAACCAACTTGTGTTTTTTAATACATGTGATAAAAACATAGTGCCACTGAAACTTCACAAATGAAAAGGCTGTATCTAATTACTTTGAGTGGGTGAGCTGAAGAATGGGAAAAAAATTACAGAATGCATTTTGCATTCAGGTAAAATCGCTGATGTTTTTGTGCTTAATGGCACTTTGAATTTCCTCTGTCAATTTTTGTTACTAAAAGTTTAACCATTTGTGTCTGTGTAAAAATGAAGTAGAACTTAGTTTTTTAAGGTTGCTTAAAAATATTTTTGATGTTTAAATGCACAGAGAATTACCATGGTAATAGCCAAGATTTGGAATAAGATAATGAGTGTTTTGGTACCAAACAGAATAAACTTTGTAGAATGATGAGTGGGAAAAAAGTGAAGGAAATTAGGAGGCATGAGAACTGGACTGTGAGTGCAGAAAACCAGTTATGTACAGGCTGTCTGTAGGGTGCTTTTAAAAAGGTTATTGTTACAGGTGTCAAATTACCTTTGGAGTCTACGTTGCTGTAAGAAAAGAAATCAGGGGTTTACAAGCTAAATTTACACGTAAAAGTCATACATTTTACAAGCCAAGTGATATAGTTGGTTCTTGTGCTTTTTTGACAGGTGATATTGAGGAACTAAGGAAAAAATGCAGTAAATTTATTAAAATGCTGGGATTTTTGCTATTTCCTCCTCTAGTGGAAAACACTTTCAATACTTCTAGCTTAGAGTACAATTACTTTTGCATTAAACTGTCACAGTCCTGCTTTTCAGGTATACCTTAAGTGTAATAGCAAGATGCATTTGCTGAAAATACCGGTAAACTATGCTAAAGTTTCCCCCAAAATGTGTTCATTTCTGCAGTGTTCCACAATTGCAAATCATTTTACAAAAATAGTTAATACCTTTACTTCTTTTGAAGTATATTTCTAAATATAATATATATATTATATTATATATATAAATATATAGCATGTTATAATGCAGACCTGCTACTCCAAGTATAGGTAATACAGGTCTATGATTCTATCACTAAAAGCATAACACAAAGGAGTTGTATGATTTAACTCTGTTAGCTTTAGCAGAATTATGCTAGGAAATTGGACTGTGTAAATATGCCAAGACTTGAATTATACATAAAAGGCAACAAAACAGTTGAAGACTCTGCATAGAGGACTCATATCTCAGATAATTTGTAGATACAATATCCTTAAATTGGTAGTATAATTTAAAAAAAAATCATGAGAAACCCTCTAATACTCTGTCTTTTCACAGTGGTAAGAGCATTGCTGTGCTCTTGTCTCTTAAAGAATTTCTTTGGGGGCCTCTTTTATTGTCTGGGATTATTATTCAAAAACGAGGTAAAACTCTATCTGTGAGCATCTATCCATGAGCTAACCATCAAGCAAGAGACTAAATCAAATTGTCTTTGTGTCCTTCTTTCCCTCAAATCCTCCAGCCAATCCACTGTAGAATGGATCCATCTCTGGAGTACTTGGTAACTGGTAAACAGACATAAATCACTTGCAAAGCTCTGGGTGAACTCTTTACCAGTAAGTACTCAGCAATTCAAGAGTTAGGAGGTCAGTTATGCTCACAGGCATTTAAACATCAAATTTGTAAAAATGTAAGCAATGTGAGACTACTCTGACTCTGTGGAGAAGTATGAATATTGTAGCTATGCAATACCACCTGCAACACAACTTCTACAGTAGCTTTCAAACTGGGAGAGAGGTGACAGTGGCTCTGTTTTGCTTTGTGTTGGTCTAAGCATACCTGCTGAAATACTTTTGATTTCTCAGGTGCTTATAAGTGCTAAACCACAATATGATTTAAAGCTGTGTTGTTAATCTTCCTCTGAGGAATCCACCCCAAAGCCACATCCTGAAGAAGGCTCCTGCATTCATTTAATCTGAAGGGGTTTTGAGAAGTTCCAGATGGCCCCAGAAAACGAGTGCCTTCTCTCCCAGTGCTGTGAAACATGACTGTATCTAATCTCAGCTAACATTGTTGAGAACATTTCCTCAGGTACTGAGGAAACTATGCACATATAAGAAACATTTAGCCTGAAAGAAGGATTTGACCTTAATTTGAAAAAGTTTTCTTTCTCTTTTCTTCAATTTTCCTGGAATTCTCTTAAGTGTGAGTTGGCTTTCGGAATTTATGCTTTACCAACAGCCTTTCTTGGTGACACAATATTGTTTGTTCATTAACAAATAAAAGGTTATATACCTGACAACAATAAAGCATAAAGGGGAAGTACGTAGGATTTCATTGAATAAGTCCTTTCATTTATAATAGATGTATCTTCTGGAACCATACCCAGACTCCTTGAAGGTCCTCTGAAAAGAATATTCCTCCTGCAAACACCCATACTGGGCAGGCTACTGCAGATTATGAACCATGTAAAATGTACAGTACTTTGATGACTTTGTCCATTTTGGTTTTGAGACTCCTAGCCAGTGCTATTATGCATTGTACTGCCTATATAACAGATGACAGATGACTAACAAGAAGAGGATGCAAATGATCTCACTGAAATCATCATGGCCATCATGATAATCCCATTAATTTAATGATAAAAATAAATCACAAACTCACAGTGCTGCTGAGCCCATGTGTCTGTGATCTCTGGAATTCTTTCAGTTTTCTGTGAAGACTGCAGAAATCCAATTAGCAAAATTAAACATAAATTGCTGCTTTGTCTAAGTGTTATTCTGACAACAAGTTTTACCTTCCCTCCACAAGTTTAGGTTTTTGGGCTCCTATGTCATAATGTCCTTAAAGTGAACTACTTCTCACCCACAAAAGAGTATATAAGGAAGTAGGAAATATCAAATAAAATAATATCAGAGGAAGAGAGAGATGCAAAAAGATCTGATTTCTCCTTATGTTTTTAGATGAAACTCATTTGTGGTGAAGAAATAGGTAATGTTATTTAGTGTCAAAGGATATTGTTCAAGAAAATGCCGGATAGTGAAAGCAAGGCTTTGACATTAGGTGGAACTGTGCCTGAATTAGGGTTTACCCTATATGGCTACAGAACTACAGGTAGATATTGCAATCTTTGAATATGTAAAAGGACGTTGCTGTTACTCAAATAGTAACATATAAATTAGAGTGTCAGTAATCATGATTTTTCACTAATGTCTTACTAGTTGGCTGTGCAAAACAAAGCAATACAGAAGAAAACAAAACAACAGTTTTAAAAAAGTAAACTTTTTGCAATATATACTTTTTTTATAGCTATCATTTTTTACATTTCCAGAGAGATAACAGAAGTAATAAAAATGGAATTTTTTTTTAAAAAATAAGCTCATTTAAAACTCTTGTTTATTTGCTCTTAGTCTAGCATAATACTCTAAGAATCCTTATAAGACTACACAAAATATTTGGTGTCTTAAGGGAATAATAGTTGAGTATGACCCTTTCTCAAAGTTATTAATTTAAATTTATTATAGATTCATAATGCATGCTAATTCTTTCCCAGGCTTTTTAGGTCTTTGTATGGCCTTAGAAAAGAAATTATCAGTCCTGTGATAGTTCCTACTGCATCATATGGATATGTCTTCAGTGACTTGCGTGGCACAAAGAGAAAAGGGCTGGGATGTGATTTGTCATGTTCCACTATGGCTTTAAGACCATGCAACCATGTCATATATTTATCAGGAATGGGTTTCATGTCAATTGTGAATACTTGGTATAGAGCCATGAGGATTCCCATAACCCCCAATGACCCTGCCCAGCCTCACCTGGGACCCCTCCCCATGGCTCAGGAACACTACTGAAGCTCAGCCTGGGGCACCCAGTCAAAGTCTGAGCCACACCGTAGGCAGTTTAGCATCTAGCATTGTCCTCTGCTGCTCCTGACTTGCCTGGACAACCCAGCATGACCTTGGACCTGATTCATCCCTGTGCCTTTTCCTGCTGGTTGTGGGCCTGTGTTGAGACCTGTTACCACCACCACCATCACCTTCTTGGCATTTCTTCCCCTGTGCAGGTGCTTTTGGACTGTGCAGTACCAGGATGGAGTTGCTGCCCTGCTTGAGCAAGGGTCAGCTTGTTTCAGCCACCAGCTCATCCCCCTTTGTGGAGCATCCCTGCTCTGGCTGCTCCTTGACATGAGGCACCTACCACAAGTCTAGCTCTATCAGGTGTTAAGAAAGAGATTTTTTTTTCCCCAACTTTTCCAGCTTATCTTGCCACTGCTAAAAAAAGTCCTGAACATGTAGAACACTACCTGCTGGATGGATACACATCCCATTTGCCTAGGGTGCTCTACCTGGAGTTCTGGTACATGATTTACGTTTGGTAGTAGTGGGAGAACAACCTTGAACACACCAGTGCTTAACACATGACAAATTACTGATACAAGGTAAAATCATCCCAGAAAGAACCTTTCTAACTTACTGACATAAGCAGGCTTGTGGGGTCCCATCATCAAAACAGTCCAAAATCATAACTGGCATCACTGTTAGAAATCATAGCAGATGAGACAATGATAATGAAGCACACATAATGAAGTGCCATCTGATTCTTTGACATGGGAAAAGAAAATGTGTCGCTTTAGAAAATGTGTGGCTAACAAATGCAGACATTACATGTGCTAAGTTCTACCTTCCTGATATTTAAATGAGACTACAACCTGTCCCATGATGGGATACCCTATGATACTGCTTTTCCACCAGTATGCACTTTGAGGGATAAAATGAAGGGTATATTTTGCAGTCAAAACCTTTTCATTCAATTTTTAACAATGAAAATGCATATTTCTTCTTAAATATCTCTTATTCCTACAAAATGAATATCAAATTGCCCTGTTTAGTTGAACTTTCACAGCTCCATGCAAATTCCGAGACGGTTCAGTTACAAGGGGAAAGGTTGAGTTTACAGTAAGTCTTCCACTCTAATGTGACATTTCTGCACGCGTTTACTTCATCGTAACAGGCTATGCAACACAGTATCCAACTTAAGAAAAAAGACTTAGAGATGAAGCAATAAAATTGTTGTATGTATACTTTGGCGAAAATGTGCACAGCCACCTGACTACACGATCTATAAACACACTTTATATAATTCTGATAATGCATCTGTCTTCAACCTCCCACAGAAATTTTTGAAGTGAGCTGCATTTTGTATCTTTCTGTTTAACAGAGATCACACACAAGCCAACATACTATCACAATCATGAAACCAAATCAATGTGTGTCTGACTTCCCAATGTCTCTCCTTTGGCTTATTAGAAACAGCAATGAAAGATGTGAACCCGGAGCAGTGTGAGATGGTCTATTCACACTGTGCTCTTTTATACAGCATCTTCACCTACTCTTGTATGTTCTTCCTTAGAGTGGTGATAGTGTTAGACACATAGGAAAAAACCTTAAACTATTTATCGACTTAATAAAAGCCTATAAAATTCTAGGACAGAGCAGTCTAGCATTGCAGAGAAAACTTGTAAAAAAAGCCCAACCCAGTATAAAAGAAGGTAAAGCACAAAACAAGTCATCTGATCTGTCTTGCCAATCCTTTAAGTAACACATAGGAAAGTTATTTAAAACCTAATTTTGAAAGGGAATTGATGTTTTTACTATGACATGTACAGATATTTTCAAGTTCTTTGGTCTGCTTGTGAAAAAAATCTCTAGAGAAAAAGAATCTTAGTATGAGAGAAAAGCAGCTGTTCCTTTATGAACTATAAACCCTTTTATGGGTTTTTTGTTGTGTCCAGACTTACCTGTTCAGGTACTTTTCTGCAAAGCTGATTTCCATCTAAGTGGCCCCAGCTATATATAAGTATCTGGGTTTGTTCCTCCGCAGGTGCAGAGGTTTGCATTTCTCCTTGTTGAACTTCAATGGGGTTCTTGTCAGCCCATTTTTCCAGTCTATCAAGGTCCCTCTGAATGGCAGCACAACCCTCTGGAATATCAGTTTTGTATCATCAACGAATTTTCTCAGGGTACACTCTGTGCTATCATTCAGATCATTAACAAAGATATATGCCTCAGTTTTCAATGGTAATCTGTTTACCCACATCTCTCAAGCCCCTGAAACTCAAGACAGCAACTAGGGCAATGAATTCCCTCCCATCGAAGGAGAAGATCAAGTTTTCTACCTCTTGAGGAACCTGAACATACATAAATTCATGGGACCTAATGAGATGCATCCCAAAATCCTGAGGGGACTGTCTGATGTAGTTGCCAAGCCACTCTCAATCATATTTGAAAAGTCACAACAGTCAGGAGAGGTCTCTGGTGACTGGAAAAAGGGGTTGGAAAAGATGCCCCATAACTGGAGAAAAATTAGTATCTCACTCAATTTTTAAAAGGGTAAAAAGGAGGACGCTGGAAACTACCAATCAGTTAGCCTTACCTCTGCACCCAGTAAGAACACGGAACAGATTGTCCTGGATGATGTCAAAACATATGGAGGGCAGGGAATTTATTAGACACAGTCAACACGGCTTCACCAAATTGTGCCTGATTAATCTAGTGGTATTCTATGATGGAGTAACTGCTTCAGTAGACAAGTAAAGAGCTATGGATATCATCTACCTGGATTTGTGTAAGGTCTTTAATATGATCCTCAACAACAACATTTTTGCTGCTAAATTGGAAAGATATGTGTTTGATGGATGGACTGTTAGATAAATGAGGAAATGGCTGGATGGTCACATCCAAAGAGTTATACTCAATGGCTGAATGTCCAAGTGTAAACCAGTGATAAGTAGTGTCCCTCAAGGGTCTGTACCTGGACCAATACTATTTAACGTCTTCATCAATGAGACAGAGTGGGATTGAGTGCACTCTCACCAAATTTTCAGATGATACCAAACTGAGCAGTGCAGTTGGCTGAAGAGATGTTATCAAGAGGGATCTTGATGGGTTTGAGGAGTAAGCCTACATGAAAAACTCATGATGTTCAACAAGGCTAAGTGAAAGGTCCTGCACCTTGGTTGGGGTGATCCCCAGTATTAGTACAGACTGGGAGATAAATGGATTGAGAGCAACCCTGGAGAAAAGGAGCTGAGGGTACTGGTAGATAAAAAATTAGACATGAGCCAGCAACATGGGCTTGCATCCCAGAAAGCCAGCTGTAGCCTGGGCTATACAAAAGGAAGTGTGGCCAGCATGTCAAGAGAAGTGACTCCTCCCCTCTACTCCACTCTTATGAAACCTCACCTGGAGTACTCCATTCAACTCTGGGGTCCCCAGTACAAGAAAGATATGGAGTTGTTAGAGTGGGTCCACAAGAAGGTCATGAAATGATTAGAGGGTTGAAACATTTCTACTGGGAAGAAAGGCTGAGTGATTTGGGGGTTGTTCAATCTGGAGAAGAGAAGGCTCTGTAGAGGCATTACTGCTGTCTTTCAATACTTAAATGGGGCTTATAAGAAAGATGGAGAGAGACATTTTACTAGGGCCTTTAGTGATAGGACAAGGGGCAGTGCTGAGATAGGTTGTCCAGAGAACTTGTGGATGCCCCATCATTGGAAGTGTTCAAGGTCAGGTTGGATATGGCTTTGAACACACTGATCTTGTAGAAGATGTCCCTGTTCATGGCAGGGGAGCTGGACCAAATGACCTTTAAAGGTCCCTTCCAACTCAAAATGTTCTGCAGTTCTATGACTCGATGATTCTGTGGTTCTGTGATTCTATGTTAAGCATGATTGGGCCCAGTATTGACTCGTAGAGTACACTGAGATATTATGCACTAAAAATATTGTCTTTGCGGATCTTACTGGAGATGGTCTTAAATACCTTACTGAAGTCCAAATAGATAATATCCACAGCTCCTTCTTCATCTATCAGGTTAGTCATTTCATCATAGAAGTTTCTCAAGTTTGTAAAGCATGGTTTCCCCTGCTGACTACTCCAGATGAATATTGTCCTTGCTGTCCCTGTAAATGGTTTCCAGGATTTGTTGCTCCATCACCTTCACCAGGGTCAAGTTTGGGCTAACTGGCCCATAGTTCCCTGGGTCATCCTTCTTGCTCTTATTGAAGATTTTGCATGGTTGTTTTGTTTTCAGTGACAACAGAACTACGCCAAGTCTTTATCATGTTAGTTGCTTTTTTTTCCATGCTCTCTTAGCAGTATTGCCCTAAACTTTGTCAAATTCTCTCTAGTGTTCCTCTACATTTCCTGCTGTTTTCAGTACTCTCAGAAACTGTTTATCAGCTCTTTCATCACTTATGTTAGTTGGGTATTTTTTGTCTGTCTCTATTACAATACTTTCTATGAAATAGTCTTTTTGTGAACAAGATTCTTACAAAAAACTCTGAAGAACTGATGGCTTAACCTATATATTTTATATACTCTTCTGGAGAGGATAATGGCATTGATAATCCATTATCACCAGTACCTTTATGACAATTTTTATGAGATATTCCAAAACATGATGGCACTTAATCTCCCTAATCACTTTTCTGTCAGCTTATTACCAGCTGTTAAAGGATAAACTTTTCATGATCCTCGTTGGTCATGCACTAGAAGTCACATACCAATTCTGTTTTCTTCAGTTTACATGTAGGATGTTTATCAGTTTCATTGGATGTCTATATGCTTTCTTCATGCTTTTGGGGGGATTTTGGGGGGTTTTTCTTTTGGTTTTCTCTTTCTTGATGGATTTTTAGAAGGAAAGATGCTCAAAGGTTTAAAATTTCATGAAGTAATACAAAAAAGTTTTAACTTTCATATAAACAAGTGCAGTTGTGTTGACTATAAGATCATGTTCCTCACTGTAACATGATTTTCATTGTCTTGTGATAGGTATATCTTGTTTTGTTTTAATTACCTTTGACATTACAATATTTTCTACATTACTGGACAATCTCAAATTGTTTCAGAAAATCAACTTTTTTTTTAAAGATAAATATTTAGTTAAATTAGTACAGTAAATATAGATGTCTTAATCTAAACAAAGGTTTCACACTGTTGAAATATTTCATTACTGAATTATTAAATATGTTTAATATTATTAACAAAAAGTGTTTCATTAGAAATACTTCAGAGTTTTAGCATGTTATGTGGAAGGAAACCACTGAAATAATGACCTCGGGATACACTGATAAGAATTTATATTTTGTTTTCAGTACCATTAGAATGTCATGCAGTGAGTGCTACATAATTTTAATAGCTTTCTAATAGTGCCAATTTTTTGTTCTGATTGTCCTACTAAGTTGGGACAAGTGAAAAGGTCTATTTCTACTTATAAGGCAGGTGCAGTTGGTACACTTTTAAACCTGTGATTTTTACTGTTTGTGAGATTTCCGTCATGTCTCACATTTGAAATAAGATACCACAGATATATAAAATAATCTTGGCACTGTACTAGCAAATAGTAGGCTTCAAGTAGTGCAGGTGTGACTCTGCTGGACAAATATTCTTTGAACATGAAAAGCTGACTACCCATTGAGCTACATTTGTTTCCAAAACAAAAACGGTACAAAGGACTTGAACAATAACATTTCAGTTGAGAGACATACACTTCCTTCTCTTTTGGTGGAATTAAAGCCAACATACAAGCAGGATTTCTTTTAAAAAATTTGGCTTGTTATAGCTTGGCTGTGTCTCCCAATGTTTGATTGCCAGTTAATCATTGTGAAACATAGCTTCATAGAAACCAAAGGGCTCACCTATGCTTGCATATCAGCCCTCAAATTATAAGACCGCCTTTCTCACTCACTTGAAATCAATCTTCCAAGATGTGAAGTTTGCAAATTCCTTGTCATTTGCTGTTACACATTTTCCCCCCAAAACTAGCAAAACTTTGAAGGTTTTTTAATTAAATGTCTGATACATATGATTCAAACTCCTATCATGATCCGTACTGGAATATCATGTATTTTGGTACAATGAAGATTATACTTTCTATAATTGAAAGTAGAATAGAATGGACTAGAATGAAATAGACTAGACTAGACAAGAAATAATAGAATGGAATATTTCAGTTGTAAGGGTCCTACAACAATCATCTACTCCAACTGCCTGACCTTTTCAGTGCTTACCAAAAGTTAAAGCATGCTATTAAGGACATTGTCCAATTGCCTTTTAAACACCAGCCAGTTTGGGACATTCACCACCTCTCTAGGAAGTCTGTTCCAGTGTTTGACCACCCTCTCAGTAAAAAAATGTTTCCTCATATGTAGTCTGAAGTTCTCTTCATTCAGCTTTGAACCATTTCCATGTGTCCTGTCACTGGATACCAAGGAGAAGAGATCAGCACCTCCCTCTCCCCTTCCCCTCCTCAGGAAGCTGTAGAGAGCAGTGAGGTTTTCTCTTCCAATAAGCCTTGGCACAGCACCATGAAAGAAGCAGGGGCCAAATGTATTCTTGGTATAAAACTCCTGTGAAGCCGGTAAAGATACACCAGGAAGACATTAGGCTAGAACGTGAAATCCTGTCTTTTGTTGATGCTGAGAAAATCCCACAAAAAACTGCTGGGTTACACAGATATTACTGAATTATCTATGCCAAACTAATTATCCTTGTTTGGCATTTTAGTTAACAGTACTAGAAAAATAAAGAACAAGAAAGCAAAAAGTTCATTAACATGATACACAGATCAAGCTCCCACATAATATTTAATTTTGTGACCATTCTTCCAGTAAAAATGAACTAAAATCAACCTGTATTATTCCAGTATTATTTAGTAATATTTAACAATCACTAAGCCTAAATTTGCATGTTTGCAGTGTAATAGAATGAGATCCTCTAAAGAGATTTGTATATACTTCAGTCATTTCTACAAATCATAGTTAATATTTTTCAATATGGTATTTAAGGTTAATTTTGCACCACATTAACAACCTACATAAACAAGAATTATTCTAAAGTCAGATGATTACACCACAACCACCCCTAAGTCTGCAAAATTATGTATTCTGGTGGTCAAGCCACATTGTTAGACATTCATTACAGCATGATAGGTAGTAACTGAGAAATCGGTAAAACTGTTCTGTTCCTTAAAGTTTGTGGCATGTTTAAATGTTTACAGAATCACAGAATCATCTAGGTTGGAAGGGACCTTTTAAGATCATCTAGTCCAACCAATGGGAAAAAAAAAAAAATCACAAAAACCCACCCACACCACACAACACCACCCAACACTAATCCATATCCCCGAGCACCATGTCAACTTGTCTCTTTAATACCTCCAGGGATGGTGCTTCAACCACAGAATCACAGAATCACAGAATCACAGAATCACAGAAATACCTAGGTTGGAAGGGACCTTTTAAGATCATCTAGTCCAACCAATAAAAAACAAAACAAAACAAAAAACCCACACACCACCACATTCACACCACACAAAACACCACCCAACACTAATCCATATCCTCGAGCACCATGTC
>JAOQGH010000001.1:148526726-148536949 GCA_025769975.1 Gallinago jamesoni
AAGAGGGGAGATTTAGATTAGATACTAGAAAGAAATTCTTTACAGTGAGGGTGGTGAGGCACTGGAACAGGTTTCCCTGGGAAGTTGTGGATGCCCCAACCTGGAAGAGTTCTATGGTTCTCTGAAATCTGTGCTTTGGAGGCTACAATACTATACAATATTTTAAACCCAAATAAACGTAATAGTTTGACTTTCAGGGGTGCTGCTGATCTATTAAACTTACAGCATTCAACAGTGCTTAAAGATTCTCAAGACCTTTCAAAATCACTCTGCTTTTAGTTGGGTGCCCAGATGAAAATTAAGGAACGCAACTTTAGGCATCCCACTGTGACAATTTTCACTTGTGTCCTTTTTGCTCTCTCTTGTTATGCCTAATGCCAGCAAAAACCTGACGGAAATATAACAATTTAATAAAGATAAAGTACAGAAAAAATAAATTGCTCAGAATTCCAGCTGGGTTTTCCACTTTGCTGGTAATTATCATAAGTGCCTCCCCATGATTGGAAATGAGAAGAGAAACTGCTGTTACTGCCACTTCCCTGCTCTCTGTGTTGCTTTTTTTATCCTCTGTAGCCCCCTAAACAAGTTATCCAAAACCAACAAGCTGTGAGGTTCAGCTACTGTGCACTCATTTCAAAAGCACTTTTGAACACAACAGTACTCACGCTCTGCTTTTCTTCTCAGCTAGTAACTTCTCTGCCATCATATAACATGCCAAAGGAAAGATGGTATTTCACAGAAATGGGAAAACCAAAAAAAAAAGTGTTTTTGCAAAAGTTTTCAGAGGTCTGGCTAATTCAACATTATGTATGTTTGTGTTAATACATTGTAGTTTCTCATCCTGATCTTTGACATCTCTTGGTGAGGAACTGACCAGAATCTGAAGAGGTCCTCAGATGGCATAAGGGACAACAAAAATACTCAACTGTCATCCAAGTACTGGGCATGTAGAAGAATTAAAATTAGAGAAAGGACAGAAACATAGCTTGAGAGATCAAGTGGAGCAGCCTCTGGAGAACAGTTATCTACTAGGCCAAATGAGAGGTGTTTTGAAGTCTTAAGCATCCCAAGGTCAGAAGCAAAGGGGAAGGCCAGTACCCAGGAATCACTGTGCTGCCTTCACTGACCGCTGGCACTGTGCATGGACCCAGGCACTCTTAAAAACTTGGTGATACATCAGAGTAAAAAGCACTACAGACCACAAAATGTTCCTGCCTGACTGCAGAAACTAACTGCAGCCTAGTCAGCTCTGACTCCCTTTCATGTTGGTGGGGAGAGATAAGCACAGTGAAGAAGCAGTTCAGATTGCATGTGAGATAAAAGTAGGGCCCTCTCTACATATTTGCACTGACCAGAGAGGGGACTTAAGCTGACTAAGCCCCTAATTTAGTTATTAAATCTACTGCTGAGTAAGAATAATTTATCTCCATGTTTGTATTATATTATGTTTGAACTGACAAGTAGTAGTACCACTGTTGCAATAAGATAATAAAATTATGTTGTTTCTTTAAAAATTATTGTTATTTGTGGATTTCACAAATAAATTAACTGTATTAGATTAAAATAACTATATTAGATAAAATTGAAAAAATAACATGAGAGAAAACTAGACATTAACATTGTATACATTTACTCTGCATTCAGTTTTAACAGTATTATGACCTTGAAACAAATTTTAGTTTCCATGAAACAAGTTAGTACTGATTTTTTGAGTAGTATAAATGAAAATAAATTGAAAGATCATTCAAGTGGATCAAAAAGGAAAACACAGAATATTAGATGACAGTCCACATGGTCATCTATTTAATTGTATTGTCATTGCATATAAGGAAATTTGACAGTTTTTTAAAGTTACCTATACAGCTTATATTGAAATAAAAATCTTTATAAATGTGTCTTCTAACATTCAATATGAGAAAGGATATCTAATGTCCTATAAATTAACTTAAAACCACCAATTTAGTTTTAAGTGGATGAGTCTCTTCAGTTAGACCAAGAGAAAATGATATTATAATTATTAATTAATTTAAGTGAATTATAGGCATGAGGCATTTTAGGATGCTTACTCTTGCACTCCTTCACTACTAAAGCAAGTGACAATAATGAAAGCATGAAAAATAGCTAATTTTTTCTAATAAACATTGATTATTTGTTTTTACAGGCAAAACATGAATGTTCTTTTTGGGTGAAATAACTTAATTGGTGACTATCTGCAAACAGAACAAACCTGCATCTTAGCAAAGTATTTGGTAGAGAGTCTCATGAAATATTACTCTGAAAAATCAAATTTCCTTGGATACAAACCGTATGATAGAGCATGAAAAGTAGCTCAATAGCCATAAACAGTAGTTAATGATGAACGACAACTTATCAGATAAGAAGAGAAGTCTAGGGGCATACTAGAGTAGAAGGTTTCAGACTCCTTCTTTATCTGATATCTTCATTAATAATTTAGAAAGGAGTTCAAATATCACATTAATGAAACTCACAGATGATGCTAAATTGAGATGTGTGGCAAACAGAGAAAATAAAAAAAAAAGTGCAATATTAGGTGTGATTCCACATATATACTGCATGTCTAGAACTTTCACTGATTTCTCCACCTTAAATTTTGTTTTATACTCTACATTATGCATGTACAAGATTCTTGAAACTTATTTCCAAAGTCAGCTCCCTCCCTGTTTCCAAATTGGAGTTAAAAAACTTTTCATTGTCCTTGGAGAATAAGGTATCTATAATAATCACTAAGAAATACAATGATAATTTTTGCATAACTAGAAATAAATAGATGAGAAAGAAGAAGGTAGATATCTGTACAGGAATTCATACTGAGAGAAAATAGAGAACATGTTAACAGATTACTGTGTATTTTAATCATTTGAATATGGAATACAACAAATAAATCATTACTGTCATACAATAATACATTTTGCATTCTGTGTAGCTAGTAGTTAAAAAATACTGGAATTACAGGGAAGAAAAACCCGTCTGGTTCCCTCCTGTTCTTTGCACATAAGAAGATCAGAAGGAACTTAAGTTTGTTTCCTTATGACTGAAACAGTTGGTGGGTTACTGTGTGACACTACAGTTTCTCATATTCAGTTTCTTCATTTTGGTTGGATTTTTGTCTCCTAATGACATACAGTCATATATTTCTTGTCTGTCTAGAATTGCCTTACACCTATGTAGAACTATTGCCATCAGTCTGATTCACTGGGGAAGCAAAATAACCTTTCCTTTTTCACGTCTTTCCTCCTTTCCCATGAGGATCATATTGCAGTATCAGTCATTGTGATCTTATAATACAAGCTCAGTGTTGCTGCTTAAATGAAATGCTATTCTTAAGTAACAGAACGCAGGTACTGAAGATTACAGAAAGAACACTAAATTCCGACACAACTATTTTCATTTGTGAATCTATTGGTTTTCTCTAAATGTAGATTTTGGGTTTGTTAAACTCTAAGTTTGCTTTTCTATTCAGTTCATTCTGCATGTTTTAATACATTTCTCAAGAAGAATGTGTTACACACGTTTTGCCTCTGCCCTGCTCTTAAAAACTTTCAGACCATACAGAATTAGAGTTATGTCAGTACATGAAACTCTTTCAAATGTAAATGTCTTTTTTTTTTTTTTTAAAGAATACAAGCAACAAAGCAACATTTATTTAAGTCCAGAAGCTGTGTTTTATTTAAATTGTGTGAACTTCAATGATTCTTAGAGGGGAAAATGCATAAAACAGAATAAAGAAGGATTTTTAAAAGGAGAGTAGAGTGTAAACTGGGGCTTTGTGCCCATGTTTTCGAATAGGAGTTAATTATTTTAATCTTTCATCTACTCAATGAGATAGATAAAATAATGAACCTTGTTAATACCTACCCACTCACGTTTATTTACTGTAGGTAATGCAACATACCAAGTCCCATTTAAGGGGTAACATCAGAAAAGGAACAAACTTCCAAAGGTAAAGCAAAAACTTTTCTTCTTTTCTGTCCGATTCCTGGTTTGATCCTTTGCTGCAGAAAATCCTGAGGACTCCTTCCTCTCTATCAGCATTCAGCATATCCAAGACTCTGAAACAAAAGTTATCAACTGGTGGGAAAGAAAGGAAGAAAATCCCTAAATACCTTCCTGACTCTAGTTTCACTGGCTTTTTAGGCACTTATCCATATACGGAGCCTGTGGATTCCTCTGTTCCTGTAGTAACATGATGCAAATGAAGGGATAACTGCATCTCACTAACCTCATTCAAAATCTCACTATTTTTGCCAGGGCTCACTCCAAATAATAAAATAATAGAAGGAAAAATTCAGGAGTTCCCCGGACTGATGATCCCTCACAGATTTACATATTGCTTCAGTACTTTAGAAACAGCTGTTAGACAAAGGCGATAGATGACCCTGCAAATAACATAAATTTAATTTTTTCATAAAGTAAATGACTCAGGGAGATTATACGAAATTACTGATCAGAGTCAGTCTCGCAACACCATTAGCCACACTGCTACTCTGTATTTTTCACTCACTTTCACTAACAGACTCTTTCTGTGTAACGACTCTTCTGTTAGGATCTTAATTTTGTAGAATACAAAATTAAATAGATAAGTTCATATATCAATCATCAACAGATTTATGGCAGGTTAAACTATGTGGTTTAGTATGACGTCTTACAAACACCACTTGCTTTACTTCCTCTTATCAGGGAAACATGCCTAAATTGTCTCTCTAGTTCCTCATTAACGCAGGAGAATACAATTTCCTTATCAAGTAGCCTAGTTTCATTATGAGGAAAAAAGCTTTCAAAAGAATCCATTGGCTTTTCACACCTCCCAGCCTCTTCCAATAAGGAATAAGCCTCATTTACAGGAATTTTTTCTACCATAAAATTATTCCATCTGAAGGATAGTCCTCGAAAAATTCAGTGCTCTCTGTTTTGGAAGGTTATTAGGACAACATACCTTCTCTGTAAAGCTAGCAGTAGACATCACAAAATTTTCGTGGGAAATTTCACATCATAAGGTCTTATCATGAGCTGTGTTCAAAATAGAGCTGACCATAGAATATATCATGATGGGATACTCTAGTGTTAAAGAACACTAATGCAGCATAAATTTTCCATGACTTTTCCAGAGATAGGCATGGTTTACATGGAAATGAATGACTTGAATTTTCAATGAGATGTATTCACTTGAATAATGAGAGTGTTTAAAGAAGCATGACAGTGGAAATCAAGTTCTCAAGAAATGTTCAAAGGATTGACTGAGGTACAACCGTGGTTGCTATATGCCCTGGGTTTGACAAATATAACATTTGCACATTGTGTATGGCTAAGAAGAATTCTTGTAGACACAGCAGAGTTTCAAACAAGAACTAACTCTAGAAGACTACGTCATCTCTAACTTTGAAAGAGATTTATTTAGTTCAGGGTAAATGTTAGATAGTTGTTAGAGGAGCCAGTGAAAACAGCTAAAAGAAATGAATGAATAGCAGCCAAAAAAAAAAAAAAAAAAAAACCCAAACCAAAAATAAGAAGCAATTGATACATGGTGATTATGTAGTTTGGAAACTAAGAAAGTATTTTGAAGAGTTTGTTTCCTCTGTGTCTTGAACTATTAGTGGTGACTCCTGTGTGAGTTTATGTGAGTCTTATGTTTGGCTTCTCCAGATTTAATTTAAAGTTCACAGAAGTAGGACCGCTTAAATTCTTAAAAAAGTTTTGCACTTTTTCAGAACTTCTATAAAGGTCAAGCCTCCTATATCCTTGTTTGCACAATCAGTGGGGCATGTGTGACCCTCATATTCCAGAATGACTTGTTGCATGGAAATGCAAGCACCACTGTCATAAAACTGATGAATATATTTAGGGACGATTAGGCTTTAGTATAATAGGAATTCCCAAATATTGTGCTTGGTAATTTTGGACAGCTAATAATAGCTATCATATATTTAACTCTTGTAAATTCACTTACTATCAGAGACTGTGTTAATTCCTCTCTAGAATATAAGAAATATACACCTTTATTAGAGCAGTTCTTTATGCACTTAAAAGCAGGATTTCTACTAAGTAGCCCTCTTGAAAATTTATGAAAAAAGAAGCAGCATCATAAAATGATGTGTGACTATAAAAGGAGATAATAAATTTTTTTTAAAAGTTCTTCCTTTTTGATTATCAGACAATTATGAGTGTGGAGGATTAGTCAGATATGACCAGTTATACAATTTGCAAATGTTGTCTTGCAGAAACTGATGTAGCATACACACTAATAAGATATACTGCATATATAGCCTCTAGTTTACATGCTTTGGTTAGAAATAGAATGTCATGTCTTAGGGGACAGAATGATGACATTGATGTTACTAGCAATAAAATGCAAAAGCAGAATGAATGAACCTTTATTGGCTTGTAATTTGCCTGTCTCAACACTTTTTAAAATCTGAATGTTACTTGCTACTTTATTAGAATCAACTCTGTTGCCACAGTGCCAGCAAGTATCAGCTGAAATGAAGGAGTGAGAAATCCCTATTGACTATAAAATTACTGTGTTAAAAAAACAATTTACGCCTCAGTTCTTAGAACACTGAAGAGTCTCAGGTAACTCCCTCATTACTGAGATTTAAAATGTATAAAATGAGACCTTACATTTTAAACTGCATGATGGATTTAAAGTTTGTTAGATTACATTGATTGACAAGCATAACTGTCATACAAAGAATACTTTAAGATGGATAAAGTACATTTTTAACTTGACTATGTTTCTGTCAAGAAATTGAAGGAAATTTTATCTCATAAAGGTGAAGTTTTTATATTGTAAATATATTTATCTTTCTAGATAACCTAGATTAATAAAATAGTGGCAATAAATATGGAAAGAACTGAGTACTTTTTTTCTAATCAATGTCATTCTGCATAGCAGAACACTAATGTAGTTGAATATGCTCCTGGTAATAGAAACTGTACTTGCTATTCCTGCATCTGCAGGCTGTGTTGAAAAGTTTATTTGACCTTGGCTTTGTATTTTGGTGAAATGCTTTTATGCAAATCACTATCATGAGAAACATGACAAGACTGATATAATATGGTTTTCCCCCTCTCCCCCCCATTTCTACAACATTTTCTACTCAGGCATATTAAAAACCCTCCACTAAAAGCAAAATAATATTTTAAATACAGATTATTAAGATTAAAAAGTCAATTATTCAAAATTAGGGAATACTGTAACCAGATTTACCTTAAACTGGTGTCATCAAATGTATGTGTTCTGATAAATTTAGCTGCATATAGTAAGTGACTAACTTAGGTAAAAAATATAATGTAGAAATGACTGCAGTGATTTTGACCTAGATCCATCTAGCTTAAACTTATGTATCTGACATGATCATTTACGATTATCTAAGGAAAAGTGTAAGACTAACGTTTCCTCAGAGATTCCTGTAGTTTTGAGCAGTTCTCCCTTTTGCTACCTCTTCTTAAATCACAGTGTCTTTATATTTGAAACATGATAACTTTCCCCACCCAAACCAGTCTGTGATGTGTAGCTTCATAAATTAACTACACAGTATAAAAATGTACCTCCTTTTCTTTGTTTTTGTACTTGTTATTTTGAACTTTGTTCTTATGTTTTTAATTTATTTTTTTTTAACCTGTATGATGATATCTGAAACCAAGAATATGAAGTGCAATTCCTGACCCATAGAAAGAAAGCGAATAGTTGTAATATCTGTGTCAGTTACTTAGTATCTAATGTTAGTGTTTTATCTATGTTAATGCATTGTCCATTGACAGCACAGGGAAGCTGCAATTGCCTGACCTTACTGGTGAGGTCTGACACGCTGTAATGATATGAAACAAATGCACAAGAATTAATGAGAGGGGAGGGAAGGGAGAAAATGGTCCCATTCCATCTTTGACAATTTCAAAAAAATTTCTTTGATCTTGATACTGCCATATGTACAAAAGTCTCACTTAAAAACTGTATCAAAGGAATGAAAGATTGAGAGATTCCCCAAATCAACAGTAGTTGAAGCTTATTTGTTATTATGTCTTATATAGCATGTCCATGTTTTACATGGACAAAGTTTTAAATTTTCCTCCGTAATAAGAAAATCACTAAAGTGCATACTAATTTTTTAACATTAAATGGCTCACTTCACAAACATAATGTTACAGCAGCACTTCAGGATTTTGCTCAATTAAGGCTTTAGCAACTAATACAGTGTAATAACTTTTTGTGCTTTGATGTTTCCTAGACATATCATGAATTTCTAACCCCTAAGACCTTTCCACTCTCCACCAAACTGTAATCTTGGAGTTCAAGTCTATTAGAAGGTCTATTTGTTACTACTTAGCCTGGCAGTATCATACTAGCATCATGTTGAATTTCTGGAAGTGAACAAGCTTAAATAGCTATTTTTTTTTTAATTATTATTATTTTTTTAAGCTTGAGCTCTTCTAAAAAACATCATTCTCTCCCTGTAATGAAGTTATTTTATTTTAACCTTTTTTTTTTTTTCTGCTGGAGAAAATATTAATGCAAAAACTACTTCTAACATAAAGACTTGCGTTATTTTTATTGATTTCTTTTCAACAAATGGCTAGGCAGTCACTTTTGATAAAACACTTAGCAATGGTAAATGGATCAGGAAATATGACCTAGCCAGTGGACTTTGGACAGTATGATGGAGGTCATTCAGGGTTGCTTATAAAATTATTAAATCCATAACAATAATGTAGACTTTTACTTGTAATGAATGCACTTACATAGAGCAACACAACAAATTAAATATGGTGAGCATATCTTGTTGTCAGACACAGTAAACTCTCACTGATTTTAATAAAATTGTTGATGTGTCTTATGACAATATTTGTCCCTATGAAGAATTTAACAGATGAGTATTTTTCTTCAAAGTAAAGCTCCATTTTTTAGTTCATAATCTGGAAATGGAGAATAAAGAAAATTATTTTCTTTACAGACAGGTATTAATCTCAATTACACAGTCTTATCATATTTAATACAGAGTTTCCAAATTTACGTTAGGCAAATTTAAGAATAATTTTTTTCCATCAAAACTGGGGAAGACTGGGAGAGCTTTCAATGTAACAGGTCATTGCAATTCACTGCATGAAGGGAACAGCTGCAGTCTGGAAATATGCGAGGCCCCTGGAGCATTATGGTCCTTGTTCAGTAAGGACCAAAGTTTTCCTTTTGCGTCCTACAGTTCTCTTTTTATGAGGTTACTGATGGACAGCCAGGAAAAAGCAATACTATAAGAAGGTATTTGACATAAAAAGAAACATAAGACCTGTACAGGATTTGTGATTTGCTCTTCAGGTCCAGAGCTGAAATTCTGAAGTGGAATTTCTTAAAGGGAGTATTTTTAACAGCTACAGAAGTTTTCCTTTAATTTATTAAAAGCCAGAAAACCTGAAGCCAAAGAATCACTTGGAATTATAAAGCAAATAAATGCACATCATCAATTGTATATTCAGAATAACATGCCTTCTATTTAGCTTGGGTTAGTCTTCATTTTTCTAGATTTAAGAGGATTTAGGTCTAAGTATTCATGTAGTACAAAATGTGTATTCTAGTGACCTAACAGTCATAGTAGAATCTTAGTCTATTCTAGTGGGATCAAAAGCTCCTTTAGGTGTCTGTATTCCTTATATAAAGGTTGGAGACAGTTTTATCTCTCACTAGATGTTTCAAACAGGGTATATATGCAACATCAGCCACAGTAGCTAAGTAGTTTTTTAACCTTTACAAGGTGTTCACCACAGGGTTGTACGGGAAATTCTGTTCCACTCCAAATTCCAGCAGTAGTCAAAGAGTTGAAGAGAACTTTCCTGACTCAATATCTCCTTTCAAAATGCTGATTCAGCAGCTACTAAAGGAAGAGACGCTACAGCTTTACCTTTTTCTTTAATACTGTTTAAAGAACTTTTGTAGGAAAATAAAGAACAGAGTTCAATATACTCTTCAACCTGAAGGCCTGTCTTCTTTCACTTGGAAGAAGAGTGTCCTAATCATTGGACAGAGCTCTTTACATTTGTTATGATTGAAAATTTTAAATTTTGAAATTCAGGACAGTCTCAGGCAGATAAATTATTCTTATTCACATGTATCAGACTTCCTGTCGTGGTTTAGCCTCAGATGGCAACAAAGGACCACGTGGCAGTCACGCGCACTCAGCAGGGCGCTAACCACCGCTGCGGCCAGAAGGGGAAAATCG
>JAOQGH010000001.1:148537049-148553358 GCA_025769975.1 Gallinago jamesoni
CCCACATGGGATGGAATACCTGTGTCCCTGCTAGGTCCTGGGAAGAAATTAGCCCTTTCTCCACCAGACCCAGTACACTTACTCAGGTCAAAGACTTGATAGATGATCAGTAACCTTTGGTATGAGAGATAACACATTCATGTGATTTATTGGTCTGTGCAGAACAACCATTTTTTTAACATTCCAACACAATGAGCATTTAGAACTGCTGCCAGTTAAAATGATAATAAAGGAAAAATATATTTCATCTATTTTATCAAATGGGACTGAGCTTTTGAAAATTCAGTATGGGACATCTTATGGTATGCAGGATGCCTGGCAACACCACCTACAGAAAACCAAACATAATGAAGAAAAGTATTACAGAACCATTACTTTCAGCGATGTAAAATAACTTTTTGAGTGCAAAATAATACTTTTCCTTGTTTAAGTAAGCACAAGAGCTTCAGATCATCATGAATGCCTTACCTTAAACATGTATAAACCCACTGCTCTCTCTTCTTTTCTGAAGTTTGGTATCTATGTGTAACATAATTCAGCTTTAAATTAAGGTTCAGGAAAATGTCTAGCAGATTAGTAACACTGGTTTCAGAGATTAAGTCTGCATTTATAGTGTTCTACTCAGTAGGGATGAAATTAAACACTGAAAACAGAAATGAAGCTGGAAGTAGGTACTAGGTTTCTCTCAGATAAGGGTCCTCATAATTTAATAAAATAATGCTCACCAACTGCTCACTCCCACTATAGTCATATGTGGACTGAATTCGACATGGCAGGACTGAATTCTGCATGGCAGCATAGAAGAAAAAATAAGATGAAGGCGTAGTTTCAAAAAGGAAGTGAAGAGTAATTTTTCACATCTGTGCTGAGTCCTACCTGAATGTCATGCTGAGTGCCATTATGCACTGCATGGAGGACATCCAGGTGATCAGGCCCAGCCAGCATGGGTTCACGAGGGGTAGGTCCTGCTTGACAAACCTGATCTCCTTCTGTGAAAAAGTGACCTGCTTGGTGGACAAAGGAAAGGCTGTGGATGTTGTTTACCTGGACTTTAGTAGGCCCTTCGATACAGTGTCCCACAGTCTCCTCCTGGAGAAACTGGCTGCCCATGACTTAGATGGGAATACTCTCCACTGAGTTAAAAACTGCCTGGAGGGCTGGGACCAGAGAGTGGTGGTGAATGGAGTTAAATCCAGTTGGCAGCCAGTCACGAGTGGTGTCCCACAGAGTTTGATATTGGGGCCAGTTATTTTTAATATCTTTATCAATGATGTGGACAAGGGGATTGAGTGCACCCTCAGCAAATTTGCAGATGACACCAAGTTGAGTGGGAGTGTCGACCTGCTGGAGGGTAGAGAGGCTTTGCAGAGGGATCTGGACAGGCTGGCTGGCTGGGCTGAGACCAACGGGATGAGTTTCAAGAAGGCCAAGTGCCGGGTCCTGCACTTAGGTCACAACAACCCCAGGCTGGGGGCAGAGTGGCTGGAGAGCTGCCTGGTGGAAAAGGACCTGTGGGTGTTGGTCGACTGTTGGCTGAACATGAGCCATCAGTGTGCCCATGTGGCCAAAAAGGTCAACAGCATCCTGGCTTGTATCAGGAACAGTGTAGGAGTAGGACTCAGGAGGTGATCATCCCCCTGTACTCTGCACTGGTGAGACACCACGTCAAGTACTGTGTCCAGTTTTGGGCCCCTTACCGCAAAAAAAAAGACATTGAGGTGCTGGAGCGGGTGCAGAGAAGGGCAAGGAAGCTGGTGAGGGGTCTGGAGAATAAGTCTGATGAGGAGAGGTTGAGGGAGCTGGGGTTGTTCAGTCTGGAGAAAAGGAGGCTGAGGGGAGACCTTATCTCTCTCCACAACTACCTGAAAGGAGGCTGTAGAGAGGTGTGGGTTGGTTTCTTCTTCCAAGTCACAGGTGATAGGACAAGAAGAAATGGCCTCAAGTTATGCCAGGGGAGGTTCAGGTTAGATATTAGGAAAAATTTTTACACTGAAAGGGTTATCAGACATTGGAATGGGCTGCCCAGGGAAGTGGTTGAGGCAACATCCCTGGAGATACTCAAATGACGAATTGACATGGTGATCGGGAATATGGTTTAGTGTTTTGTTGGTTTTGGTTTTGGTTTTTTGGTGGGTTTGTTGTTGGTTTTTTGTTGTTTTTTGTTTTGTCAGAATTAGTTTGATGGTTGGACTAGATGATCTTAACGGTCCCTTACAACCTAGGTGATTCTGTGATTCTGATTCTGTGATACATTTACAATCTACAAGCCATTTACAAGGAATGACAGGATAATCGATGTGCATTAATTAATACAATAATCATGTGCATTCATTATCTTAAAATTTTCTATGTTCTTTGCTATGAATGTATTTTCAGCCATTTGTGAACAAGTTTATTAGTACTCTTCGACCAGTTTACTTTAATGGAGCTAGGCCTGACTTCTACTGAAGTAAGTGCTAGAACCATAAGATTCATGGTGAAAAACTTTTAGGAGCAATTCCAAAGGTTTTTTTTGTTCTTTTTTTTTTTTTTTTTAAGCAACTTTATACATTTTATGTTAGACGAAAAAACCCAACAAAATGAATGCTCTCTAAGATCTTTTCTTTCATTTATATTATCTTTTTAATACCAGCTGCAATAGCTGGGACCTCATATAACAAGAAAAAACAGCATTTTAGTTCATTCATGTTGGTCTACATTTTTTAATCCTTGAAAACTCCACAACTCTGCAAGAGACATATTCTTTTTTAAAAGTCATTCAGGATACATTTACTTAACTCAGTCTTAAATAATGGATGATTTAGTCAAGAAGATAGATAAAACTGTTTCATACAATATACTTTATCTCTGTGTATTCTGAGGTGCATTGCGCTATGTGAATGTTCACATTTTTCACAATAGTCATTATCAGATACAGGCCCAAGCAAAGTCTATACGCTGTGTTTTAAAGTCTTAATTACTTCAAAAGACTCAAGGTTCAAATAGGCTGTAGTGTAATCCAAACTGGCTCATGATAATACATCTGCATTTTAGATTGTAAGGTACTTGCTTACCTTACTACAAATCAAGCTAATTTTATTTGCCCACAGCTATTTGCTGATGTCCGAACTGATAGTAAAACAGTTTTGGAGAAAGAGCATAATTTCAAGCAGATTTTCAGTGAAGGCTAAAATATTTTGAACAGACTAGTTAATATTGGTTACCTGACATAAAACTTTAAAGGCATTTTCCACACTCAAAAAATCCAGAGCATCAATTAAAAAGGAAGGCAGCAAAAAAATAATAATGCTTAGAATGGAAGTATTATTATTATGTATTTTCAGGACAATAACTTTTCAACATACATTTTCTTTCCACATTTCAGTTAAAATATCCTTGACATTAATTATTGTTTTTTTCATACACCAGCAATACTAATATCAAGACTGTGTTAAACTAATAGCTTCTTAAAAATGTAGAAGCATATGTGGGCATGAAACACATGTGTGAAGCACATAAATTTTCAAATGTGCTGCTCAGTAATGACAGAGTGATTCTCTTGTCTTGTCGTCCAACAATGTCTTGTTTCCATGTGACTGCATAAAAGTCTAATTCTTTGCAAGACATATTTGAAGACATATATGGCTTCATCTACATGGACAAGTTGTGCGCTTCAGAAAGAGAACAATAAAGAAAAGTGAGTGGGTGAGGACAAACAGAAGAGTGTCTTCAAAAGCTCACCCTCTATCTGATCTAAATTACTGATGTAAATTCAGCCAGCTCTGTGGTCCAGAAGCAAGATCTACCCAGCAGCATTTAGAAGTGTAGGGACCCAAATAAATTACCTAGTTTATGAAGTGATATTGAGGAGATTTTGAGGTGATATTTTCTCATAGTAAGTCCCAACAGCCCTGATTTCTTATAAAAAGATAAGATTTTCTTTTCCCCAATACGATGTGATGCAAATGGGAAAAGCAATATTAAGTTAGCCATGAAAGTTGTGCTGACCATAACCACTACAATATAAGATCTGATTGTTACAATAGTTCTATGAAAACTAGGCTCAAAGTTCAGAAATGATCAAAAGATCAAAAGGAATGCAAGGAATTATTAGGGAAGGAAAAGAAACATAAATTTGGCACTAGATAAATCCATGATGTGCCCACATCTGAAAGGGGCAAATCTGAAAAGCAGAATACATTGTGCTGTATGAAAATAGATGTAGTGTTATTCACCTAAGCATAAAAATATCCTAAGGAAATGTGGATGAGGCATAAGGAAGTTTTAAGTTCATTGTGGGACTTTATTTTCTTTCTTTCCTTTCTTTGATTTAATTTCCTCCATTTTCTTATTTTCCTCCCAAAGCCTATCAGAGGCAAATCAACCCCTTTTTCTGTGTCAACGTGTTCAGACCCTGCATGAAAAGTGAATGAAAAAATTGTAAAAGAATTAAAAAATATCTGGAATGCCTATTCACAGTGACATTGACAAAGATTTCTCTTTAAAACAAGTACTTCTCTTTGACTTGGAGGTTTCTGCTGTGCAAATATGCATCTAGACTAACATGAACAATGCAATAAAGACAGAATAACATGACATTCAAATTAACTTTCTCATTTTTTTTTATTATTTAAAAGAACTGTGAGATGTACCTCTTATTTCAGATTGCACTATGTACCTAGAAAGAAATTTTGAAACAGTTGGAGAACATCTCTGTACCTTTAGGAGCAAAGTTCTTTTGAATTTTGGGTATCTAAACACCTAACTGTATTTTGTCACAAATCAGGCTGACCATGGCATTCTAGCTGAAGTCCATTTTATTTCAAAGATGGGAAACAAAGAGGAACAGATTTCTTCTTGCACTTGTCTCAAAGGCAGACCATTCAGGCCAAGATGCATGTGCTATTCATTTGAGACTTGTTTAGCTGAAATAAATTCTTCCTTTTCATGAGAGCATTTGATGAAGTTTTATGGCTCTCTACACTGCAATTCTTTCAATGAGTTTCTCCCTGGAGAGTGGTAAGTGACAATGACTGAGACAAACTATCCATGCTGGAAATTTTTACAACTCCTGGAAGCACTAGTCCCATCCAACCTCTGCCACATTCTGAAACCTTTCTGCACCCCAATAAATGTTGAACTCCAAGGAAGCTGTCACCCATTGATCTGATTGGGTTTAAGGAAACTTAGAAATATAACTGTGTTTCTAGTTTCTGTGCTTCCGAAGTGTCAGAGACAGGATATGATCTGCTAGACTTTGCTCCTCAAATATGTATAAGATTTACTTTGCACTTAAGGAGGATTAGGCCTCAATACGAAGTATACAATATTTGTTTCAAATATACCAGGAAATACAGATCATTTATGTTTAATTAACATAGTTTGACACAATTTTAGGTATGAATAGTTAATAAGTTCCCAGTAACAGAAGTTTCAAAAAATGTATTAACTCTGCTGGTATTCTAAAGCCTCTTAAATCTAAAGTGGCGCATGAAGAGCAAGGAAACACATTCAGGTTACATTGAGAGCGTACAAAAGATAGGTTTGTGCAATCTAGGCTGTCAGCAAAATAAGGGTAGAAAGAGACATTCTTCATTCTAAATTAAGCACACAGTGAACAGCCAAAATCCATGCTATCACTTACTCTCTTCTTAGTCTAGTCCACTTTGCTTTTAAGTCCAGAATCATTAGTCTTTTTTAACAGAATTACAAGTTCATTTCATGTGTATCCATTGTTGTGGTGTGTAAATACTTACCATCTAAACGCAACTTCATTGCATTTACATGCATGTAGCAATCTGGAATGGAGAAAAACCCCAAGCAATGCTTTCAGGAAAAAAAAACAAACTACATACCAAAACTCAGCCTCAGGAAGGATACTAAATCCTGGCAATAATATCTGCATATCAAAACTTAAGCTAAGGACAAACTCTTTAATCTGCCAGAATTTTTATTCCTGTAAAGTAATAAATATGAGAAATAATAACAATATGCATGCCTTCAAATATTAACAGATTATTTCTTCATTGTAACAAAAATTAATAAGAGGATATGTAACATGCCACCTAGTGATTCATGTAATATATGTATTGTAACTACAAACTATCAAATACATCTTTTGCCCATTTTATGGTTGAACTGGTTTTAGGTATTTTCTTTTTTTTTTTCCTATTCACTATGTATGAATCTTTTATGGAAACATTAAACATTAAACCATAGTTACCCAGTCACACTGGGAACAAGTACAGGAATGAATTTTAGATCTACATGTGCAAATAGTCTTTTTGGAACTCCTGTGGACTTATCTTTTCAAAAACTGAGGGAGAGAGTGGGAAGAGATAAGACATTTATTGAGTAAAGTTGTATATTATAAAATGTATAAAGTAACAAACATTCAGCTCAGACTGTCAGTCTATTACATAAAAGTGTTTTTAAAAGGCAAGGGAATAAAAGATTAAGAAAAAATAAACAATGAACTCAAATCTCAGTTTTAACATAGTCAAAAAAAGACAATAAGATATTTAGGCAAAATAGGAGGAGAATAGTACAGGACACAGATAGGATTAAAACATTAAAATTAAACCCTAACCATGAACATAAGAGGAGGATATGTTATAGTGTTAGTAATCCCTTTCATATTCCCTAATTTGATAGTAATGCAAAAAAAAAAAATGCCCATCCAAGGAAAAAAAGAACAAACACAAAAACCCCCAAACAAACAAGTTTTATTGTCACATATGCTACTTTCACTGTCTCCTGAAATGCCAGCAGTCTTTGTTGGACCTTTTTATCATGTAGAATGACAAGAACAGACCAACAACAGAGGTGAACATGTATGACACTGCTGTCACCAACAATTTAAAGTAGAGCTGCTTATGCATGAGCTAGGTATCTAAGCTCCCATCAAAGGCAATGGAGATAAGGTAAAAACAGGTAATGGAGACCAGTGAGCTGTTAAGCTTACCCTAATGTAAACAATAACATTTCATCACCTTACAAGCTCTCTAGGTTTCACTGACTAGAATTCTACTCACTGCGTCTCTTCACAAAAGTGAGCTTGGATATTTAGCTTTTGTGTTGACAGCTGGAGATATCTAAAGGAGTATAAGCTTTATCCTTAAATGCAGTTGTGACTTTTATCATGTTACTGCCTTTTTCCCTCCTATCTTTTTAACTTGACCATATTATTTTTGGTTGCCTTCCTCAACTTGCCTTCCTCTTCCTTGTGCTGAAAAAAAAGAAAACTGACTTTACTAACCAAATCACATTTTGAAACACTTCTCTGTGTATCTGTGAGGTAAATTACAGCAAAGTTGAGTATTTTAAACAGGCGTGGCTACTGGTCCAGACTTTCAGGTCCAAATGTCTGTCAAGACAATGTACCAATAATATAGTGTTAGCAGGGGAAGCTGTTAGCAGGATTCAGCATTGAAACAGAATCTATCTTTGAACTTTTCTCACCTTATTCTTTCATTTGTTTTTCTTCATTTTCAAGATCAAAACTACCACAAAGTTTTGGTAATCTTCATAGACTTAATTAGATAAAGAGAATAGATTATTTTGATTTGAAAGGGACCTACAATGATTATCTAGACCAACTGCCTGACCATTTCAGGGCTTACCAAAGGCTAAAACATATTATTAAGGGCATTGTCCATATGCCTCTTAAACACTGACAGGATTGGGTTATCGACAGCCTCTCTAGGAAGCCTGTTTTGGTGTTTGGCCACTCTCACAGTAAAGAAATACTTCCTAATGTCCAATGTAAACCTCCCCTGGAAGAGCTTTGTACCATTTCTACGTGTCCTGTCACTGGATACCAGGGAGAAGAGATCAGCACTTCCCTTTCCCCTTCCCCTCCTCAGGAGGCTGAGAACAATGAGATCAAAGAAGCGACCCCTCAGCCTCCTTCTCTCCAAACAAGGCAAGCCCAAAGTCCTTAACCACTCCTCATAAGACATGCCTTCCAGCCATTTCACCAGCTTTGTTGCCCTCCGCTGGATGTGCTTGAGTACCTTCACATTTTTCTTAAATTGTGGGGCCCAGAACTGCAGACAGAACTCCAGGGGAGGCCACATCAATGTTGAATACAGCAGGAAAATCACCTCTTTTGACTGGGTAGTTATGCTGTGTTTGATGCACTCAAGGATGTGGTTTGCACTCTGGGCTGCCAGGATACACTGCTGAGTCCTATTGAGCCTGCTGCTGACCAGCACCCTCACATCCCTTTTTGCAGGGCTGCTCTCCCGCCACTCCTCTCCCAGTTTATACTCGTATCTGGAAGAATCCAGCATTTTGACTTGCTAAATTCCATCCTATTAATTATAACCTAATGTTCAAATCTATGTAGATCCCTCTGTAAGGCCTCCTGTCCTTCAAGAGGATCAACAGCAACTCCCAGTTTGGCATCATCAGCAAACTTGCTAATGGTGCATTCAACTCCTGCATTAAGGTCATTGATAAATACATTGAACAGAACTGGCCCTGGAAGTGAAATCTGAAGAACAGAGTTGTTGCTGGTCTTCAGTCAGATGTAGCCCCATTCATTACAACCCTTTGAGCTCTATCCTTCAGCGAGTTCTTCCCTCAGTGCACCATGAATCAGCTCAGCCCACAGTTGCACAACTTGTTCAGAAGAATGCTGTGAGGGACAGATCAAAAGCTTTACCAAAATCCAGAAAAACTACATTCACCCACTTCCTTCCATCCACTAGGTGGGTGACCCTATCTTAGAATGATATCAAATCAGTTAAACAGGACTCTTGTTTTGTGAAATTGTTGACTGTTCCTGTTCATTCTGAATATATGTTCATTCTGAATATAACAAGGAAAGAAAATAGGGTTGTTGAAACTCAATTTAAAAAAAAAAAAATTAATTATTTTTGTCTGCTTTTTCTTCTTTTTGGGGGAGCCTCCCAGTAAAAATGCAATAGTGTTTCAAGATGTTACTTTGCCATGAGGATTTGCAGTCTCTCTACACCAAACCTTAGTGTACAACTATCTAACATCAGTTAAAGGCTCATAAAAATATATATTTGGTGCTTGGGATATTATAATAAAACTAATGCTCCAAATCAACTGTATATCACTGCCAAAATATGAGGTAACATATATTTCATTTCTGTCTAGTAATAACCAATATATAATAAATTTGAGGGTCTGAAGCACTAGTGTAAATGTTCTAACTAAATTACAACACAGGAAATTTTAATGGTACTTACTTCTCCATAAACAGAAGAAAAAATCTGTACAGTCAGAATCTAATTTTGTGAAGATCAAACCATGTTTCCATCAGAATTTCTCAGTATCCACCAGTGGGCAGCCACTGAGTGTCACTGAAGTGCATGCTTTGTATCATTTCAGTCCCATGACAGAAATGGTGGCTAACAGAGGTAACCAGAAGGTGCAGCAATTTGTGCAGCAGTTTCTGGGCATGGCTTTGAGATCTTTTGGGAATATCTTTTGGGATCATCAGACTCCTGATCAGAAAAAGATATCTGTAGAAGGCTGAGGTTTCTAGCAAAATCTAGATGCTCTTAAAGTGCCGTCAGCTACTCTTGATCATAAGATAATTTTAGCTTTTTTTTGTACTTAACTCCTTATTAAGCAGGGTCAATTATCTTTTCAGTAGATGCTAGGCAGAGGCCTAAAACACAGCAAAGAAATACCTGGCCAGTGCACTGGTAGCAGATGATCAGCCGGGAACTGTATCCAGTGAAGGGCCAGAGCTGACTGAGCGTGAGCCACACAGCAGATCCAGGGGAAAGAAGCAAAGGATTATGCCGTGGGTAACTCTGTTGTGGGGGGTGGAGGCCCGAGTCTGCCATCCTTCCCTATTATCTAGCATGGTTTACTGCTGGCCAGAGGCTTGAATCAAGGATGTCGTAGAGAGACTCACCAAGATTGTTCAGCCCTTTAACTACTATAGTTGTTATACTAGAGGGAACACCACCCAGAGGGACCTTGACAGGTTTCAACAGTGGGCCCATGAGAACATCATGAAGTTCAACAATATTGGGTATAAGGTCCTGTACCTGAGTGAGGACAATGCCTATTATCAATATAAACTGGAGGATGAATGGATTGAGAGCAGCCCTGTTGAGGATATAGGAATACTGTTGGATGAAAAATTGGACATGAACCAGCAATGTGAAGTTGTAGTCTGGAAAGCCAATTGTGTCCTGGGCTGCATAAAAGGAAACATGACCAACAGGAGGAATGAGGTCATTCTGTCCTTCTACTCCACTCTCATGAGACCCCACCTGGAGTACTATGTCCAGCTCTGAGGTTCCCAGTACAAGAAAGACATGGACCAGTTAAAGTGGGTCCTGAGGAGAGCCATGAAAATGATGAGAGGGCTGGAACACCTCTCCTATGAAGAAAGGCTTAGAAAATTGGGGTTGTTCCACCTAGAGAACAGAAGGCAACAGTGAGAGCTTATTGCTGTCTTTCAGAGTATAAGGTGGGTTATAAGAAAGATAGAGAAAGACTTTTTTACCAAGTATATAGTGCGAGGACAAGCGGTAATTGTTTTCAACTGAAAGAGGGTAGGTTTAGATTGTACGTAAGGAAGAAATTTATGATGGTTTTATCCTCAGTCTTGCTGGTCACTGTCACCTGGAAAAATGATGGATAATAATCTTGGAAATTATTTCCAAAATTTTGGAGGACAAGAATGTGGTTAGGGGTGATCATAATGGATTTATGAACACGGAATCATGCCTGGTCAACCTCAAAGCCGTCTGTAATGAAATAACTGCATATATGAGTGTTAGTTAATGTTATCAACACATCTTTTAGTTAGAGAAGCTTTTTTCCATAGATATTTTTATGCACAACAACAAAAAAAAAAGGGCCTTGTACTGCACTTCACTGTTTTGAATAATGAAAAATTGTGTGCAATACCGTGTGAGGAAACATACATGGAAGAAAACATACAATGTAATGCACATTGTCACTTTGTCATGCAATAAAGCAAAGGAAATTCCTTCCTTACCACATTTAATGCTACTCTTTATAATCCAAACACATCCTTGTACAACATAGTGTCATCTTTATTTTTCATCCTTGAAAACATCTGAGTCACTTCTGTCCTTTTCCCTGAGGGAAAAGAAACAGAAGCAAATATTTATGAAGAATGAAAAGAACAGTATAAAGATAAGTTAACTTGTTATAAAAGGAATATAAACAGGAGACTGTCTGAGAACACTCAAGTAAGCTTCACACACTAGGAATAGCCTCTCTCTTATATTAGCATTGTGTTTCTGAAGGGCACCACAGGCCATGGACGAGCTGTTCTTATTAGGACTAACTTTAATAAGACATCATCACTCTTATTCCAATATTTCACCCAAGAGGCAAGGTTAAAACCTCTAGAGTGGGCTTTGCAAAAATGCTGTTGAAGAATGATTGTTAAATCAAGTGCTGATAGAAAATGGAGGAGGCTTAAGAGGAAGCTGAATGACATAAGAAAAAAAAAACTTTTCAGTAGGGTGCAGAGGATCAAGAAAATAGCAATTGAATCATAGATATTGCCTGTGTAGGATTAATTTGTTGAGTTCAAAAGCAGAGAGAAGTTGGTTAAGGGCTCAATTTTTCTCTGTCTATTTTCTCTCACAGGTTTTGTGATGTTATCATACTTGGTCAAAAGTAAGACTAATATTGCATTTTTCACTATTATTACTATTATTAATATTATTACTATTATTATTATTATTGATTTTGTATTCATTTCCAAATATTTATTTTATTATAACAAGCTCTATAGTGTTTTATGGTGCCTTGTCTTTATCTAGAGCCTTACAATTTAACATAAGTAAAATACAAAATTAATTAAATATTTTATATATATTTACAGGAGGTAATGAAAATTACATGCACAAACACAAATAGACACAAATTTTTGAAGGTTTTTTTCATTATTCTGGAATTTAAATCAGTTCATTATGATATAAAAAAAAAAAAGCCAACAAAAAGTTTAAATGAACAAACAAACAAATAAATAAATAAGCTGTCAACACCCAAGATTTCTTAGTCTTTCAGATCTGGTGTAGGAATTTTCTTAATGCAAGGCATGATCCAAAGGGTCTTTTTATTATTGAACTTTGATTCATATGCTTAATGCTACCCTAATAATACTTTCAGACCTGTATGGATTCTTTAAATTGCTTCAATGTTTAAATGAGTCCCTCTGCATTGTACTATGGAGAGATGAAATTTAAATTTCCTATTCACTAAATAAAATTAGTACTGCTTGAAAATGTTTAAAACAGAATGATGCACAGCCAGATTTCTGTTACATATCTGTTTGAAATCTATAAAGAAGTTGCTAAATATTTTTAACTGAACAACTTCATAAAATAAAGTATCAATTGCATAATATTTTACTGAGTTATGAAAACATGGAGTGATGATTATCAATAAAATTATGACCGTATAATCCACTCTTATTTAGTTATATAATATATCTCCACAAATATGTGGAGATACCTCTATTTTTTATAATCTTTTAGTAGGTGATCTTTCATTTCAAACAGGAAAAATTCATCAATAGCTATTACTGGGAGATGATTCAAATTTATTCTGTATTTTATTCCTTCTTTGGTACTGGAAGAATTAATGTGGTTGTCATTCCATAAAAGAAGATAATTCATAGATATCAAAAATGGCATCTATGTTTCAATAAGCAACCATGAGTTTTCACAAATATTTGCTCACTTGTAAATTATCATGATTTTTGACTGTGTGTTTTTTAAATGTGGGAAGAGCAAAAAGTCAAATGCATGCTCAGAAAAAAATACAAATTCAAAAATACATTCTAATTATTTTTGTTATTATTACTTATATCTTGTATGAACAGAGTCTATAGGTACTATCAAAACACACCATAAATAACTGCTCCTATTTCATGATCTTAGGTAGCTAGAGAAATCAAACAAAATTCATAAAAAAAACTTCTCGTAAATCTGTAACCTATAATATGGTAGACTGAGGACTAAGTCTTTATTCATTTGGAGATTTCTTGTGTCGCTTAGGATAATTTACTTCTGCCTTTCATCTGTGGAGTAAAATGGCAGCGAAAGCACTGGTGTCTTTCACAGAATTTTGATGAGGAAAAAAGTTTTAATCATTTTAAGGTATTCAGTATGATAATAAGGGCCATGCAAAAGAAGTATTGCTATCCCATTTCAAACATAGTCTTCTAGAGCCTTTAAGCACATGCTGAACTCTAAGCATCTGCATAAACCCATTACTGCTGTGCAAGGCAAGTGAATGTTTCCAGTAATTTAATTCCTACAGGACCAAACCTCAACAGAAGTTCCTGGTATAGACAGAAAATGTAAACAGCTAAAGCTTTTACTAACCTGAATGAAAGCTATACACTTTTTTGGATTCAAAATCCCCTAAATTCATAGAATTCGGAACTCATGATAGTCTTGTCAGAACTGACATTTTAAAGAGTGATTCTTCTGATATTCCTGAGCTGCTTCTTTCTGATTATCCATCTGTGTTTTAATCTTTCTGAAAATGAAATTCAGTTACTAGCTAAAAGCTGTTAATGGATGTGAACAAATGGGGGGAAAATGTGACAATATGGTAAATCTGAGCTCCCTTTCATTCCTGAACAATAGTATCTTACTTAAGCATGAAGAAAACTTACAACTCGAATGTCATGTGGCCCACCTTTGCCATTATTTACAAAGCCAGCTTCAGAAAGGTGACTCATAGTGGGATCTGATAAAGTATTAGCATACACTATTGCCATCTTTTTTCAAGGCAGAGTTCTGTGATGAAAACGTTAGTTGTGACAATAAACTCTCTTGGAAATGTACACTTGTACATGTCTCTTTTGTTTTGTTCATTAGCTCAACAATTCTGTCACTAGAACATTTTTCTGATTCTGATGCGCTTTTTGTGAAGCCACCTCAGTCTTATATTTATGCCTAAACATACTTTAACTCAATAAGATGAACTAACTATGTCACCTCTTAAAACGTGTTGTCACAAGCAGTCATTGATTTCTTCATTGCCAAATGTAGACTGGTGACTGCCACCATTGTTGGATCAGATTTATTTCGGCTCCAAATGGTATATGGCAGCTCGAATATGATTCTAGTTTGGATTCTTTGTGTGCATGAAATTATGGAGCCATCTTGTTTTCAAAGGAAAAAAAAAAAATGTGTGAGAAAAGTTGTTCAAACAAAAGCCTGCTGCAGTAGCAGATGAGTGATTATGTAGTGATTTGTAGCATAATTACTTATGAGAAACTTAATGGTTTGTGTTGCTGGCTTGGTATCCGTCAACAGTTTTACAAGTCTCCTATCTTTTTGCCCATTTTAACAAATATAAACCTTTTCCAGCCTCCTTAACTACAAGTCCTAAACTGTTTACTATATATTAAATCATCAGATAAATAGAGTGAGTATTGGTATTTGGAAAGGAAATGAGCAGGAGTTACTGTACTTTTGATGGCAACGAGGAGCATAAAAATGAATATTTAATAGGATGTCCACTTAGGATTCTCTAAACATTGTTACTGGCAGTTGTCCAGCTGAAAAAAAACAGAAGGGGGAGGAAACTACACACTGCTTATTTTAATTAGGTGAAATTATGTGGTTCAATAAAGCATGACAGCCTGCATAATGAAAGAAGAGACCCATGTTTTTGAGAGAATTACTGATGACAAAAATGTTGGCAGTGTGCATGTTTTACTGAGACAGTTGAAACCATTTTATTATCTTTTCATTCATAATTTCCTGCAACATGCTTCAATGTGTAAACTGATAACAAGACTGTGTGGTTAGGGAACCTTTTACTCATTTTTATAAAAATGAACAAGACCATTTTTCTTCTTCACTTCAGAACTAAATGTTGCTGACACTTTCATAGACTGATGTAGAACAAGGAAGAAGTAAGCAAAAAGAGACAAGAGAATACTTGAAAGGTGTTTTCTCTGTGAACTGGGGTAGTCTGTGTAGGTTTTGTGGTGGAGAAGGATTGTAAATGTAAGCAATGAAGGCTGGAGTCTGGCACAGTAAACCATAACTTTTGCACTACATAGAAAATAGCTGTCTGACTATAGTTTAGAATGGAACTAGATTATATATTTTGCTTGCTGTTTTTCACAAAAAAGTGAAATTTCACACAAAGTTAACAAAATTCTCACATGGAAAACAGGAATGTCTTGGCAAAATTAACATTAAATTTCTTACAAATGCAATGTTAGAACTTCTCTAAGATTTAGGCAAGCAGCACTGTAGGAAGAAAAGTAAAAACTAACACATGAAATATGTCATAATATGTCCATTTTTAAATAGGAAACAAATAAAAGCGTTTTGAAAACACCAGTCAGTTAAAAAAAAAAAATAAAAAAAAAAAAAAAGAAAAAGAGAATAACTGTTTCAGCCCAAATTAACAATTTCACTAAACAAGTCCCTTTAGATAAAATGCCCTATCACTTAGAAAAAAATAATAATAATTCTGGACAAAACCAGATTTACTATCTTTTTATTTGACATTAAGGTGCAATCAGCCTTTTTGTACTTCTGCTACTGTAAAGAATTTAAACCCTTTATGCCAGCCCACATCCAGAAAAAATAAATAACATCTGTCCTCTTTCAGTGGATTTGGAATGGATTTTAATACCAGTATTGTCCATATCAGTATATAAGGTGCAATATAGCAGCAAAAATTCTTTTGTTCCTGCAAGAAGACAGAAAAAGAGAGTATGTTTTCTTGAAATATTTTAGTGGTAATTCACACGCATACACATACACACAGGCATACAAAGTACCGTCCTTTTAGAGGAACTCCTGCGCACAACAACCTTTCATGAAACCTTCTCTGAAAAATATGAAGGGAGGCAGGCAAAGAAATGAGAGAAGGTGTTTCTGGCATCCACATTCTGCTGAGCTCAAAAGGTAGTGGAAGTTGCATCCTCCAAGGTCTGACGCAGGACTTCAGGGTGTCCTTTTTGTTGTGATTGAGATTCAAAGGTACTGGTGCAACATTTTATGGAGAAAATATCTTGCCTGTATGACAGGAAACTATAGTGGATGAAAAAACAACTACTTTCTTTGCATCCTAAGCACCATGATATCCAGCAGTTCTGATCCTTACATACAAAAATGGTTTTTTTTCTCATTGGTTGGACTAGATGATCTTAAAAGGTCCCTTCCAACCTAGGTGATCCTGTGATTCTGTGATTCTGTGAAAAACAAAAACAAACAAAGCCAAACAAACACCCACACCAAACAAAACACCACCCAACACTAATCCATATCCCTGAGCACCATGTCAACTCGTCTCTTGAATACCTCCAGGGATGGTG
>JAOQGH010000001.1:148562106-148575581 GCA_025769975.1 Gallinago jamesoni
TTTAATGTGGTTGGACTCGATGATCTCAAAGGTCCCTTCCAACCACTAAGATTCTGTGATTCTGTGATTCTGTAAGTCCTTGGGTCAGGTTCCTCATTGAAGGGAGCTGCAGCAACTTGTCTCATATACAGTAATGACTCTGGACTATTTTATTGCCTACAAGAGTGAACAACGAGGCCTCTGGGAGGCCACTCAACCTGGCCTTAGCTCTCTAACAGACCTGAGAACAACTTAATTTAGTGTAATCCTAATTTGCATGATTTTTCTTCTACAACTTTTATTACATGAAATTCTCCTATGAAAAGGCTAGTAAAAATCTATGGACAGTGCAAGAAAAGAGATAGAGGGCATATCTAATTTCCTTCAAGTTTTAGAAGCAATCCATTTTATACAGAATGTGGTTTACCGTAGTTGTAACTATAGTGGTGAAAATTCTAGATCTCAATCAGTGAGATTTTAAAAGAAATCTAGAGTGACTGAGATCTATGTCCCATGTGACAATTTTAATTAATATTACAGTTCTTTTTCCACACTGCATGTTCCTTGAATACATACAATTTGTGGTTTCACTGCTAGATCAGTTCTAATCTATAGCTCTAAATTGTTTCATTACCATTATGAAAAAGCTGATTACTTCAAGCAGTCTCACGAACAAGATGCCATAATAGAGTAAACCTCCACCATCTTTAAGGTGTTAAGAATAGTACTAAACATTGCAGGGAGATAAATATTATGTAGGGATTGATGAAATGTTAAGGACAAAGTTTTACTAATCATGTACAATGAGTGAATTACCTCTCTTATTAATTGTACATGTTTCTGGTGTAGTAAATTAATATAAATGGGTAAGTAAGCAAGCATCTGTAAGGAGGTCCTAAACTAGAATGAAAGGCATCAACTATTTATGCAACTATATTTTTCCTATTAAGCTAACAACCAGCTAGACCATGTGAACACATTTTAGATTACTTTATAGAGGTGTAAATCTCAGATAACACTGTTGTAAATCTAGAGTAATTTTAGCGAGCACAATGAAGTTATTGACAGCTTACATTAGTGTAATTGGAACTGGAATACAGTCTATATTGTAATAAGGCACCAAAAATTTGGCAAAATTCACTTTGCTGGGGAAAAGCCTCTTAAGTTTTCCACTGAAATTTACTTCAGAGTTCAAATAAGAGTAGAGATGTCTGCCTAATCCCAGCATGGACTAAGTAAATTTATACTTTGTTCTTTTCCCAGAGCTGTTCATTGTTAATGGCAAATTCACTTGTGTGTGCTTCTAGGAGACTGCCTAATTCATAGGCCATTTAAAAGAGAACCACTGCTGATAGTTGTAATTATTTTCATAGTAACTCTTCCTCCTGCTGCTGCAAGACTGAAGCTGCTATTCCAGCTTCTGTAACAGGCATGTACCAATTAGTACAGCCTGATCTTAGTCCAATGATACTGTAATGAAAAGATAGTAGTTTAAAAACTGGGTTTACTTTTTATGTGATGTTGGAGATATTTCACTTGAAATTTGTTTGCAAAGTTCAACGTTAGAAAAAACAGGTGTATCTTGCTTTGGTCCATCTAAATTGCACTGTAAATACACTTTCAGTTTTATAACAATAAGGTCCTGGGAATGCACTCAATAACATAATAATATTCAGGATGTCTTGTATGGAAGATTAATTTGGAAACTTTTATCAAATCCAGTGTTCTGCTTTATTCTTTATAACCTTCAAAAGATCTTAGTAGGTAGGTGTTTACTAACTAATGGTTCTTTTCCTCTTTCTGTGTGTATAGAGGTAATTTTTTTTGTCAGTTGGGGTGGGATAAAACAAAGTATTCACATTTATTGCTCAAGCAGAAAGTCTCTTTTTCTTCAGGAATAGGAAAAAATTATTTTGCTGATCCTTTGAATTGCTTTCTATTCAATTGCTGAATTCTACATGGCTTTTGCAAGTATTTGACATATCTTTTTTGCATCTATCTACAGTTTAGTATTCAGATACACTTAAAATTGTTGCTGTCTTTTGCAGCCTTGATTTTCAGTATTTTCTCCAAGTGACAACTAGGAAATGAAATTTATAAACTAAAGAATAGACTAAAGCTTTTAGGCTACAATTCTGACTTCATCTGCAAGATCGTTTCATACCACTTGCAATATAAAATCCAGCCCATACAATTTTTGCATAAGAATGTCAACGATCTTGAAGAGTCTAGTGAACCAGTACTTCCAAAGTAAGCTTCTGCATTTTGTGTAGTCAAAAAGTCTTTCATCTAATCCATTCAATTTGTGAGAGACGGGTGTTTTCAAGGCTTTTAAAGGGAGCTCATTCACTTGCAAGGCTGACAGTTCATGAACAGTAAGGCTATACAATCAAACTAGATTATTCTGCAATAATCCCCCCATAATCATGTGTAGGATGGGCACTGGTTCCTCCGAAAGGCTGTTTTTGTCTGCATATCTGATCCTAGCAAGTTGCATTATTTGCTACCATAAACATACTGCAGGTATCTCTCCCACTGTTTTCAAGTGCATCTAAAAGGTTTAAGTCATACTTGGTATACATAAGAGTTTCTTTGGAAAACCATAATACAAATGAATCAATGCATGGGTGCCTAAGCCACTTACCAAAACTTAGTGCATCTAAGTCAATCCTGAGAAGAAAGATATTGGTGAGTAGAGAGAGTATGCTTGTGGTAAAATGCAGATCAGCTTATGACTTTCTGTCATAAAACTTCCTTGTCATCAGTAAGTCAAAAGAATTAAGTTAGCATGATTTCACTCAATTATGACATATGGGTTTTTTTGGTTTGTTTTGTAAGATTACTCTTCACCTGGTGTACCCCTTATGTCTTAGGATATATAAAACTATTTGAAAAAATACTATGAGCCAAGCCATGCACATTATGCGAGATGTGCACCAAGGTAATGCTAGTGAAAAGCACTTGAAAATGTGAATGTGAATTTGTGAATGCAGTTCATAACTGAGCAGATCACTATGTACTCCTTCATGGTTAAAATGGTAGGAGTTGTCCCAGTGAACATATTGATTACACAAATGATCTTCCCTTCTTCTACCTTCCCTCACCAAAACAAACCCATCACAAAACAACCCCCTTTAATGTACTAAAACCTGGCATCCTAAAACTGTCATTACAAAAAGGTGGTATATTTCCTGAATCCCAGGCAGCTGACATTGGGGTCGCTTTTTTTAATCATGGAAAGAGTGGGGAGTGGCTCCCACCTGGAGAGAGAAAGGAAATAGCATTCCTGTCATCCCAGATTGTTTAAACATGTTGCTGATACAGCAATGTTATTGACAAGCAGCAGCTGTGGAGGGGTTTCTCGTTATTCCTGTATCTCCACTTGCAAAGAATTCCTTGAAGACAGTGCAGTGATTTTCTAGAACCACAAATATGATAAAAATGGACTGATCTTGCTTAACATATGAAAGAACTGTCGTTTATATAGCAGGCATTTTCTTTTTAAAATATGTAAATTGTTATGTTTTCTTTCTACAGATGAAAAAGAATAAGACCATTTCATATAGAAATAATTTTTTTTGTAATGTCTTAGCTTCCTGAAAGCACTTTAGGAAAAAGAAGCAACAACTACCCTTGCACTTGCAAAAGCCATGTATGTGCCTGTAACCTGTACAGAGAAATGTGGCTACCACAAAAAAAATGTTCTCAAAACAATAGGAAAAGGAGGAAAAAAGTTTAAAAAGTACAACTATATGGAATGCATACTATGACGGAACTGATGAGGGACAGTACACAGTCTGTTTTGTAACCTCAGGTACATACATATTCTGTTCAATCAGTGAAATGAAGCACTTGCCAAAGTGATGAAAATGGTACAAGAGTCTGAAAAGAGAAAAGTGAAAGAGAAGGAAAAAATATTCACTGAAATCTCTGAGGGCAGGATCAAATGTGATAGAAGGTAAAGCAGGCACTATCATTGCTTGCTGTCAGGGGAATTGCTTTGGTTTTGTTTTATTGCATTTCCTCCTTTATTTTGTGCTTTTCTTCCAAGGACAGAAAATGAAGAGGGGAAAACATTTATAAACTCAGGATAGTTTGAGGGATTTGTGTCACTTGTTAATTAACTTTGTGTTACTGCTTAACCCTATTCTCACTCTCGACCACCTCTTAGGAATATTACTCATCCAGAAATTTAACCAGATAGCCCTTTCACTAAGTTCTGCAAGTTTGCAGAGATTTTGCTTATACTTCTAAATCAGATGCAAGAAATAAGTATATGGTCAGTGGAGACAGACTCCAGGAATGCTTAGCTGCTAAAAATAAGACTCCATGCTCCATGTATGTACAGAGAGTAGCTTTTCAAAAGTCCTATTGAAATTGGGTTGATCTCTACAACCCTGTGTAGAAATACAGGGGTTTGGTATTCCAAAAATACAAAACACAGGAAAAAAACATTTTAAGTAATATTTTTAGATGGTTTAATAAAGTTTCCCCAGACAACTTGGGTTCATTTTGGTGTTCTTGTTTTTAGTACACAAACTAAAATGTTAGATCAAAGGTAGACTGAAGATCTCTTATAGGAAATTCAGACAAAGTTTTCTTCTGAAACTTTCTATTAAGAAAGTAAGAACAGACTGACCAGAATGGGTTGGGGAGAGCTAAAAGAGAACAGCAAGTAAAACTGTTTGTTTAAATAAACATAGAATCACAAGATCCATCCATTAAAAGAATAAAATCTCATGATGCATGTTGTCACCATGGAAAACTGGGCATACACAGTTATAGTTGTATGGAGTTACATGTAATTAATGTTTAAAAAAGAAAGTGTCAGACAAATTTAATAACAAATCATGTGTAGAATGAGAAATCTGTTAGAAATATAAAAAAGGGGGCAGTAATGGATTTTCTATGAGAATTAAAATATTTCTAGAGAAAATATATGGTAAGAGAAGCTGATGGTTTATTTATGAGAGCATTATAAATATATGTGCTTTTTATATAGTTGCTTTCTCATTTACTTCCACTGAGATATTGACTTATTTTTTTAAGGTTACTGCCTATATGAGTTGTTGGTTTTTTATAGAAACAAAAACAAGCTGGTGAACAGATAACCTTATTCTAACAGCATCTTGAGTGGGGGTGGGAAGAAACCCCAAACTCCACTGCGCACAGTCAGCCTGAGTCCATAAGGACAAATGGTTTTATTTATTCACACGCTAGTAAAATCCTCCCTGTGGAGCCAGGTTCTTTAGTAAGGTCTAATTTTTGTGTTTTATTTTTATTTCCCACAGATGTTGATGATGCTAGAATGAGAAGGACCTTTTCTGGTGGCATTTTTATACCAGCTTTTCTCTGTAAGCCATAGTATTAAAACATAAAAGACAGCAGGATGGTTCTGGGGCTGGAAAAAAGGTTTTTCTTTCAAAAAGACCAATTAACTGGTTGGTAATAATGGTAAATAGTTATAGCAGTGTTTGTACCAGAGCCTTTTTCTTCAGTTTCTCCTCTTCACTTACCTGGATAATCTCCACGAATTTGGAGATGTTTGCATGTTCAGCTCACTTTGGATTTTTCAAATGCAGCTGTCTGCATCTGAGTCTTTCATCATCATCTCTCTCTGCAACAAATGGAGAGAAAAGAAACAATGCAGGGTATAATACCTCAGAGTCACTTTGGATATCTAGGATGAGAGGAATCTTACCCTGTGAGTAACATGTTTTTCTGCATACTAGGACTATTAGGAGTGTAGGTGACTTGCTAAGACATAGATATCTATATTGTAGCTTCTGGTTTTGGTAAGACAAATCATGCCCTTGACATTCTCATTATGTTCACAAAGAATGAGTTACCTCAATCCGTAAAGACAATTCAGTCAGTTGAAGAAAAGACAGCAAAATAAAAAAGACAGTACTAGACCTATTCAAAGGAAGGCAATACCCAGCAGACATGGTCACAGAGACATCTCTCCGAGTGATGAAATGTATCAACTATCTAAAATGAAAAGAAGCAATCAAAGAAGTCTTCACTGGAGAACATACACTCAGTAAAAGAAATAACTTGAAATAACAACAGATAATAGAAGGCAGATGAGTTTAGAAGAACTGTAAAAACTGCAAATCTATGATCCTAGGCTTGTCAATGCAGTAAAGAAGAAAAAAAAAGGAAGAAAATAAAAGTGAGAAAGGGAAAAGAGAAAAAAAATAAAAACAAGGAAAATAAAGGAAAAAAGAAGGAAAAGATTGAAATATCAAATTACACGAAGCCTGTAGGCTTCTGTGACATTGGGTCTGATGAGGGGTCTGAATCTCTGACATTGGGTTTGCATCCCAGGGTCCTAAGGAAATTGGCTAATGTAGTTGCCAAACAACTATCAATCATATTTGAAAAGTTGTGAAAGTCAGATGAAGCCCTCAGTGACTGCAGAAAAAAGAAATGTCACAGCCATTTTTAAAAAGAGGGACCCTGGGAACTACTGACCTATCAGCTTCACCTCAGTGTCTGGGAAGATCATGGAGCAGATCTTCCTGGAAGTTATGTGGAAACATATTGAAGACAGGGAGATGATTTGAGACAGCTAATATAGCTTCACCAATGGAAAATCATGCCTGAATAATCTAGTGGCCTTTACTGAAGGACTGACTGCATCAGTGGTGAACAGACTTACAGATGTCATCTCACTGGTGTTCTGTAAGTCATATGATCCCACACTACATTCTTACCTCTACATTGGAGAGATATGTTTTTGATGGGTGGACTGATAGATGAATGAGGAATTGGTTGGATGGTCATGTCCAAAGAGAGAAGGAAGACACGCCATTGAAATCTTAACAAGCTTCAGGAGTGGGCCCATGGGGACCTCAGGAATTTCAACATGCTGAAGTGTAAGGTTCTGCACCTGGGTCAGGGCAATACCCAATATTAATACAGACTTGAGGATGAATAGATTGAAGGCAGCCCTGTGGAGAAGTATTTGGGAATACTGGTGAATGAAAAGCTGAATGTGAGCCAGCAATGTTTAGTTGTGTCCCAGAAAGCCAATCATATCCTGGGTTGCATGAAGGGAAGCATGGCCAGCAGGTTAAGAGAGGTGATTCTACCCCTCTACTCTGCTCTGGTGAGACTCCACCAGGAGTACTGCATCTAGCTCTGAAGCCCCCAAGATAAGAAGAACATGGACCTTTTGGGGTAGGTCCAAAAAAGGGCCATGAAGATGATCAGAGGGTTAGAGCACTTCTCCTATGAGTACAGGCTGAGAAAGTTGGGTCTGGTCAGCCTGGAGAAGAGAAGGCTCTGGAAAGACCTTCTAGCAGCTTTCCAGTGTCCGAAGGGCACCTATAAGAAAGCTACAGTGGAACTTTTTACAAGGACATGTAGTGATGGGAAAAAGGGTCATGGCTTCAAACTGGAAGAGGAGACATTTAGACTAGATATTAGAAAGAAATTTTTCGCTCTGAGGGTGGTAAGGCACTGAAACAGGTTGCCAAGAGAAGTTGTGAATCCCCCATCCCTGGAAGTGTTAAAGGTCAGGTTGCATGTGTCCCTGCCCATGGCAGAGGAGTTGGACTAGATGATCTTGAAAGGTCCTTTCCAACCCAAAGTATTCTATGATTCTGTGATAACTATTGGGGTTGAAACTTTCAGTTGCAAAGGCAAGTACTCCTCTGCTCCTATTCATGTAATTCCTTTCCCAGAATTTCTCTAAATCACTGGAAACAAAAATCTTCTATTTTTGTTCATGGTCAAAAGTATAATTCTCAGAAAAGCTTAGCACTAAGTCAGGCAGTATCTCTCTTCTAGTCATTTCTTATTATGAGATTAGTTTCTGAACCACTTCAGGTTTTTTTCCTCTTCAAGGTATCACTTAAATAATTGTATTTAATTTTGCAAGCATTTAGAGTGTCTACAAGATTCATACAGCATATCATTTATAATAGTTATATTATATAACATATATATTATATTATTATAATAGCATATCAACTATTATAACAATGTGACTAGTAACAGGCAAGGAATAGGAATAAAGGTGAAGGAAAATAAATACTAAAATACAGATGTATCAGATTCCACTGTTTAAGTGTTTTCTTACCAATATCTGAAAAAAGTCAGTTTCTAGTTTGCTTTGCAAATTTTGGGTCATTTTGATAACATAAATAATTTTCAACATATGAAGATGAGTTTTTCTTGCTTTTGTAAAGTCACAGAAGTGAAAATCTGCTGAAATATACAAGTATGTATTTAGTTCATTATTTGCAAACAGAAAAGCACCATTAAAGAACTGGGTGGAGGGGGAAAATGAGAAAAGGGAACCAAGCATCGTAGGAAAAAACACAATCCTAACATGAAAAAAAGTAGAAATAAGAAGGATTTGAGCTTTGTACTGGAGAGTGTCAAACTTAAACTTTGATTCAAATAACTGGTGTGCAACAAAGAAACAGGACTTCAGACATAGTTCTGCTTTTCCTGGGTCAAATCCAGCTGCTGCAAAAGAAGGAAAAATGAAAAGCTGTCTCAGTGGGAATGAATTGTGGGGAAAAGTCAAGTAACATGAAGCAAGGACTTGAACTTTCATTGACTTTAAGAACAGCTAGAAAAACCACTACCGCCCATGTCTTTTTCTCATTGTGCTTGTTATCACAGTAGATCCTGGGCAACAGAACTCACTCTGCAGAACTAAGACAGTTGGTTACCCCAGCTCAGAGCAGCAGCAATGAAGACAGTTGAACTAATCAGGCACATCTTACAATTGACTGAGATCAAGGATTTTGCTCTAACAGCGAAGTCTTGAACCTGGGTTGAAGACTCACAGCTATATCAGTTAGATTCAGATGACAAAATCTGACTATGGTATAAACTTTTTTGAGATTTCTTAGAGTTCTTGGAATTTTCTAATTGCACTCAGTGACAGTTTCTTAGTTTGGCTTTAACGCTATTCAAGTAAAACCATTTCTGTTGAACTGTTTCTTTCTGTTGCTTCATAGTGAGACCATATTGGGTGACTCATTGGTTTGGCTAGTGAATAAAAATATTTTTAAATACTTCTGTTTGAACTGTATGAAATCGTTTATGTTTGTTTTCTTCGTTAAAAAAGATAAATATTATTTTTAGCCAAAACTAACCCAATTTATTTTCACTCATTCACAAGGAAAAACTAAACCAAACTATACAAAGGTCTAGATCTGGAAAGACTTTGGATTTGTATTAGGTTCTGAAATACCTTTATTTAAGAACATTATATTTTTTAACCTGTGACTAAGACATCTCTTCTGATTCACATTTGACATTTTTCTAGAAAAAAATCTTGGCTACCCACTTCTAGTGTGTTCTGTCTGACTCTCAGTTTTTACTCTTTCCTCATTTTACTTCATGGCATTTAAAAATATAGTCACTCCACCATAAATTAAAGCAGAAGAAAAAAGTGACTTTAACCTTGTGGCTAAAGAGAGTTGGTGTGACATTTGTGTTCCGACGCTCACTGAAATCCTTAATTATTTATACAGAGACAGAGACTACCAACAATCAACAACAGTTGTCAGAGGAAATAACTGCCTTTTTCCCAGGAAGCTTATTCATACACTTTCAGATCAGAGCATAGTTTGACACAAGATATAGAATACAATCCTAATATGCTGTGGGTGATACTAGGCATTAAAGGGTGTTAACTAGAATACTGCTGTGTGTGATGTATGCTTCAGTGGCTACACTACAGCCACTACCAGAGTCTCTTTTGTGAATCTAATATTTTTTCCATGTGTTTTTCTTTTTTCCATGTGTTTTTCTTTTTTCCATGTCTTCAATTTTTTCCATGTGTTTTTCTTTTTTTTTTTTTTTTTTTTGCAGAGGTTTTAGCCCTTACAATTCAAATAGAGAATATCTGAAACTGTATGAAGAATTTACTCTCAGAAATGATAATTAGTGCAACAAACAGAAATTATAATTAGCACAACGCAGTTTATCCTGAGAAATAATTGTCACCTCCTTTTTCCTTTAGTTATGGAAAAACCTGTTGGTACTGGCACAGCCACTTTGCCCTTAATAAACTTCTGGCTACAATACACTATATGAAAACAATAATTTTTATGCTGATGCAAGGCTTTTTCCTCTAAAATCTGAGCATAGCTGGCTTGAATTTTTTTCATTATACTATACTTTCATTTTTCATTGATACTGTATTCAAATTTTCACACTTCCAAGTGCTTGTGTTCTTTTATAGTTTCAGCACTCATTCATCACCCTTATTAAGACAGAAATGTTTTGGTTTTTTTGTTGTTGTTTTTTTTTTTTTTCCCCAAAGCCTTTCTACTAGTTCAAGGCATTTCTATTAACTAGCAGATGAAGAAATAGAGGGGAATTCTTTTTAGCTCACATAGAGGAATGTCTAGAAATCTTACCAGAATTAAAAAATACAGAGTCACAGTTGTCTGCCTATAGTTTATTGTCCCATTCTACCAATCTCTCCACTACTTCCCCCCAATTCCTTCCTCTAGACATATTAGTGGATCTTTTCCTAAGTTTGTACCACATGCAATTCTTTATCCTAGCATATTTTGAATTAATATAAGATTGTTCTAATTGCATTTAGCATTTGTTACTTGGCCATTGGTTAAACACATTTATTTGTGACTGTTTTGTTGATATTGAGTTCAAACTCAGGGAGCAATTTCTTGAGAAAATCTTTGGGAAGATTTTGGAATCTTTGGGAATCAAAACCTCTTTTCTTTTCATCACATATCACCACATTGATGTAGCATAATGTAAAAATCATACTAGCATCCTAACATGAAAACAGCTTACCAACTGACAGTAGCAGAAATGCATGCAGAGTATATTTAGAAAAAAAAATGATGAAAATTGAGTTATGAAACATAAATAGAAGAAATTGAATCCTCTATCTTTTTTTTTGTTTCTTGAGAAAAGAGTTTTATTCATAGCACAATTAGGAAAGCAGAAGGAAACTCTTCATGCTGCAGGTGGTAACACTTTGGAAAACTCTGCTCATAATGCACTCAAAGTAAAATCCCAGTCTTGAGGATAAATCCTGATACAGCTCTGTTTCTTGTATGCAGCTGAATATCACCTCATAGTCTCCATAAATATGTTTTCATGGCTAGACTAACTGTTACAGAACCATGAATACACACACTGATGTTCTCACGTTTTATTTGTGATGAACCACTACTTATTTTAAATGCACATAGCTCTTTCAAAGTTTGTATACCTACGGTAATTTATACAATCTGAAGATCTGACATACAATGTCTAATCTGTTTTGAGCACTAAGAGATGTAGATTGTCACAATTAAGTCTTAAAAAGCTTGTGAGTAGTTGTATTCATTGTCATGGAAAATACTATTCCCATTTTCTACACAGTGGTCACATGTATTTGTTATTGTTGGTAACCATGAAATGTCTCTTGGTTTCAGTGTGCAACTTCCATGTACTAAATGTAAACAACTGTCTGAATTATAGTGTAACTCCTGGGTGCAACAAATCAACTAGAAAATATTCGCTACGCAGATGAGTTTGGTGAATCAAAGTTACTGACAGAACTATCAACATTTCAGTCTTGCTCTTCCGAGCATAGAGTTCACAAACTAAGAAGTGCTCAGTCTTCATTATTCAGGAATGGATTTGTCCTCTGTGTGCTCTGTTATCTCCTCTGCAAATACTCCTCTGATATATAAAAAACCAACGTGTAGATAACTTAGAAGAAAAAAACAAAAAAACTAACCTATCTTTCAAAAGTAATTTTTGAAGTGTCAATGTCCAGTCTAATCTTCTATAAAACCATATATGTGTATAAATTCAGTTACAAGTAGAAAAGGTAATGAACATCATTATGAAAGTAAGAATTTCTTCCTTCTGCCCAATGAGTAGAGGCATACTTTCTTGGGAAAGCAACCTGTGATACTTCAGTCAGAAAGGGGCATATACTTCCTGCATGTTGCACAGCATTGTATCTCCAGCAGCCTACATCCAATATCTAAGGACAAGGGGTCAGAAGGAAACCACAGCACTGCCACTGATGATACTGCAACAGGAGAATGGGAGAAAAAGCAATATTTAGAGAAGAAAACTTGAGCATTAAGCTTAATTCACACCTGCAGAAAAAATGGCTGCAATGTTCAATAAACATTTCAGCTCCATGCTTAGAAAGAAGCAGGTTGATGTACTTTTATCTCAGAAGAATCAGAAGATGATGTGCTTTCCAGTCTATGACGAATGGAAGAAACAACATCCAAAAACCGAACACGGTTACTTCTAGTAGGATATCACAAGGTCTCATACCAGCTGGTGATAGCCACCATTCTCCTCAGTTCTCTGGAATTAAATTTATAAAATTACTCAATAAAATTTGCTGATGACTCAAATATTGGCAGCATGGTAAATTGATGAGCAAGACAAAGCTGTGACACAGTTATTGAAAGTAGTTCATAACTCTGACCCATTCAAAGAAATGACTTTAACACAGCCAAATACTTAAGTTTCATTTTTTAGGAATAATCAATGACCTTTGCGGAAAAAAAAAAATAATTCTGAGAGCAATCCCAAGATAAATTGTGACAAAAATGTTTTTTGTGATCTTTTGTTGCATATGTAAGGGAAGAATAAGGAAGTATTGCTGAAACAGATATCAAGATGTGGAAGTCAGTATCATAAACATATTTTAGAAGATATATTGAAAAGCTTACAACAGTGAAAAAAATCAAAATTTAACACAAATTATTTCAGAGAAGAAAAAAAGGTCTTTTGGTCGAAGACTTAAAGAGTTTAATCCATTTAATTTATCAAAAGAAAGACAGAGAGGGGATTTAATTAATGTCTGAGTACATATGTCAGCAGAAAATACTAGATGATAAAAAATGAAGAATAACCAAATTTCCAATCTGTGAAACAAAGTTCTGACAGTAATGATGGTTTCTTAATCTCCTGAAATTCTCAGTAAAGGACTGTATAATTTCAAAGGCATGTAGTAGTTGAACACAAGCTACTGAACACTCACAAGGCCAAGGACATACAAATATCTGCTGGTCCCCTCCAGTTTGAAAACATGCAGTCTGAAGGATCTTAAGTTTAATTAAGTCAAAATACTTGATGCACCGCTACAGGCTTGGGGTTGTGGCTGGAAAGCTGCCTGGCAGAAAAAGACCTGGGGGTTCTAATTGACAAGCGGCTGAATATGATCTGGCAGTGTGCCCAGGTGGTCAAGAAAGCCGATGACATCCTGGCTTGTATTAGAAATAGTGTGACCAGCAGAAGTAGGGAGGTGATTGTCCCCCTATACTCAGCACTGGTGAGGCCACACCTCGAGTATTGTGTCCAGTTCTGGGTACCTCAATGCAAGAGAGACATCAAGGTGCTAGAGCGAGTGCAGAGGAGGCCAACGAAGCTGGTGAAGGGCCTGGAGAACAGATTGTGTGAAGAGCAGTTGAAGGAGCTGGGACTGTTTAGTTTGAGGAAGAGGAGGCTGAGGGGAGACCTCATCACTCTCTACA
>JAOQGH010000001.1:148591543-148609703 GCA_025769975.1 Gallinago jamesoni
CCCAGGGAAGTCGTGGATGCCCCATCCCTGGAGGTGTTCAAGGCCAGGCTGGATGAGTCTTTGAGCAACCTGGTTTTGTAGGAGGTGTCCCTGCCCATGGCAGGGGTGTTGGAACTAGATGATCTCTAAGGTCCCTTCCAACCCAAACTATTCTATGATTCTATGATCAAGGTCAAGCTGAACAGGGCTTTTAGGAATCTGGACTTGAGGATCTTTGAAGGTCCCTTCTAACCCAAACTATTCTATGTTTCTAAGGCACTACATTGACATGACTAGAAATTGTAGAAACATAAGCCTCTCCTTGCAGCAACCTAAGCTCAGGAAGCAGGCTCCACTTCTTATTTGCTTTGGCAGGTGATCTGACTTAGTGATTTCTCTTATGTAACTGTCAGTCAGACTATATTTATTTATTTATGGAAACGTCTCAGTATAATGTACACAGTGATTTGAGTGAATAATAAATTCCTATTTCTTTAGCCAGACCTAAAAAGAAAGAAGAGGTACAAACTATAGGTCTCTCTCAGAAATAGCAAAGTTTTTCTGTGCACCTGTTTGAAGCTGGGAAGTAGGTTTGGATTTATCAGAACTCAAAAAAATTTTTGATAACATATGGGAGTACTAATACCACACTTGATCTCTCCTCTACAAATCTACCCTAGACTGGCATACAGCAAAAGAGAAGAAAGAGCAATCTGACTTTAACAAACAGAACATAGAAAAAAGTATGATCAGCTTACAAGTAATGCTAGGATATGGCAACTTTCCCACTCTTCTGATTAGCCTTAGAAGCTATGGGTAGCGAGATGAACAGAAAAATGACCCCTGTAGGATGTAATATGCAAATCTAGAGGAGGAGGAATAAACAGTTCAGCACTTTCCTAATAGTTTTAGGATTTGTGATAAATGTGGTGAGATTGTCTCGAGGTTTAGAGATTTGGGCTATTCAATAAATACTGTGAAGGGAAAAAAAAGGGCATGTCAAATTTAACATCATCAGAAGCCCTAGTAGGTCCTGAGAAAGAAGGAAACACAGACCTCTCTTGGATCTACGTCCTGTTTTCAGTTGTGATAGAGTTAGTTTTCTTTCTAGACCTACTGTGTTTTTTGATTTAGTATGAGAGTAACGTTCATAACACATATTGGTTTAGTCATCACTAAGTAATATTTGCATTAGTCAAGGACTTTTTCAGCTTCACATAGAAGCTGATAGGGAGTATAGACAGGACAAGCTGTCCAAATATTCCATACCATAAATGTCATGCTCTGTATATAAATGACGGCTGTCCAGGGGACAAGAATCCACAATTACTGCTTAGGACAGGCTGGGCAACCCATCATCAGATGGTGAAAGTGACTTGTGTTGTATCACTTTTACAATTATTATTATTAATAGTTTTATTTTCCTCTTCTGTTACTGTTATATCAAACTCTCTTTATCTCAGCCCACAATGTTTTTTGCCTTTCCAATCCTTTTCTTCCTCTTCTCCCTACCCTACTGGGCTGGAGGCAGGGGGCAGGGAGAAGTGAGCAAGCAGGTGCATGGTCCTAATTGCTGGCTGGGGTTAAACCACAACAGTCTGTTTCTAGCTACAACATGTTTTACTCTCACAGTATGAGAGTAAACCTTTTATTTCAATAATAAATGTGTATTAATATACAGGACAAGATTCCCAACTGAGAAGCGTGAATGTATCAGAAGGGACAATCTGGAATGCTGAGTTTTTCTGTTTTTGTTCAAAGAACAGAAATGGCCAAATACCAAAGGCCTTGTTCACCTACACAATGTGCTGAGCATTGGAATTTCTACTATAAAGATTAAGCCTCATTAGAAACACGCCTAGTGGCTGGAGGAGAAAAGGAAATAATCAAGACTGAAAATAACATGATTGCTTTTTTAGAATGTTTCAGAATTCACCTAAATGTGAAAGAGTTGCTATATTCATTTTAGGACTAAAAAAAATGCTTTGTATCTGCTATTACGTGAAATTATATGTGGCATAATATCCACATCTGTAAAAGCACTGTTAAGAAAACACCTGTAAGGCAAGGTTTATTAGTGTAGATATGGAGCTATACTTATGCGTCTATACTCCTTTTGGGACCAAACAACTACTTTTCATGCCAATTTGTTCTGCATCAAGTGGAAGAACCAGTTCAGGTTAGCTCTCTGCCTCTGCTCCATTACAGGGTCTAAACATGCCTCAAGTCACTACTGAACCTTTCAAGGTTTTACCTGATGTCATCAAAAAACTTTGCTGTTGGCAATTTATTTAAATTGCTAGGATGGAAGGTTTGTTTTGAAAACCTGTTCCATTAGTTCCAGCTATTCAAAAATATTTGATGTTTGAATATATGCAAGTCCACACGTAGTCCAGGGCTATTCCTGCTGTTTGTAACACCTAGCAGAATATTACTACATTTGAAGCCAACAGACTGACTACAGGTACCATTTTGTGCTTAGCACAAAAAAAAAAAAAAAAAAAACTGATTAAAAAAGGCAAAAATAGAGTGGAAAACTGCTTTTTTTTTTTTTTTCCCCCTCTGGTCACTACTTATGGGCACTCTTACAGGCATGGCTCAGCCAAAATCTCTGTTGCCTTAGATGACAGGACTGACCCCAGTATATGACTCAAATGGCCAAAGGCCTTATATAGTTCTGCAGCAGACCTTTTCTTTCTATTTTAAAGGTTAATCCATATCACAGCTGAAACTGAACATGTTATATAGAGGGGTTTATGTGGATTTGACTTAGAGTTACTACAGTACTGAGAGTAATGCATATTATAGTAAAATAAGTGCCAGTACTTTGATTAGTCTTTCCTGGGCTGCTCTCTGGGGATGTGTGGAATAGTGTTGTGAGCTTATGAATAGAAAAGCTGTCTGAACATAAATTCAAAGTACTTTAAGAAAAAACAGTTTAATCATGGCACAGTATATTATATAATGTTCCTCTTAGCTAGAATATAAGATGATAAACTTTAATCATAATCAGAGTTGTACTTGCAGGTGCATTTACAGGACATTTTTTTGCCACAATATTATACAAAGTTATGAATTTATTTCTCTGTTTGCACATGATTTGAATAAGGTAAGGAAAACAGTCCTATATATTGAGTTACTCTATGCTAAAAGGTCTCTTAAGACACCATTGGTGTGATCTATGCTGGTCCTCAAAGTTAAGCATGTTCAATGCTTACTGTAGTTAGGATTACAAAGCAAAGGGTTTTCATTAGGCTTGCTGGAAATTATTCAAGCAATGGAGTTATAAAACTAATTACTATATGAGGTTTGTAATTTTTCTAGCTTTTCTTTTTGTTTGCCCCTTTTTCACAGAAATTAAGATGCTTAAATATGCAAACTTATTTTACATTGTTGTAGTGGTTTTGAATGATGCTTGATAAGCTTGAGACTATTTTAATAATTACCTAAGTAAAAATGCTTTTATATCTGTCCAAAAGACTTGTGGAAATGTATTTGTAGACATAAGAGTAATGTTTGATGTAATAGTTTCAAAGCTGTGGCCTTTTCAGAATTGCACTATTATTAGCAAGATGGAATAGACTGGTGATATTAATAACTGATAACCGAATATGTAAGGTATTTGGATATTTGCAGCACTTTTGGGTTGTGGTCAAGACTTACTTTTAAATATTTGCTTAGCTTTCATTTATTCAGGTTGCAGTACTGCAGCTGGTAGGCTTTTCATTGTTCTGATTCTCATTTGTCATTTTTTTAAGGTAGTTATTACACTGCTGGTAACTACAACTAGATTGACATAATCATTTTAATTTACTACATCATCAAATGGAGAGATGTTCAAGTGATCTAAACTGTGTTCATTTCTATTTTTTGTTGCAGTTCATTGTACCTGAAAGATTGAGTAATGACGATGGTAAAGGTTTAAGCATGTGTGTGTTGGATTTAGCTGGGATAGAGTTTATTTTCTGCATAGTAGCTTGTATGGAGCAATGCCTTGGATTTGTGATGAAAAGAGTGTTGATAATACAGAGATGTTTTAGCTGTTGCTGAGCAGTGCTTGCACAATATCAAGGTCTTTTCTGCTCCTCATACTGACCTTCCAGCCAGTAGGCTGGGGGTACACAAGAAATTGGCTGGGGACACAGCTGGGACAGTTGACATCAGCTGACCACAGGGTTGTCCCATACCATGTGACAGTATGCTCAGCAATAAAAACTGCAGGAAAGAAAGGAGGTGGGAGGAAGATTTTTGAAATTACAGCATTTGTCTTCCTAAGTAACCATTAGGTGTGACGGAGCCCTCCTTTCTGGAGATGTCTGAACACCTGCTGGCTGATGGGAAGTGTGCTTGTGTGCATGGCTTTTGTTTTATCTATTAAAGTGTATTTATCTCAACCCATGGGTTTTTGTACTTTTACTCTGCTGATTTTCTCCCTTGTCCCACCTGTGATGGCCGTGCAGTGCTTGTAATCCCCCAGTTGCTGTCTAGGGTTAAACCACAACAATGTGCTGCTCTGCTTTCCTGTACACCATGGATATGCCAGCACTTAAAAGGTATGTTCCATTGTACTACATAGAAATAGGATATTCAGTTGTTCCAGATGTCTGCCAATCCTACCAGATTTTCATAAAGTACCTGGAAAACATTTTGTCTAGAGTCACAGGAAAGACTGTGTCAAGAGTCCAAATATTCAGGTCACAGAAATTTCTGGGATGCCACAGTTGCTATCCAGTGTGCACATATGATTTCTTGCTGTAGAAAAGTCATGTTGGTAGGACAAGATTAAGGTGGCTGCATGATCCAGATGGCATTGGGGCATTTAGAAGAATCCAGAGGTGAGTCCAAATCCAGCCACAGAGGGGTCGTCTTGGGGTGGAGGAGTTAACAGTGGGGCTGGAAGAAACTCTGAGGTGAGGGCTATGCATTCCACAGAGATGTACATTCACACAAGGGTTCACTGGGCCTCCTGGGCTACCTCCTCTGTTTCCTGATGTTTTAACAGCAGGACAACCTCAAGAGGAATCCAGGAAGAATCCCAATGAATTTCTGTCCTGTTTTTAACAAAACCAGACTGAACCCAAGATTTTTTTAACAGAAAAATTCCAATCTGTAACTGGTATACTTGACAAAAATATCACACCAGCTTTAGTGAGGATTTACAATAGCAACATAATAGCTAGATAAAAGCACCATATGTTTATTACATATTTTCCCTAGTGCTTGAGGTGAATGGGTGACATTTGTAGCATTCTGGTTTTGTCTATATTTGGTGCTGAATTAACTAAACAGGATATTATTAAGAATTTTCTTTTTTTTTTTTTTTCAAAATTTAGAATACTATTTAAAGGTACACTTCATAAGATATATTTTCAAAGGTAAGATGTGTTTTAAACACTTAAAAAGAAATACATAGAAGTATACTCAGGTATAGAGAAGAAGAACGATTGTCCATTAAATTAAGCAAACTATGCTGTTCTTTAAAATGAGTCACCTAGGTCTTCAGGTTGTTCTTATTTGGAGAATAATAGCTAATAATTTCAAATGAACAGTTTAGCTTACTTTGGTTTGAAACAGAATATTAAACTAACATAAGCAAGCATTACAATAACAGCTTTCTCTGGCAAAATACACAGAGATTGACTCACTGCTGACATAAAATTGATTTCAGTGACTTCATGGTGGTTTAGCCTAAGAAAGGACTTTACTCATGGACTTTATTGAAGGTAAGGTTAAAATTAAATTATTTCTTTAAGCTTGGAGTTGTGTATTTTCAAGTCCATTCCATGGAAGCATGCACAAGTCCTGTTTTCATGTTTCTCACCAGTTAAAATACATATACCAAAAGAATCCCCACCTACACATGTCATTTGAACAGGCTGTAGACTTGAACTTTAGCTGAAGTCAACAGTGCAATGACTTGGCGGTAAAGACAGAAACACAGGACCGCTGAACTTTGACAGTGGTTTATACAAAACTTTAAATATTTATTAATGAGTCTAGCCAAGTGATAAGATCACACACTACCTGCTCAGAAAGAGTTGGGGGGATGGGGGGAAGGTACTTCCACAGGATTTGTTGATAACAAAAAGGCAGGAAAGGAAGTGAAAATGCCTGTATGTTCACATTACACTTTGGATTTTTAAAAAATATATTACATCTTCAGTTCTCATTGTTTGGTTAAACTTCTAATTTAAAGAACACTTTTACTGTCCTAAAATGATGCATATTTCTAATTAACAGAGATTTTTCTCCAAATTTCATTGTATTCCCAAATACATTAGTCGATATCTGAAGCCATCATTCCTTTAGCATTGTTTATGTTTGAGAAATTCCAAATTTGTATAATTAACCTATTTTGTATCCCATCTACATTGTTTAAGTGAAAACTCTCACGGGAGACAGGTCATATTTGGAATATTCTTTATAAGTCTTTTAAAAATGTAGGTTAGGATTAGAGACATTTAGTGGCTATAAGAACCAGTAGTTACCTCCTTCTTGGGAAAGAGCTCTAAATATGTAAATTTAGGTTTTCATGCTTCATAGAAAATTTGACTGCAACAATGAATAAATAAATAAGCTTTGAACATATAACATCTGTTGAACGTACAATATTTCTGCAAAGGCAATGCACAAAATAACCTGGTGAAAATATTTCCATATTTATATATACAAGTCAAGTATACATATAAAGTCACTTAACAAGAATACATATACAGCAATCATGTTATTACTGTGGGTAGCATCCAGTGTGGGAAAATTAATATAAGAAGAAAAAGTTGAATGTAATGGTGTAATCACTCAGAAAAATAGAGGGGGTTTTGCCCGTCTTAGTACACTAAGAAATAAGGCATAGGGAATTATAACAAAAGGAGATCTAAACGTAAATAAATCCAGTGACTTCAGCTGCCTGTCAATTCTTCCTACCTTTTTTAAATAACTTTTTTTCTGAGTTCAATTTACTTTCCATTTTTTTATCACAATTTGCTTTTATTTTGTAACTAACTCTCTTTCTGCGAGTGCAAGCAGAGGTCTTGCTGCAGAGCACTAAGCAGCGTGTTTCTGAAGGGACCTGGGGCATGAGCTGGGCACAAAGAGGGAGCTGAGCCTTCAGAAGGAAGAGCATTGCAGCCAGATCCAGACTGATGGAAAATAAGGAAAAAAAGTCTTTTAGGCATGTGAAGGGAAAGAAAGCAAAGAAAAAGGAAACAGGACTGATGAAATACAGAGCCCAAAGAGAAGACAAACGTTTCTGTAGGGGTAACCCTTGCCTTTGAGCTGACAAAGCTAGGTAAAACAGCAGGGGCCTCTTGCAGGGAAGACATTTAGAACATAGCCAAAACCAAATCATAGTCAATGGGAAAAAAAAAAAAATCATGTTCCAATATTCTTATATGTGGAAGAGGGATTATGCTTATGCAGGGTTTGCATTACAGAGACCCTCCCTTTTGGCAAGTACCAAGGCAATAATAGGAATGACTTTATAGAACAAAACTTAGTGCTGAAGACTTCATGACTAGACTTGCAAACATTTTGGTGGGGTTTGCTCCAGAGTAGCTTTATTTTGGCTGTATGTCAAACACTCATTCCTGTTCCAGACTAAAATGCTATCATAAGTGCACCCAGAGAAACCCCCAGAAATGGTGCAGTATATTATGTCAAAACAGATATGACTTACTGAAAGGGTGCTGGCAAGTAATACTGAAGATGCATACTCAGCCTGAACCCCAGGTAAGAATCATTAAAAAATGTATTGGAAAAACCCCAGAAAGTATTTAAAAGCAAATACATGATTTCTGAGGTGTGCATATGAAAAGGAAAAAGAAAAATTAAAAACAAACAAGCAAACAAAAAACAACCAAAACCCACAAAACAGGAAAAACTCAGCAGATTCCCACACAGGCCTTAAATTTGCTCATTAGAAAATGATGATCCTGCACTGTAGGCTGGGTGTGCCAGTGTCTCCCTTCTTATATTCCTGGGTTTTTTATTTATACATATATATATATATACACTTATATACACACACTTGCAGACACAGTGGAAAAAAGGTAACTCAGAAATAAAATCGTATCTGTCAGACTGAGTCAATGCTATAGAAAAATCTAAGAATACTTATTAGAATAATAATAATTAGACAAAATCTTAGTATAATCTACCTATTTAATTGCTCCTTTTTTCTTTTATATTATCTTAATATCAAATGTGACATATTGCTATGGATATAAAGTATTGCTCAGTCTAACATTTACATTTAGCCTAAGGTTTTGATGAGGGAATTATGTTCAATTTCTGTCAACATACACAACGCTAAGTTCTATATATTATTTTCCTCCATCTATATTGATCAAGATAAGTAATTTTATCATTTATTACATTCTTTTACAATATGCAGCATAATTCCTATAAACAAAAATAATTAGTCTGTAATTTATACCTAAGACATAACAATGGCTCTTGGGAAGGAAAAAAAAAAGGAAAAAAAAAAAGTAGAGAGGAGAGGTAATGAGTAAATTCAGATCACCTTTATGAAAACAGCTACTAAGAGCCATACATCTCTATAGTGCTAAAACTCTGAAATCCTGACAGTCTAAAGCCAGATCATTTAAACAGGTGTGTAATTTAAGTACTGTTATAATTTGTACAAAAAATGGTCACATTGTCCATCAGTAGACTGGATTAGTAGGGGACTGAGGGAAGCATGCTGAACTCCAGTATCCAGGGATCTGATATCTGTGACTCCCATACTAAAATTAAGCAGCATACAAATCCCATCTGCCTCCGAGGTCAGTAATATCAAAGCTCAGATAAAAAAAAAAAAAAATCCCAGAAATTCTGCAAGGAAATACTATAGGTAATATTTTCTCTTGAAGTAATACAACACAGAAAGGTGATAACAGCTAGAAATGGCATGATCATGAAGTCAAAGCACTTTCAAAATATATCAGCACTCAAGAATGGTGGGCATTGCTGGATTACTGTCTCACCACTCCACTCTGGGAATATCATCAAACAGGTAGTCCTGAGGATGACTCACTGGCGTGCAACAGAGGCAGCTTGCTGGGAATTGAGGCACCCTTGGGGCCACACTTAATGAAAGGATAAACACTGATAAACACCTCAGGAATGTATGTAGTTATCTTCCCAAGAAATTATTTTACATCTGCATAGTGCACTACCCTTCTTGGGCAGAATCAGATTATAACCACATAAAAAACTCATTTAACAATAAACTCCATCCATATGAGAGAGATTTTGCTGTTTTAACTCTGTCAACATAGCTAAAGTCATTTTATTTCCATGGAAGCAGGATCTTAGAAGATGACAGAATGTGGTATCAGGAAAGTATTACTGTTCCTATTTGCACATAAAAACGTGAGGAGAGAGAGTGGCACTGGTTTCCCAAGGCCACATGGAAAGATAATAAGAGAGTACAGAATGAATCCAGGTGTCCCTCTACCAATTTCACTGATCTAAATTACTATCTTTTGTGCATTTTACCAAATATGCCATACTCTGTGGTCATCTATACTGTTCTGTTCTAAAATGATGAAAGCTTAACTGCTAAAACTGCTGATTTTACTGGAAGGCAATTTATAATATGCCTGGGTTTGACCATATCTGTCATTTTTGCTTGACTTCAGCTATATTAATAAATCAAATTTGAAAATGAGACTAAATAGATAATTTTACTTCAGGAATCTATTTGAAAAAATATGAAGTTCAGAGTGGTTTCAGTTTTGGCATCAGGCTCCTTATTTCTTTGATGGGCAGTTGCATAGTTTTAGACTTGAGTAATTTTTGTAACTATCAACTCCTAGTTTCCAAGATTTATTTCTCTGTAAAATGACTTGGATTACTCACTTGATTTGTACATTATTGTTATATGGGATGGAATTTCCCAAGGACTGTGCTTATTTTAAGGGTAAAGCTTTATTTGAATTTGTGGTGAGTGACATTTGGTTATCTGTTCATCTTTTAAACCGGGACAGCTTCAGTGAAAAGACAATGAAGAATTTTATTATTTGTGGATATGTTATTATGAATTCTAGGTTCAGATACTAACTTTGGGCCATGATATTTGGAAATCCTTGCTAGGGGTAAATATGGTAAGATAGGGAGGTGTAGTAAAAACTCCATTATGGCTTTCTGGCCACTCACTGCTTCATTAATTTAGTTTCATTAAACAAGGCTTCCTAGAATTCATAACTGGTAATCCCTGGCATTGTTTCTGCATTTTTTCTTGCTTATTTCTGCGAGAAAGTTGGAAACATAACTGAGAGTTTATTCCCTGTATTTTTGTTGTTGTTTTGGGGGTTTGGTTTGGTCGTTTGGGTTTTTCATTTTATTTTTGGTTTTGTTTTGTTTGGGTTTTCTGTTTGTTTATTTGTTTATTTTTAATTAGCTCCCAAAATCTTAAGTGCCAGGAAGGGGGAGCAGATTTGGTGGTCAAAATGCCACATCATTTGCACATCTGTTCAATGGATTAACAAGACTAAATCTGGTTGTCTAAATCTGCCATTTTACAATCCCCACAGAGTAAATACAGTTTATAGCACAATTCTGCTGACAAATATTAGGTATCTACTTGGAATGAATTAATCTTTTTCTGGAAATGTTTATAAGTTTTTACCATGCTTTCTAACAGCATCATGTGACTACCACATATGCATCTTCCACTGTGCTAATATCAGATCTGTTTAGTCAGATAAGTTCCACTCTATCAATTTTATTTTAAAATAATTGGAAAAAAATCACAAAGATATTGAAGTTCAAATCTTCATTCTTCAACAAGATGCTTGAAATGTTTTATTTACAAAATCACCTACTTAAGCTAATTAATTGTGTTCTAATTATTTCATCTGTAGAAAGGAAATATAATGTTCAAAGTAAAGAAACATTGATATGAATTCATTATGATTAAATTACAGTGTCCTTCAGACATGATTCAGTGTTTGAATGAAATTGGAACATTGCTGAAATGTTCATGATAAGATCTCATTATTAATCTCTACTAAAAAAAAAAATACTTCTGATACCCAATCATATTATGTGAGTTCCTTTAACAACTTTTAAATGATAATGAAATAGAAATGTGTAACTTTTAAAGTGCAGGTCATTTAAAAACTGAAATAACGAAAGACTGAAATCTGTCAATGCCTTGTACATGATCCATCATATAAAAATGGCATAAATAAGTCATATGTATATTTTCATACATTTTACCTATTGACTCTTTTTCTTTGGTTTTTTTGCTTCATTTATATACTGATACTGTTGATAGATATACTTTACATAATATATAGATAAATACTATATATAGATATACTGATTATGTTTATAGATATACAACCATTCAATAACTAGTATATCATATAAACATGTACGTTGCTGTTACTATCTCAGGACTGTGTCTTAGACAGTTGAATCCTCAGGTTAATCAGTCATTTCACTAGAGGGAAGATATGCCATCCAGGGGGATCTTGACAAGATTAAGGAGTAGGTCAATAAGGACATCATGAAGTTCAACAAGGCCGAGTGAAAAATCCTGCACCTTGGTCAGAACAATCATGTCTAGTATCAATACAGACTGGGGGATGACTGGCTGGAAAGCAGCCCTGCAGACAAGGGCTTGGGGATACTGGTGGATGAAAAACTCAACATAACCAGCAATGTGTTCTTGCAGCCCAGAAAGCCAACCAGGTCCTTGGCTACATCAAAAGAAGCATGGCTAGCACTTTTTCTATTTTCCTTTTTCTATTTCCTTCTTCTGTTCTATATAGGCTAGAAAAGCAGCTAGTGCTTTAGTATTTCATCCAGTATTCCAGACCACTGGGTCTACATAAGCAACTATGTCTTACTGAGATCTGGGTAGAGTAACTGTGCTAAAAGAGGTACACTATTACTGAAACAGAACTGTTTTCAACCACCTCCAGGCAGCCTGCACTCATCCATGTAAATATGCCCTATGATTATTTGTATAGAGAAATCAAGGCTCTTTACAAAGTATTTTCTAGATTTCTGATCCTTGACTCTGATTTTTCTGGTGAGATAGTAGAAGTGAGCAGAATGATGGGAAGAAGTTTTTGAGGAAGTAAATCACAGGTATTCATATCCTGCTTTGCACATTCCAAAAAGATTCATAGACTCCCACAAATACCGATCAACACAATCCTGTATTCTGGAGGCCCCATAGAGAAGAAAAACCTGCAGTTTAGATTAGTAATAGTTCAGAGTGTAAAATAGGTTTCGGAATACAGTTCCCAGTGCCTCTTTATTCTCTTCAGTCTTAAAATCTCCATACTGTCCATATCAAAGGGTCAGTAATTATTGCAGTTCATATTTCTCCATGTACCCAGGGGACTGTAAAGCCAACAGGACAGTGCCTCAGGTGAACAGCCAGTTGAGTAACCTTCAGTTTTACCCCAGAAAGAAATCTACCCATAATATCCTCTCTTAAAGTTTCAGGAACAGCATTCATTGCCTTGGCATGCTGGAAAACAATATTTTGCTATGATTCCATTAACATTCATAATTTCTTTTGACATGTGATTTGTTATTATTTCCCACATTCTCTTAGTCTCCTCTTCCTTAAGGATTATCACAGATTCATTGACATTTCAGATGCCAACTACCACTTCCTAGAACCCTGCCTCCATTTCCCTAATCTCTCCTGTCACTTTTCATTCCTGAGATTCCTGCTGCTGTCCTTAATTCTCCTTGCTCCAAGTATGTTTTCACTGGGATCTCTCCAGGTATCCTCTGATTTCAGGTACAAACCACCTCTGTTTCCCCCTTTACCATCTAGTGGTGTAAATTCAAACACTGAATTAATATTTTTTTCATAATCTGGGCCTTGCACTGTGTCTCACTTTTAAGGTTGACATGTTTGCTTTGGGATGTAGGGATGCTGATGCATTAAAGCAGCAGACACAATTTAAATACATTTAAGTGAGAGAGGACTCATGATAGAAAAAAAACAACAACTGGGGGAGCCAGGGGTTGAAATCCAACTCTAGAAAAGTTAGATTATAAAATAAACAAAAAAGCTTGCATGACATTTTGTAGATTCATTTCTGTAGAAAAATCTTTAATCCACATTGTGGGGAAGTGGAGCCGGAGGATGAGATTTAGCTGAAGCAAACGTTTCTCAACGTATTTCATTGAGTGGAAAATTCAAAACCTGCCAAACTAGTTTTAATCAAAAACTTTCAGCTAAGCCTAATAATTAGCTACCAGAGCAAATTAAAAGTAGTGCAGTCTCCACCATTAGAAGCTTTAATAGAAGTTTTAAACTGAAGATTAGACACCTCCACTAAGCCTGACTGATGTTGCAGCGAACTCATGTAAGTGAAAGTTTTGCTGAAATTCTACTTTTGTTACAGAAGCAGTCAGGGTAAATGATTAAAAGTTTTTTCACCTTGAAATCTGCTAAAGTTCCTTTAGTTATAATATTTTGTTAAGATCTATGCTGTTACACTCTTTGCTTCATCTTCATTGCTATGTCTCACTCTCGAAAGATTTGAATTGGACCTCCTTTTTAATGACTGTAAAGTTTAGTGAGTTCACTTGCCAGAAGAGTAAGTGTATCCAGCTGCACATTTTACCCATCCATCCAGAAGCAGGAGCTGGTCATTATTCAGGAAATGCCATCAAAAGAGGCCTGAATGTTACAATTTTACTTTTTTTTTAAATACAGAAAATTATATATTTATTTCAAAAGATATATCCTTTGAAAACATTACATAACATTAATGGACTTGATTTTTTTTATAAAATAAAAACAATTCACTTTATATTTTATTAAATATATTAACAAATATTAATATATAATAATAATGTAAAGAATTATATTGTTAAATATAAATACTAATATTCAAATTATATTAAAAAAAAAATCTTTCACTTTGTTCATGTAAAAAACCTAGGCTCCTACTTAATCTAAGAATAAAGAAGCTTAGATCATGTACCAGAAGAGACAGAGAGATTCTTGAATTAGCTCTTGTAAGAGGAAAGAACAAAGGCATGTGAAGTAGTTTATCATTAAAATTAGTTGGTGTAACGGTTCTTCTCAGGGGAATTACAATGAGAAAACAAATGCATTGCAAACTAACAAAACTGTCCATAAAAATTGTTAACACAGTAGAATAAAACATAGACTGCAGACATTATAGAAAAGGAGTCTTTTAAGAGCTGTCTGGTTTATCTTCAATCTGGCATCACTCCCCTAGCGTCAAACAGTTGTTCATTGGGAAAAGTGGTCTCTGTTACTACATTTTTTATTTCCAAAGGAGATAAAGTGATTCCTGCCCCTTCTTTGTCCCCAAAAAGTGGGAAATAGAGCACAGAGTGGATATAGTATGTGGACATAAAAGAGTTAAATCAAAAGAAAATAATTAATTTCTGTCCTGTGTGAATTTTGGGTAAGTTTTCCTGGAGGTACCCTGCAATAATCAACTAATGTTTGGGTAAACAATGATGCTAAAGAAAACCACCAGATTCAGCCTCCTAGGTTGAAGGTTCCAACCTAGGTTGGAAGGGAAGTTTTAAGATCATCTAGTCCAACCAATGGAAAAAAACCAACCAAACAAACAAAAAAACCACACAAAAACCCCACAAACGAACAAAAAAACCCAGACCAACCCACACACCACACCCCAAACCTACACCAATCCACTACTAATCCATATCCCCAAGCACCATGTCAACTCGTCTCTTAAATACCTCCAGGGATGGTGCCTCAACCACCTCCCTGGGCAGCCCATTCCAATGTCTGATAACCCTTTCAGTAAAGAAATATTTCCTAATATCTAACCTGAACCTCCCTTGGCACAACTTGAAGCCCTTACCCCTTGTCCTATCATCTGTGACCTGGGAGAGGAGACCAACCCCTGCCTCTCTGCAGCCTCCTTTCAGGTAGTTGTAGAGAGCGATGAGGTCTCCCCTCAGTCTCTTCTTCCCCAGACTGAACAAGCCCAGCTCCCTCAGCCTCTCCTCATATTAATATTGTTGCAAAAGGAGTATGACTTTTATTCATCACTGATTATGCCAGTTAAGAGAAGTGTAAAGTATCACCTTTTACCTGAACACTAATTATAGAAGTCCCCATTCCTCTTCTCAATACACCCAATAACATTTCTCTGTATCACTGTCCTCCCTTTCTGTTCATCAAAAGGAAATCTAAGTGAAAGGGAAATCAGAAATCCAATATACTATAAGAAGTATAGTTCAGAAACCAACATGCATATGTGACATCATGGAACATGCTGTGGGCTAAGTTAATGTAAGAAAAAGTAAAATATGAATTTCAGAAAACACTACAAAGGATTTTTCGTACACAAAACTTTCAGTTCTCAGGACTGTCTGTTTTTGTAAAAAAGACAAATGTGAACACTTCCCATTATTGTATTTATTTATTTATGTAGTAGGAATATAGCTTTCAGGTACAAAATTTTCAGTCTTCACCCCTTTTCCCCTTTTGGATGCTATCTTTCAAAATTATAGTTATTTCTAACACATTCCACTCTTCTTCTCCACAGAAGCCTTCATAATTAAGCCTCTACTTGGAGATATGTCTATTGCTTCTGTGGCTTCAGATAAACAGTTTTGTTCTCAGTAACTCTGATTGTCAAAAGATAAGACTGACATTTTCCTCTGGGAAGGAAGGATAAAATTCTCTAGCTGAGCAGCTTGACTTTCAAGAAACTGTGACTTATCTGCTTACCCGGTTAGACCCAGTTTTTTCATTGAGGTCTTTCATTTTGTCCCTTAAATGCAAGCCATGTTTCTGTTATCACTGGATCAAATAATCTGCACTATGAAAGAATGTCCTGTAATAAGGATTATATAAAATGAAACCAATATCAGAAAATACGTTCTTGGGGAATTACAAAAGGCAGCATACAAATCTTAAGGATTACATAGTTTTCTATCCAGCAATAACTAACTATACTGTACTCTGATGTAACACAAAAACTTGGATGTCAATGAAAATATCTTTTGTAGAACCTGTATAAAATTGTAACTAATACTGTGACAATGACAATTCTCAAAACACTATCCAATAACTAGTCAGAAAAAAAGTATGTTCTGTCTACACGGTACGTACAAGTTTAATATAGGCTTCAGAGTATGGCAAAAAAAGAAATATTTCAAAATGAAACAAAGTCCTTTCCCATAGTATGATATTAACAAATTGTTACATTTAATGTAAAAGAGAAATAATATGGTTCTGAAATACTTAAATAATATTTTAATGGATTAGGCCTTCTTATACCTGTCAGGGATTCACATGGACTTGCATTCTGCTGCGGTTGTCCAGCTGGATTCTTGAGAAGTTAAGTAAAATATAATTCTCTACCCTTAAGAGTGAAGTTCAAAACACCTATCATACTTAATATCTAGATCATATTAGATAAAATTTACCCACTGTAACAGAGAAATTCCTTTTAAATCCCGGGCACATAGGTACATAATTAGCCATGATTTCACTGTAAGTAAGTTAAAAGAAAAACAACATTAAAGGAATTAATGTGAATCTAAGAATGAACAGATTTGAAAGCAAGCATAAACTGTTTGTAGATATAAACAAAGTTTTGAAAAAGCATAAATCCTAACATTCATCTCATGGACTATTCTTGTACTACTTATACTAAAAGTAGAATACACACTTCATAGTCACATAAAACTGGAAGAGAACTCCTACACCCTCAGATCCAGCCCTTTATCCCAGTGTGTTCATTTTATAGAAAAAGTTTAAATGCGTTGAAAATGCACCTTCCATGAAAATATGAAGCTATAGCTGTAGAAGAGCAGGTTGGTTTTGCTCACTAGTTTTGCTCACTACTCGTGTTGGAGGTTGCTCCAGAGCAAAGGTCTGTGAGCTGTATGCTAAGAAGCCTCTTTTAATTTCCATTTTATACATGTCTTATAAATTAAATCTTGTTCTGTTTCACATAAAAACTTTTGCTTCATTGCTGCTGTCTACTCACTAAATTTTACCCCTCCATCTTTGATAAGTTTTGTTGTTTTTTTTTCCCTGATTCAGCAGCTGCCTTGAGTCTCCACTCAAAACTAGGAAAAAAAATCTTGAGTTACCTCATCTGTTTAAGTTTATTTTCTATAAGATTCCTCTCCGACAACATAAACAATCACAACTATATCGGGTGTACCATATAAGAACATGTACAATGGCATGAATCCTTTTCCTTTTGTGTAAATATAAATATAGTAAAATTACATAATGGGACTCAAAGAATGAGTCTACCTAACTCTGAAGGAACTTAAATGCCATTTCAAATAAATTCTTTAAAATTTCCAAGAATATGTCGACCCCCAGTCTTGAGAAAGTTCATCAAGCCTCATTATACCCTAAGCATCTCTTTATCCAATATCTCTAATGGATTTGATCTATCACCCAGTTTATTAAGGGTACTTTACAGAAAACCAATATGATGCTTGAAAAACATTGTAGTTTTCATTTTACAGAGAGGGAAAAATATTGCACTTGTGATATTATTTTATATAATAACCCATTGATAAGAGAATTTTGCTAGGAAATTCAGTTCAAGGAGCTCTTTAGTCAGAGGAAGACTCCTAGATTTTAACTCTCCACATCTCCTTCTCCACAATATTTTATAAAACTATGAACTCAGACCAATTTCTACCATCAGAAAAAGATTCACACTTAGGAGTTGGATGGAACAAAGACACCTCCCTTCAGCCCTGGATAAGAATCTAAGTAGTCTTCTTACTCCCCCCTAAAAAAATAAAAATAAAAATAATTTCCTTCATGCTGTATGCCTTTAAATTTCACTCAGTCTTTAAACACTCCTATTTCACAGGCTAGACAGTTGGAGAAAGCTGTCTAACAGGAGCAATGTAGATGGTAAGTCGCACTTGTTGGATACTATAGGCCACCATCCATGTTTTCCTCTGTGGCTGTATTTCATGATAATTCTGCCACTGACTTAGTTGACTATATTCATAAATCGCCTTTGGAGAATGAGGAAGTTGGAGACACAATGCTGAGCGAGAGCTTGGCAGGTGTTCTTGTGTTGATGGGCTGAAAGCCTTGAGAACAGTAAAACAATGTCCTTATATGGTAATATGTAATGTAGCCAATCAGATAACAAGGGAGCAAAGCAGATAGCAGTGTAACCTGCCTAGGCTGTTTAGCCTAGGC
>JAOQGH010000001.1:148609803-148631896 GCA_025769975.1 Gallinago jamesoni
ACAACCTATCTGTGTAGAGAGCACGGCACGTGATCAAAAGATAGAAACTATATATGCTGAAAAAGTGAAACAATAAAGGTTCTTCGCTTCACCCCTCCCATGGAGTCTGTGCCCTTTGTTGCCGCAATCGCTTATTCAAGAAGCAACATAATATATTAGAGACAATTGCAAATTCACTATGCTCCTGTTCATTCCCGCTTTATCTCAGCTAGATACTGATGCTAATGTGAAAATCTAGAATTTAAATTAAGAGGTTAAGTATGAAATCTGTGGTTATAGTGAATTTTTGTATAAAAATGAGTATAATCATTGTCTCTCTAGTCACAACATCTGCATCACACCAATAGCCAAGCAAAAAAGTTACGTGTTTTACATCTTATTGCTGCAATAATGAAAGCAAAAGCAGAGTAATATCTCTTAGATATGTGGTTAGAAAATGGCAAAAAATATAGAATCTTCAGGATTTAAAGTAGCATGTATCTCTTTAGAAAGAAAATAGTGTAAATATTTCAGTAAGGATGAGGATCATCTGAATTCAGCAATCTGTTATATTCGACCACATACCAAGCCACTGGCAAATATAATGAAAACAGCAGGTCAGGGTAATTCAGTGAAAGTTATTAAAGTATTTAAACTGACACATTTAGATGGTTTATGTACTTTTCCAGGGTAAGTGTGGGGGAAAAACAGTGCTAATGGAAAAGTAAGACTACTTTCTACATGCTAATTTCTACTCTGGAGCAAATTTATACAAAACTTTGGGAAACAATGTTGATATACAATATATTATGACACAAATCTTTTTACTCTACTGCATGGCAGTTATCTCCATACTCTAGCTAATTTTGCAACTAAAAATCAGACAAACACACACAAAAATGTTGAAAAATATCTTCTAATCCAAGTGTGCTGTCACATGTGTTCTCTACAGGAAACAGCTTTGGGGTCAGATGGCATTCTAATGATAAGTTCATATTAAACACAAATGTCAGTGTTTCAGAGGAATACTGCAAGTTTCTATTGCAACAGACAGTTCACCTACAAATCAAAGTTTAAAAAAAAGGAAATGCAAATAATCAAACATGTTTTTACTCTGAAATGCATGATAAATACAATGAAGAAAACAGTCATGGTAATTATTTGTAATGCAAGACTAGTCTTGATACAACATTCTTTCTTGATTTCTCCCATCCCTCAAGATAAAAAGAAAGAAAAGTTGAAAAGAATGCCAAACCAACAAAATACTCAAATGAGCTTATATCTAGGTTTCAGTTTAACTTAAATGATATTTAGTGTCTATATATTTTCAATATAAAACTGACAATTATAGATTTAATCAGAAAAATTCTGCCATCCACCCCTTCCTAACTCAGCCCTTTGTTCAGCAGGCCACTCACAACATGTAGCAACAGTTCTGTAAAGAATTATCCTGCATGTGACGTGAAAATATCAGGTCTTGGAACTGGAACTCCTTATGGTAGCAAATGTTCATATTGTGTTATATTGGGATCTCGTGTATGATTGAAAAGTTTAAAATCGGTCATTAGTAATATGCATATACAACTGTTCCTTGTGTTAAATTCCATTTAAGGAAAGGTTTGCACAAGAGTTTTATGTTTTTGAAATATTAATATAGGAATTATATGATATATATACACACATTCATTTATTATAGCTAATAAGGGTTCTATTTTTGCATTGTGCTGATTTTTTTTTTTGTTAATGAGAACATCATGTTTTTATTAAAATCTAAAACTTAGAGACAGCAGTGGTGTGTGTTTTTTGAGTTTCAGGGGTTTTTAAATGATTTTTTAGAAGTTCTGTGGAAATTAGATATTTTTCATTTTAAAAGAACCTTATTGTTCAGAACTTCAATTTTGAATTGAAAATGAAATGATGTGGAAATTTTCAGCCAGTCCTGTTGTTTGTGTGTTTGAAAGACTAATTGTTCTTAGCAAAGTACACACGGAAGAGAGCATCTCTCAATTCATATCTCTGTGTCCAAACCCTCTGTTTTTTCCATCTCCCAAATGCTTTTCTGTTGATTAAAACACATATACTGCACAGTGTCATTAGAATAACACTGAGTTCAAGGGGAGGAGTGGGTCAGCCAGGGGACGTTCAACCTTATTAATAGACATTTTTTAGGGATCCTAGACATCATACAAAGCTCTGAGTGGAGGTTTTTCATTAGCCAGAAAGATGGTAGAAACATTGTTCTAGCAAGAAAATGCAGTAGGTCTTTTTGTGGTCTAAAGCACTGCCAAACTGTAGTGTCTATTAAAGCTGCAGTCAAAAATTCAAAATATTTTTCTTGATATGCACTTAGATAAGACAGAAGAGATAATTAAATCACTTATGTTAAAAATATGGCATATGAAAAGATGTGAAGCTTCCAGAAAATATTAAAACAGATTCAGGATTTTTCTTGTGGTGAACAGGAAATCCACCCCCTCCTATTGATATACTAAGGAATGCTTTGAAACACACACAAAGAAGGGATAATTTAATTAGATATGCTACTGCTAGGAGACATACAGAAGGAAAAAAAGAATTCCATGAAAAAACATTGTACTAATTAAAAATAACTATAGACTACCAAAGTGGAGCTATTTATACACAGTTATTGTCTGTTCAGCTGCAGCCTTTCAAGTGTGTACGTGTTTAAGTCACTTTTAGGCAGTCAGAACAAAATCTTGCTAACTCAGCTAAGATAAGTTAAGTGGACATGAGATGGATTTACATGTGTGGGATATAATATTAGATACTTCAAGGTTAGTGTTAACAGCTATAAAATATCTCAGACCTTGATCCTACAAAAAAGGGGGTTTCTGCTTTGTCAGCAGAAGAGATCTGAATGTTTATTCTACTTTTCACTGTAATCTTTAGAACTGGCAGCTTAAATCAATGCTGGATATCAGTCTCCTTACTACACGATATATATTTTAGCATCAACAAAAATCAACATTTAGCGACCATCATTTTTATTCATTAAAGACTACTGCTAATATACCATAATAATTTTCATGCTATGATTGACTGCAAGATTTTGTATCTTCCTATACTATTGAGGCAAACTGCAAGTTCACAAGTTCATCAACATAAACCAACAGTGTCATGAATTTATCCTGTCTTAATGTTTAATTAATGAAGAAATTAACCCTCACCTCCACCTTTTCTTTTAAGAATTTTAAAGTGTTATATGGTTACTATTGTGTTAAGCACTGATTCTTTTAAGAAGTCATTCTGGGGCATTTGTAATTCCCTTCTTTCTCCTTAGCATCTATATTGTTTATAATTTATAAAACAGTATTTTTAGCTAGCAGGGCTGTTATCTGCTGCCATCATAATCAGTGGAAAGATTCTTATTGGAAGCTGGAATCAGAAAATCTTTCATCATGGTGCACATTCTGGAAGCTTCTGAATTAATAAAGGAAAAAGCTCAAGTATATTTTTTGCTCAAATAATAAGCCAACATCATTAATTTTGTAGATATTGTAATAGGGGTCATAGCTGGAGTTCTGGCAGCTTTTTGATTCTGTGTGTAACTAAAAACACACATTAAAACCAGAAGTTTCTCATTGCAACTATTTTTTTTAATTAACTCAGTGAATGCTGCAAGAGAAATAATAACCATCACTGGAATAGTTTTGGCTGACATGCCAGGACAGCTGGCAGAAAAGAGTCTGTTTCCATAAAAAGGTTAAGAAGTTTGGGTTTTGTAATGTTCATTAGTGAAGATCTGTGTGTGTTTTATATTTCATTTAGATCTCTAGCCTTTACTGACAGAATGATCCATAAACATTTTTATCTTCAAATCCCTATCAATCCAAACTGTTCTTTTGTCACTCCTGTTATCTATCAAAAGCTAAGATTGAGAATTAACTTTTGCTGGTATCCAGTAACTCATAAAAAATTCATATCCATGATATTTCAAATCAAATATAGCAGTTCTTTAGTTCCCATTTCCTTTTTTCTTTTGATAGATAAGCATTTTTTTTGAGAAAAAAATAAAAAAAAAAATGAATTGGACAATATGAAAACCTCGTGGATATAAATAAAAGTCAAAAACAAGTTTGTAACATAAACAATAAAAAAGATAAACCTAATCCAAGCAAGCTTCTATTCTAGAGCGTATTCATTGGTTTTCAGATAAATGCTGCTACTGTGACATAAAGTAGCTAAATTCATTCCCTGCTGGAATTTAATACAACTGTAAACTTTTATGTAAAAATATATTGGATACCGACAAATGCTAGAACTACTGGCACTTTTACTAGCCTTTATTTGAGCTATTTTCCTTCCCTTATTACCTGTGACTTTAATCATATGTTTCCAATTACTTTTTGCATTGCTGCTGCTGTTTAGCTCCTCTTCTTTTAGTTCCATACCTCTAGCCTAATTATAGATGAGCAGCAATGGAGGCTAAAAATGTATTTGTAGTTGCATAGAGTTCAGCAAGATAAATACCAAACCCCACACTTGCTGCTCCTTCTCTCTAACCTTTCTAAAACATGAGGGATGGTAATTATATCCAAGTGATATATCCAAGAAGATCACTTCTCAGAATAGCTACTGTGTAGATATCCAAAGCAGAGAGTTAGAAGCAATCAGTTTTGAGGATTGCTCATCAGAGTTATATAGGAAGTCAGTGTGTGTATCCTCAGGTGCAACCAACTATGCCGTATAGGCATATCCAGAATTTACACTGATCAATCTTCAAATTACTTGCATTGTGTGTTTACTCATTTGGTCATTTAGTTGGGTTTTCTTTCCTCACTGACAATGGCTGTTGGTCAACTGATAGAAACCAAAAGAACATAAGAACACAGAAGGAACTAAAGTATACCCATATAAAGGCATTTAGAAACATGAAGTCATTCATATTTCTGAAGAAATCTACCAGGATTAAAGGATAGGTCTTCAAAGTCATACCTTTTAAGGTGCTTGGGATGCCAGAAAGCCTTCAGTTCTGTGTTCCTAAGCTCTTCATGTTTCCCCTATCACAACTGCTTCTGGTGTCTGTCAGTCCCATTTGCACAGGCTTCTATGCTCTAAAGACATTTTTTAAAAGTGTCAACATTTTCAGCATAGAGTCTACCCATGTAACAAAGTCAGAAAAACAGGTATGAATAAAGTGTCCTTCATTTCCTTAGATATCCTGGAAGGTTTTCTAAAAATGTAATTTTAAGCATCTATTTAAATTTAGACATGTAAACACTGTTATCTTCTGATGGATATTCATCTATTTACCATCTCAAGGTTCCTTTCTTATTCAGGTTCATATTCCTTCTAGGATTTTAAGTCGAATATATCTCATTTTCAGTATGAGTTTCCACTATTTTCTTTTAATTGTAATAAACTCAATGACAATTTGAGGCAGAAAAATACCAAAAGCTGAACTATTATCTCGTTATGGGACGAGGACTAATAATTTTAAACTGAATGAGGGGAGATTTAAATTGGATATTAGGAAGAAATTCTTTATTGTGAGGGTAGTGAGGCATTGGAACAGGTTGCCCAGAGAAGTTCTGGATGCCCCATCCCTGAAAGTGTTCAAGGCCAGGCTGGATGGTGCTTTGAGCAACCTGCTCTAGTGGGAGGTGTCCCTGCCCATGGCAGGGGTTTTGGAACTCAATGATCTTCCAGTCCAAACTATTCTACAATTCTAACAAATTTAAACTTGTTTTTCAATACTTTCAGCTGTCTCTCTTTGTTTTATATATAAAAAAAATATAATTAAATTTTATTTACACCTTCCAACTTTCATATTAATTTTTTTATGGCTAATGACTGTTCTGTTGATCTTAAAAAAAAAAAAAAATTAAAAACCCCTTCATATGTGGAGTCTTCCTGCATTTTCAATATGAATCTCAGGTCTTGGGCACTCTTCCTGAGGTAATAACCCCCTTTTCTTTCATTTGACTTGTGAAAAACAAGAGAGAAATAGTACCATGATGGGATATGCAAATTCCAAATGTGCACTATGCATGAAGATCAAGGAAAGTTCAAACTTATAAAAAAATATAAAATCAACTTGCCAAAAGTCTCTGTCTTTGATTTGCTAATAGAATTGTTGCATATATTTTGAGAAAATAACAAACAAACACATTGATGATTGTATCTGTATTACCTTTACTGAAGAAAAGGTCAAAAGCTCTATCACATATCTTAAGTGTTAAACTGTTTCACAATTTTAATAGTTGCATATCAATTTTTGGACAGCAAATACAATTTTATGACAGCTGACCTTACCCGTGTCAGAAAGAGATGTATGTTAGATCTGTACATCAAAATGAAATACATTCTTTAATAATTCTGTCACTGTATCTAAGGTAAAATAGCATAGCCTTATTTAATGCATACCATTTACCTTTGAAGACTTAAGTTTAAAAAAGTGAAAAGAAATAATACAATAAAACCATATTATGTATTAGCATTGCTTGTTTTAAGGTAACAGTGAGAAATAGTTTCCAATAAGATTATTTTTTTCAGTTATCTTGGCTTAAAAATATTGTCAGTCTGTTTTCCAATCTATTTCTTTTTGTACAGAGGCTGTTTCCCATTTTAATTCTTACCCTATCTATCCTATGAAGAACAAAACAACATTTCTATAGCTGGAATTCTATATCAGGTCTACCAAGTTATCCATATTGGAACAAATGTATACTTGAGAACTTGAATGACTTCTAGAATTACTCCAGTCTCAAAAATGGCAAACATGTAATCAATTGTATGTCTTGCTCTAAACCACAAGCTTCTGTTGAAGTCCCTGAAAAGAAACCTTCCTCCCAATGATGTATCAAACTTTGGTAGACTCAAAAATTCATACCTTGAGATTGGACTTCATTTAGAGTACAAGAAAAAGAAGACAGGAATTTATGTCTCTCCAGTGTAGAGAAATAGTTTGACACTAAAATATGGCAGTCTTCAGCTAAATCCTCAGACTGGACTGGAGGGGTGGATGATGAGTGGCAAACCTTCATTGCTCCCGAGTTGCCTTACTCTGTGGAAAGATCCAAAGGCGAATATGGAATTTACAAATGAAGTCAGGTAGGTGTATAAAACTTTTTTCGCTGTTTTCAGAGAAGTATAGCTCACATACCTGGTCTAAATGCATCAGGATTTTTCTGTGCTTTTTAATTCAGACTCTTCTTTGATAATTAAACACACACTAGAGACTCTGTGTTACCTAAATTACACTACAAGATAAACTAAGTATCCAGAAGGGGGTACATGCAACACTTAAAAGTATTAACTGATTCTCCTCGAGAAAAGATGCTGTGATATATTAAGTTAAGTGATCTCGCAAAAATTCTGAAATCCACGAGTACATTGGGATTTTAAACAAGATTAGTCAGGTGTAATGAAAGTTACTGTTTCAGACACTTATTATTCATTGATTGCATTTCAGAAGTCACATTTCTCTATGAAATAACTTTCTTTTTGGCAACCAACAAATGTCCTCTGAAAAGATAATTTATAAGGACAGAAGTCTGAAAGGACACAACAGACACAGCTTGAGACACTAGTTTTCTACCTGTTGAGATTGAGGTGGCTGTCCACTTTTGTTGCTGTGTTCTGAATCACACAATCTAATAAAGGTAATTGAAAGCTAAAAGAAAGACTGAGAAGATGAACAGTAGCAACACATACCTGAGGACACCACATATAACACTGATCTCAGTCAGCCTAGATATAAATGACAGAACATGATGATATAAGACCTGTAATTGTAATATTGTCTTATGAACAGTTATGTATTGATATTTAAAGCCGTAAAATTACTTGTTTTCATTGCTCACTACACATATTATTCTTCTCACTTCTATGACACTACCTAACAGAATATTTTAAATTAGACACAGCATCGTGCTGCTTTCAAAAAACCAAAACCTGTCTAATTGTGAGAAGGGAAGGGAAGGGAAGGGAAGGGAAGGGAAGGGAAGGGAAGGGAAGGGAAGGATTTAATACAAGGGAAAGAGGAGGAGAAAAACAAGCAGCAAAGCAATCATAATTTTTTTTTCTCTAAAAACAAAGCAAAAGTCTTTACTCATGATATGAAATGCAACATGAAACTGAGATAAATTACATAAACTGTCAAACATGGTCTACTGATTTGCTATTATATGTCTAATAATAGACATACTAAAGTAAACAAATGGTCAGGCAAGCCCAGAAATTCTACCTTGTATTTCAAGAAGATAAATTATATATTTCACATGTGTTTTCTGGCATATTTAGATGATTCACTTGTAGCAGTGGTTGAAGTTTCTTAAACAATTTAATAAGATAAAATATTTTTACATATAGATAAATACAGATAAAGATTTTTGATAGAGATATATTTAATTTGTAAGAACAAATGTAAACAGTAAGAACAAATACAGAAAATGCATGTGTATTGGAACTATTTTGTAATGTGAGTGGGGAAAAACTGGGAGCATACAATGACAATTCAAAAAATCCATTAATGATTCAAATGTCAGATGCTCTGTATGCATACAGGGTTTAATCCCTATTAGGTGGTGATATTTTTCGTAATTCCATGATTTCCTCACCGAATGTACCAAATACTCCTTGGTCAACCTCCATACTAAACTTAGTTGTTGGGTGAAGAATCAGAAACAATTCTGGAAAGAGGAACCATACTCCATTATTTTACTCAATGGGTTTATGACTAATTTCTTCTAATTCCTATTCTATTCATCACCAAATTAATCTTATTTCATTACTCTTGAAACAAATAGTAGATTTGTCATCCCTTTTGTGCGTTGGCATGCTATAGATACTCCATCTCAAAGTCATTGGTAGATAAACAGTTCCAAAAATCTAGTTTAAGAATGAAGCTATGTAAGGATGGCAAACCCTTAACTACTAAAAGCTAACAAAAGTGGCAGGTTCCTGCTTCTTCTTTGCTCCTTTCTTCTGCCCTTATTCATTGCCTTGCTATTCTCCTGCATTCCCTTGTGCTTCCACTGATGCCTTCTGCAAGCATCTGTACTACAATCACTCGAGTTGACTTTGTTGCAAGGTTTCTCCAAGGCTAGGAAGATGAATCAGCTGATAGCAGGCTGGTGCACTGTATGTGGCAGTAGCTTGTCGCTTCAAGGATAGGAATGAAAACTTGTAGTAGCGAGAAGCTACTGGATCTACTTAATTTTTACCAGGAACGACTCAGTTAAGATCATGCAAGAAGTATGCTAGAAAGCAATAAAAAAACAAAACAGAGGAACTTTGTTCTGAATTTTCCTCTTTAACAACATGACTTCTGTTCCCTGCAGTAATAAAATCTTAAGTGTGCCACTTTATGTGTGCCATGTTTTACTACACAGCTGTGGCCATAGAGAGTTTTAACAAGATATCATACCCTTTATATCTTAAGAAGTATAATAGTAGTCCATGCAATCAAAATATCTGTTTCAGTTTCATAATGTGATGTAGGACAGGAAAGGATTTTATTTTGTTAGAAATGAGGTGAAGTTCCTATTTAAATCTCATGTTTTGTACGAGCAATACCTCATATTCAGTGATCTGAATGTTTGTTTTTAGTTCACCGCCAGAATCTTTCAGAAAAGCAAAAGACATATCAGAGAAATTGTGGCAGACAGGAAATCTGTAAAACTTACTAGATAATAAGGGACTCATCATTTCAATAGAAATAATTCAGACCAGACACAATTGCACTCAATTTTTGCCAGTTCTCCAACTCCGAGCTGCTAATGGGTTGGTTAAATAAATAATCAAGCCAACCCTAAATGAGTCATATTTCTCTTAATTTCTTGATAGAAATTTTTTGTTAAAGATGACTTTATTTTCTGCTACTATTTTATTTTACACAGATTGAATAGAGGATTTATAAAAGTCTAAGATTAAAATATTCAATCAATTTTTACTTTTTTTTCCCCTTTCTTCACACAAAAACATACAAAGAAAGTAATGTTAAATGTTCATAACACTGTCTTTAATTACTACACTGGAGGCTAAACCCCATACCCAAACACTCCTGAATTCTGAGAGGAAGTGTGGATCTGAGTAATTTCTGACTCTTGTCTAGAATACTTAGACTGTGCTAGTGTTGCTTTCTAGGTTCATTTCATAATTTCATTTCTTTCATCTAAACACACATCTCCTAGCAGGGCAAAGCTTACTGGCAGCAAAGTTTCCTTTCACTGAGGTCAGCCTCTGATGCTGAAAATAGTCGATAATGGAGAGGCAGGCTTCAAAGGGAACATCAAGACATTTTGAGAGCAACAGGAGTAAATTTAAGGGAGTTAATTGACACTGCCATAAAAATGGGAAACACCTGAGCAAATACATCACAGATCAAAAGAGAGAGAAATGGCCTTCAGAAAATGAGAAGGAAAAGGAAAAAGTAAAAAGTAAAATAAAATGCATTCCAAAACCTAAGAAACTCTGCATGTAGCTTTGTCACATTAGTTATAGAGGTGCAATCAATCTGCAAAAATCAGATTTTGTACACCCCAGAGTTCAGGGTATTAAATCTACCTTTTTGATTCACACCCTTTTATACCTGATAGTACAGGCCTACTGAAGAAAAATAATTGACTTTGCCCTCTGATAACTAAAACATTACCATTGAAGGGCTTTTGACTTTAATATTCTAAAGATAAAAACATGTTTTCCTCAATCAGTAGGGAATACATATGAAGTTTGATTATTTTTTCCATTATTTATCCTTCTAGAATATGTAGATGTTTAATCTATCTGCACTTAAGGTATGTTTATGAATGACAAAGTCAACATTTTGTAAGACATACAATTCTTTTATCAGTTGGCAATAAAAGGATGAAGCCTCTCTGCCCCTTTTCTTCAATAACAATGAAATCACATTTATTTTTGTTTAAATTTGGTTTTGTTTTGAAGCCCTAGAAAACTGAGTTCTTAAAAACTTAAGAGCATGAAATGAATAACACAGATTAGAGGAAACGACACCCAGTACATGTAGGGCCAGATACTGAAAGTAATCTTGATAAGATGTAATAAAACTTTTTAGATGTCTGTACATAAATATCTTTAATTGCACATATATGCTCAATTGTTTTCAGTCATATTCTATTCTCCTCCCTTTATCTTTATTTTATCTACTCAATTGCCAGATCTTCTGCACAGCGAGCTTGTTTTCATAGTTACTTCTAAGCACTGACCACCTTTAGATTGCTATAAAAATAATAATAACAGAAGCATCATTTCTGAAAGGTAATTACTCTGAAAATAATATGCCACTCAGCAGTCACTTCCTAACTTATAATTACTGAACTACCTTCATAATCAGACCTTCATAATACCTCCAAAACTTTGTGATTAAATATGTAACGTCAATTTTTGTTGTAGTTAACACAATGACTATTAAACAGCACACTTAGCTGAGCTTCTTATACAATCTGAGTAATTCAAATCTTAATTATGGTCATCCTAACTAATTTTTAGTTATGATGAATATCAAGTTACTTGTAAATGGTGTAGAGCTCTTCATCTAGAGTAGTTTTTCTTTCCAGTGGCTGAGCCCAACTGAAAATACTGGCCACTGTCTGGTCCTAAAAACCTATTCACAGTTACTTCCCAAAGTCTGAGAATTCAGGACAGAGTCTCAAATACAGCAGATCATATGGATTTAGGTAAGTATGAGAAATCAAACTAAATAGCTGTTGCATGCAGGAGCTAAGGAACCTTCTTTGGACTATATGATTTTAAAAGGTTCCTTCCAACCTAGGTGATTCTGATTCTAGCCAGCTACTCTGCCTGTGCTGAACTTCCCAAAGTGTCACTGTACCCATAACTCCCCATCCTCTCACGTCAAGTCCAGGCAACCAGTCACAGAAGCATGATAATGTTGGTTGCATTATAGACAATGTTATGACTTGACAAAATGTGGAATTCCCAGTATTTGAAACATTTATTAAAAGTGAGGAGAAGAGTAGTTTGTTTTTCTTTTTAAAAGTATGCAATTTCAATCCATATGGCTAGAATATATTGTAGAATCTATTTTGAATTGTAGACATGTAGCTTTGATTAATAAGTCTATCTGTTGTAGGGAGACGTCTCTGAATCTATGAGAGAAAAGATGCAATGAAAGCCTGTCTTTTTCTGTCCTTTGGCCATATAACCTTGATCTCCAGGGATTCAGTAGAGCTTTTTTCATTAGCTACAGTAAATGTTAGAATTATGTAATCATAATACCCAGATTCCTGGTGATGTTTGCAGAAGTTCATAATTTTCCTGAAAAATAAAATCATTTAAGTATCCGTCTTTGGCTGTTAAAAGGATTTTTAAAATGGTCTTTTTATAACCTCACATTAAAATAAAAACTAGGGGAACAAGTATCAATAGTGAAAATATTGACACTCTAGCACTCTAGGTCTTTTAGCTGTCTGCTGCTGCCACACCAAGAGACACAACTTTGAAAATACTCCTTTCAATTTCTTGGGCCACAGAAATTCTCAAGCTATATAAGCCATCATCAGCCATGGTCTCTGCTACCAGACTGTCACAAGCATGGAGAAAGGGATCAGCATTCACACTGGCATTAGCTGTTAGTAGTCCACAGAAATGGAGTTATACACAGACCCAGATATAGAACTAAATATACCAATTACTTATGACTCAGGAGTTAAAAATATATTGTCCCAGAAAACAAAATAGAAAATAACAAAAACCAGCAACAACAAAAATCCATCTAGTTTTGAAAAGTTGCTTTCTGGTAAATAAAAGTAAAGCCAGAGGTGACATCACAGGAAAAAAAAAAAAAAAGAATTTTTCAGTTAACTGAAGACATTGACAGTGCACTTAATATGATTGGCTATACATATCTAGTGGCATTTAACATGTCCCTCTGGAGCATTTAAATGGGGCTGTCAGATAGGACACAGGAACTACAGGACACCTATGCTGTTCTAGTGCAACAACTGACAGGCAGGCAGCAAAAGGATTAGAGAATAGAACAAGCTTCACTTAAACTATTAGATTTATCTCTGTGTGTACATATGTGTGTGTGTGTGTGCTTATATAAACACTATATATACATGCAGGCAAGTTTACATAATTTCATACTAAAGTATAAATTAAATAGAAAAATGAAATATTCAAATTCTTTTAACTCAGTTAGATGAACCAGGTTTTCAGACTACAAAAATGGAAAAAACTGTTTAAAGAAGTATTTTTGCTAAATCAGACTCAGGTTATCTTTTCATTGTTTTTCTGCCCCAAACTTCACACATTCCCAGTACTTGCCATTTATTATAAAAACAATGCATTTTTTATCTAAAACTGGAATAGTAATATATAATAAATAGAAAGTGAATATCCAGGTACTTAGGCAAAATATCAGACAGACTATAAAACAAATAAAAAACAGATTACATTATTATTATTATATACAATCATAGATAGTATTATACAATCATAGAACCACAGAATCATAGAATCTTAGAATACTTAGGGTTGTAAGGGACCTTTAAAGGTCATCTAGTCCAATCCCCCTGCAATGAGAAAGGATATCTTCAACTACATCAGGTTTCTCAGAGTACTGTCTAACTTGACTTTGACTGTTTCCAGGGATGGGGCATCTACCACCTCTCTGGGCAACATGTTCCAGTGTTTCATCATCCTCATTGTAAAAAATTTCTTCCTTGTATCTAGTGTGAATCTACCCTCTTTTAGTTTAAAACCATTACCCCTTGTCCTATCGCAACAGGCACTACTTAAAAGTGTGTCCCCATCTTTCCTGTAGTCCCTCTTTAAATACCACAATCAGGTCTCCCCAGAGCCTTCTCATCTTCGGTCTGAACAACCCCAACTCTCTCAGCCTTTCCTCACAGGAGAGACATTTCATCCCTCTCATCATTTTTGTGGCTCTCCTCTGGACCCGTTCCAACAGGTCCAGATTAGATTAGATTAGATTAGATTAGATTAGATTAGATTGGATTGGATTAGATTAACTAACTTCAGAAATAAGAAATATTTCTTCATTTGTTCGTTTCAGAAAAAGGATGGGGTTAGTTCTTCCTGAAGACTCTGGGTCTTAGGGTCTCAGACTCTTAATGTCTCTAATAACTCTTATTGTTACTAAATCTCACTCAGATATATAATTTGGAATCACATTCATTTTCAGCTGTATATCATAGTTGTCTTGTGATAAGTACCATATACAATTTCTTCTTCCTAAGTTTATAACAAAAATTCTTGTTAGCAGTTCTTGTACTGTGGACTGTTAAATTTCAACACATTTTGTTGTTATCTGATATAATCCAGAGTGTTAGCATAATCCACTCTTTATGGACAAGTCAGAATTCTCTGAAACATTCCTCACTGCCTGTATCCTCAGCTTTCTGCCATGCCTTAGTTTCAAGCTCTTCGCATCAACTTTTATTCCAGGAAGTTATTTCCCAGGAACACACTGAAGGTTGCGCATACTCTGAAAAGAGAAATTTTTTAAATTCTTGATTCCCAATAAACAAATTTCTCTAAACTGTTCTCATAGCTTTAATATGAGCTGGCTTCTAATCTTTAAAATCTCTTTATTTCTGTGTCCTTAAGAAGTTTCCTGACCTTCCATTTCTACAGCTGGCTGTAGACACACTTTTCCTCTTGCAGTACCAGTTGTCCCACTGACAATGCAGTTCAATAGCATTTTCCCTGCTGTTATATCCATTTCAACTTTAGGTGTACCTTAGCAAGATTCATCACCTTGTTCCTGGCAGACTGCAGAAAGTTCAACTTTCTGAATCAGCTCCAGGGTCAGACTGTGAATTTTTCCTAACATGCAGGTTTTAGTAATGCAGATTTGACGACCCCTGATGTGGATGTGGATTTCTGGTCTTTCATCTTATGTTCTTTTACAATATTATCCTGTCTTCAGTTCCTCTGTATTTCAGTTTTGCTTCTGGGTCTAACTCTCTTACTACCATTGATACACATTTTTGATTTGTTTTGTTCTCTTTTTTAATTTCTTTATTGATACATTGGTTTTCTGTTCCTGACTTTTTCTTTTCCTTTTTCTTTTTTTTTTTTTTATCTGTTTGCTTCCTTGTTCATGGTATTATTTTCCTTTATACTTCACTTAACAAAAATAACATGGTGAATATTTAGATAGGAAAAATACAACAGATGCTAGCTGTTGCTGATGACATCCTACTAACGTACTAATAAAGTATGTCACTATTTCCTTGCAAAGAGAAGTAATTTTAGGAAATGTTTTTAGTATCTCTGAGCTAAGCTAGTTGTAACTGTACTTTGTAGAAGTCAATGTTGCATAATGCAAATCAGTTCAAAGTTAGACAACTAATCCTTTCCCAGTTCCTCGGATTAGATCAACAGCAGAAGAGTCCAGAGTCTCTTTTCACTGTTATCCCCAAAAGCTGTCTCCCAGTGCTGCTGTCTCAGGCTCAGTGCCCTGGCATCTTCTGTCAGACAATTCTTGCAGTTGCTTCATAACCATAAATGTTATTTACCAGTGAAATGGGGTCCATCTACATGAAGGCTGCATTTATATTTTTTGAAAAAACTTACTGTGTAAGGAGTGAAGATTGTTAGCGTGACTCCTATTTGATTATATTTCTGTCCTGTTATGTACTTAGCCAAATTGCTTTAGGATTTCCTGCTCCATTGTGTAATTTCTTTCAATATTGCCTACCTTTCTAGTCCTTTACTCTTTTCAAAAGCATTTTTGAGGCAGGCCAAGAAATCTGGGGACAGGAGTTCATTGTGCAACGCTTAATGTGTTTTGCTGTGTATTGGGAGGGAGCCAGAAAACCCAAAACGACATTCATTTTACAGTTTTGGCAAACCTAAAAATAAACCTCTTGTTGTAGGAGTAGACTCATACAAAACATTTCACATTTCTGTCTTTCTGAAGAGAAAAACTTCTGTGCTTTCTCAGTTTCATTGTGTTTTTCAGTCAGAACTCTTGACGCTCTTATTTGGGAAATAACTATGAATCAGTTTCAGGTTGACAGCTGTGAGTTTATTACAGATATCAGTTTTTATTCAAAGATTTTAATTGAACCATCCTATTACCAAGAGACAGAAACAGGTTGAGAAGCATGCTGCACCTCAGACTTCTGCAGTGCCTTTTGTAGCCTGATGGTTGTGTTGCATTGCATTAGCCAAAAGACATCACTTTAATTTTTCATGGGCCTTTTCTTACTGCTAAAGGAGGCTTTCCTCCTCTTTAAATTCAATTTTCAAAACCTGTAATCCAGTGTTGATCACAGTGTTGGTTACAAAATTAAAGCTATAAGCAATTCCTGGCAAGTCAGTTAGCGAGTTTCTGTAGAGTCGACACAGAATCTGTTTTTTAATGTTTCTTTAGTTTTTCTTAAGAATGAGGGTAAAGACAGGGTGAATGCTCTAGGCAACCTTTTGAGAAGTCTGTTATGAGAAAATAGCCAAATATTTATTTAATAGGTCAATATTCCTCAATACAGCATTTCTCTGAATCCACAGATTGGATTCAACCTTGACAGATCAGGAGTCCTGACTCCAGGTTACTGACTTCAAAGAAAAAAAATCTCAGAACATCCTAAAGCTCCACATAAAGTGACATATTCTAGATCTAGATGTACCATTTGAAGGAAACACATTTTTTAGGTGCTCATCATCAGTTTACGTTACCAGTTTCAAATCCCAGTAGTTGGTGGGATCACCTGTTCTTTCTGGTTATTCAAAGAAAGATGACAGTCTCAGCCAAACAGCTTTAAAAAAGAAAACTATTGTGACTGTTCTTATGGGGAGAGGGTAAATAGCACATACTACAATAATATTTTTTTAATGAAAGGTAGGTACCAACCTATATTCCAAAGGAATGGTGTTGAAAGATATAATGCAGAAAACTTTAAGTTGAAAGATTGTGTTCCTGTTTGGTCTCATGACATGTTATTTCTGTGGCCACTTGTTACATTCTCACAGAGCATCCAGTTATACAAAAATTCTGTTTTCCAGAGTGGTTTTAATAGAAGACAATTATTATCTTCATTAATAGGTATCTCCTTCAAAAGGACTGAACTGTTAAAATTAACGTCCTTGGAAATTATGTCTGTATCATTTACCATTCTGAGCAATGAAGAAAAATTATTTTTTTTTTCTCTAAGAAAGAGTGATAAACTATTCAGGGTACTTGATTTTTTTTTTACAGTCATTTGATTTGAACAGCCACATCTTAAAGAATAAGTTGTTAGAGAATAGTTTGGCACAAATAATCTTCAAATCATGGACAACTATGCAACAAAGAGACACATTTCAAAAGGAAATTATAATTATTCCCATTTTACAAGCTAGGCAGTTGTACTTCTGAAACACCATGGTTTTTAAGTGGGAGCTAAATTAATCTTTATTAATCCTTGTTATCATGATTGCATAATGTCTGGATTTAAATGTCTGATGTACAGCTCTGTTTCCTGCTTCTCTGGCAATCAGAAGTGTGAAAATAAACCTTACACTTTAAAAGAAACACTTCATTTAAAAAAAATAGATATAATCATCTGTACTATTTAAAAAAAAAGAGTTTTACTTCACACAAGAATAAATATACAGCATGTCAGAGTTTCAGACTTGTTATTTTATGTTAAAATATGCACTGCTACATGTCAGAGCTGTGAAAATGGGAGGTAAAACAAGAAGGCAGTTGGCCAAATAGGTATAGCAAAATCTTTTTTCCATTAAGATTTTATTTTTTTGAGAATATTGCTCCTACAGTTTAATTACTGCATTTAAAACACCCTCTAAAATGGTCTCTATGAGCCCTACTGAAACTTCAAACTACCCTAATTAATGATTAGATCAGAGTTAAAAAGCAAAAAGAGGTTTGAATTAGGGTCTTCTTGTGTTTTTTTACAAGCTTCTATGCTCCAGAAATGAGCCATGATTCACATAACCACTTTCAAACAACAGACACAGTGTATAACGCCGTTTAAAATACTTTCTACAGACACATCATTAGTTTAGAGTTAGGTTTACATTAACTTTACCATTGCAAATCTAATTGTTGAGGAGAAGAGGGCTTCTAACTTTATTGCGAATATATTCTGCCTAAACAAGCTTAAAAGAGTACTCAGCTGGAATAGATTTCTTACTTAAGTACATAGTTTTTCAGAAATGAATACATACTTTAGGATTAAAAAATACTGTCAAAAGACTATTTTGCCAAGCTCTTTTGGGGCTCTTAAAATAGAATAAAAAGTTAATTTAAATTAATATAGTTTAAATTCTGTTTGATAATAGGAAGTTACACTGAGTAATGAAAGTATATTTCTCTCACTCTAAGGTTGTTTGTTTGTTTGTTTTAATTTGTGATGTTGTGGGAAGTCAGTTTAAACTGTAGTTTCACAATATATGGATGAAATGTATAGTATAAATAGCTGAAGCCACATTTCCAGAGAAAAGTTGACTATTGAGTCCTATTTAGACAAGTAAGTTATCAGAAGATTTTTACTAATTCAAGCGCAACGTGTTGTGAAAAATGCATATTTACTGTTTAAATGATAATACAGACCTTGTGTAAATGTCTTTTACAGCCTATTATATCTCCAGTGGCTCATTCATGATCAATAATTGTTTAAAGTTTCTCTACTAAATAGCTGTTGCTTAAGGGTTGATACAGCACATTGGACCAGACTAACTACATCTACACTGACACAACAAGCTATTCCTGAGAACAACTTCCATAACAATAACCCAGGTTCAGTTGCTTGCAAACCAACTTCATTTCTATGGCCTCCATGTTGCATCCCAAATACACTATCAAGCAGGGAAAGCCTTGATAATAGGTACACAGGTACACCATTGTATTTGCTAAAAGTCGTAGGAATTCCCTCCAGCATTTACAATGTTACACATGGCCTATGACATCTTCTAAGCATCAATTCTACTTCAGAAAACCATAATTTTTGTTCACTACGTGACAGATAATCTGAGGTGTTATGAAGAAAAATAAAACAAAACCAAAGCAAAAAAAAAAAAAAAGGAAAATTTGGTTAAAATACCTCCACATTTCTTTCGTAGATTTTTCTCCTGTCAGGACTACAAAAAAAAGTCACTATATTCCCAAAGTCAAAGCTCTTTAAGCTTTTTTCTGTTTTACTAATTGAAGCTAGCTTTCTTTAATGCAGATGTACAGCATACTCAGTTAAAAAGTTTGCTTAGACACACATCAGAAGATTACAATTGTGGGAGATGTGATTAATTGTAAGCAATTTATTTCTTTTCTAATATTGAGATCACTTCAACTTTAATTCATTATTATGAACTTTCAAAGAGAACTAATATTCTGAAATACTCGATTATGTCAGCATGGGAAAAATAAAAGAACCAGTATCAGTAAATATTTTCAAAGTTTGAGACCAAAGTTTAGAAGAAAATGTGGCTGCTGCACCATTAAATATTGCTGGCATAAGTAACTTCAAAATGAAAACCTAAAGGCTCCAATGGGTCACTTTGTACCTTCTTTGCTAAATTTGACTCTCTTCCTGCAGCTATGATATCATGTTGCATACTTGGAAACTTGACATATGTCACACTGAGGACAAGAAGATTAAAGCGCTTTCCTTTTCCACTGTTTTCTGACAATTAATTCTATATTGCCTCAAGACCTAGAATATGCAGCTTGCTTAATAATGCTCTTTGAACTTTGCAATGATTGATCTATTGCAATTAAACTTTGAACTCTGAATATTACGAGGTCATCTTATTGTTAGCAGTAGTAGACCTGGGAGTCCTCTTTAAAATGAAATCCTATGGTTGAGTCACTGATCCAAGAGAGGACAGAACCCATATCGTCTAAATGACCAGCCATGCTCTCCCTTGCAGAAGGAAATAGAAATATGTTCCCATTTCAATGTTACTGTTATTTTACAGGTTTTTAATTCAAATATTGACTTGTGTAATTACCATTACTAAATAGATCCACTACTCCAGTATGATATTTCATAACAAAGTAAACTAAACAAAGGGCTGTGGTAGAAATCATAATTCTCAGGAGTTTTGAACAGACCATTTCCTTAAAAATACCAGGTTACTAATGCCAAAATTTCCCCCTTATATCCAAGCTCTCCAGTCAAATTGAGAGAGAAAAAGCCCACCCTTGCAGTAATGTTAATTTCCTTAGTAGTTAGGTTCCTCAGATGAGATGCAGAAGAGAGAAATTCAAGTTTCTCTTCAACATGAGGTAGACCATGGGACATCATGTCTTTCACATCTCAGAGTCTTTTGAACATTGAAACTTGGTGGATTTCTCCAGTGCAATAAGTACTTTACTCATTAGATATAGCTTTGAATTTTTTTTCAGTATTTGAATAACAGCAGCTTTCAAGGTTTCTCATGAAACAGAATAATTGTTTTTTTACCTTTTACTGGCTCAGGAGGAAGCCATACTACTCTTAGTCTTTTCCTGTTTAGATTAATGACAAAAGCTCAGATAATTTGGATACGTTCTTCTGAACTGTGAATGAAACTATGTGTTGAATGGCAATTATGAAATATGGAAAAAGGGGTCTGACTTCTTTTTTTGGTTTAATTATAAGCACTTAGAAGTTCCAATATTAATCAAAATTATCCAGGTATGGAAGAAAGAACTGACAATTTTCCCACTTAGATTTTCCTAAAATATTTCCAGAATGTCAGGTCTTCTGATCAGTTTATTTAAAGATGACAACAGTCAAATAATACAAAGAAAGCAATAGAATATTTGAAAGTCTTGAATGTGAAATAAGATTTGACATGGAGTAGATGCAAAGAATTAAATATAAAATATGTAGGTAGACACAGACAGAGACATTATAGAGAAGGATATAAAAAAACACTTCCAAAAGTTTTCTTTTGAATAAGAAAATAAACTGGTTTTTAAGGTGTCCACCTATCATGGCATTATGTGTAGTTAGAATTCCTCATCATCAAATTCATGAATAACCACATTCCTTCCTTCTGTTTCTTCTAACTGTCCGTTCCATCTTCTGTTCCATTTCATTTTAGACATCTAAAAATAAGACAGAAAAAAAAGGGGTCAATTTTCATATTTGTTTTATAGCATTTTAATAAAAATAGGGAGTAATGTATTCATAGAAACTCTTTAAACCTTTACCACCTGCAGATTTCCACAGATGTCTAAAACTTTACTCACTCTGTAGAACACACCACAAAGAGACAGGGAGAACTTAGAAGAAAAGAAAGGAAAAAAAAAAAAAAGAAGAAAAAAAATATGCTTCCTCAACTTTTTGAGTATACTTCCCTTTTCCATTCTGAGTAGATAAACCATTAGATTTCAAATCCATAGAATTATAATCTTGTTTATATAGGTCCAAATATGGGAAGACAATACAACTTATTTTAGTGACTTATGAAATCCAAAGTTACTGCTCTTTATTTCCAAAATTATTTATTTCCAAATCACACTTTATTTCTAAAACATGACTGGACATAGGATATGTGGAGAGTGGTTCTTCTAAGAAAAAGCGTAACTGTGAACAGTTTGTCGCTGACATAATATTTTATGTAGCCTTCTCCTGGTGACTATTTTCCTAGGAGCTCCCCTCTGGGCTGAGTACCTCAGGATAGCTTGGATGAGCTACTTTGAAAATGACAGTCAGCTTTCACTTTCAGCCTTAGGTAGAAAACCAGCATTTTTATAAAACTGATTCATGAGGAGAAAAACAAATAACCAAATCCTCATGATTTCTCCTATACAATTAGGAGAGAAGCAGGAAAAAAAAGCCCAAACCAAACCACCAAAACCTCCAAACGCTTAGAAATATATAAACATTACTGACTGAAGAGAGGCTTAGATACAATCACAGAATCACAGAATCACCTAGGTTGGAAGGGACCTTTTAAGATCATCTAATCCAATCAGAAAATAAAACAAAACAAAACAAAACAAACAAAAAAAAAAACCCACAAAAACCCAAACAAACAAAAAAAAAACCCAAAACCACCACCACATCCACACCACACAAAATACCACCCAACACTAATCCATATCCCCGAGCACCATGTCAACTCGTCTCTTTAATACCTCCAGGGATGGTGCCTCAACCACCTCCCTGGGCAGCCCATTCCAATGTCTGATAACCCTTTCAGTAAAGAA